>CM042476.1:71106083-72344208 GCA_023621385.1 Quercus gilva
AATGCATATAGTTTATTTCCTGGTTTTCTACTTTGGTTTACAGTATATTCCTTCACTTAGCTTAGCTATAGTCTTTTATTTTGTGATAACGTTGTTAGTTTGTTATTTATAAAATTTGTCAAAGCTCTTTTTTTTATTTCGTCTGAATTTCTTGGTGGTAAGATATGAGAAACAGAAACTTGATTCGTCTAGCTGCGGAACTGCACAGCTGGTCTTGTCATGTATATGTGTGGAGCATCAAACAGATGGAGTTTGATCCTTAGATATAAAGAGAGGGGGGCTAAGTAGCACTGATACGAACACTAGATATGGTTGCAATATAAGACATTGATGCAATACAATACAATAAAGATATGACAGTATTACATTAATTTTTTTTTTTTTTTTTTAAATTGAGAATATAAACATGTACTAAAGTTTAAAAAAGCATTTCTAAAATTAATATTGTGGGGGTCGAGTCAACCTTGCTTGGACTAGACTAGTGTCGCAATTAATGTTTTTGTGAGAATGAAGGGATAGCTCACAATGAGAAATCCAAGGAGACCAAAATTAGAAACAAGGTGGTAGAGATTATACAAAGACCCAAAAATACTAACATATAAGACTACCTCAGTTGGTCTCTCCATTAGGGTATATTTGTTTGGACGGATTTTAGGAAGGATAGAAAATTGAGAGAAAAGTGGATAGAAAGTAATTTTAGTAGATGTTTGATTGGGAGTGAAAAAAAAAAAAAAAAAAAAAAAAAAAAAAAAAAAAAAAAAATCTATGCACATGGATTTTTTTTTTTTTTTTTTTTTTTGGTACTTCTTAGTAGTGGTTATTTATTTATTTGTATTTTTTAATTTTTAATTTGAAGTGTCCATACACAATTCTTTTAATAAAAAAATGTGTTACTTTTTTGTTTTATTTAATGGATACATAATTGTAAATTTATACCAACATTATTTTCCATCCTCTCATTTTTCTTCTTAACTAAACAAATAAGTTTTTCATCTCTCCACTTTTCCATCATCAACCAAACACAAATTAGAAAAAGTTAAACTTTTTCTATCCTCCCACTTTTTTATCCCTTCCCTATTTTCTATCCTCTCACTTTTCCACTCCTTTAACTAAACAGACCATTAAGCACACACATGTTGGTAGCTCTCTCTCTCTCTCTCTCTCTCTCTCTCTCTCTCTCTCTCTCTCTCTCTCTCTCTCTCTCTCTCTCTCTCTCTGTGAACCCCTTCTACCATGGGGTTTTTCCCCTATTTATACTAATATAAGTAGTGAGCTTGCCATGATATGGGCCTAGCCCTGTTAAACATTAGATTTCCTTTTTGGAATCATATTAGGATTAAGTGTTTAACCCACTGTTTACATTGGTTGTTGATACCCATTTTTGACAAAAAAGGGGCCCAATAGTAGAAAAGCCCAGTAACTAGCAAAAAGGATTGCAAAAAGGGATTAGCAAGCAATGGCAGAAACAAAGGGTCATAAAATCCCGAAAGAAAGGAGAGAAAGAAGTAAGGCCCAATGGGTTAACCCTGCAGGAAATAATGGTATGCAGGCTCATAGGCCCAAGAAGGGGCAAAAGTGGGGCGAGCCCAATAAGCCAATGTCATCCTCCATAAAAGATAAGCTCGGGCAGAGAGGATGTAGGAGTAGAATGAGACAAAGTTGAGTAGCAACAGTAGAAATAGCGTGGGAAAGAAAGTAAACAAAAACAGAAAGTAGTGGAACAACCACATTGTGTCTAGCGCATCACAAACCTATACCTAGCTAATGCAAGGGAGGTAGGTCCACGATCAAGGGATTTGCAGAGAGAGTATTTTGGTGGAGGGGAAAGGGGCTTATTTCCGGTATCCATCGAGGGCCTCTTTTGAGGGATGCTTTGCTGGGATGACATCTTTGCCCAAAATAGGTGGTAGATGGTTGGGACCACTTGATGCATGCCAGAGAGGTAGGTAGAGAGAGAGAGAGAAACCCAAAGCCTTATCTGTTCATGTAAGAGGGAAGACTCACAACAGAACCAAATGAATTGGGATTTGTCATGGAATGGGTAGTGGAAGAGAGAGAAGGTACTGGGCATGCCTCGATGTAGTGGAGGCTGAGCGACCAATAGGTTAATGGGCAGCTATGAAGAGGTGCTCATAGCAAATAAAATGGTTGGTGAGCCATAGGGGTAAAATAGAGAAATCCTATAGGATTAACACAGTATAAATAGGAATAGTAGCCATAAAGGGAAGGGGGGGATAGCAACTACGGTAGGAAACAGAGAGAATTGAAAGAGAAAGAGTGAAGTAAAAAGAAAAGAGATTAAACACAACATAAAGGGCATGCATCAATAGGCAACATTTTCCCTCCCTCTTTCAGCAAACCCACTCTTTGAAAGCCCCAATGAAGCAACAAGTAGCCATCTAGGCTTATTCTCCAAAATGCACAAGTTTGATGGCTTAGCCCAATAGCAAGGTTGTCCAAGTTGGGGTTTAGGCTCTCTTTAGTTCACTTCTTACGGAAAGATTTATCATTTTATATTTTGATGTATCATTCATACATTCTGCTGCATCATCTTGCATTCTACTGTATTGTTTTGGCTATGATACCCTAAAAAATTAAGTTGGGGAATTGGTTTTGGCTTCAATGACCAAATCTGGTGTATTTGCATTAATATTTATATAGCTATACATGTAAATCTATTACACCTAAAAAGATATAGCAACAATTCAAATACAAGAAGATTAAATATCAATTATATGCTTTTTTATCTCAATATTCTACAGCAGCTCTGTTTTATAGGAAATTTGGTCTTATCTTGATTTGAGATGATGAGATTTGAACTTGGTGCCTATCTTTATCTTTCTCAAAACTAGCATCAATAGGATTAACTTGATCCTATTGATCTGTAATCTTAAAATTGTTTATGTTAATTAACTAACCTCCCCGTTGTAATTGATCCTCCTGCCATAAGATATTTGCTCTTAAATCTACATTTGTGGACTAATACTTGCATGTGTTAATGATCGTTGCCTTTATTTTGGGATGCTGGGTTTATGCAAAAACTGGCCCTTTAACAAGATCCTGCTAGAATAGTGGGCCAAGCCCAACTCTCCGACCCATAGCAAAATAAGCCTCAGCCTTGCAAAATAGGCTCAGTCTAATAGCACAAAAAGGCCCCCCACACTGGTCACTTCAAAAATTAATGCGTAGGCCACCATTGTCTCTTTCTGACACTGCTATTGCAATTATTCCTCACAATTAGTGTCATATCTTGAATAATGTGCTTGTTCCTAGAGCATCCCCGAGTAGAGGCGGAGCCAAGGGTGGGGGCGAGAGGGGGCAAGTGCCCCCCTTGACTCCTCCTAAAATATTACATATGTACTACTATTAGGAATTTTTTTAAATGCTTTACCCTCTTTGATGCAGAAATTAAACACAAATCAGGAAAAAAAAAGCTTCCTGGCCCTGCTGAAATAAAGGGAAAATGACAAGTTTACCTAATGCCCAATACGTCAATGACATCGTTTAAGGGGGAAAAAAAAACAGAAAACAGGGAAAAAGTTTCCTGACACAAGCAAAAATAAATGGAAGAATTTCCCTTAGGCACAATAACACACACCAAGAGATTTGACTTGTCAGCTGTTAGCTTTTAATTATCATGCACTTAGGCCTAGCATAATAATAATAATAATAATAATAATAATAATAATCATGCATTTTAGTGTCTTTCTTATGACATTTCAATTGATAGTCCTATATTTTACACAAATTTTATTTTTGTCCTCAATTTCTTGACATTTCAGTTTTAAATTGTGGGTTTATGTTATGAACAAAAATTTTAATTATTTTGAAAAATAAATAGAAAGTTGAATTTTACCTATTGTTTCAACAACAATCAAGAAAAGATAGTGAGACATGAATACAACTTTACAAGTAAATTGCTATACTTTTAATATTTTTCAAATTAATTTATTTCTGAAATTTATTTTATAGTATTAACTTAAATGTCTAAATATAGTTTACGTTTAATTAGTTTTTCTATGACAATTATATTTGCTATTGCTTTTTTTTTTTGTTCATATAGATTTTTTTCTGTTTTTTTTTTTTTTTAATATTGACTTCTAATCTTGCCCCCCCTGAATTGAAATCTTGGCTCCGCCACTGTCCTCAATCTTTATAGTTCCTTGCCATATACCTCAAGGAAGTTCTCCTTGGCAAGTCGATTTCAGATGAAATTCTCACATAATGACTAGTCTCTTCCATCCTTTCCCTACTACAAAGGGTTTAAACCCTTTTGTTTTCGTCGTACTATACTAATATTTACCCTAAAACTAGCGTGAGACCATATGACTAACAAGTTGAAATAGAACGCGTTATACTAACCATTGCCAACACAATCACAGGGCTCATCTCTTTTGGGTCTTTGAGGGAGAGAAAGAGAGATACATATAATCCAGTGCAAAGTCATGATTATCGATGGCCTCGCATGAGAGATACAGAGAGCGAAGGAGAGCCAGGAAGGACTTAACCGATGGCAGAGCCAAAGCATATTGCTTTCACGGCAATTATTCGGTAAGTCATCCCTGGCTCAACTCCACTCTCTATCTCATCATGCAAGACACATAGACAAATGTCACTAATCTTCTATATACCACTTCCATATCTTTCTTTAATTTACATCCTTCAGCGAAATTGACATATATATAGGAAGAGATATATCCTTGGGGTTGCACATTGTATTATTGATTGGTTGTTGTGGGAATAGAATCTGGAAGATGAATGTGTGATGGGAAAGTTGGGATATGATGCGTCAAGGGGAATTTGTTCTTAGGATGATAGTCTTGATAAGATTTTGATACAATTTAACAGGTCTGTATGGGTAATATGTTGGTTTTCTGACCAAATCCTGTTGCACTCACTAGATAATTTCTAGATTCTATGTGCCTTTTGATAAAAGGGTCCCAAAATAATTGACTATGAGAAAAAAAATTCCCATGTTCTTTGCATATTTAACCTCCTCGAATTCAACTCTGACGTCCCTATTTGGATTATTGTGACGTACCTTATGATATTGTGTTACTCTAGCATGGTTTAACAAAACATTTTTGTTGATTTAATTAGTGAAACTGGCGTGCTTGTTTCTCACGTTGGATTCTAGAGTCCACAAAAACAACATTTCTTGGAAACTTTAGAAGAAATGACAAAAACAAGCATTGGCATAAATTCACTCATTATCTCCTCGTGAATGACTCTAAGATATGCAGCAATGACTATTTGATATATATATATTTTTTTTTGAAAGAACTATTTGATATTTGTATTATGCAATGCAGTTGAGGAATTTATAGGCAAACTTGATGGATTTCACAAAAGCTTCTAGCCTTCCACAAACACTTCTCATTCAAAATTTTGATAGGTGATTGTGAGAACAAAATTTTGGGGACAGTGGCGATTTTAGGAATTTTTTGTACAGTAGTCATTAAGAAAATTAAATTATACATGTAAAGTTGTAATTTACAACTAGTTTATGTTGGCTTTAATTCCATGCCAAATTTAATTGTAATTATGTTCAATCTTATGTACCCTGTATTTTATGTGGGATTTATTTGTAAGGGTTGTGTGTGAGAGAGAGAGTGTGAAGACTCAAGGCAATTGAAGACTAAAGCTGTTTTCGCGGGTAGCTCGCAAGTAAACTTCCCGCAAAGTGATGCATGTGCCTAGCACATGACTGGAATGCGAAGAGTCAGGACAGGATGGAGACAGCTAGTTTTCGCGAGTGTCTCGGGGGTAAGGCTTTCCCGCCAGATACCCGTGAAACATTCTGTTTTGTTGAACTGTCATTTCTGATACACACTATCTGTACCCACACTATATATACCTACATTACCCACAGATGTTGAGGAGTGCTTCTTAGAGAAAAACCCTAGCCATAAATCTTGAGAGTTAAAGATTATTATACCCACATTTCTCTACACAATCCATTGTAGTTTTTCCTCAACTCCTACCTCTCCATTTCCATACCTTTGAGAGGTTAAGAGCCCAAACACTTACCATACCCATTCTAAGTGTCAAGTGATGTTTTGGTGCTGCTGGGAAACATTGGAAGAAGTCAGGCTTTGGCGGATGCAATCAAGCATATTGTGGGATCCAAAGAGTTAGACAAGACATGATTCTAAGAAGCCTTGTTGGAGTAGGAGCTTGGAGGGCTTAGATGCATCGAGTAGATTAGGCTTGGAGGGTCTCTTGCTACTCATGTATCCCAACTGATTGTCTAATAGATCGAGTTACCACTTGGAAGGCAGCGGAGAGGTTTTACGCCGAGTACTTCGATTTCCTCTTCGATAACACATCGGTGTGTTATCTTGTCTTTGCATTCTTCTTTCCTACTCTTTTAGCTTTCATTTTACTGTTGTGTTTTAATGATTATGGCTTAGAGTAGTTAGTTTGTTTATTCGCTCGCATTTACTCTATTCCGCACTTAGTATAAGTTAGAGTAAAATCTATCGAGCCATAATATTTAATTTGAGGGTCTAAATAGCTCTTGTGTTTTTAACACATTTTCAAGTTTTCAATACAAAATCTAATGTTAGGACATATGTGTTTACATGTTAGGAACATATGTCACATTTTATGTAAATTGGCTAATCCTTTGACAAAACGCACTCTACTTGTAATTGGGTAGTTCTAGGTGTATTTAATACTTCAAGAAACTATGTTTCAAGATCAAGTGTTGAAGTCATCAAGTCTGTCCAAGAAAAAGCAAGTTGAAGTGCAGAATTTTTAAAGCTCGACACCTTCTCGACACCTACCTCGACACCTGCTAGCTGTCGAGATTTACAAAAGTCAGAATTCTAATTTGATTTTCTTGGGATCCGTGAATGTGTTTTTGGGCCTTCTTTTCTTCTAACCCTAAACATATTTAAGGAGTGTTTTAAGAGCCGTCAACATAGACACAAGTTGCAGAAGCATTGAGCAATCCTTGTTCAAGCAAATTGTGCTCTAAGACGAAGTTCTTAACCTAGATCATCTTCTTCAAGAAGTTGCTGTGTATTGTGCACCTTAGGGTTTTGTGACCAAGCATCTTCCTGATCTTCATGCATAGGATGATCTGAAGAACTCTGCAGCCAACCTCTCTTTCTAAAGTTGGTGTTTGAAGTCGCGTACTGGGATCCGCGCATCTGGTTAGTCACGTACTTGGGAGCTGTGCATCAAAAGGGGGAACTGTCACTACAGATCAAGTTCGATTGGGTATTGGGGTAAGAGTTCAACTGTAGGTTGATAAGGTACTTGGGATTCCTTATTTGTAACTGCTTGATTTGATAATAGTGGAGTTTCGGGAGTGGTGACCTGAAAATCACCCGGTGGGGTTTTTGCCGTTAGGGTTTTTCCCCATTCGTAAACAAATCACCGTGTCATTTATTTTCCGCTGCATATTTAGTTATTCGGTGATTTGTTTGTGCTGCCACGTATTTGCATGTTAAATTGATTAATTAATAACTTGACTTAATTAATTAATTAGTTTAAATCACAAGGGGTCATTCAGTTTGTGGCCTTTCAAGTGGTATCAGAGCGGGCACACTCTGATTAGTTATTAATCTTTGCTGTGATTGATCCATTGACCCCTGTTTGTCATGGATAGAGGACAATCTCTTATTATACCTCCTTTATTTGATGGGACTAACTATGCCTACTGGAAAGTACGCATGAGAGCTTTTTTGCAGTCCTTAGATGAGAAGGTGTGGCAAGCTGTGGAGATTGGCTGGACAAAGCCAAAAGAAGCGCCGGCTGATTGGGATGAAGCCAAGATCAAGGCGGCAAACTTCAACAGCAGAGCGCTGAATGCTCTATTTAGCGCTGTCACCAATGAGGAGTTCAAGAAGATATCCTCAACAGAAACTGCCAAGGAGGCGTGGACCATCCTCCAGACAACCTATGAAGGAACAAAGGCTGTCAAAGATTCAAAGCTACAAAGGCTCACTACTAGCTTTGAAGAAATTAAGATGGAGGAGGATGAGTCGTTCGATGAGTTCTATGCCAAGCTGAAAGACATAGTGAACTCAGCCTTCAATCTTGGGGAAACCATCCCTGAACCCAAGGTTGTAAGGAAGGTGCTCAGATCTCTACCTGAGAGATTTCATGCCAAGATTACGGCAATTGAAGAATCAAAGGACATTGATAAAATTCCTTTGACTGAGCTGGTTGGGAACTTGCAGACCTACGAGCTAGGGTTATCAAGGATAGGCAAGTCAAGCAAGGGCAAGAGCATGGCCCTGAAGGCGAAGAGCAGTGATACAGATGAGTCTTCCGACGATGAAGATTCAAAGATGAAGTCCTACATTACGAGGCAGTTCAAGAAGTTTATGAAGAATGCCAATGGGAGGAACTTCGACAAGGACCGAAGGCAATCTAGCTCTTCACAGTTCAAGAGCCAAGATAAAGGAAGGAAGGATGCCAAGGATGGCAGTCAATACACTGTTCCGGCAGGACCAAAATGTTTTGGGTGTCATGGGTTTGGACACATGAAGAATGAGTGTCCTACATATCTGAAGAGCATTGGAAAGAGTAAGGCTCTTGCTGCAACCCTAAGTGACACTGAGCCTGAAGATGATTCCGATAGTGAAGATGACGGAATACTAAATGCTTTCACTGCTTCAGTCAATTCTACTAATGGGATTGTTGAAGAAGAAGAAGAAGAATTGGTGGACACTGAATATGAAAAGATGGATGACAAAGATGATATCCATTCAGCCTATGAAAAGCTTTACAAGCTTTCTGAAAAGCATGAAAAGCTATACAGGCTAGCCACCAAGAAGCTCAGTGATATGGAACTTGATAGAGAAGAATTGTCCACAAAGTTTGATGAGGCGAATCAAACTATTGGTGCACTGAGGTTTGAGAACAACTTCCTGGCTGAAAAGACCAAGAAGCTTGAAGCAGAGCTGTTTCAAGTGAGAGCTCAACTGGAGAGGACTTCAAGTGCAAGACTTGATGAGATGCTCAGCAACCAGAAATCTGCTTCAGATCGAACAGGTTTAGGGTATGGTCTTTCTTTCTCTAACTCTGCTTCTACTAGTTCTACTGTTTTTGTTCCTCCTGCTAATAATGTTAAAATTGAGAACATTGATGTTAAAACTGAATTAGCTAGTGAGAACATAGACAAGGGTAAATCCATCTTAGGAGCACCCCCTAAATCAGAAAAGAAAGATGCTAAACTCCCTAGGGATAAGAAGGCTAACTCTCAAAAGCCTAAACAAAAGAAGCAGCATCTCTGTTATCATTGTGGAGCTGCAGGTCATACTCGACCAAATTGCTACAAGTGGCTAGCCACCCAAAAGAGCAACAGTATGACAACATCTGGAAGCCAAAATCAGCTTCAATCCTCTCTTGCTCCTCTTGGAGATCTTCTGAAAGCCCTCATGTTCCTTTCGAACTTGAACGGGTGTAATCCTTCCCCCTCACCGCTGTTTCAAGGTCTTAATCAAAGGAAAGGTTCTTCCAAGGCGTGGAAGAAAAAGGACTCTAAGTGATTTTATCACTTTCTTCTCCCTTCTTGTTTATCTCTTTTGTTGCATTGCTTATGTGTTTTGCATTTTTGCTGAGTCAGTCTAGTTTTATGCATTGTTTTGTTTTTCTTAACATGTCTTTGTGTGTTTACTTTCAGTTTTGTTTATTTTGTTTTTCATATAAAAATAAAAAAAAAAAAATTGAAAAATTGAAAAATACAAAAACAGTGTGTGTTTTGTGTACTTTGGTACTTGTGTACCTTAGATGGCCAATGAAACAAAGTTTTCTAAATTTTGTATCTCTTGTAGCTTAGATGAGCATTCCTATGCACAACTAAGCAAGTGAGCTTTGTGGCTCGTGTTTGTGATGAATAAGATTAGGTTATTTCTTAGACTTAACACTCATATCACTCTTTTTGACGGGTAGGACTAGAAAATCCTAAGAGAAAGGCATAAATAACCATCTCACCACTGTTGCCCGCCAATCATTAATGACATCTGTATGCTCCGGCATAGCAAAAGTGTGATGTCAATGACATTTGTGTGCTTAGGCATAGCAAAATTGAAATGTCAAAATATCAATGGGTATTTCTTTTCTTTCTCATAAGCCCATGTATGATATGCTTTAAAAAGAAAATATGCAAAGAAATAAAAAGCAAAAAGATTAAAAATGCTTTAAAAATGGTTGCAAGCGTGTATTCTAGGAGATGTGGGAGTTATAGGATGTACCTCGAAGGTGATAGTCCCCATCAAACAGTTATGATTGTGTGTGAGTTAAAGTTATCTGCTCATATCTCAGATCGTCATAACATGTATACACATATGCAATCTTGCGATGTTTTTCACACAACACGCAATATTCTTTGCTACTTTTGATACATGTGCAGGTACAATGTGATTTGGCCATCACAAAGGTTTACATGTGCTTTTGTATGCTCACTAAACTGTCATGGCTTATTTTTGAAATATAAAATTTGTTAGACTTGTTTAGTGTGTGTGTGTGTTCTTGGGAGATCCATGTGCTCATTTTTTTCATTAAGAGATGTTAATTGAAAGCTTTTTATGTTGGTTGGATCATGGTTGAGGTGCATGTCTTGATTGCATTCATGTTTGTGTTTTTCACTTCTCGAAAAACTGCATTTCATAGCTGGCTCGACACCTTCTCGATACCTCCTCGATACCTGTTCAGCTGTCGAGCCTCTAAGCCTTTTCTTTATCGCAATCTCGATACCTCCTCCACACCTGGTGGATCGATCGAGAAAATCTCTGTCTCCTCGATACCTCCTCGACACCACGTCGATCGATCGAGCTTCTGATGTTGGATGAGCTGTTTGGTACCTCGACACCTCCTCGATACCTTAGCTGTCGAAGGCATTTTCTCTCGATACCTGTCTCGACACCATCTCGATACCTCTCGACACCTTTGCTGTCGAGATTTACTGAAGGTTCTATAAAAGCTGCGATCGCGATTTTCTTCTCACTTTCTCGATCTCTCTTCGATCTGTCCGAGGCGGTTCAACTTCCAGAGATATTTTCTTCACTCCAACCTTCATCCAACGTGATTTCTGGCACTTCCTTGCTTTGAATCACCTGGTATGATCTTGTTTTCCTTCATTCTTCATGCATTTCATGGTTTTGAAACTTAGGTTTTAAAGTTTTTGAAAACTTTGGGTTTTTCAAAATCATTGAGTTTTTATTGAAATTTTGGGTTGGGTTTTCAATAAAAAGTGTTTAAAATGTCATACATTGCATTCCATGTGCATCAGAATGATATTTTCATGCATTTAGTTGTGTGATTCTTGTTTGTGTGCTGATAGGATTGGATTGGGCTGAGCCCATGATGCTTTTTATGTTAGCATGTCACATGATCATGCATTCCCATGCATACGTCCATTTTTGTTCAAGATATTGTTATATTTGAACTGTTTGGGACTTTTCTGATTGTCTCCCTCTCTATCTCTTTTCTCATTCTTTTACGTTAGTTGCATCTATGGCACCTAAACGTAAATCCACTCCTGCTCGGAACCCTCTGCGTTCTGGAGCTTCCTCATCTTCTTATAATGCTCCTCATAATCTTCGGTTCCGTGATGGAGATGCCTACAAGGCATTTACTGAGAACTTTTCTAAACGAGGTGTTCATTCGGAACGCCACGTTGTTCTGGCGGACTTCGCCGACACTGACCTTCCCTCTGTCATTCACAGTAGGGGATAGGAGTCACTGTGTGACGTCCCGGTCACTTGTTCTCTCGTACTTATTCAGGAGTTTTACTCCAACATGTACGAGATTGATCGTTCAGTACCTCTCTTTCATACTCGCGTTCGAGGTACGCGCATTTCTGTCACACCGCAGCTGGTTGCGGATGTGCTTCATGTTCCTAGGATAGAGTTTCCTGACTATCCTACTTGTGAGCGACTGAGGACTGTGTCCAGGGATGAGCTCATTTCTGCTTTCTGTGAGCGCCCTTCTGAGTGGGGTGAGCATATGTACACATCATGTAGACCTTTTGCTAAAGGTCCTAGATTCCTTAACATGGTGATGACTTGTGTACTTCATCCTCTTTCCCATTATAACTCTATCACCGAGCCTCGTGCTCGTTTCTTGCTTTCTCTACTTGAGCATCTCACGATAGATTTTCCTTCCCACTTCATTTTCTCTATCATAGATGTTCATTTAGATGCGGCGTCCCGTGATAAGCTCATCTTTCCTTCCGCTATCACGAGGATTCTACGCCATTTTTCCATCCCTTTTCCCTCGTCCGACCACTTCACACACATCTCTGCCATAGATGCCGCTACCGTAAAACGTAGTGAGGCACAGTTCAGGGCGAGACAGCCGGATTCCACTCCTCCCTCCCGTTCGGCTCCATCCAGATCTGCTCCATCTACATCGACTCCTCTTCCTTCCTCCAGCGATGTATCTCTTGGAGACATTATGGCGCAGCTGCAGCGCATGGATGCTCGCCTCGATACACTCACCACTGAGTTGTATCAGGTGAATGTTCGTGTTGGTCGTATTGCACGACGGCAGGCGACCATGGGTGGTTTTGCTTCTGAGGCTTCTCCTCCACCACCTCCTCCAGTGGATTCAGATTCTGACTCTGAGGATGATGATGATGATGGTGATGACGATGATGCTTCAGATGATGATGATGGAGATGCTAGCTCTACTGATGAGATGTCTACATGACACTCTACCCTTTGTCATTCGTGACAAAAAGGGGGAGTAGTTTTGGATTATGAGAGTAGTCATCTTAGGGGGAGAGTTAGGATAGGACATTGTTGATAGGGGGAGTTTTCATACTTTTTGAGGGATGTAGTGAGGCTTTTGATGTATCTTTTTCTTTTCTAGTCTTATTAGATACATTGGCCTTGTATATCAGTTTACATACATTGTACTTATCTTCTATATATGTGGATGTATGTTTTTCTTTTTTCACCTACCTCTTCATGTGTTGTTTCTTTTCTCTCTTTATACACATGTTCTTTATATTTGTATGCAATCTAATTATTTCTGTTTCACACAAGATGCCTTGATGAGTTTTGTTTATAAGTGTTTCAGAAATACAGGTTGTCAAAATCTACTTGCCATAAACTCTCTTTTTGCAAAGTTCTTCAAGAGTTTGTGTTAGGATAGATTTTATTGTATGTAACAAGTGAATATGAGTTGAGTGATTCATGACTTCTCTCATATGTTCATTTGTTGGTTGTGGTTTTGTCACGGATTGCCAAAGGGGGAGATTGTTAGGACATATGTGTTTACATGTTAGGAACATATGTCACATTTTATGTAAATTGGCTAATCCTTTGACAAAACGCACTCTACTTGTAATTGGGTAGTTCTAGGTGTATTTAATACTTCAAGAAACTATGTTTCAAGATCAAGTGTTGAAGTCATCAAGTCTGTCCAAGAAAAAGCAAGTTGAAGTGCAGAATTTTTAAAGCTCGACACCTGCTCGACACCTACCTCGACACCTGCTAGCTGTCGAGATTTACAAAAGTCAGAATTCTAATCTGATTTTCTTGGGATCCGTGAATGTGTTTTTGGGCCTTCTTTTCTTCTAACCCTAAACATATTTAAGGAGTGTTTTAAGAGCCGTCAACATAGACACAAGTTGCAGAAGCATTGAGCAATCCTTGTTCAAGCAAATTGTGCTCTAAGACGAAGTTCTTAACCTAGATCATCTTCTTCAAGAAGTTGCTGTGTATTGTGCACCTTAGGGTTTTGTGACCAAGCATCTTTCTGATCTTCATGCATAGGATGATCTGAAGAACTCTGCAGCCAACCTCTCTTTCTAAAGTTGGTGTTTGAAGTCGCGTACTGGGATCCGCGCATCTGGTTAGTCACGTACTTGGGAGCCGTGCATCAAAAGGGGGAACTGTCACTACAGATCAAGTCCGATTGGGTATTGGGGTAAGAGTTCAACTGTAGGTTGATAAGGTACTTGGGATTCCTTATTTGTAACTGCTTGATTTGATAATAGTGGAGTTTCGGGAGTGGTGACCTGAAAATCACCCGGTGGGGTTTTTGCCGTTAGGGTTTTTTCCCATTCGTGAACAAATCACCGTGTCATTTATTTTCCGTTGCATATTTAGTTATTCGGTGATTTGTTTGTGCTGCCACGTATTTGCATGTTAAATTGATTAATTAATAACTTGACTTAATTAATTAATTAGTTTAAATCACAAGGGGTCATTCAGTTTATGGCCTTTCATCTAATAAAAAGAGAATTTAGTAAATTGACAAAAAAGAAGAAGATGTAAATACATAAAATCTTACGACTTCCTTTTACAATTTTTCCTATTTTGAAATCATTACATTATTGTTTCATTATCAATGTTGAAAGCTATTCAAAATTTTAGCTCAATAAAATTTTATTTGGATCTCTCTTTTTATTTGTAAGGACCTAATATATTTTTAAGGGGATATACTAAAGTTTAAGGGCAAATTTTGGCTACAAACTTAGTTGTAGCTTAAGGTTAATACTCTCACTAAACAAATTAACATGACTACAAATTTTGAAAATATAAGTTGAATTGCATGTTCTTTATGTTCTTAAAACACATCAAATTTCATATCAATAAGATTTTATTTACTGTTCGATTCATAAACTTATCTTTTATGTATAATTTTAGATTACAAAAACTCGAAATTTAAACATTTAATTAATTACATAGCTATTGATCTTTGATTTTCTTGAAATTTTGTAAGCATGAAAAATATAAGAAGAAAATGTAATCTAACTGTGAATTTATCAAAATTCATATCCAATAAAAAAAAATTAAGTGAAATAATAGCCTTAGTCTACAACTAATTTTGTTACCAAACTTTATCCAAAGTTTAATTATGTTAGGCCTAAAAAAATGTAGGGTGAAAAAAAAAATTTCTTGTAAGGGTAAAAAAATCATAAAAATTATATAAAATTTTTATAAAATTTTTTTTTCCATGTTAAAGTGGTCCTATGACCACCCTACCTTTAATATGGAGCTATCCCTGTCTGGGAATATGGAATAATTTACGTTAATGGGAATTTATTCTTAGAATTCTATTTGTGAGTTCAGGATAAGGTTATGACTCAAGTTCAAGAATATGCAAGGACACCAAGATTGGTTTCCTATCCTAGTTTGAAGGCATTATACATGTACTTATTGATGCACTAGCAACCCTAGTTGATAGTAAAAGGCTTAAAAAGTGGAATTATATATTTCTTTCATTTATTCTCCCCCAATTAATGTGAGTCTCCTAGGGTCAATTTATTTTGAGCGTAGGGAAACCCGTATCAAAACCTTATTCATGTAATTAAGTTGTAAATTTTAGTGTCTAAATGAGTGTATTGAAGATCTACATTAAAATATTGAATACACAAGAAATTAGCTCAAATTTTGGCCCTTTGAAAACCTTTTAATATTAACGAGGGTCTGCTATTTGTCTTTGCAAGCGATATACATTTTTTATTGTTATTTTTGGAGTTGTTTTGCATTCTTTCTTCATTGGCCCTTGATAAGTATAATTCCTGAAGCCTAAGTAACAGCTGACTACACTGTAGTAGCTGACAACCCTAAAGTAGCTGACGACCCTAAAGGTGTTGACGACCTTGTTGGTTTTCTCGCAACTGATCCCAAAAGGTTGACAGTCCATATTAGGGATAACAAGAAAAGTTGATGGGACGAAGCTGACGGGTCCAACATATCTCTTGCGTGGTTCACACGCATTGATATATAAGGAAATATCTTGCGCCCCACACTTAATCCTAATTAAGAAGAGTCCTATAGGGAAAGGATTCCGCAAGATACATGGAGTAAAGAGTTTCTCTCTTACAAGGAAACATCTTCTTAATCAAGGCATGGATGTCAACCTTACACTACTATAAAAACCCCTAGACCCTCATAAAATAAGGTACGCATAATTTCCCCCAACTCTGGCACTCTAGAGTTGTGAAGAGTTCTCTAACTTAACCTTCAGAGGGTATTTGGCCAATACCACACTGGTACTTTCTGTAAGGACTTCTTCTTTTTTTTGTGTTATGCAGGTCTAGTATCGAGTATGTGAGGACTGTGCGACTTACTGACTATTTTTTGGCATTATCAGCCCTAGATATCGAACTAGCAAAATTTTGGTTCTATTGAGTTTAATAAATACAAAGTCATACTAAAGCCAATGATAATACAAAATGAAATAAAATTAATGCCATATGTACGATGGATACAATTAATAAATAAACTACACAAACAATTTTAGTGGACTTCTTCACAAAAAGAAAAGAAAAAAAAATTAGTGGACTGATATCGCATTTGTGGCAGTTAGAATTAACTAAATGCTTGTAATTTTTTTTTTTTTTTAATATCTAGAAAGTCATGCTTGTGAATATGAACAATGGCAAGAGGTCAATAAATTTAATTGATTTAGTGATTTGACCTAATTCCCTAAAGAGGAGATACAATTAATAATAATCTCTCACAAATCATTATTTGAATATTGTTAAAAAATGTTTTACCCTTGATTTCTTCTAATCCAAATTAGCCAACTTGATTAATTAAATCAATTATGCAATGGATTCTAATTTAATGAATAGTGGGCACAGCCATAGTATGATTAAATAATGTAGCAAAAAATAAATTTGATACATTGATATGGTGGTTATGAAAGGAGATAGTGATAGGAAAAACCCTTTCTGGGTTTGTTAAATACCACCTAATGGAAGAATTTAAAATAGTAGAGTGGAAGAACAACAATGAAAATATAACCTAATCCTAGAAATTTTTATCTACAGTAGGAGTTACTCGTGTGACCACACACACTCCAACATGATTGAACTCTTCTACCTTGTGAATCTTTACAATGCACAAAAACCCAATTCATGTCAAACACTACAATACAACTTGATTGAAGAAGGTTTATGCTGCAACTTTAGTTTGAAAACCTCAAGATCTTTCAATACGATGTTGGAGACGATTCTCAAAACAAAACCCTTAGTGCACGCAGTTGCAACAATATCTCTCTTTCTTTCTATGTTTTCCCTATCATTATGATGACCTAAGATCGATGAACTTCTGTACTTTCCGGAACCCTATGGCACAAATCCCAAGGCCAATTTTATCATGGGGCTAACTTTGAGAACTCAATTTTGTTGAGGTTCGACCAATCGACCAATGTTGAGGAATGAATCAAGCTATAATAAGCCTCAGTCAATTGAGCTGCAGTTAAGGCAGCTAGCAAAGACAATTGTTTCTTAAGCAATTCTTGAGAATTTTCTTGTGTCTTGAAATGTGATCTCATTAAGTGATTTTCTTGAAATGTGATCTTCAATCACTTAACAAGACACTAAATACTTACAACTTTAGTTACATTTGCACATATTTTGAGAATAGTTTGCCAACATTCATGGACACATAACATTAACAATTTCCCCCTTTGACAATCCATAAAAATACCTAAAACATAAGGAAAATCAGACAAATTAATTGTATAATATCTTGTAATCTATATTTCTTCTAACCACACTTTATTAGCCTAGACTTTTGCCCATTTGGCAATTTTATGTCTTGATTTTTAATTAACCAATATCCTTTACTTTAAAGAATGAGATCTTACCAACAAAGGAGTTGTCAATTTATTAACGCTACATATTCACTAAAAATTGTACAATTACAAGGAAATAACAGCAATGTACTAGATTCTCCAAAAAGAAAAATACAAATACAAATACAAATGTACTAACAATTTTAGAAGGAAGTTAAATATGTACTAATGAACTAAGTTATTGCATCTAAAGTTATTGTACTAACCTTCTATATTGTGTTATTATGTAGGTTTTCTACTATTTTAAAAACCGGACTGAACTGACTGGTTGAGTGAAAAATTATACCCAAAATTGGTCTGATTGAAATTGGGAATTAGCTTCTTTTTCAGTTCTTTGATTGTTCCAATGTTTAAAACCATGAGGTTTTCAACATATATTTCTAAATTTCTTTGGTGTGCTCTAAAGTTTTCCAAATCAAGATTTATTTTCACCTATTTAGATTCGCTCCCAATACATGTATTTGCAAGTACTGTGTAAGTATAGCTTAGGGCCAATTCCATGATTGTCTAACAAAAGCTCTCCAAATACTAGTTGAACAAGTTCAAGACTAAGTGTAAATTAAGGCTCAAAGCAATTTGTGACTATATTTCTCTCATGATCTTAACTTTGGCATTTGTAGCTTTTGTTGGAAGTACATAAGGGCAACCAATATGTTGCTATCGTCATCCTTCTGTTGTAGGAGCACAAGAGCCTTATGTTGAAATGCATTAATTGTAGTCCTCCACAGTCCACAACGCAAATAGGTTCCATTATAGCCTTGACATTTGCAAAAGCATATAAAATTAAAATGTACAATAAATTATTTTAATGTTTTGATAATAAGTACCGGAGGTCATTCGAATTTCAACGTTTTGGTTGGTTTGCTACATCTCTCTCTCTCTCTCCTATTTTCTAGTAACTAGAATCATGTTTTGCAAATAGCCTCTTGGATCATTGACATGCTCAAATAAATACTAGAGGTCATTTGAGTCCTCTCTCCCCCCTTTTTTGGTAAGCTCGAATAAATAAATAATTTTTAAAAATCATAATAAATAAAAACCCTATAGTCGTGTTTTATTTTGTTGTACTACGCTAATATTTAATTTAGGGCAAATAACACTCCCCTCCCTTGAGGTTTGGGAAAATGACACTCACTCCCAAACTTAAAGGAAAAAAACATTTTCCCCCCTTTGACATTTATTTATCTAAACTCTGTTAAATTTGCGTTAAAAATGTTGTGCACTAACGTACCCTTTGGTTAATAATGTATTCCCAAAATTGACTCTGAAAGTTTTTTATATTGATAAGTGACTTTGAAAATTTCAAACTCATTTTTAAACAATAAAAGCTTGAAAGCTTCAACAAATTGTTTTATTTCATAAATTTTGATCCAAAGTGTTAGAGAGAGGAGCGATTAAAAAATCTAAGAGGATCATCAAACTTTAAAAAATCAATTAGAAAAGTACTATAAGAGACTAAAATATCAATATAAGCAACATGTTTTATAATATGCTTTATATTTCGTTACTAATATTAACAGAAGGGGGGGGGGAGTGTTATTTTTTTTAAATCTTAGGGGGGGAAGTGTTTTTTCCTTTCAAGTTTGGGGGTGAGTGTCATTTCTCTAAACCTCAAGGGAGGGGAGTGTTATTTGCCCTTTAATTTAAAACTAGGATGAGACCATATGACTACCAAGTTGAAATAAAAAGCGGTATCCTAACCATTGCCAAAACAGTCAGAGAGTTCATCTTTTTTGGGTCTTTGGGAGAGAGAGAGAGAGATATTATCTGGTGCAAATTCATGATTATCAAGGGCCTAGCATGAGAGATACAGAGAGCGAAGGGGAGCCAAGAAAGACTTAGCCAATGGCCGAGCCAAAGCATATTGCTTGCACAGAAAATTTCGGTAAGTCATCCCAGGCTCAACTCCACTCTCTATCTCTTCATGCAAGACACATAGACAAATTTCACTGATCTTCTATATACCAGTTTCATGTCTTTCTTTATTTTAAATCCTTCGGCGTAATTGACATATATATAGGCAGAGATATATCCTTGGAGTTGCACATTGTATTATTGATTGGTTGGAATAGAATCTGGAAGATGACTGTGTGATGGGAATGTTGGGATATGATGCATCAACGGGAATTTGTTCTTAGGATGATAGTCATGAAAGGATTTTGATACAAACTTACGGGTCTCAATGCAGGGACGGACACAAGATTTAAAGTTAGGGGGGCTGGAGATAAGCAAAAAAAAAAAAAAAAAAAAAGCTTCAAATATGCATCCATATATTATTAACAAACTATCAACCAATACAAATACACAAAATCATTGTTTCTTAATATATTAAGATGTAATCATTTATCAACAAAAATAAAAGACACAAAATACTATTGTTTCTTAATACATTATCTATGAAAATGGAACTCGACACTATGAATTTATTGTGCACTACCAACAAGCTCTTTTCCTAACTTTACCATTTTATTCCTTGAAAGTTGAATCAATATTCCTCTTTCTGTTACTTGTCTCTATTATTGTCTGTTTCAAGGTGTTTCAGGGTCTTTAAACAAATATATATATATATATATAATAATTGTTACTTTTATATAAAATAATGAATTTAATTTAATTTTTTTTAGAAATCTTAAATAAGGTGGGATTTAAAAAAATATTTATTTATAATCTTATTCACATTTTTTTATATAAGATTTTTAACTTACTATTTACTTAAGGCAATCTTGTAAATAAAGAAGAATATAGGATGTTCCTAAAAATAAAAAAAAAAGAATATAGGATTATTTTTTAGGTAGGAAGTTTCCTTAATCTTTCCACTGCTCAACACGTGTTTTACTTTTACCATCAGAACTCTTTTCTCTATTTTTGCAACCAAATTTCTTCCTCACAGTCTCTCACCAAGGAAGCAATGCTAGGATCTCAAATTAATTCTTTACTCAAATATTCATTCATACTTTTAGTCTTCATCATTTGACTGTAAATCTAAGCACTCCTCTCTTCTCCTTCTCAACATCTTCTTCTTCACGTCCTCCATGCTACAGTAAGACAAAGATCAAAGAATGCCATAAGTAAATAGTAAGTTTGCCCAACTTTCGACTCGTTCAAGAAGGCAAAATCTCAATACAAGGCGAAAAATGAAGAAATTGACCCGAACAGACGAAACGGGCCGGAATGGGTCTTGTGTGGCGTTGTGAACTATGAAGGCTAGAGCAACGAAGCTGGGCAGGGCCGATCGAGCAATTGGCAGGAAGATGGGTCTCCCATGGCGGTGTGGGCGTGAGTGCCTCTCGGTCTATCTCGCAGGAATTAATTTAGTTTCTCTGTCTCGACTATTCTCTATTTTTCTTTTTCTTTTTTCATTCGTTTTTTCATTTTCTTTTTTCTTAATAAAATTTGGATTTGCTTCTTTTCTTTTTTCTTTTTCTTTTTTTTTTCTTTTTTAAGATTTACATGGGCTAAGATAATTGTTCATGATTTTGGAGGGGGCAAGGTAAGGGGGTGGCCAAGTATAAATAAATAAATATATATATATATATATATATATATTTTACTGAAAATTTACCTACTAATTTTTTTTTTTTTTTTTGGGCCACGGGAGGCCAGGCCCCCGTGGCCCCCACCTGGGTTCGTCCCTATCTTAATGGCTAATATGTTGGTTTTCTGACCTAATTCTTTTGCACTCACTGCATAATTTCTAGAATTTATGTGCCTTTAGATAAGAGGGTCCCAAAATAATTGACTATGAGAAAAAAAATTCCCATATATGTTCTTTACATATTTAACCTCCTCGAATTCGACTCTAACGTACCTTATGATATTGTGTTACTCTGGCATGGTTTAATAGAACATTTTTGTTGATTTAATTAGTGCAAATGGCGTGCTTGTTTCTCCCGTTGGATTATAGAGTCCACAAAAACAACATTTCTTGGAAACTTTAGGAGAAATAACAAAAACAAGCATTGGCTCAAATTCTCTCACTGTCTTCTCATGCATGACTCTTAGATAAGCAGCAATGAATAATGAATATTGGATATTTGTATTATGAAATGCAGTTGAGGTATTTCATTATAGGCAAACTCGAAGAATTTACAAAAGCTTCTAGCCTTCCCCACGCACTTCTCATTCAAAATTTTGATAGATAGTTGTGAGATTAGAATTATGCGATAGTGGCAGTTTTAGGAATTTTTTTTCAAGGCCGTCATTAAGAAATTTATATTATACAAAATCTAATAAAATAAGGACTTAATATGTTGACCCAAAAAAAAAAAAAAAAAAAAGATGCAAATACATAAATTCTAACCATTTCCTTCTACGAGGTTTTTTTTTTTTTTTTTTTTAATTTCAAAATTGTTGCATTATAGTCTCATTATCAATGTTGCAAGCTATATCTCTTTTAAAATTTAAGCTCAATAAAATTTTTATTTAGACTTTTCTTTTTGTTTGTAAGGACCTAATATATTGCTAAGGGAATGTACTAAAGTTTAAGGGAAAATTTTGGCTACAAACTTAGTTGTAGTTTAAGGCTAACACTCTCAGTAAACAAATTAACATGATTATATATTTTGAAAATATAAGTTGAATTGCATGTTCTTTATGTTTTCAAAACACATATCAAATTTCATGTCAATCAAATTTTATTTACTATTGTATTCATAAACTTATTTTTTATGTATAATTTTAGACTACAAAAACTCGAAACTTAAACAATTGATTGATGACATAGTCATTGATATTTGATTTTCTTGAAATTTTGTAAATATGGAATATATAAGAAGAAAATGTAATCCAATTGTAGATTTATCAAAATTCACATCCAATAAAAAAAAAATTGAGTGGAACAATAGCCTTAATCTACAACTAAGTACCAAACTTTATCCAAAGTTTAATTATGTTGGGCCTAAAAAAAATGTAGGGTGAAAAAAAAAATGCTTGTAAGGGTAAAAATAATCATAAAATTTAAAAAATTTATATATAATTATTTTTTTCTATGTCAGGGTGGTTTTGTGACCACCCTATCTTTAATGTGGAGCTATTCATGTCTGCAAATACAAAATAATTTACGTTAATGAGTATTTATTCTTAGAATTTTATTTGTGAATTCATGATAAGGTTATGACTCAAGTTCAAGAATATGCGAGGACATCAAGATTGGTTTCCTATCCTAGTGCGAAGGCATTATACATGTACTTATTGATGCACCAGTAACCCTAGTTGATAGTAAAAGCCTTAAAAAGTCTTTTACCATTTTTTGCCCTGAATTTTTTTTGTTGCTAAATGCCCTGAAAATTTGAGTTGTTTATATTTTTACCATTCATGTTTAATCAGCCTTTCTGTTTTACAATTTACCTCCTTTCAAATGGACTAAAAGAAAGGGCAAAAATGAATTGTTCATATTTTTCGGTTTTCTCTTTGTGCGTCGCGTGCACGAGAGACCCTTCTGGATGTCTCTCAAACCTCGAACAAAAAAGAAAAACCAGAAAATTTTCAAAATAAAAAGAGGAACAGTAATTTGAAATTCTCTCTCTCTCAGAGTATGGATCTGAACACAGCATTAGAGCTCGTAAAGCAGGGCGTTACACTTCTTCTCCTCGATGTTCCTCAATACACTCTCGTCGGCTTCGATACTCAGGTACTATATTCTTCTTCTTCTTCTTCTTCTTCTTCTTCTTCTTTCTTCTGTTATTTATTCATCAATCAATCAATCAATCAATGTGGCAGATGTTTTCTGTTGGACCTCCTTTTAAGGGCATCAAGATGATTCCTCCTGCTTCTCATTTTCTTTATTATAGTTCATCCACCAGGTTACTTTCATTGTCAGAAATCTTTATGTTCTTGTAATTTATTAGTTATTGTATTTTTATGCGATTCTTGTTGCACGCAGAGATGGCAAGGATTTCTCACCAATTATTGGTTTCTTTCTCCACGCTGCTCCTTCTGAGGTTTTAAATGCATTTACTTTATTTCCGCCTTTTCAATTTATAACAGTTGCCATCTATATCTATTGCTGCCTTTAATGTCAATGCCATATTGGAAACAGAAACTTGATTAGTGAAGCTGTGGAACTGTGCTTCTGGTCTTGTCTTGTCGATTTGTGGTGCATCGGACAAGTTGGAACACGATCCACAGATAAATAAATAGAGGGCTAAGTAGCATTCATACCAACATGAGATACAGATGCAATACAATACGGATATAATGATATGTGAGTTCTTGAAATATTATGGTACAATGTCTTGGAGGCATGTTAATTGACTAATCAATAATATATATTTCTGCATACGTATTTCATTATTTTTTTTCATTCTGAGGATAAACAATGAACAAATATCTCATTTATGTTTAGAATAATATCCACAACATAGATGAGAATGCTTCTATGGAACCATTGTTGGAGAGGCAGGTGGAGGGGCAGAGTAGGAATTGGCGTGTGGAATTTATAAGAAATTTTAACGATTGGGAGATTGATGAGGTGGCTTCATTTTTCCATTTGTTAAACTCTCATACTCCCCTTGGGTAGGGGAATGATAGGATGATATGGAAGTTAAAGAGTAATGGAGAGTTCATTGGGGGGTTCTTTTTATGAGAAATTGTGAGGGCTCAGCTCCTATGCCTTTTTTTGTGGAAGGCCATATGGAGGATCAAAGCACCCTGGGAAAAAAATTCTCTGTGAGAATCTCATCCAGGTAGGCTATTCAATGGTGAGTAGGTGTTGTATGTGCTGCTGTAGTGGGGAGACTATGAATCACCTCTTGATTTGTTTTAGCATAGATTTTGAGTTATGGAGTTTTATCTTTAGGATGTTTGGGGTTCAGTGGGTTTTACCCAAAAAAGGTTTTCGATTTATTGTGTGGGTGGCGACGTTGTGGACCAAATTTGAATATCTGGAATCTTATTCCTTTATGTTTTATGTGGACAATATGGAGAGAACGAAATTGGCGTATTTTTGAAAATGTGGAGTGCACGTCTTCTCAAATAAAAGCATCCTTCATTAGTTTTCTTTATGAGTGGTCTTTTGTATTGGGTCTTACTGATAGTAACTCTATTCACTCCTTCGTAGAGTCAACTCATATGTAGATATTATCCCATTGCTATTCTTTAGGCTACT
This sequence comes from Quercus gilva, assembly GCA_023621385.1. Lineage (NCBI taxonomy): Eukaryota > Viridiplantae > Streptophyta > Magnoliopsida > Fagales > Fagaceae > Quercus > Quercus gilva. The sequence goes on from CM042476.1 coordinate 71,130,748, forward strand.
TCTTGTTTATTTTCATGACTTATTCTCTTTTCCATAAGATACGATATGCATTCATATCCCTAAAGCAACATCATTAGATGTGTTATTCGTTCCTTCAAAATATTTTTTAAAAACAATGTAGTTATATTCTCTTTTGATTTTAGTGGGTGTAAGTTGGGTTAAAATTTTTGAATATGTAGATCTGTTTTTGGGTTTGATTGTTGGTGTATGTTGATTTCTGGGTTTTCAATTTTGGTGGGTGTTTGTTGATTTCTGGATTTTGGCTGGTTTATGTTGATTATTGTTTGATCTAAGTTTTGAATTTTGATTTGTTTGGTTATAAAGAAAGTACTGGAAAGGCAAAGAAAAGAAAAGACAAGAAAATAGGAATTAATTTACTAAAAACATGAAGAATATGAACTGTAAGAACATGAAGAACACAAAGATGATCTTCCAACAAAATAATGAAAAGAAAAGAAAATTTTATTTTAATTATTAATTATGATTTAAATAATTAAATAATAACTAAAAATTTAAGTTTTGTTTTTTAATTTATTTTCTTTTTTGGTTTAAATTTTCTGACATGGCTTTTTATAAAAAATTAAAATGCTGATGTGGCATATAAAAATGTCAAATAATAATTTTTAATAATATTTTAATCACCACATCAGTGTCATATCAACGTCACGTCAGCTAATAGGGTGTTCCGTCTGCCACCTAGGACTTTGCCGTTAGGGCACTAAGGGTAAGGACAAAAACGATGTCGCTTTTTTTATTTTAGGGACTAAAAGTGGTGAAAATAAAAAATAGAGACCAAAGTAAAAATAACGTAAAAATGTAGGGATGAAAATGGGTATTTGGCCTTCTTTTTTTCTAATAATATCTCGCACATAACTATTAAAAGAAAAAAGAGAGCCACTGTACATAATGTACACAACACAGAGGTGTATTACCGAAGCCAATGAGATTAAGCTTAGATATCACATCAGTCTAAGGGAGATGTGGTGTTTAGTCCAATTGGGGGTGTTTAATTACCAATCAGCAACAAAAAGGCCCTAAAGGAACTTTTTTTTTTTTTTTTTACAAGTGCTTGGTCGCTCACTTTGGATGTTAGGGGGGGGGGGGGGGGGCGCAAGGTAAGGGTGGAACTTTATTAGGTGCTAGGCCTTCTAATGAATCCAATCCTTCAGGGTAGAAAATGAATGTATTCCAGTTTTCGGCTATTTGAAATTACCCTGATGCAGGAGTTGCAAATAGCCCAATCTCAGTGATGGCCGCAGATAGGGATTAAGTCGATTTTGGGTTCGGGTTAGAGGTTTGGGAAAAATGGGTATGAGGAGGATGAAAAGGCTTGAGAGTGGAGAACAATAAAAGAGATTTAGGGGTGATGGATGTTATTTTAAGGAAAAATCTATTTCACCATTGATGTGTTTTAAAGTAACACGTGACAGACAGCAAGAGTTAGTGAGAGAGAGAAAGTAACATAAGAATATAATAAAGTGTTGTTGGGTGAAGCTAACTGCAAAAACACATAGGAAAGATTATCTTTCAAAGATAGGATCACAGAAGATTCAGATTTGAATTTGGGTTGGAGATTGAGATTGAGAACAATGGCAACGACGACCTTTATAGGAACAACGCCATCCTGGATGAGGATTAGGATTAGTATAATTCTTGAGGTTGCTTCTACTGCTCCTTCCATTTTCTGTCAATCCTGTCTCTTTTTTTTTTTTCACAAACGCTTTCACAGTAGCTGCAGGAGTTTCTCAATCTCAACGGCCAGTGCCACTACAGAGGATAAAGAACAAGTAGTCCGTGTCCGTAGTGTTTTGCCATGTTTTGATTTTTACTATCTCATATGCATTTCACACTTAATAACTTGTCAACAATACCATTGTTATAGCAAATGGGCAATAGAGGACAACATAGTTGATGTGAATCAACAAGCATTCAAGGATCCATTGTATGTTCCAGTTGAGTCTTTTACTAAAGCAAGATCCAAGAAGATCAAAGAAGCACTTAATGGGTTGATTCAAGAGATTTGGGCTGATTCTAATGCAGGACATTCCAAGCTTAGCCCAAAGGAAGATAAAGATGTAACAAATTTAATCCAAACTATTAAGGGCTAATCTAGCTTGATTGGGCGTGATATATGGTGTGGATTAATGACTGATTGACTTTCCAGCTCTATATCAATTAATAGACATTTTTCCTATTCTATAGCTTCTAATTTCGGACCAAATCTACCTTAATTTTAGGCTTTTATTATTTAGAACCTTTTTTAGCTATTTTCCTATTTTGGATATGCTAATTTCAGACCAAATCAACTTTTATTTGGGGTTTTACTATTTAGTACGTTCTTTATATTTTTCTATTTTCAGTTATGCCTAATAAATAGCATGCACTCATTGTAATAGAGATGATTATTGAATAAAAATTAGAAAAGGTGAGGCTTTGCTCTTCTTTTGGTTCTTCAAAAATTGTGAACTTATCAGGGATTCTTCCTTGTGGCATTCAAACTTTATACCTTTGGTTCGTGATTTAATTATAATCATTGGTTCAAGGTGTTATACTTATACCTTTGGTTCGCGTTTTGATTATAAACGTTGGGTCAGGGTTTCTATCAAAAATCTGAATTTTAGCTTTCTTGGGCAAGTATTCCAATATTTTTGTTGGGTCTCAAAGTGTATCGATTGAGGTTTGCATCATTTGGTATCAGAGCACAGGTTCTAAAACCAGTTTTCTTTCCCTTTATCTTTTGTTTCCTGTTATCATCCTATCTTGTTCCTTTTGTGTTCTTTATTCCTCGTTCTTATTTTGTGACGTGCACTAGGTTAAAATCGTGCACCAAGCTCCCAGGAAAAAAAAAAGTGAAAAAAAAAGAAAAAAGAAAAAAGAAGAGACTTCCAAAAAGAAATAGAAAAAAAAATATATATATATATATATATTGTTTATAGTTTCAATTCTCTCAAACCAAAATATTATTTTCTTTTGTCCTCTTCCTTTGATTTAGTGTTTTTGTCATTTTTTCTTGCCATTGGTATTAGTTTAAATAATACAAGTTGAATTTCATGATCAAATTTATTAGTTTAAGTAGAACTGAAAATGAGAAGTTACGAGTGGAAAAAGGCAAGAGAGTGTGAGACTAATATCGGGAAAAAACCAATTTAAGAGTAAAACATGAGTGTGGGTGACATAATTTAAGTGTAAACACGTGAGGGTGTGTTGTGAGAAATTATTTCTAACATTTCTTTATAATTTCAAAATTATGTTTTCTAGGGGCGAAGCATCAAACAGAGGAGGGGAGGAGTCATCCATCATGTTGCAGGCTATGCAACAACAATTTGAACGTATGAACATGGTGTTTAATGATATTCGGGATTGGATGGATAGGCAAGATGCTATTATTGCTTCTTTGAGTGAGGAGCGTCCCCAAAGAGCCCCTAATGCTAGAAGGCAAGGAAGGCGTGCGCACATTGATGATTCTGATGACTACCATGAGGATGAGTTTGAAGATGAAGAGGATCAAGCTTTATTGAACAATGAGGGTAGGTTTGCGCCAAGGGGAGAAAGGCGTGGTAGAGGTTTCCGAAGAGATCCAAAATGGCAATATGGGACTGACAAAAGCCTAGGAAACATCAAAATAAAGATACTATCGTTTAAAGGGAAAAATGATCCAGAAGTGTCCTTAGAGTGGGAGAAGAAGGTGGAGTTCATCTTTGAGTGCCACAACTACTCTGAGGAGAAAAAGGTAAAGCTAGTTATGATTGAGTTTACTAACTATGCTATTATATGGTGGGATCAAATTGTGATGAACAGAAGGAGAAACTATGAGATGCCTATTGAGACTTGGGAGGAAATGAAGGCCACCATGAGGAGGCGGTTTGTCCCTAGTCACTACTATAGGGACTTGTATCAGAAATTACAAAGTCTTACTCAAGGCTATAGGAGCGTGGATGACTATCACAAGGAGATGGAGATTGGCATGATTCGAGCTAATGTAAAGAAAGATAGAGAAGCTATTATGGCAAGGTTTCTGAATAGGCTGAATCGGGACATTGCCAACGTGATGGAGTTGCAGCACTACGTGGAGTTGGAGGACATAGTGCACATGGCAATAAAGGTGGAATGATAGCTTAAAAGCAAAGGAACTCTGTTATTTCAAAATCTGAGCTCTTCTACTTCATAGAGGTTAAATGGGAGGAACGACAAAGGGGCTGTTTTCAAATCTAAAACTGAACCACCAAAAAGGAGAGACGAAGCTCCCAATGTCAACATAGGTAAAAATGAATCCCAAACTCGTAATCGTGATATTAAGTGTTTTCGTTATTTGGGAGTAGGTCATATAGCTTCACAATGCCCAAATAAGAGGACCATGATCGCACGTATTTGATGGAGAAGTGGAAACTGAAAGTGAAGGCGATGATGATCAAATTCCATCACTTGAGGATGCTTGTAATGATAATGTGGAATATTCAGTGGAGGGTGAGTCATTTGTGGCTAGGTGTGCTTTAAGTGCCTAAGTTAAAGAGGATGATATGGAACAACAAATGGAGAATATTTTTCATACTAGATGCTACATCAACAATAAGGTATGTAGTATGATCATTGATGGGGGAGCTATACTAATGTGGCTAGCACTACTTTAGTGGAAAAATTGAATTTACTTACCTTAGAACACCCTAGACCATATAAGTTGTAGTGGTTGAATGATTGTGGAGAGGTAAAAGTAAATAGGCAAGTACTGGTTTCTTTTTCAATTGGGAGGTACAAGGATGAAGTACTTTGTGATGTTATTCCAATGCATACGGGTCACATTTTATTGGACAGGCCTTGGCAGTTCGACAGAAGGCTCAATCATTACGGGTTTAAGAATAGGTATTCTTTTATAAAAGACAATAAAACCATTACTCTTGTACCGTTGATTCCAAGACAAGTGTATGAAGATCAAATGAAATTAAAAAAAGAGAATGACATGAAGAAAAATTATGAGGATGAGAGTTCAAAAAAAGATGATGAGAAAGAGAGTGAACAAAAAAAAAGAGTGAAAACATAAAAGAGAATGAAAAGACAATAGAGAGTGAAAAAAAAAAAAAAAAAAAAAAAAAAAAAAAAAAAAAAAAAAAAAAAAAACAAGGGAGTTTTTATGCTAAGGTGAGTGATGTCAAAAGTGCTTTTTATACAAATTAGCCTATATTTGTACTCTTGTACAAAGAGATATGTTTTAATACTAGAGAACTTGATGAATCTTTGCCTAGTGTTGTTCTTTCTTTGTTGCAAGAATATGAGGAATTGCCTAGTGGATTGCTATCTATTAGGAGAATAGAGCATCAAATTGATTTTGTCCCAGGTGCGACAATTCCTAACTGACCAGCCTATAGGAGTAATCTGGAAGAGACAAAGGAACTTCAAAGGCAAGTTAAGGAGTTGTTGACCGAAGGACATGTGAGAGAGAGTATGAGTCCATGCGTGGTGCTGGTGCTGCTTGTGCCTAAGAATGATGGAACTTGGACAATGTGTGTTGATTGCAGGGTTATCAACAACATTACAGTAAATTATAGACATCTTATTCATAGGCTAGATGATATGTTAGATGAATTGCATGGATCATGTGTTTTCACAAATTGATTTGAAAAGTGGGTATCATCAAATTAGGATGAAAGAGAGTGATGAATGGAAAACTGCCTTTAAAACTAAATATGGATTGTATGAGTGGTTGGTAACGCATTTTGGTCTAACTAATGCACCAAGTACATTCATGAGGTTAACGAACCATGCATTGCTTGCATTTATAGGCAGATTTGTTGTGGTCTATTTGATAATATTTTAGTGTATAGCAAGAATTTAAATGAGCATATCGATCATTTGCATTGTGTGCTTGCTGTTTTAAGAAAAGAAAAACTATATGCCAATTGAAAGAGATGCCCTTTTTGCATGGACAAAGTTGTGTTTCTTGGTTATGTTGTTAGTGCGAAAGGAATTGAGGTGAATGCGGAAAAGGTGAAGGCTATCAAAGAATGGTCCACCCCTAAGTCAATCACTGAGGTAAGAAGTTTTCATGGTTTGGCTAGTTTTTATCGCCGATTTGTCAAAAATTTCAGTACACTAGCCACACCACTCACTAAAATTGTTAAAAAATATGTGAAAAGCTAAAGAGAGGTTATGTGGTTCTCCTTTATTAGTATTGCCTGATTTTTCTAAAATTTTTGAGATTAAGTGTGATGCCTCAGGAATAGGTATTAGAGCTGTTTCGATGCAGGAGAAGTGGCCAATAGCCTATTTAGTGAAAAGCTAAATGGGGTAGGTTTGAACTACCCAACATATGACAAGGAGCTTTATGCATTGGTGAGAGCATTGGAGACTTGGCAACATTACCTTTGGCCAAAAAAATTTGTCATACATACCGACCATGAGTCCTTGAAGCACTTGAAAGGACAAGTTAATGAAATGACTAGTTCGGATGGTGAAAAGAAGGTTGAGATGGTGAAGAAACTCCATGAAAGTGTACGGAAACATATAGAAATGAAAAATTAGCAATATGCGACCAAAGCCAACAAGGGCTGTCGACAAGTCCTCTTTGAACCAGGTGATCAGGTTTTGGTGCATATGAGAAAAGAAAGATTTCTAGCCCGTAGGCAGTCCAAGCTACATCCTAGAGGGGATGGTCCATTTCAAGTCCTTAAGAGAATCAATGATAATGCATACAAGTTGGATCTTCCATGTGAGTATAATATTAGTGCTACATTTAATGTTTTTGATCTTTCTCCTTTTGATGTAGGTGACGATTCGAGGACGAATCCTTTTGAAGAGAGGGGGAATGATGTGAATCAACAGGCATTCAAGGATCCATTGCATGTTCCAATTGAGCCTATTACTAAAGCAAGATCCAAGAAGATCAAAGAAGCACTTAATGAGTTGATTCAAGAGATTTAGGCTGATTCTAACGCAGAACATTCCAGCTTGACCCAAAGGAAGATAAAGGTGTAATAAATTTAATCCAAGCTATTGAGGGCTAACTTGGCTTGATTGAGCGTGATTTATGGCGTGGATTAATGACTGATTGACTTTCCAGCTCTATATCAGTTAATAGACATTTTTCCTATTCTGGAGCTTCTAATTTCGGACCAAATCTATCTTAATTTTAGGCTTTTATTATTTAGAATGTCTTTTAGCTATTTTCCCATTTTGGATATGCTAATTTCAGACCAAATCAACTTTTATTTAGAGTTTTATTATTTAGTACGTTTTTTATATTTTTCTATTTTCAGTCATGCCTTATAAATAGCATGCACTCATTATAATAGAGATGATTATTGAATAAAAATCAGAAAAGGTGAGGCATTGCTCTTCTTTTGGTTCTTCAAGAACTATGAACTTATCAGCGATTCTTCCTTGTGGCGTTCAAACTTTATACCTTTGGATCGTGATTCAATTATAATAATTGGGTCAAGGTGTTATACTTATACCTTTGGTTCGCGTTTTGATTATAAACGTTGGGTCAGGGTTTCTATCAAAAATATAAATTTTAGCTTTCTTGGGCAAGTATTCCAATATTTTTGTTAGGTCTCAAAGCGTGTTGATTGAGATTCGCATCAATAGCAATCACCAAGCCTCGTTCGATTCTGACACGTTGCATAACAAATATGAGGCCCTGTAACTGTAACCGTTTGATGAGATCAAAGTCATTAGACCCTTCTTGGAAACCCAATCCTGAAGGGTGGAAAGGTAATTTTGTTATAGAAAAACCAATATATAAGGTTAAGCAAAGGTAGTGAGCTAGAAAAAAAAATCTCAAACACTACGGCTGATAAAATCTTTGAAGCTCTTGTTAGTGTTGTTATCCACATGAAATAATATTTGTTAATTGAAATATTATTGTTGCTTTTCTTTGTTGATGCTGGCCCTTCCGTGATTTGGAATGCATATAGTTTATTTCCTCGTTTTCTACTTTTGGTTTACAGTATATTCCTTCACTTAGCTTAGCTATAGTCTTTTATTTTGTGATAACGTTGTTAGTTTGTTATTTGTAAAATTTGTCAAAGCTCTTTTTTTTATTTCATCTGAATTTCTTGGTGGTAAGATATGAGAAACAGAAACTTGATTCATCTAGCTGCGGAACTGCACAGCTGGTCTTGTCATGTACCTGTGTGGAGCATCAAACAGATGGAGTTTGATCCTTAGATATAAAGAGAGGGGGGCTAAGTAGCACTGATACGAACACTAGATATGGTTGCAATATAAGACATTGATGCAATACAATACAATAAAGATATGACGGTATTTTTAAATTGAGAATATAAACATGTACTAAAGTTTAAAAAAGCATTTCTAAAATTAATATTGTGGGGGTCGAGTCAACCTTGCTTGGACTAGACTAGTGTCGCAATTAATGTTTTTGTGAGAATGAAGGGATAGCTCACAATGAGAAATTCAAGGAGACCAAAATTAGAAACAAGGTGGTAGAGATTATACAAAGACCCAAAAATACTAACATATAAGACTACCTCAGTTGGTCTCTCCATTAGGGTATATCTGTTTGGAGGGATTTTAGGGAGAATAGAAAATTGAGAAGAGAAAAGTGGATAGAAAGTAATTTTAGTGGATGTTTGATTGGGAGTGAAAAAAAAAAAAAAAAAAAAAAAAAAAAAAAAAAAAAAAAAAAAAAAAAAAATGACAAAACCTATGTGCAAGTGCACATAACACTAGCAAAGAAACGACAAAACCTATGTGCAAGTGCACATGGTTTTTTTTTTTTTTTTTTTTTTTTTTTTTTTTTTTTTTTTTTTTTTCTTGTACTTCTTAGTAGTGGTTATTTATTTATTTATTTATTTATTTTAATTTTTAATTTGAAGTGTCCATACACAATTCTTTTAATAAAAAAATGTGTTACTTTTTTGTTTTATTTAATGGATACATAATTGTAAATTTATACCAACATTATTTTCCATCCTCTCATTTTTCTTCTCAACTAAACAAGTAAGTTTTTCATCTCTCCACTTTTCCATCATCAACCAAACATAAATGAGAAAAAGTTAAACTTTTTCTATCCTTCCACTTTTTTATCCCCTTCCTATTTTCTATCCTCTCACTTTTCCACTCCTTTAACTAACCAGACCTTTAAGCACACACATATTGGTAGCTCTCTCTCTCTCTCTCTCTCTCTCTCTCTCTCTCTCTATGAACCCCTTCTACCATGGGGTTTTTCCCCTATTTATACTAATATAAGTAGTGAGCTTGTAATGATATGGGCCTGGCCCTGTTAAACATTAGATTTCCTTTTTGGAATCATATTGGGATTAAGTGTTTAACCCACTGTTTACATTGGTTGTTGATACCCATTTTTTACCAAAAAAGAGGCCCAATAGTAGAAAAGCCCAGTAACTAGCAAAAAGGATTGCGAAAAGGGATTAGCAAGCAATGGCAGAAACAAAGGGTCGTAAAATCCCGAAAGAAAGGAGAGAAAGAAGCAAGGCCCAATGGGTCAACCCAGCAGGAAATAACGGCATGCAGGCTCACAAGCCCAAGAAGGGGCAAAAGTGGGGCGAGCCCAATAAGCCAATGTCATCCTCCATGAATGATAGCTCAGGCAGAGAGGATGCAGGAGTAGAACGAGACAAAGTTGAGTAGTAACAGTAGAAATAGCGTGGAAAAAAAAAAAAAAAAAAAAAAACAGAATAGTGGAACAACCACATTGTGGCTCGAGCACCACCAACCTATACCTAGCTAATGCAAGGGAGGTAGGTCCACGGTCAAGGGATTTGCCGAGAGAGTATTTTGGTGGAGGGGGAGAAAGGCTTATTTTCGGTATCCATCCAGGGCCTCTTTTGAGGGATGCTTTGCTGGGATGACATCTTTGCCCAACATAGGTGGTAGACGGTTAGGACCACTTGATGCATGCTAGAGAGGTAGGTAGAGAGAGATAGAAACCCAAAGCCTTATCTGTTCATGTAAGAGGGAAGACTCACGGCAGAATCAAACGAATTGGGATTTGTCATGGAATTGGTAATGGAAGAGAAAGAAGGTACTAGGCATGCCTCGATGTAGTGGAGGCTAAGCAACCAATAGGTTAGTGGCCAGCTATGAAGAGGTGCTCATAGCAAATAAAATGGTTGGTGAGCCATAGGGGTAAAAGAGAGAAATCCTATAGGATTAACACAATATAAATAGGAACAGTAGCCATAAATGGAAGGGGGGGATAGCAACTAAGGTAGGAAACAAAGAGAATTGAAAGAGAAAGAGTGAAGTAAAAAGAAAAGAGAGTAAACACAACATAAAGGGCATGCATCAATAGGCAACATTTTCCCTCCCTCTTACAGCAAAACCACTCTTTGAAAGCCCCAATGAAGCAACAAGTAGCCATCTAGGCTTATTCTCCAAAATGCACAAGTTTGATGGCTTAAGCCAATAGCAAGGTTGTCCAAGTTGGGGTTTGGGCTCTCTTTAGTTCACTTCTTGCGGAAAGATTTATCATTTTATATTTTGATGTATCATTTATACATTCTATTGTATCATCTTGCATTCTACTGTATTGTTTTGGCTATGATACCCTAAAAAATTAAGTTGGGGAATTGGTTTTGGCTTCAATGACCAAATCTAGTGCATTAATATTTATATAGCTATACATGTAAATCTGTTACACCTAAAAAGATATAGCAACAATTCAAATACAAGAAGATTAAATATCAATTATATGCATTTTTATCTCAATATTCTACAGCAGCTCTGTTTTATAGGAAATTTGGTCTTATCTTGATTTTGAGATGATGAGATTTGAACTTGGTGCTTATCTTTATCTTTCTCAAAACTAGCATCAATAGGATTAACTTGATCCTATTGATCTGTAATCTTAACATTGTTTATCTTAATTAACTAACCTCCCCGTTGTAACTGATCCTCCAGCCATAAGATATTTGCTCTTAAATCTACATTTGTGGACTAATACTTGCATGTGTTAATGATCGTTGCCTTCATTTTGGGATGCTGGGTTTGTGCAAAAATTGGCCCTTTAACAAGATCCTACTAGAATAGTGGGCCAAGCCCAACTCTCCGACCCATAGCAGAATAAGCCTCAACCTTGCAGAATAGGCTTAGCCCAATAGCACAAAAAGGCCCCCCACATTGGTCACTTCAAAAATTAATGCGTAGGCCACCATTGTCTCTTTTTGACACTACTATTGCAATTATTCCTCGCAGTTAGTGTCATATCTTGAATAATGTGCTTGTTCCTAGAGCATCCCTAAGCAAAGGCGAAGCCAAGGGGGGAGCGAGCGGGGGCAAGTGCCCCCCCTGACTCCTCCTAAAACATTCCATATGTACTACTATTAGGAATTTTTTTAAATGCTTTACCCTCTTTGTTGCAGAAATTAAACACAAATCAGGAAGAAAAGCTTCCTAGTCCTGTTGAAATAAAGGGAAAATGACAAGCTTACCTAATACCCAATACGTTAATGACATCGTTTAAGGGAAAAAAACAAACAAAAAACAGGGAAAAAGTTTCCTAACACAAGCAAAAATAAATGGAAGAATTTCCCTTAGGCACAAAAACACACACCAAGAGATTTGACTTGTCAGCTGTTAGCTTTTAATTATCATACACTTAAGCCTAGCATAATAATAATAATAATAATAATAATAATAATCATGCATTTTGGTGTCTTTCTTATGACATTTCAATTGATAGTCCTATATTTTACACAAATTTTATTTTTGTCCTCAATTTCTTGACATTTCAGTTTTAAATTGTGGGTTTATGTTATGAACAAAAATTTTAATTATTTTGAAAAATAAATAGAAAGTCGAATTTTACCTGTAGTTTCAAAAACAATCAAGAAAAGATAGTGAGACATGTATACAACTTTACAAGTAAATTGCTATACTTTTAATATTTTCCAAATTAATTTATTTCTGAAATTTATTTTATAGTATTAACTTAAATGTCTAAATATAGTTTACGTTTAATTAGTTTTTGTATGACAATTATAGTTGCTATTGCTTTTTTTTTTTTTTCATATAAATTTTTTTTTTTTTTTAATATTGACTTCTAATCTTGCCCCCCCTGAATTGAAATATTGGCTCCACCACTGTCTCCGAGCATTATAGTACGTCGCCATATACCTCGAGCAAGTTCTCCTTGGCAAGTCGATTTCAGATGAAATTCTCACATAATGACTAGTCTCTTCCATCCTTTCCCTACTACAAAGGGTTTAAACCCTTTCGTTTTCGTTTACGCTAAAACTAGCATGAGACCATATGACTAACAAGTTGAAATAGAACGCGTTATACTAACCATTGCCAACACAATCACAGGGCTCATCTTTTTTGGGTCTTTGAGAGAGAGAAAGAGAGATACATATAATCTGGTGCAAAGTCATGATTATCGATGGCCTCACATGAGAGATACAGAGAGCGAAGGAGAGCCAGGAAGGACTTAACCGATGGCAGAGCCAAAGCATATTGCTTTCACGGCAATTGTGCGGTAAGTCATCCCTGGCTCAACTCCACTCTCTATCTCATCATGCAAGACACATAGACAAATGTCACTAATCTTCTATATACCACTTTCATATCTTTCTTTAATTTACATCCTTCAGCGAAATTGACATATATATATATATAGGAAGAGATATATCCTTGGGGTTGCACATTGTATTATTGATTGGTTGTTGTGGGAATAGAATCTGGAAGATGAATGTGTGATGAGAAAGTTGGGATATGATGCGTCAAGGGGAATTTGTTCTTAGGATGATAGTCATGATAAGATTTTGATACAATTTAACAGGTCTGTATGGGTAATATGTTGGTTTTCTGACCAAATCATGTTGCACTCACTAGATAATTTCTAGATTCTATGTGCCTTTTGATAAAAGGGTCCCAAAATAATTGACTATGAGAAAAAAAATTCCCATGTTCTTTACATATTTAACCTCCTCGAATTCAACTCTAACGTCCCTATTTGGATTATTGTGACGTACCTTATGATATTGTGTTACTCTGGGATGGTTTAACAAAACATTTTTATTGATTTAATTAGTGAAACTGGCGTGCTTGTTTCTCACGTTGGATTCTAGAGTCCACAAAAACAACATTCTTGGAAACTTTAGGAGAAATGACAAAAACAAGTATTGGCTTAAATTCACTCATTATCTCCTCGTGAATGACTCTAAGATATGCAGCAATGACTATTTGATATTTGTATTATGCAATGCAGTTGAGGAATTTATAGGCAATCTTCATGGATTTCACAAAAGCTTCTAGCCTTCCACATACACTTCTCATTCAAAATTTTGATAAGTGATTGTGAGAATAGAATTTTGGGGACAGTGGCGATTTTAGGAATTTTTTGTACAGTAGTCATTAAGAAAATTAAATTATACATGTAAAGTTGTAATTTACAACTAGTTTATGTTGGCTTTAATTCCGTGCCAAATTTGATTGTAATTATGTTCAATCTTATGTACCTTGTATTTTATGTGGGATTTATTTGTAAGGGTTGTATGTGAGAGAGAGAGTGTGAAGACTCAAGGCAATTGAAGACTAAAGCTATTTTCACAGGTAGCTCGCGAGTAAGCTTCCCGCAAAATGATGCATGTGCCTAGCACATGACTGGAATGCAAAGAGTTAAGACAGGATGGAGACAACCAGTTTTCGTGAGTGTCTCGGGGGTAAGGTCTTCTCGCGAGATACCCGTGAAACATTCTGTCTTGCTGAATTGTCATTTCTGATACACACTATCTACACCCACACTATATATACCCACATTACCCACAGATGTTGAGGAGTGCTTCTTAGAGAAAAACCCTAGCCATAAACCTTGAGAGTAAAGATTGTTATACCCCCATTTCTCTACACAATCCATTGTAGTTTTTCCTCAACTTCTACCTCTCCATTTCCATACCCTTGAGAGGTTGAGAGCCCAAACACTTACCACACTCATTCTAAGTGTCAAGTGAGGTTTTGGTGCTGCTAGGAAGCATTGGAAGAAGTCAGGCTTTGGTGGATGCAATCAAGCGTATTGTGGGATCCGAAGAGTTAGACAAGACCCAGTTTCAAGAAACCTTGTTGGAGTAGGAGCTTGGAGGGTTTAGATGCATCGGGTAGATTAGGCTTGGAGGGGCTCTTGCTACTCATGTATCCCAACTGATTGTCTAGTGGATTGATTTACCACTTGGAAGGCAACGGAAAGATTTTACGCCGAGTACATTTCCTCTTCGATAACACATCGACGTATTATCTTATGTTTGCATTCTTCTTTCCTACTCTTTTAGCTTTCATTTTATTGTTGTGTTTTAATTATTATGGCTTAAAGTAGTTAGTTTGTTTATTCGCTCGCATTTACTCTATTCCGCACTTAGTATAAGTTAGAGTAAAATCTATTGAGCCGTAATATTTAATTTGGGGGTTTAAATAGCTCTTGTGTTTTTAACATATTTTCAAGTTTTTAATACAAAATCTAATAAAAAGAGAATTTAGTAAATTGACAAAAAAGAAGAAGATGTAAATACATAAAATCTTACAACTTCCTTTTACAATTTTTCCTATTTTGAAATCATTACATTATTGTTTCATTATCAATGTTGCAAGCTACACCTCCTTCAAAATTTTAGCTCAATAAAATTTTATTTGGATCTCTCTTTTTATTTGTAAGGACCTTATATATTTTTAAGGGGATATACTAAAGTTTAAGGGCAAATTTTGGCTACAAACTTAGTTGTAGCTTAAGGTTAACACTCTCACTAAACAAATTAACATGATTACATATTTTGAAAATATAAGTTGAGTTGCATGTTCTTTATGTTCTTAAAACAAGTCAAATTTCATATCAATAAGATTTTATTTACTGTTCGATTTATAAACTTATCTTTTATGTATAATTTTAGATTATAAAAACTTGAAATTTAAACATTTAATTAATAACATAACTATTGATCTTTGATTTTCTTGAAATTTTGTAAGCATGGAAAATATAAGAAGAAAATGTAATCTAACTGTGGATTTATCAAAATTCATATCCAATAAAAAAAAAATTAAGTGAAATAATAGCCTTAGTCTACAACTAATTTTGTTACCAAACTTTATCCAAAATTTAATTATGTTAGGCCTAAAAAAATGTAGAGTGAAAAAAAAAATTCTTGTAAGGGTAAAAAATCATAAAATTTTAAAAAATTATTATAAAAATTATTTTTTTGTCCATGTTAAGGTGGTCCTGTGACCACCCTACCTTTAATATCGAGCTGTCCCTGTCTAGGAATACGAAATAATTTACGTTAATGGGAATTTATTCTTAGAATTTTATTTGTGAGTTCAGGATAAGGTTATGACTCAAGTTCAAGAATATGCGAGGACACCAAGATTGGTTTCCTATCCTAGTTTGAAGGCATTATACATGTACTTATTGATGCATTAGTAACCCTAGTTGATACTAAAAGGTTTAAAAAGTGGAATAATATTTTTTTTTTTCATTTATTCTCCCCCAATTAATGTGAGTCTCCTAGGGTTAATTCATTTTGAGCGTTGGGAAACCCGTATCAAAACCTTATTCATGTAATTAAGTTGTAAATTTTAGTGTCTAAATGATTGTATTGAAGATCTGCATTAAAAAATAGAATACACAAGAAATTAGCTCAAATTTTGGCCCTTTGAAAACCTTTTAATATTAATGAGGGTCTACTATTTGTCTTTGCAAGCGATATACATTTTTTATTGTTATTTTTGGAGTTGTTTTGCATTCTTTCTTCATTGGCCCTTGATAAGTATAATTCCTGAAGCCTAAGTAACAGCTGACTACACTGTAGTAGCTGACGACCCTAAAGGTGTTGACGACCTCGTTGGTTTTCTCACAACTGATCCCAAAAGGTTGACAATCCATATTAGGGATGACAGGAGAAGTTGATGGGACAAAGCTGACGGGTCCAACATATCTCTTGCGTGGTTCACACGCATTGGTATATAAGGAAATATATTGCGCCCCGCACTTAACCCTAATTAAGAAGAGTCCTACAAGGAAAGGATTCCGCAAGATACACGGAGTAAAGAGTTTCTCTCTTACAAGGAAACATCTTCTTAATCAAGGCATGGATGTCAACCTTACACTACTATAAAAACCCCTAGACCCTCATAAAATAAGGTATGCATAATTTCCCCCAGCTCTGACACTCTAGAGTTGTGAAGAGTTTTCTAACTTAACCTTCAAAGGATATTTGGTTGGTATCACACTAGTACTTTCTGTAAGGGATTTTTTTTTTTTTTTTTTTTTTTCTGTGTTATGCAGGCCTGGTATCGAGTACGTGAGGACCATGCAACTTACTGACGATTTTTTGGCATTATTAGCCCTAGATATTGAACTAGTGGCAAAATTTTGGTTCTATTGAGTTTAATAAATACAAAGTCATACTAAAGCCAATGATAATACAAAATGAAATAAAATTAATGCCATATGTACGATGGATACATTAAATAAATAAACTACACAAACAATTTTAGTGGACTTCTTCACAAAAAGAAAAGAAAAAAAAATTAGTGGACTGATATCGCATTTGTGGCAGTTAGAATTAACTAAATGCTTGTAATTTTTTTTTTTTTTTTTAATATCTAGAAAGTCATGCTTGTGAATATGAACAATGGCAAGAGGTCAATAAATTTAATTGATTTAGTGATTTGACCTAATTCCCTAAAGAGGAGATACAATTAATAACAATCTCTCACAAATCATTATTTGAATATTGTTAAAAAATGTTTTACCCTTGATTTCTTCTAATCCAAACTAGCCAACTTGATTAATTAAATCAATTATGCAATGGATTCTAATTTAGTGAATAGTGGGCACAACCATAGTATGATTAAATAATGTAGCAAAAAATAAATTTGATACATTGATATGGTGGTTATGAAAGGAGATAGTGATAGGAAAAACCCTTTTTGGGTTTGTTAAATACCACCTAATGGAAGAATTTAAAATAGTAGAGTGGAAGAACAACAATGAAAATATAACCTGATCCTAGAAATTTTTATCTACAGTAGGAGTTACTCGTGTGACCACACACACTCCAACATGATTGAACTCTTCTACCTTGTGAATCTTTACAATGCACAAAAACCCAATCCATGTCAAACACTACAATACAACTTGATTGAAGAGGGTTTATGCTGCAACTTTAGTTTGAAAACCTCAAGATCTTTCAATACGATGTTGGAGACGATTCTCAAAACAAAACCCTTAGTGCACGCAGTTGCAACAATATCTCTCTTTCTTTCTATGTTTTCCCTATCATTATGATGACCTAAGATCGATGAACTTCTGTACTTTCCAGAACCCTATGGCACAAATCCCAAGGCCAATTTTATCATGGGGCTAAATTTGAGAACTCAATTTTGTTGAGGTTCGACCAATCGACCAGTGTTGAGGAATGAATCAAGCTATAATAAGCCTCAGTCAATTGAGCTGCAGTTAAGGCAGCTAGCAAAGACGATTGTTTCTTAAGCAATTCTTGAGAATTTTCTTGTGTCTTGAAATGTGATCTCGTTAACTGATTTTCTTGAAATGTGATCTTCAATCACTTAACAAGACACCAAATATTTACAACTTTAGTTACATTTGCACATATTTTGAGAATAGTTTGCCAACATTCATGGATACATAACATTAACAATTTCCCCCTTTGACAATCCATAAAAATACCTAAAACATAAGGAAAATCAGACAAATTAATTGTATAATATCTTGTAATCTATATTTCTTCTAACCACACTTTATTGGCCTAGACTTTTGTCCATTTGGCAATTTTATGTCTTGATTTTTAATTAACCAATATCCTTTACTTTAAAGAATGAGATCTTAGCAACAAAGGAGTTGTCAATTTATTAACGCTACATATTCACTAAAAATTGTACAATTACAAGGAAATAACAGCAATGTACTAGATTCTCCATAAAGAAAAATACAAATACAAATCCAAATGTACTAACAATTTTAGAAGGAAGTTAAATATGTACTAATGAACTAAGTTATTGCATCTAAAGTTATTGTACTAACCTTCTATATTGTGTTATTATGTAGGTTTTCTACCATTTTAAAAACCGGACTGAACTGACTGGTTGAGTGAAACATTAAACCCAAAATTGGTCTGATTGAAATTGAGAATTAGCTTCTTTTTCAGTTCTTTGACTATTCCAATATTTAAAACCATGAGGTTTTCAACATATATTTCTAAATTTCTTTGGTGTGCTCTAAAGTTTTCCAAATCAAGATTTATTTTCACCTATTTAGATTCGCTCCCAATACATGTATTTGCAAGTACCGTGTAAGTATAGCTTAGGGCCAATTCCATGATTGTCTAACAAAAGCTCTCCAAATACTAGTTGAACAAGTTCAAGACTAAAGTGTAAATTAAGGCTCAAAGCAATTTGTGACTATATTTCTCTCATGATCTTAACTTTGGTATTTGTAGCTTTTGTTGGAAGTACATAAGGGCAACCAATATGTTGCTATCGTCATCCTTCTGTTGTAGGAGCACAAGAGCCCTATGTTGAAATCCATTAATTGTAGTCCTCCACAGTCCACAACGCAAATAGGTTCCATTATAGCCTTGACATTTGCAAAAGCATATAAAATTAAAATGTACAATAAATTATTTTAATGTTTTGATAATAAGTACCGGAGGTCATTCAAATTTCAACGTTTTGGTTGGTTTGCTACATCTCTCTCTCTCTCTCTCTCTCTCTCTCTCTCTCTCCTATTTTCTAGTAACTAGAATCATGTTTTGCAAATAGCTTCTTGGATCATTGACATGCTCAAATAAATACTGGAGGTCATTTGAGTCCTCTCTCTCCCCTTTTTTTGTAAGCTCAAATAAATAAATAATTTAAAAAAATGATAATAAATGAAAACCCTATGGTCGTGTTTTATTTTTGGCATTTGTCGATATCCGATTCCTTATATGAGTTCTAGGAAATACGTTTGCACTTAATGACTAGTCTTCTACAAAGAAAAGGATCAATTTCTCTCTATGTTTCACTGCAAATAGATCATTTTCCTACTACAAAGGGTTTAAACCTTCTGTTTTCGTTGTACTACACTAATATTTAATTTAAAACTAGGATGAGACCATTTGACTACCAAGTTGAAATAAAAAGCGGTATCGTAACCATTGCCAAAACAATCATAGAGTTCATCTTTTTTTGGTCTTGGGGAGAGAGAGAGAGAGAGATATTATCTGGTGCAAATTCATGATTATCAAGGGCCTAGCATGAGAGATACAGAGAGCGAAGGGGAGCCAAGAAAGACTTAGCCAATGGCCGAGCCAAAGCATATTGCTTGCACAGAAAATTTCGGTAAGTCATCCCAGGCTCAACTCCACTCTCTATCTCTTCATGCAAGACACGTAGACAAATTTCACTGATCTTCTATATACCAGTTTCATGTCTTTCTTTATTTTAAATCCTTCGGCGTAATTGACATATATATAGGCAGAGATATATCCTTTGAGTTGCACATTGTATTATTGATTGGTTGGAATAGAATCTGAAAGATGACTGTGTGATGGGAATGTTGGGATATGATGCGTCAACGGGAATTTGTTCTTAGGGTGATAGTCATGAAAGGATTTTGATACAAACTTACAGGTCTCAATGTAGGGACGGATCCAAAATTTCAAGTTAGGGGGTTGGAGATAAGCAAAAAAAAAAAAAAAAAGCTTCAAATATGCATCCATATATTATTAACAAACTATCAACCAATACAAATAAACAAAATCACTGTTTCTTAATATATTAAGATGTAATCATCTATCAGTAAAAATAAAAGACATAAAATACTATTATTTCTTAATACATTATCTATGAAAATGGAATTAGACACTATGAATTTATTATGCACTACCAACAAGCTCTTTTCCTAACTTTACCATTTTTATTCCTTGAAAGTTGAATCAATGTTCCTCTTTCTGTTACTTGTCTCTATTATTGTCCGTTTCAAGGTGTTCTGGGGTCTTTAAAATATATATATATATATATAAAATAATTGTTACTTTTATATAAAATAATGAATTTAATTTAATTTTTCTTAGAAATCTTAAATAGGGTGGGATTTAAAAAAATATTTATTTATAATCTTATTCATAGTTTTATATAAGATTTTTAACTTACTATTTACCCAAGGCAATCTTGTAAATAAAGAAGAATATAGGATGTTCCTAAAAAAAAAAAAGAATATAGGATTATTTTTTAGGTAGGAAGTTTACTTAATCTCTGCACTACTCAACACGTGTTTTACTTTTACCATCAGAACTCTTTTCTCTATTTTTGCAACCAAATTTCTTCCTCACAGTCTCTCACCAAGGAAGCAATGCTAGGATCTCAAATTAATTCTTTACTCAAATATTCTTTCATAATTTTAGTCTTTATCATTTGACTATGAATCTGAGCACTCCTCTCTTCTCCTTCTCAGCATCTTCTTCTTCACGTCCTCCATGCTACAGTAAGACAAAGATCAAAGAATGCCATAAGTATATAGTAAGTTTGCCCAAGTTTCGACTTGTTCAAGAAGGCAAAATCTCAATATAGGGCGAAAAATGAAAAAATTGACCCGAATGGACGAAACGGGCCGGAATGGGTCTCGTGTGGCGGCGTGAAATGTGAAGGCTAGAGCAACGAAGCTGGGCTAGACTGATCGAGCAATAGGCAAGAAGATGGGTCTCCCATGGCGGCGTGGGCGTGAGTGCCTCTCGGTCTATCTCGCAGGAATTAATTTAGTTTCTCTATCTCGACTATTCTCCATTTTTCTTTTTCTTTTTTCATTTGTTTCTTTTTTCTTAATAAAATTTGGATTTTTTTTTTTTTTTTTAAAGATTTACATGGGTTGAGATAATTGTTCATGATTTTGGAGGGGGCAAGGTAAGGGGGTGGCCAAGTATAAATAAATAAATAAATATATATATATATATATATTACTGAAAATTTATCTACTAATTTTTTTTTTTTTGGGGCCACGGTAGGCTATGCCCCCGTGGCCCCCACCTAGGTTCATCCCTATCTCAATGGCTAATATGTTGGTTTTTTGACCTAATTCTTTTGCACTCACTGCATAATTTCTAGAATTTATGTGCCTTTAGATAAGAGGGTCCCAAAATAATTGACTATGAGAAAAAAAATTCCCATATATGTTCTTTACATATTTAACCTCCTCGAATTTGACTCTATTGTACCTTATGATATTGTGTTACTCTGGCATGTTTTAATAGAACATTTTTGTTGATTTAATTAGTGCAAATGGCGTGCTTGTTTCTCCCGTTGGATTCTAGAGTCCACAAAAACAACATTTCTTGGAAACTTTAGGAGAAATAACAAAAACAAGCATTGGCTCAAATTCTCTCAGTCTTCTCATGCATGACTCTTAGATAAGCAGCAATGAATAATGAATATTGGATATTTGTATTATGCAATGCAGTTGAGGTATTTCATTATAGGCAAACTCGAAGAATTTCACAAAAGCTTCTAGCCTTCCCCATGCACTTCTCATTCAAAATTTTGATAGGTAGTTGTGAGATTAGAATTATGCGATAGTGGCAGTTTTAGGAATTTTTTTTCAAGGTCGTCATTAAGAAATTTATATTATACAAAACCTAATAAAAGCAGAACTTAATATGTTGACAAAAAAAAAAAAAAAAAAAAAAAAAAAAAAAAAAAAAAAAAGAAGAAGAAGAAGAAGAAGATGCAAATACAGAAATTCTAACCATTTCCTTCTATGAGTTTATTATTATTATTTTATAAATTTTAAAATTTTTGCATTATAGTCTCATTATCAATATTGCAAACTACACCACTTTCAAAATTTTAGCTCAATAAAATTTTTATTTAGACTTTTTTTTTTTTTTTTTTTTGTTTGTAAGGACCTAATATATTGCTAAGGGAATGTACTAAAGTTTAAGGGCAAATTTTGGCTATAAACTTAGTTGTAGCTTAAGGCTAACACTCTCAATAAACAAATTAACATGATTATATATTTTGAAAATATAAGTTGAATTGCATGCTCTTTATGTTTTCAAAACACATATCAAATTTCATGTCAATCAGATTTTATTTACTATTGTATTCATAAACTTATTTTTTTATGTATAATTTTAGACTACAAAAACTCAAAACTTAAACAATTGATTGATGACATAGCCATTGATATTTGATTTTCTTGAAATTTTTTAAATATGGAATATATAAGAAGAAAATGTAATCCAATCGTAGATTTATCAAAATTCACATTCAATAAAAAAAAATTTGAGTGGAACAATAGCCTTAATCTACAACTAAGTACCAAACTTTATCCAAAGTTTAATTATGTTGGGCCTAAAAAAAATGTAGGGTGAAAAAAAAAATGCTTGTAAGGGTAAAAAAAATCATAAAATTTAAAAAATTTATATATAATTATTTTTTTTCTATGTCAGGGTGGTTCTGTGACCACCCTATCTTTAATGTGGAGCTATCCATGTCTGCAAATACAAAATAATTTATGTTAATGAGTATTTATTCTTACAATTTTATTTGTGAATTCATGATAAGGTTATGACTCAAGTTCAAGAATATGCTAGGGCATCAAGATTGGTTTCTTATCCTAGTTCGAAGGCATTATACATGAACTTATTGATGAACCAGTAACCCTAGTTGATAGTAAAAGCCTTAAAAAGTCTTTTACCATTTTTTTCCCTGAATTTTTTTTGTTGCTAAATGCCCTGAAAATTTGAATTGTTTATATTTTTACCATTCATGTTTAATCAGCCTTTCTGTTTTACAATTTACCTCCTTTCAAATGGACTAAAAGAAAGGGCAAAAATGAATTCTTCATATTTTTCGGTTTTCTCTTTTTGCGTCGCGTGCACGAGAGACCGTTCTGGATGTCTCTCAAACCTCGAACAAAAAAGAAAAATCAGAAAATTTTCAAAATAAAAAGAGGAACAGTAATTTGAAATTCTCTCTCTCTCAGAGTATGGATCCGAACACAGCATTAGAGCTCGTAAAGCAGGGCGTTACACTTCTTCTCCTCGATGTTCCTCAATACACTCTCGTCGGCATCGATACTCAGGTACTATATTCTTCTTCTTCTTCTTCTTCTTCTGTTTGCTTTTACTTATATTTATTCATCAATCAATGTGGCAGATGTTTTCTGTTGGACCTGCTTTTAAGGGCATCAAGATGATTCCTCCTGCTTCTCATTTTCTTTATTATAGTTCATCCACCAGGTTACTTTCATTGTCAGAAATCTTTATGTTCTTGTAATTTATTAGTTATTGTATTTTTATGCGATTTTTGTTGCATATACGCAGAGATGGCAAGGATTTCTCACCAATTATTGGTTTCTTTATCCACGCTGCTCCTTCTGAGGTTTTAAATGCATTTACTTTATTTCCGCCTTTTCAATTTATAACAGTTGCCATCTATATCTATTGCTGCCTTAATGTCAATGCCATATTGGAAACAGAAACTTGATTAGTCCAGCTGTGGAACTGTGCTTCTGGTCTTGTCTTGTCGATTTGTTGTGCATCGGACAAGTTGGAACATGATCCACAGATATAAATAGAGGGCTGAGTAGCATTCATACCAACATGAGATACAGATGCAATACAATACGGATATAATGATATGTGAGTTCTTGAAATATTATGGTACAATGTCTTGGAGGCATGTTAACTGACTAATCAATAATATATATTTCTGCATATGTATTTCATTCTGAGGATAAACAAGGAACAAATATCTCATTTATGTTTAGAATAATATCCACAACATAGATGAGAATGCTTCTGTGGAATCATTGTTGGAGAGGCAGGTGGAGGGGCAGAGTAGGAATTGGCGTGTGGAATTCATAAGAAATTTTAACGATTGGGAGATTGATGAGGTGGCTTCATTTTTCCATTTGTTAGACTCTCATACTCCCCTTGGGTAGGGGAATGATAGGATGATATGGAAGTTAAAGAGTAATGGAGAGTTCACTGGGGAGTTCTTTTTATGAGAAATTGTGAGGGCTCAGTTCCTATGCCTTTTTTCGTGGAAGGCCATATGGAGGATCAAAGCACCCTGGGAAAAAATTCTCTGTGAGAATCTCATAAAGGTAGGCTATTCAATGGTGAGTAGGTGTTGTATGTGCTGCTGTAGTGGGGAGACTATGAATCACCTCTTGATTTGTTGTAGCATAGATTTTGTGTTATGGAGTTTTATCTTTAGGATGTTTGGGGTTCAGTGGGTTTTACCCAAAAAAGGTTTTTGATTTATCGTGTGGGTGGCGATGTCGTGGACCAAATTTGAAAATCTGAAATCTTATTCCTTTATGTTTGATGTGGAGTATATGGAGAGAACGAAATTGGCGTATTTTTGAAAATGGGGAGTGCACGTCTTCTCAAATAAAAGCATCCTTCATTAGTTTTCTTTATGAGTGGTCTTTTGTATTGGGTCTTACTGATAGTAACTCTATTCGCTCCTTCATAGAGTCAACTCATATGTAGATATTATCCCATTGCTATTATTTAGGCTACTTCTTGTTTATTTTCATGACGTATTCTCTTTTCCACAACATACACTATTCATTCATATCCCTAAAGCAACATCATTAGATGTGTTATTCGTTCCTTCAAAATATTTTTTCAAAACAAAGCAGTTATATCCTCTTTGTCTAATATTTGAATCCCAAAGTATTTTAAAGAGTATTTTTAAACCCGGTTCTTATTAAGAAAATTTCATTATAGCCCCAAACATGTCATGGCCGTGTCCTTGTTGTATCACCTAAGTATCCTGCAATGATCTGAATGTATAGGACTCATATCTGGTCATGTTGGAGCATTTTCTGGGTCCAAAACATATCCTAATTGTACACTTCAACCATTTGATGCATCCATGCTCCTAGATAGAGGATCTAGATCTTTTCTAATTTCATTAATAACTATTTTCTCTATGTTTGAAATGAGGCTTTGATGGAACACGCATTTGAACTGTAAAAATAAGAGGCCAACATGATTTATTATACAAATAATTAGGTAAATCAGCCCATGTTATTAAATGTTCAAGAAAGATGAAGAGAGAGAAAAACTTCTTTTTGACACAGTTTGTATAAAATTGTGGCTGAGAGAATAAAATAGAAACAAGTAATTGACATCTTTATGTTATCATTTTCCGCATAGTTTCCTACTGGCATCCTGCCATTGCATAACAATAAGGTTATAGTGCGCTTGCATTTTTAAGCATGAAAGATAAAGTGACTTTTTTTAAAATGTGATACACCCTTGTAACTGGAGAATAATTGATTAGATTTAACCAAAGGCCACTTCATTTTGCCAATAATTGATTAGATTTAACAATAAGCTATTTTCAAAAGAGCTGGAAAATTGGCACCAAGAATGATGTTCCTCATGTAAATGGCTGCAACAGGTAATTGTTCGTAGGTGGGATCAACAACAGGAAAGATTGGTCAAAGTATCCGAAGAAGAGGTTTGTAACCATTTTAGTTGCACATACCATTTATTTATTTATTTATTTTGGTACGTGATGCATATAGATACTAATACGGGAACAGAGTCAGACTGATGTATTTTGAAACCCACATGGATTTGAATTGTGGCCTCAAGTCTTGACATTAGTTAGGGAACTTGTGCCCTTTTAGGTTTTGGCAAAACAGAACTTGCTAACCTGCTGCATCTTGGAAGCGCTACCAAGCAAGAAAAATCAATCAAGCATCCATTTTAGGAAAATGTGATTCTTTTCCTCTCTTTGCAATCAAATACTTATAAAGCTTTGCAATCTTGTAGGGAAATCAAAAGATGGTTTTATTTGAAAACATTTGAGCATTTGACCAAGTATGTCAGGTGAATTTTAATGTTGACTTAAGAGTTAGTTGTCAACTAATTTTCCAATAGGGGTAGAGATAGGATGGTTACATCTGAAAACTAGACTAACCTGATGTCAATTGATTGCTTAATGCAATTGCACTATTGGTTTTCTTCTTTTCTGATTTCCTTAAATTGGGTTTTAATCTGTTTTCTAAATTAGAGTTAACTTGAGAATTGACTGCCCAAAAACATATTATAGCAAGTGTACAGTTAACAACGCGAGTTACATTTGGTGGTGTTTCTGACATTTCTGTATCATGTCATTCTATTGGAACGTATTAGGTTATATGTCTTAATATGAATTCTAATATTTTTCTGACCTACTCTAACCACACAAAAGTTGTGGAGTGCCAAGAGTCTTGTAACTCAACTAGCTCTTCTTGGTGATTCCAACAGAGGCATTTAGGGTTCAAATCCCCCTTTCCCCACTGTAACTATCGAAAATACAAAAATTGTGTAGTACAGTGAGAATTCCAACTTGACATAATACTTTCACATGGTTATGTTCCCCTACTTAGTAGATCCTATTGTTCAAATTTATACAAGTGGATGTTCAACCCTTGTAATATATTTTGCTAGGAGATCACTTACAAGATTTATAGCTATTATGCCACTCAGTTTCACCAAGCCACCTGCTTTGAAGCTTGAAACTTTGCTTTTGTGAAGTATGCTGCTGAGTCTCTAAGGTCTAAACTTTAAAATCTTATTGATCTGTAACTGTGTTTGTTTTTTCTCTCTCTCTCACTTTTCCTATTTTAAGGAAGAGAGATATTGTCAAGCAGTTAAAAGTTTGGAGTTTGACAGACAACTTGGTCCTTACAATCTAAGCCAGTATGGAGATTGGAAGCATTTATCAAATTACATTACAAAGAGCATTATTGAACGGATTGGTAACTTCCATCTAACTACACTTGAGGCTCTTAAGACTGCAATCTATTATGAGTTTCTTTACAATTGTCGCTTGTGTTTGATTTATTATCTATTTTCCATCTGCATATATGTTTCTTTTTCAATCAATTTTAGTTTTTTTCTCTTTTCATGCTGTGCTATATTTAGATGCTTCTTGCTCACTGATTTTCTGTTCTAGTTATGTTTCTTATGAAAAATAGATTAAACAGATTTGAAAATGGTAGACTTTGAGGGTAGTGTCATGCTATGGCATACATGTAATAGTAGTAGGCAAATGATGGAAATTAAGCTCATAATTATCTAACTACAGCTCGGAAACCATGTAATAGTAGAAAGCTTCAATGATTCAGAGTAGTTTCATGCTATGGGATACATGTTATATGTCTATAGATGTGTGCAATTTTCTCATCGATTTCATTTTGTGTGGAGGAATTATCATCTAAGAAGAGAGAATTAACCATTTCTTAGAAGGAGTTCTGTTTTCCAATACGGTTTATTGTAGATACCCTAAAGAGTGTGAGATAAAGGTATTCTATCCTTGTGTTCAAGATCAGGGTGGAGGATGAGATTGGTTCAAGACTCACTAGGTGTGTGTGCAAGAATGAAGAAATTTAAGGTTGTGGTCATTTTTGGTGAGTGTGGTGGTTTCACAATTGAGAGGCACATATAGTAGTTAAAGTTGAATAGAAACTTTTGGTCTATTGCCAGGAAAATATACTAGGGCCATGGTCCTCAAGCTCCTCAAAGATTATATTTAAGCAGTACAATTTGGTTCTATTCTAATTTTGCCCTTTAAAAATAATATCCTGGCCTACCAAGCTTTATGCAATTTATCTGTACCATCATATGTTTAAGCAGTTCTACTCCTTTTTTAGGCCTCCTTGAAAGGTTTCTGTTGTCCATCCCTCTGAGTGTATCTAAGGTACAAATGTGTCTAGAATTTGTCATTTAACCATTATTCTAGTATACATCAACTTTCAACTTTGTCCAACGTAACTTTTACATGATATGAACTTTGACACTGATCACTCAAAATATACATTGGTTCTTTATTTTCTATGCCTTATGAGGGACTAAAAATGCGTGATGGGCTTTCTATAACGAGTCTTTTTACAGCTTAGGATTTGGTGGTGTGGGAAAAAATTTATTGTATGTTGGTGTTACGTGTGTTTGAGGGATGGAGAAGTATTCTTGAACTGCCCACTTAAAAAGTCATTTGATCCTTTGTTTTTTCCTTATTTGGTATTTATTGGTTTTTGCCTAAATTTTTGGGTAGAACTTACTGTGGCTTGTTGGGAATGTAGGCTTGGGGGGGAAGGTTTATTATGGCTTGGACACCAGCTTCTTCTTGTTTGATATATTACATTTGCAAGACGCGTAAAGAAAGGGCATTTGATAGGGTGGAGTGTTGCTTAAGTAAGATAAATGGTTTGTGCCACTCAGAAACTTCAATAATGTTATCTGTTGTTTATACTGCACCTGATGTCTACCACTATATCATTGTTTTAATTGGTTTAGATCATGAATTCTAGTTTATTTTTTATACCAGTTATCTTCGGTTATCTTGATTCTTTGTTTACTTTGAATCTTTGGTTTAAATTTTGAGACTAAGACTTGGTTTTTATTGTTTGAATTTATGGTTTGTGTCTTCTGATTGTCAATTCTGCATAAACTTTTAAATTCAAATGATTCATTCAACATGCAGAACCCATTGGAGGAGAGATCACTGTTGCATGTGAATCAGGGATAGTTACAAACACTCCTAAAACAGCAATGGAGAAAGCACTTGATGAGCAGATGAAGTCTAGTAAGTTTTTAACATCAATGGACAATTCTCAGAGCAGAAGATGTTACTATACATCAATTCCCCGTGTTATCAAACAAAAAGGAATACATGGGCAAGAACTTACTTCCTTGAATATTGACAAGGTAAGAGATTTTAGAGACTTAGACATGACCTCAACAGATTTTTCTACCATTTAGCATTTGCTGATTTAGGTTTTAAATTCCACTGATCTGTTCAGACACAATTGTTAGAAAGTTTGCTGATAAAGGATTATGGAGGTTCTGAAGATGTACTTCTTGGAGAGCTGCAATTTGCATTTATTGCATTTTTGGTATGTGTAGACCTTTATAAAACTTTCTTTATGGTGAAATTGCTGCTAGGTTTTATAACATCTGAAAATTCGACAGATGGGACAATCACTTGAAGGATTTCTACAGTGGAAAGCTTTGGTTAACCTTCTATTTGGATGTATCGAGGCTGTAAGTATTCATTTGGCTAATAGTTTTCCATTGATTTGTTGAACAATTTTGTGAGATTGAATTTGTTCTGACTGTCCTAATGTTGTGAGTAAACTTGAAAGGTGTAGGCATATTGGGTCCTTTGTGCCACATGTCATCTTATGCTTTCATAGCTTTGGTTTAAAGAAAGATTCAGAAGATGATGTGATGATTCTCTTCAGTGCTGAAAACTTGACTTAATCTTTTGGTATAATTGAAAACATCACCCTGAAATACACACAATTGTCATTGTTTTCATTGATCTCAGAGCTTCATTTTCAAAAACGTGTGGAATATTAATTGATTTAAAAATACCTCAAATCCATGTAGTTTCTTGTTACTTTGTGTAGGAATTCTAAGGCACTTTATGCTCTAGGGCCAAAGTTGTGGTTTTGATGGTGCAAATTGCCAAATTTCCTCAACTTTTGTCATTTAGTTGAACAAATGTGGTTAGAATGCAAACCTTTTCTTTTAAATGATCTATCATACAAAATACTTTTCCTAAAAGTTTCAGAACATCATTTTCTTTTGGTATTTGGACTTTAGGCCATTTCAGTGCTTTTATATCATGGGACATCAATCTGCTTGTAGGTTTTACAGTGCAGGAGCTCAACCAGAGATTAATTCAATATTTACTTTCGGATTTTCATTGTATTACTTCATATTCTAAGTTTTCATTTATTTTGTTTGAGTTATGATAGAGATTAAGGGCTTGTTTGGTTTCAAGATGACTCAAAACTCAGTTCTCAATATTCATTTCTCATCACTCAAAACTTTAATCCATATCTCAAAACTTAGTTCTCTATTTTTCTTAACTCTATCACATAAGCGTTTGGCTCAAAAAATCAGGTGTAGTTTTCATTTAAAACAACTCTGTTTTTACTGAACTAGTGGACCCCATATGCTGACACATATCAGAACGGTAAACTCTTTTCTTTTCCCTCTCCCCATTCCTCTTTATTTTTCGGTCTCTACCTCTCCTCTTTCTCAGCAATTTTCTTTGTTTCGCTCTTCCCCACTCATTAGATCAAGTAATAACAGCAACAACACAGATTTTCTCTCTTCCCTCTCCAAATCTCAAAAAAGAAAAAAAAAAAAAAAAAAAAAAAAAAAAAAAAAAAATTATGATAAGCACAGCCCATATTTTCTCTCTTCCCCACTCCAAATCTCAATTTCTTTTTTCTCTTACCCACAACCATAGAGAACAGCAAAGGAAGGGAATAAAGAACCCAGGCTCCATTGCTCAACAACCTTTCTCTCTCTCCAAAACCAGCGGCCCATTCTTGTCTCACTTAAATCAATCATTTTTTCTTGTTTGTGTTTGCCGTGATTGGGTTTGATCAAATACCGTCTCAAATGTTTGTGGGTTTGTGTTTGTGGACAGAGAAATGATATACCAGTTGAGCCAAGATCATTAGATCAAAGAGAAATGAGAGACAGTGTCGCAAGAGCCAAAAGAAAGAGAGAAAGAAGAAGAAGAGAGAGAGTTTTGATCTGTTTGAGAGACAAGAGAGAGAAAGTGGAGTTTAATAAATGAGGATAGAGACAACTCATCCATGTGGGTCCCAGACGTTGGTTATTTTTACCAAACCGCCATTAAATTCATAACTCAAACTTCTGAAAACACTAAAATTGTGTTTTTAGTTTCCATCATTCAAACTCAAAATTTTGAGTTTTTGAGTGATGGAAACAATCATCCAAAACCAAGCCAAACACTTTGAGTTTGTTTGGATGGAATGAGTTTTGAGTAATATCATTCAATTTTCTGTTTCCATTATCCAAATTGTGTGGGTCTTACGGGTGAGCATTTGTTTGGATGAGTTTTGAATCATTGTTTCCATCATTCAATTCTCTGATTTTTGAGTGATGAGTTATGGAAACTGAAAATACATTTTAGATGTTTTCAGTTTCCAAAACTCAGTTTTCACTGATATTTTCGTAATTAAACCCACATACCTAGCCGCAATGTTTGACAAATAGATTTTTTTTTTTTTTGGGTGAAACCTAGCTGCAACTTTCAAAGTTGAAAACTGGGTCTGAGTTAAGGTGCCAAACAGGGGGTTTGGGAAATTGAGGCATTTTAAGTGATGAGTGATGAGTGATGAAAATTGAGTGATGACAAATTACAAACCAAACAGGCCCTTTGTCATCTGTGGGACCCACTCGCTTTGGATGATGGATAATGAAAACTGAGTGATATCACTCAGTTTTCATTCTATCCAAACAAGCTCTAAATTTCATATTCTTAGGTAGGGATTAGTTTAGCATTTGGATTAATATTTCAGTTCTGTTTGGATTCATTTCATGGATGTTTGTCTTTGTCTCTTATTTTTCTAGAAGCTCTATAAAAGCTCTAGATGATTTATTTTGTAGGCAAACTATTGAGACTTGTTAATGATATTTATTCGTGTAAATTGCATCTGTGTTTGGTCTGTGATTCCAAACAACCCTTAGGTGGTGAAGTTTAGGCTGTCTTGCATAATTTTGCTATTTGATATTGCAAACAGCATTATAGTAATTGCGGCATTGGTCATTGAATAGTGATACCATCATTGTTAGAACTAGAATGGCATAATCTTTGTTGGAGGTGACTCAAAACATATTCGTTGATGCTATGTTGTGGAAGTTTTTAATATCTATTTATTGTAGAAAATTTTACTTGTTTCTGAAATAATTCATGGGTGATATCATGGTTGTATGTAGCTATATAGTCAACATATTATTATGATATTGCTTGGAGTCCTATGTGGTTTATATTTAATAATTTTATTTTAATTTTTTAAATGTTGGGAGGATTTTATTTTTGTTAAAATGTATGTTTGAAAGTTTATATTTTTTGCAGCCTTTTCGTACAAGGACTCAACTATTCACAAAGGTAATGCTCTTTTCTTATTTATTTAAAAATATTTATTATTATTATTTTTGGTAAATAAAAGGAAAATTGGTTAAATATTATTTTTATTAAAATTTAAATGAAAATTCAAAAAAAAATTTTGTAACTTTTTTGATAATTCGATAGTTACAATGGGGGAAGGGGATTTGAACATTAGATGTTTTCATTTAAAACACCAAGAGGTGTTAGCTAAGCTACAATATTTTTGGCTATTTTACTATCTGATTAAATATGCGGAGCAGTGGTAGCTCGGGGAGGGGTGGTTTTACTTGTTGTTCAAGGGGTATTGGGAAGAAAAATTATCTATAAAAAATATTTTTTTACTAGTTTAATTTAATCTTAAAAGACTTTTGCACACCCTGACTTCAATCTTGCACACCTTGAACACCATGATCACATATTAGCCCAACCCAAAACCAAACAACAACGCAGATTTGACCATCCCCAAACCAAACAACATAGATCATAGATTTCTCTCTCTTTGATCTGATCTGATCTTTGAACTTAGTCTCATGAATCTTATCTCATCTTATCTCTCTTCTCTATTTGTCTATCTCAGTCTCTTTGTCTCTAAGGGTAAAGAGTAAGTGTTTATGAGTTGTATCTCTCTCTTTATCATAAATTTGTATTATATATGTGT
This sequence comes from Quercus gilva, assembly GCA_023621385.1. Classification (NCBI taxonomy): domain Eukaryota; kingdom Viridiplantae; phylum Streptophyta; class Magnoliopsida; order Fagales; family Fagaceae; genus Quercus; species Quercus gilva. The sequence goes on from CM042476.1 coordinate 71,163,311, forward strand.
GAGTGTGTTTGATATTGATTTTGTGCATTATTTTTCAATTTTTTATTTTTTTATTTATTTTTTTTTATTGTTATAATGTTTCTTGTGTGAATTGTGGGGTGTGAATGTGTGCATGTGTAGTATAAATATAATATAACTTTTTATAATTTAATAATTAGGAAATACTGAGTGTTTGTTACATGTGTGTCTATGTATTGTTATCGTTATTATGTTATAATAACTTTTTATTATAAAGTCACATTCAAGAAAAAAAATAGTAGAGTTAGTGATTGAGTGATTGTTCAAACATTTGATTGGTCAATTAAACACTTAGTGTATTATTTATGTATGGATGAGTGTGCTTGTGTGGGTCAACAACTAATAAAGTGCCAATGGGTTGAGTCTTGTCATTTAGTTAAAAATATTTTTATAAAAGCAATGACAAATAGATAATGACAACTGCATTCAAATAAAAACATTATACAAACTTGTCACATCTACCCACATTGACAATTGATTGTAAAACCCGTAGAAGGAAATTGTAAAACTTAATGTGCATGTTTATTTATTTATTTTTTTGTGTGTCGATAATTCGATATATTCAAGTTCTCTTTTTATAAAATTTTGCTTTCAATTTAAATTTTTTAATGACCTTCTGAAAAAAAAAAATCCTGGAGCTGCCATTTAGCTTAGGATGTAACTATTAAGGCATATCCAAGATGCAAGTCAACCCTACAAAGCCTTTGGCCCTTTGCCAACTATTTTCTTTTTGTGATTTTTTTTTTTTTTTTTTTCATTTCATTTTTGTGCTCAATGTTATAGGACCTTGTTACTTCATTAATAATAACTTTGATACACTAAATAAGAAAGGATAAGGTTGTTTGATAGTCTGGCCTAATTTTCAAAAGCCTAATCAGTTTCAGTTGGCCTTTTGTTATATGTTTGTGTTATCGAAAGTTCTTATTTTAGTTACTTCTTTGAAGTCCTCTTCTTGCTGAAGGATTTATTTCTTATGTAGTCCCTTATAATTTGAAGTATTTGACTATGATATTGGGCTTGAAATAAGCTTAATTGGTTTATCAGGTTGACTATATTTGCAACATTTGTAGTTAACTTGCATAGAATTTCCTAGTATGTTTGATTTGCCAAATTAAAATTTTTGATGCATTGATATTTGGGAGTAGGGTGATTTGAACTCTGGATGTCTCGGTTGGAAACACTAAGAAGTGCCAACTAATTAGCTACATGGCTCTTGGCAATTCACCAAATTAAAATTGCATTTTCTTTCTTTATTTAATACTGATTAACACTCAATAAATGTAATTGTCCTATTTTTGCTATTAGTTTTATATAGAGCTCTGTCAACTTATAGAATTCTATGCAGTTCATTAAGGTTATCTACTATCAACTGAAATTTGGGCTTGAGAAAGATCATACCAATACCAGCGGTGCAGCAACCGGGGTATCCACACTATTGGATGATTCATGGTTATCTGCTGATAGCTTTTTGCACCATCTTTGCAAGGTACCTCTTTGAGGTTACTAAGTCATTGTTTAAATGCATGATTGTGCTACCATGCTTAATAGGAATTTTTGTAAATTTACAATTTCCCTTGTCAATATTACTTTTATTGGCAAGTCAGATTTCAAGGATTTCATTGATTGAGTGAACTGTTTACCTACTCACCAACATTTATTGGTCAATTTGAGCAACTTGCTTAAAAAGCAATAAAAAATCATTGCTTAGTTAGTTTTAATCACGTTGATTGAATTATGTTTCCATAGTAACATTTTTACTTGTTAAAGAAGAAATGGTAAGTTCATCACAGATTGTTGACTAATTGCTGAATGGAATTGCAGGACTTCTTTTCATTGATGCTAGATGCCTCATCTGTTGATGGACATCTGCTGTCATGGGTATGAACACTAATCCTGCTTCTTCATGTTTGATTCTTTGTTGGTTGGGGCTTGGGGCAACTTGCCAGGCTTTCATTTTCTCTTCATACACTTTCCTTTTAGTTATTAGCAATTGATTCTCTGTTTAGGTCTGCATAAGATTATGGATTTTCTACTTTGCAAATTAGATGTTGTATATTTATTACTTTAACTGGTTACATATGGATACATGTATATAACATATAAATTTGCCTATACAGAAAATTCATGTCAAGGAAATTTGCTTCATTCATAAAACCAAACATTATTTCGTTCGCATATTTTACAATTACCAAAAAAAAAAAAAAAAAAAAATTTCGTTAATTCCAACTCAATCATTTATGATTTTAATTTTGAATGTTTAATTTTTGTCTCTTACCAGTTACAAGTTCATATCTCGTGTCGTTTGATTCATTTCATACTGAATAGCTAGATCTTAATACATTTATGGAATATTGAAAATTTAAGTATGTTTTAGGATGATATCTTGCAAATTGAAGTATGCATTTTTTGATTTCCTTGAATAAGGATTTTACTTTCTTATTTTTAATAGATAGAGACAACTCACTTATTTTTATAAGATTGAATCAATGACCTTAGCCTCTAAATGCTTTATGGTGAAAGACATACAATCAAGGCTAAACTACCACCTACACTTTGTAAGTTTGGGGTTGCTATCCATCGACGATGAGAATTTGTAATTTACACCCTCAAGTATGAAATCAATGTCAATGTGCCCCTTCCATCGTGGTTTGTCTCATTTTCGCTATTAATCCACTCAAATAAGACATCATTACAGGGTGGTTGCAGTGATTTACCCTAGGTTAGCCTTTAAGTTTGTGGTTAGGCTGGCCATACGCAGTGGTGATTTGGCAGCTCTGAGGTGTTTGGGCAATGGTGCTTGGATGGGTTGATTTTTTGTTTTGGGTTAATTTCTTCTCTTTTTATTCAAAAGGATGTAATTTTTTAGGGGGTTAGCGGCAAGAATGAAAAGACATTGAGGGACAAAATGATAGCGACCCCAAACTTAAAGGGTGTAAATCATATTTTAGTCTAGAGTCAATTTTTGGTGGTTACCTTGGAAAATGGTTGATTTGTCTTGGTTTCAGGTGACCGATAGCCCAATATGAATTTGTGATATCAATGCCATATCTATAATGGCTAGTGATGGCTGAAATGCATGACATAAAGACCAATAGTGGTCAATATTTGCCATCTGGTATAAAGGCCAATGGTTGTCAATATTTGATATTTTTCAATAGTCTATGGTAGCTTCAGCTGGTTCTGGTAAAATTTTGTGTCTGTGGCTCGTAATGTTATGTAAGAGCCAATACACTTGATTTGAGTCACATTAGTTTTAATGCATTTTAACACTTTGGTTGAAGTTATTTGGTCCATAGGCCATTGGAAAGGAGTTTGTTGAGCCTTCATTTGAATGAAACTTCCCATAAGTGAATGTTAAGCTTTCACTTCATTGCAATTTGCAAGTAGTTGCTTTCTGCTTATTAAAACAAATTGTAATGTCCTCTCTTTTTTTTTTTTTTTTTTTTTTTTTTTTTTTTTTTTTTTATTATTATAGACGAGGAAACTTAAAGAGCTGCTTGAGAACAATCTTGGGTGGGAGTTTCAGCTGAATAGTGCAGTTGATGGAATATATTTTGAAGAAGATGACGAGGTTAGTGTGTATCCATATTAAAAATTTGATCCATGAACTTTCTCGCTCATGATCTCATCTTTGCTTATTGTTCAACTTTGCAGTTTGCTCCAGTAGTAGAAATGTTGGATGACCCAAGTTGTAATTAACATCGGCAATTGAAGATAGGGATTGTGGTCCTCCATCCCACTATTGTAAACACACTTTAGTGATACCTAACTTGGTTTACAATATTTCAATTTCTTGCCAATTTTAAAGGCAAATTCTTTTCAGTTTTCACCGCTGGAGAAGATATAAATATTTTTGTATATTATGAAAAAAAAGACTTTGTATTTATATGTAAGATTTAATAGACTTCTTAGAATAATGGTCATGTTAAATTCTCCCATTAGTTATCAACTTAAGATTTTGGCATAAATTGGTAATTAATTATGGTATTAATCACTTATTGAGGGAAAGTCTAGGCTCACATGTAAGGAGATGATAGAATAATGGTTAAATTATTAAATTTTCTATTTCCTTTTCAATTTAAAGATGTACGATGTTCAAGCTTTTTGGGGGTGATTTTGCATTGCTAATGTTTAGGATTTTCTTGTGACTTGATTTCATAATGATTTTTATTTGCCAAGAGCCTTATAACTCAATTGACATATTCTACTGGTTTTAATAAAAATATTAAGAGCTCAAATTCCTACTCTTCATTGTAATTATTGAATTATCAAAAGTGAATTAGTTATTATTTATTTGATAATGTAGAGCTTTTTAAGAAGGGAGGGAATGGTTGTACTAGAATTAAAAATAATAAAAGAAAAAGAAAATAACTGTTATCTTAAGTGATAACTCAATTTTTATTGAATTCTTTTGTGCTCTATGCATGTGGTTTGAATCTTATTTTTCAGACTCCCACTATTTATCATATAAACAAAAAAAGTATAGAAAAAATTAGTATGACTAAACTAACGACAAGGTTGACTTATATGGATTTTTGGCCCATTTTCTCCTCTATATATGGGATGGAAAACGTTGCTTCTAATTATGCATCTCAAGTTTGATTTAGTGGTTTTGGTCAAGAGGCTTGTTGCTTTGCTAAGAGAGTTGCAACTCTTTTTTGCTTGCTTTGCATGTTTTTTCGCTAGATTATGAGCTGCTTGACTTATTTGTAATTGTGTTTTGTTTTGAGAAATTTTTTGACTCGTTTGGGGAAAAAAAAAAAAAGTTCCTTTCTTTTCTTGTTTTGAGAAAAAAATATAACAGCGGAACATGTTGGACTGTCCATAGCAATTTTAAAATACAACAAAAATACAAATAGTAATGAAAAGTGTCAAAATTGAATTGAGCCTTATTATTTTTTTTTTTTTGGAGAAAAAGAGAAGAAAATCTGACCTCCGATAGCAAGCAAAGATTGAAGGTAATGTACCATTGCGTTTCTACATGTTCGAGGGGTATTGGGAAAAAAACTATCTATATATAAAATATTTTTTTACTAGTTTAATTTTATCTTAGAAATACTTTTGCATACCCTGATTTAAATCTAGCACACCCAAATCGCATATTAGACCCAACCCAAAATCAAGCAACAACATAGATTTGCCAATCCAAAAACCAAACAACATTGGTCATAGATCTTTCTCTCTCTTTCTCTTTGCCCTGATCTTTGGTCTCCGTATCATGAACCTCATCTAATCTTATCTCTCCTCTCTATTTGACTATCTCGGTATCTCCGGCTCTAAGAATAAATTGTGAGTGTTTGTGAGTTGTATCTTTTTCTTTATTATAAATTTATATTATATATGTGTGAGTGTGTTTAATACTGACTGTGATACTGATAATGTGCATTATTATTCAAAAAAAAAATTTTTGTTATAATGTTATTGGTGTGAATTGTGGTGTGTGTAATTGTGTGCATTTATAGTATAAATATAATATAACTTTATATAGTTTAATAATTAGGAAATACGAATAAATATAATACAAATTTATAAATATAATATAACTTAATATAATTTAATAATTAGGAAAATACAGAGTGTTTGTTACATGTGTGTATGTATTGTTATTGTTATTATGTTATAATAACTTTTTATTATAGAGTTAGATTCAAGAAAAAGAATAGTAAAGTTAGTGATTGATTGTTTGTTTAAGCATTTGATTGGTTAAGTAGAGACTTAGTGTATTGTCATTTAGTGGGTCGATAAAAAATAGAATGCCAATGAGTTTAGTTTTGTCATTTAGTTTGAAATATTTTTATAAAAACAATGACAATTGCATAAAAATAAAAACATTATACAAACTTGCCACACCTATCTGCATTAATAATAGATAATGGCAATTGAGATTGGACAAACATGAAATCTCTAAGAACTCAAGCAAAAAAAAAATATTGGATTGTCCATAGCAATTTTAAAATGCAATAAATATATAAATAGTAATGACAAGTGTGCCACAGAATTGAATTGAACCTTTTTTTTTGGGAGAAAAAGAGAAGAAAATCTGAACACCAACAGCAAGCAAAGATTGAAGGTAAATGTACCATTGCACTGTCCACCGAAGGCATAATGGGGTTTAGTTTACTGCAAGCATGCATTAGAGTAATGCATATATTAATATCCATATTAAAATCCAAATACAATTTGATAAGATAAGAAATGTAAAAAGAAAAAACCCATTAAAAAAAAAAAAGGGAGAAAGCTACCTTTATAAATAAACTTTTTTTGAAGCGTGTTAACATTGCCATTCAGCGTTGACCAACTTAGCAACATTTCAATTTTCGTAGCGATCCCCAACCCATCGATGATGGTATCTATGAATAAGGAAAGACGTGAACGTTGGGGATGTGAGATATTTTATGCCAATCCTCTCCACTGTCTTTCTTGCACCACTTTTCTAGATGTGGACATCCTTCAATTCTCAATGATTTGAGTGCCGTAAGATTCTGTAGCTCGTCTGGTATAGACATTGGATTAGGGTAGTACGAAATTCCCAAAAATGAAAGCGATGTGAGGCATCCAATCTGCTTAGGCAGAGAAGATAAGTCTTCACAATCCTCGATGTCTAGATAATGGAGAGCAGTTAGATGTTAAATACCCTCTAACAATGAAATTAACTTCGGACACCTCTTGATATCTAAATCCTCAAGTGCAATTAAATATTGAATTCCCTTAGACAACGAGAAGAATTTGTCCTGAATGGATAAACTTCGCAGTGAAGATAAGCCCTGCAAACCATTCACTGGTAAGGACAAAAGATTATTACACTGCTATATGAATAGATTCTGTAATGAATGTAAGTTCTGGAGTCCTGGAAGACTTTCGATCTTGTCACAACATTCAAGGTAAAATTCATTCAACCCAAAAAGATTATCCAACTGATTAGTTAGTGACATGAGATTGGAAATATTGTAAATCTCCAACTGTTTAAGCATCTTACGATTTTGCAACAGTCCATCTAGAAGAACTATCAATTCATCATCCATGTCTTTAATCACAAGGGAAGAAAGTGAAGTGAGATTCATCACTGACCTAATTAACATTGCATTGTTTCTTCCCATAGTCAAATCTTTAATGGAAGGAATAATAGGAATTTCAACTAACTTTGGGCAATACGTGATATCTAATGTGCTTAGGCAGGGAAAACTCTCTTCCAGTCATTATTCTCCATTCCTCCAAATCACGCATCTTATGGAGCGTAAATTCCTTTAATGAGGGGAACGAAATTGCAGTGTCTCCATGGAACTCATTGCGAATATATTTCAAAGCATGTCAGCCAGTTATATCAAGAACCTTAAGGAATGGTAGTTTGCCAAGAGGTGGCAAATGTTCACATCTTTCCCAACAATCTAGCGAAATTTCAACGAAATCACAAAGAACTGAATCTTGAATCCATGTTGGAATTTTTTTTTTTTTTTGATAAGTAAGAATGTTATATATATGAATGGCTACTCCATGCATGAAAAACATAGGGCGAACTCAGAAAATACAAGAAGAAGAAAACAGAAAAAACAAAAAAGAAAACCAATCCATGTTGGAATTTTTGAACCATGATAGTTGTTTATGGACATTACTTTCAGATTTGAATGAGGTTGGAGACCGTCAAGAACATCTTCAACATGGTCCGGTACATGGCTTTTATTGTCACTCCGCCAAACCAAACTTAGCGAATGAAGATTTTGTTTTCCGATCAAATTTGCATTTTTGGCCTCCACTGAATTTCTGACATTATCGAGTTCCTTTATTGTCAAATTGTTTCGAAGGTTTAGCCCTTTCAACTCACTTACTTGATAGCCATTTTTCTTGCCAGAAATGAAGAAGCTCAATGATTGGAGGCAAGTTAATTGTCCCATTCCTTCAGGCATACGAGTAAGAGTAACAACCAGTGATGCCAAGATACATAAGGTTTTTCACGTGCTTCATATGTTGGAAAAATAACATTGAGTGAATAAGAAATTAATATTTTCTATATTCACTTGAAGATGTTATTATAAGTAGTGAAAATCCTTGAGTCCCACATTGAAAATAATAGAAAATATGAGTTTTGGGTTGGATATTGGGTTGGGGTTTAGGCATATGTGGATTAGGCCCACTTATCCAATTAATAATAATATTTTATTATTGAGTTAGTTATTGAGTCAGTTAGTCTGTGCATAACAGTTATCACTGAAACAATATCCCTGTTCAGTAATGTATAAGTTCTCATAGCCCCTCATTCATAAATAAGAACTTTTTCAGAAAAAAAAAAAAAAAAAACTCACACAGTGAGAATTTTAGTGCATTCATTTTGTGTCAAAGAGAGAGAAAGAGGCATTGAGTAGTTCGTAGAGCACGACCTTGAGTGCTTCGTTTTCGTGCTGAAGATCATTTTATCTTGAGAGACAGACGTCCACAAGTCTCAAAGCACCACAGTGATTGTGTGAGGGGCGAAATCTGCTTTAAGGAGATTGTGTAAAACACGAGACTTGATCTCAATTGTTCATCCTTTCACGCATTTGATCTGTGAGTCTTTCATTATTTGTAGATTTCTTTTTATATATATATTCAGTATTTTATTTATTGCTTTGCTTATCACATCTATTTGTGTTATTGCTTATTCTTAGATTTGTATTTTATTCCTTTTACTGTATCACAAAAGTAAATTGTTAAAATATTTCCAACATCATACCATTGGGGAACTTACAAAGAGAATGACAATAATCTAGTTTCAACGTTTGCAAGTTCAAGAGGCAAGTTGTTGATTCAGGTAAAACTTTTATAGAAGAATTAGACATGTCGAGATACCTCAAATGTTTTAACTTGTTGATTGATCTAGGTACTTCCGGAACCCCAAATCTAAAACCCAATACCCGAAGATACTTTTGTTTCAAGAAAAATGGTAGAGAAGCTGTACAATCAAATGCATCAATATTGCATGAGCGTAAAGATCGAACTTTATGTAGGTCCTCATTCAAGGAAATGTCTTGTGATGAGATCATGTTGAAAAACATATGAAAATCCTGCCTTAACCTTCACATCTTTACCGGATTCCACTACAACGCATTCATGCCTCATAATAGATTGAGCAAGATCATGCGTAAGGTCATGCATTTTACACATTATACAGCCGGGATACTGCTCGATATCTTGAAAGAAAGACCTCCGTACTAATTCATTGAAGATATCAACACCAAAATCATACAACTCCGATGGTCCTTTGAAGGGAATAAAACAATTAGCCATCCACAGTTGTATCAAATTATCCATCTCAAGCTCGTGATCTTTGGGAAATACAAAGCAAAAAGCAAAACATTGCCTTAGATGTGGGGATAGATGGTGATAGCTCAACATGAGGGCAGGCAGGATGAAATTCTCACTTTTCGGTAAATTCCAAATCTGACTTTCTTTCACAATTAACCATTCACTTTTCGTTCTTTTTGAGCACACAAGGCTTCCAAGAGCATTTATTGCTAGAGGTACGCCTCCACACTTCTTCACTATTTCCTTGCCAATTGATTCCAATTCTGATCTTTCTTCGACCCTTTCCAACCCAAATGCACGTCCTTTAAATAAGGACCAAGATTCATCCTCTGACAAGCATCCAATGTGGTGTATAGGAAGTACTGTGGCCATCATCAGTGCAATTCTTTCAACCCGAGTTGTCACTATAAGCATACTACCTTTCGCTCCACACATCAACGTATGTTTTAGGCTGTCCCATTCCTCTTGGTTCTCATTCCAGACATCGTCCAAGACAAGCAAGAATTTTTTCCCACGCAATTTTTCTTGCAACTCTTGCTGTAGTGGATCCAACTCAGAAATACTAAATGCACCACGACCAATAGACTCTATGATCGCCTTAGCAAGCTTCTTATCTGGAAATCATCTGATACACATACCCAAATTCTCAATTCAAAATGGCTCTTCACCCTTGCATCATTGTAGACTAACTGTGCTAGTGTTGTTTTTCCCAAGCCCCCCATGCCCCATACAGCGTAAATGGCAAGATTTTCTTGATCTGAAACATTAGTGAGCAACACTTCAATGATCTTTTCTTTTTCCTCATCTCTTCCATAAATCACACCTTTATTCACAAGTGAGCTAGTTTGTCTTCCATCTAATTTTACATCAAAAACTTCCATGTTAATAGCACCCTCTCTCAAGTGGAAATCAGATCTCTCCCTAGCAATGGCATCCAGTCTATCCCTCACATTCTTCAATTTATGTGCCATTTTCATGCGAAATATAAGTCTGTTTCGAAGAGAGAAGAAGCTACTTACTTGGCTTGTCGCACCTTTCTCTCTCTCCACCTTTCGCATTAGAGCTTCAGTTGCAAACTCGTCCAGAACATTATCCGCATCATAAGCTACATCTTTGAGCTTTCTCAGCCAATCCGTGATAGCTTCGCTGTTCCACTGCTTCTCCTCTGCATCTTGGAGAACGGCTTGGATGGCCAACATCGTGCTCTTAAGTTTGTCAAGCTCAGCTCCCAAGCCCCAAGCAACTCCAAATTCTTGAAGTGTAGAAGTATTCAAGTTCCCCACCACAGTGCTCACCAAGACAGAAAGAAGTAAGTCCGCCATATCCTCTCTCTCTCACTTTGTGTCTCTGGTTGTGTGTGTTTAGCAACAAAATTGAGATCGGAATAGAGGATTCAGGATAGCTCAAGAGAAGTGAATGGCTTAAATGGGGTTTACGTGTAGCGTTGTAAGCCTTTCTACCTTTGGGTCTCACCACACACGGTATTGACTTGACTACCAATTAGCAGAGCATCTACCCCAGATCTTTATTGATAGGCCCACTAGGTTTCACGCTACATGTGACTGGGAGGAAATCAACTGGCCCACCAATTGTGTCAAAGATTTTTTTTTTTTTTTTTTTTTTTTTTTTATACAAAGCTTGCCATTACAAACAGACAATCAAAGAAAAGGAAAACAACAGAGCACACAGAGAAGAAACAACAGGCTCTAATCAGAATAATCAGCTTGAACAATATCCTGCACTACCCTAGGGAGAACTCCTCTCCACACTTGCGTGTCTTCACTTCACCAAGTCAAATGAGCTAACTCATGAGCAACTTTGTTATAATCCCGATTCACATAATTGACCTTCCAATTGGTAAAAGAGTTCAGCAAAGCATGGATGCCTTGAATCAGATGGCCAATGCTCCCTTCCATAAAATTCTCATTAACACTATTAATAATGGAAATGGCGTTAGATTCAACAATAATCTAAGAAAGCTTCATATCTCGTGCAAGCAAAATACCAGCTTCCATGGCAAGAGCTTCCACCTCCTCAACTGAATACTGACCCTGCAGGAATTTACTACAAGCTATAAGAACTGCACCACAAGAGTCACGAATAGCAGCGCCAACACTAGAGTTTCGCCCATCCTCCGACGTCGCCCCATTAACATTGATTTTGAAAACTCCAGGCAATGGAGGAGTCCACCTACTACTTTCCTTCACTGAATTCGTGTTCAAAGCACACAAAGCACCTTTACAATCTTGTAGAAAACTCCTAGCAAACCTCCAAATCTGACCCGGTAATTGGCATTTTGATTCAAAGGCAGCTTGATTCCTATTATACCAAACAAACCAAGCAACTCTAAAAAACACCTCCAAATCACAATTAGTGCCATTCTTCAAAATGTCCAAAGCTACATCGGAGATGTCCATAAGTCCCTGCCAGTTTTCCACACTACTACCCTTCCAATTATCCCAAACTCTTCTAGCTACCTCACATTTAATAATTGAGTGAAAAAGAGTCTTAGACTCAAAGCCACAACAAGGACACAAGTCACTAACCCCAATACCTCTTTTTTGCAAATTCACCATTGTTGGAAGAGCATCCACACATGCCCTCCAAGCAAAGATTTTGATCTTTGATGGAATACGTAAGTGCCATAACTTCCTCCACAATAGCTCTCTCGGGTCATTATAAGGACATTCTCCCACCTCAGGTGATTCCACTAAGCTAAGTGCAACATAATACGCACTTTTAATAGTAAAAACACCCCTATTATTACCAACCTAAATAATTTTATCATTCAGAAGATTATAACTAATTGGAAGATTAAGAATAGTCCTTGCTTCAAATGGCAAGAATAGAGACTTCACTAGGTCCACTTTCCATCTTCTAGAATCAAAATCAATAAGAGTTGAGACCATGGGGAAATTATCAAAATTTTGAGGAGGAGGAGAAATAACCGTGTACATTGTAGGATTGGGCAACCACTTATCTTCCCAAATATGAATCAATTTCCCGTTGCCAACTCTCCAACGTGTTCCTCTCTTCACAACTTCGAGCCCCTACATTATACTTCTCCAAGTAAAGGATGGGCTAAACCCCAAACCAGCTTTAAGAACATCACCATGGGGATAATACTTAGCTCTATACATACGAGCTACTAATGAATTTGGGTTCTCCAGGAGCCTCCAACCTTGCTTTGCGAGCATGGCAAGATTGAACGCTTGGAGATTTCTGAAACCCATACCTCCTTTAAGCTTTGACTTACATAACTTCCTCCAACATACCCAAGCAACCTTAGTTTCTTGACCCCTTTGACCCCACCAAAACTTCCTCATCATGCTTTCGATCTCATCACACAATCCTTTAAGGAGCTGAAAACAGCTCATATTGTACGTAGGGATAGCTTGGGCCACTGCTTTGATCAAAATCTCTCTACCACCAATAGAAAGAATTTTCTCCTTCCATCCAAATAATTTTCTTCCCACCCTTTCTTTGATCTCCACAAAAACTTCAATCTTAGATTTGCCAATGATTGAAGGAAGACCGAGATACTTACTATGGCGAGAATCCTGCATCGGCCCAAGAATATCTAAAGTCTCAATTTTCTTCTCTTCAGGGGTATTGGCACTAAAGAACACCGATGATTTTTCTATATTGATTTTTTGACCCGAAGCAGCCTCATACAGGCAAAGAATATCAGTTAGATGCTGGCAGTCTTGGCTGCTAACTTTGCAGAAAAGCAAATTGTCATCCGCAAAAAAGAGGTGTGATATCATAGGGCAGCCTTTACAGATTGAAAGTCCACTCATAATGTGACATCTTACAGCCTTATTAATAAGTGAAGAAAAACCATCTGCACATAGAAGAAACAGATAAGATGACAGAGGACCCCCTTGACGGAGACCCCTTGATGGCACAATATTACCATGAGCTACCCCATTTATAAGCACAGAATAGGAGACAAATGTTATGCATCTCATTATCAAGCCAATCCACCTTTCATGAAAACCCAATTTTCTCATAACTTGCTCTATGAAGCCCCATTCCATCCTATCGTAAGCTTTACTCATGTCCAATTTAATTGCCATATAACAATCCTTACCCTCCTTCTTATGTTCTAAATAATGCATCATCTCAAAAACAATAAGAACATTATCTGTTATAAACCTTCCAGCAGTAAAAGCACTTTGATTTTCTGATATTATATGAGGAAGGATCAATTTTAGACGATTAGCTAGGACCTTAGCAATAAGTTTATAAATAACATTGCTTAGGCTAATAGGTCTAAACTCCGTCATTCTAGAAGGATTGTTAATTTTGGGAACAAGAGTAATATAAGTTTTATTAATATCAGCCATGGACATATCAGAATTTAAGACATTAAGAACCATATTCACAACATTGTTACCAACAATATCCCAGAATTCTTGATAAAAGACAGCAGACATACCATCTAGGCCGGGGGATTTGGTCGAGTTCATCTGTTTTAGTGCTACTTCAACTTCTTCCTTAATGAATTGCTTAGTAAGATCTTGATTCATCTGAACAAAAACCTTTGATTCTATAGTGTCAATAACCTCCCGAATTCTATACAAATGAGATGTTGTATAAAGCTTCTCAAAATAAGACACAGCAACTTCTGCCACGCCCAAAGTAAACTCTCTCCAGACCCCCATATCATCCAACAGTCTGGTGATTGTGTTTTTCTTTTTCCTTACGGAAGCCTTAGAATGGAAGAATTTTGTATTGCGATCTCCAAGACCCATCCATTGAACTTTTGATCTTTGTTGCCACATAACTTCCTCACAGTCCAGCAACTCATTAATCTCCTTTCTGATCTTGTTTATCTCCCTTCCATTCCTTCCATTCTGATCCCTTAAGACCAGATCATTTAAAACATTCCTTTTCTTTTGAATCTGTCTTGGAACATGTCCAAAAACTGTTCTATTCCATCTTGAAAGTTCATCTGCACATCTTGTAAGACCAGCCACTATATCACTAAGGTTATAAGCACACACACTCCCAGTCCAAGCCTCCTTAATAACATCTCTACAATCTTCTCTTCTTGTCCACATAGCTTCAAACTGAAATCTTCTCTTCCGGGGGCTTTGCGGAGCAAAAGAATCAGTGATCAAGAGTGCACAATGGTCACTAGTAGTTTCCACAAGATGGTGCACTCTCATGTCCCTAAAATTATCAATCCATTCCTGCGTTACTAGAGCACGATCTAGCCGAAGATACATTCTATGCCTTCCTTCTTGCATATTACACCATGTGAACTCCGGACCATAGAATCCAAGATCCATGAATCTACAACAATTAATTGCTTCCCTAAACTCATCCATCTGCTTCTGAGATCTTCGCACTCCCCCCATTTTCTCCGCAGCGGAAACAATTTCATTAAAATCCCTAAAACACAACGAGGGAAGCTGAAATTTTCTATTAGGAACCCTTAATAAATCCCTTGACTCCTTCCTTTTATGAACCTCAGGATTTCCATAGAACCCAGTAATTCGCCATTTAAACCCTGAGCTTTCAGTAACAATGGCATCAATATGCCTGTCTGAATAACTTTGAACATCAACACTAATATCCTTCCTCCACAGAAGAGCTAAACCTCCACTTCTTCCATGGCTGGGAACAACTAACCCATTAATAAAACCAACACTCCCCTTCTTTTTATCCATACTGTTCTTTTTCAATTTTGTTTCCGATAAGAAAACAAAATCGGGTTCCCATTGTTGCACTAGACCGCGCAACACTCGAACTGACTGAGGGTTCCCCAGTCCTCGACAATTCCATCCCAAGACCCTCATTAAAACATATCCAAAAAAGATTGAAAGGATACTGGGGAACAAACAGAGCATTAAGCAAACCCAGTACAAAGGGAAAGTCCTAAAATCAAGCTTCTGATAACCACATAAGTAAACACAATTCATATGAAATACTCACTAATTGCTTGGAAACCACCTTGGCCGAATCACACCAACACTAGAGTACCCCCACTTGCTGGAAATTCATCCCACAAAATGCCTCTGGTTGCGTCAATCACCCACACCTTTAGCACAAGATAAGTGACAAATCTATACCCACTCCAGCACAATCGGACCCACGGTAAAAGGTTAAATTTACACAACACAATCGGACCCACTAAGATACTGAGAAAACCCTTGATGAACCGATAAAGAGAGAGACCCACGATCTTTGAGATACTGAGAAACCCATGAGCTTCAATCAGACCCACTTAAAGATACTGAGAAAACCTTATGCGCTGAGAAAGAGAGGGCTGGACACCACGATCCAGAGAGAAGAGAGAGAGAGACAGAACTCTCTAGAAAGGATTGGAACCTTTCGGTCTAGAGAGAACAAACTCCTACTTGGGAGAGAACCTAAAAGCCTCGATATTTGTTGTTGTGGCATGTAGCGACCATTACACCCAATCTCAATTATGTCACAGAATTGGCACTCACAGTCTCTCTTTATGAAATCCCCAATGATATTTAAAACACATTAATTGTTTTTTCCATTTTATTCGACTTCATTGAATCCATTTGATTTACTTGGAAGAATCACATTAGAAAAAATAAAGACTTTCGAGTTGGTGAACATTTGAGTTGTTAACCACACGAATATTAAGTGGAAGTAATAACTTCTTATGCCTAAAAGCTTTAAGGCTTGTTTGGTACATCAATTTAAACAAATGTTTTCAGTTTTTAAACAATATCACACGTATTTTCACATACTTTTTTACCCACACGTATTTCCAAAAATACTAAAAACTGTTGTTTAAACACACGTACCAAACAGGCCCTTAACGTTAGTGTATTTGTCTACACTCTACAGAAGTGTTATTGTTCTTGTTGTAAGAAATCTAACATTCCTATAGTTTGGTAATTGCATTTTTTTTGCCATTTTAATTTGTATAATACTTTGTTCCACAGAGATGCAGAAATGATAATTGATTAATTACCAATTGTTCTAAAAATTTAAGCTATTAAGAAATTTTGCAGCTAGAACAGAGGCAATTCAAGCAAACATTATGCGCAAAGCATCTAAAGCAAAATTGAACAATTTTGTACCTAAACATTGTTGATATCTATTAAAGTTCCACTTTGAATTTTCTCAAAGAATCTTGATTTGAAGCTTAATTTTCTTTCATTTAAGCAACAAAAAGAGAGAAAATACACCATACAACAATGATAGTGAGAAGAAAAACAAACCATGGCAAAATAATTGAATCAAATATAGATAAATAAAAATCTTTATGAAGTTGTCATTTTTACTAATTTGGCTTTGCCTTGACAGTGACTCGGTAAGGATGACATGCGAACACTTTCATGGTAGGGCACAATTTTTTAGTTGTGAAGGGCTTTGTGCTTGATATCTATTAATTTCAAGTGCCTCATAGGCTAACAAAAATGTTCATTGAAAAGAAATGTATTTTTATTTATTTATTTTAGAATGGAAAAAGAAATGTATTAATCGGAGACAAATAGACAAATAGACAAATTTCCTTGTAGAGGTATTGGGCCAAGAAGTTCATTATCTATTTGTACATTGGGCCTATGGCCCAAGCCAAGGATGGGGTTTTGTCTAAGGAGGAGGAATCTTTCTCAGAAGAGACTGTGTTAGTAAATAAAGAAGTTAAATTTATCTTCGGCAGACCAAGGCTTAGGTCCGAAGAGGTAGTCTGTCAGCTAAGGTAATATTCCAGGAAGTCCTATTAGTGTAGATAAGCATTGTAGAGATATCAAACAGGGAAGTGTCCTAAAATATCTAAGGAGAAAGGTACCTCCACATTAAATAAACTGCAGCTAACTCCCTGGCCGCATTAATGTAGAAGTGATACTTGAACAATGTATTTCAGCCTTACAACTATTACTTGAAGACTTATAGGAAGTTCTGATGGGACAAGTATCAACAGTAACCATCTGGCAAGCACATGGAAGGTAGAGATAAAATGAGAAGACAGTATAAAAGAAAGCGGGGGCAACAAGACAAAGGGATTAGAACATCAAAGAAGAAAAATTGTAGCAATCTAAAACCAAAACCTATAACCTCAATTGAGAGCAATATATAAGAACCAGTCTCCGCGGACATTGTCGAGGACGTTTATTTTTCAATCTAAACTTGTCTTTCTTCATACTTAAATCATCAATCTACTTAACCTGTTGTTTGATTAACTAAAGCCCAATTTTTTAACCCATTTCTTTACAAATTCATTGTTTTTAGCTTTTTGGGCCTAAGTTTATTCACATTTTGGACTAGAAATTCAAATCTGGTCCTTACATTCCCAATTAAGCCTTAGAAGCAAAAAAGAAAAGTCTCTGAGCACGCAATCAGAGGCTAGTTTAAATAAAGCATTTAGAAATGTAGTTTCTAATGTAATTTTTTTTTCTACACTTTAGATATTTGTGTGGTTTTTTTTTTTTTTTTTTTTTTTTTGAGACTTTGAGTGCATTTTATAATTTAATAGATTTTATTAGGTATTTTGGTTATATTAAAACTTAAAAAGTTTTAGTATGAGTACTACCTTCATTTTGAAGGTCCAAAATTATTTTTCTAATTTTAGAGATTTTTTTTATCACTTTGGATATTTATAGGGAAAATTTACTTCATTTTTTTTTTTTTTAAATGAAGAAATAAATTCAACTAGAAGGCTATGTTTGGTTTAAGGAAAAGTGAGAATGGAAGAAAAATAACTCATTGTCCATCGTTTGGTTAGGAAAACCGGGGGGGGGGGGGGGGGGGGGGGAACGCAGGGAGAAAGGATTTCTATTAGTCTCTCTAGTTTTTTATTTTCTAATTTCTCTCCAAATCCACAAAATTAATTTTTATATACCCTTGAAATTTGTTGATCTTTTGTGAAATTGCTATTATACCCTCAAAGTTAATTATTAATTTATAATTTATAAGGATAAAATAGTATATTGCTATTATTTTTTAATTCCTTTTCTTCCTTTCAACTTCCAAATACTCATAAAAATGTATGTTATTATTTCCCCCTTTTTCCTTTCCCCCCTCTTATTTCCTCATATCTTTTTTGCTCTCCCTTTCCACTTAGGAAAAAAAAAGTAATTTACATCTACAAATTGTTAATGTGACAAATTTTTAATGGTTCTTATTTAGACTCACTACTAACTTTTTTTACTCACCAATAATCATTTACCATATTAGTGGGTTGTAAAATAGTTTGTAGTTTTAATATTTTTCTAGTGAAAATGTTTTATGGGCCCAAAAGTGATATATTTAGGCCCAAGAATGAGATAAGCAGTTAAACACTTGTCCAAAATCCACAATGTACAGACCAAAGACCGCGGGACCTCAAGCCGTTTCCTGCGCACGAGAGCCTTCTCTCTCATAGCTCTAAACAAAAAAGAAAAACCAGAAAATTTGAAATTCTTCTTAGTATTGTATGGATCCGGACACAGAACTAGGGCTCGTAAAGCACCGCGTTGCATTTTTCCTCCTTGCTGTTCCTCAACAGACTCTCGTTGGCATTTAGTATCAGGTACTAATACTATATACTCATCAATTAATGTGGCAGATGTTTTCGGTAGGACCTGCTTTTAAGGGAATTAAGATGATTCTATTAATTATTTTTATTTTATTTTAATTATGGTCCTAAAATTACGCAATGAGTATTATAGTTTTTGAAGTTTAAAGTGATCAATTCTACTCCGTGACAACTTTAAGTGTGTTAAATTGCTGATTATTTCAAAAGTTTATGTTGAGAAACTGTGAATTTAACCATTTAAACATAATCCTATCACTCCCCTCACGTGTCGGCCTAAACTTCTCCTTAACAAGTAGAGTGCAATGCATGGGATTTCTAATATTTTAAATGGGAGTTTGAGTGGAGACATGATAGAATTCAGCCCCCTCTGCTTCGATTGCATGTTAAATTACCGATTACCCGAACTTAAGCTGTTAGGAAATGACAAATTTAATCATGAATCTAACATAGTGATCATTTTTAGTGTCTAATGTGTCTAACAGGGTGCTAATGTGTTAATTTTTTATTCATGGGCTAAAATTTAGGGACCAATAATGTATTTTAGCCAAGAATAGATTGATCTTTTACTCATTTTTTTTTATTGAGTGGAAGCAATGATAGTGTGATCAACGTCTAATAAGCAAGATCAACCACTACTTGTTTATGGAATTGTCAAAGTTCTTACTGCCAGAGATCTTATGTTCTTATAATTTAGTTATTGCATTTTTGTCTAATTTTTGTTTTTAGAGCAATTTTCTAATTCTTGTTGCACATAGAGATGGCAAGGATTTCTCACCAATTATTGGTTTCTTTATCATGCTGGTCTTTCCAAGGTTTGAAATGCATATACTTTATTTCACCTTTTCTACTTTAGTTTTATAGTATGTTCAATTCACTCCGTTCTGTGTAGAATCTCTCATTTTGTTTTATTCTTTGTAGTTTTTTGTTTAGTACTACAATTTATAATGGTTACCATTTACTGCTATCTTAATGTCAATGCTTGTCTCTGACTTATCAGAAACAGAAACTTGATTAACCTAGCCGTGGAACCGTGCTTCTAGACTTGTCATGTCAATTTGTGGTAAATCGGATAGTTGGCACAGATATAAATAGAGGGCAAAGTAGCATTGATACCAAAATGAGATACAGATGCAATACAATATCAGATATAATGATGTGTGAGTTCTTGAAATATTTGTAAATCTTTGGAATCATGCAAGGAAATCAAAAGATGGTTTTATTTAAAAACATTTGGGCATTCGACCAAGTTTTTCAGAAGAAATTATAAAGCTGACTTAGAGTTAGTCCTTAACTAATTTTCCAACAGGGGTAGAGACAGGATGGTTACATCTGAAAACCAGACTAACCTGATGTCAATTGATAGCTTAATGCAGTTGCACTGTTGGCTTTCTTCTTGTCTTATTTTCTTAAATTGGGTTCTAATCTGTTTTCTAAATTAGGGCTAACTTGAGAATTGACTACCCAAAGACATATTATAACTAGTGTATAGTGAACAATGCTAGTTACGTTTGGTGGTGTTTCTATATCATGTCTTTTTATAGGAATGTACCAGGTTATATGTCTTCTTACAGTAGAGGATTTGGTGGTGTGGGAAAAAAATTATTGTTTGTTGGTCTGACATGTGTTTGAGGGATGGAGAAGTATTCTTGAATTGCCCACTTGCAGACATTTAATCCTTCGATTTTTCCTTATTTGGTATTTATTGGGTTTTTGCCTAAATTTTCAGGCATAAATTACCCTGGCTTGTTGGGAATGTAGGCTTGGGGGAAGGAGTATTATGGCTTGTACACCAGCTTCATATTGTTTGACATATTACATTTGCAAGAAGCATAAAGAAAGGGCAGTTGATGGGGTGGAGCGTTGCTTTACCAAGATAAATGGCTTGTGCTGCACACAAACTTCAATAATCATGTCTTTTGTTTATACTGCACCTAGTGGCTACCACAATATCATTGTTTTGTTTGGTTTAGTTCAAAATTCTATTTATTCTTATTTTATTTTTTATCCCAATCATCTTTAGTTATCTTGATTCTTTGTTTACTTTGAATATATGGTATAAATTTTGGGACTAAGGCTTGGTTGTTGCTATTGTTGTTTGAATTTACCGTTTGTGTCTTCTGTTTGTCATTTCTACATTAACTTGTAAATTTGAATGATTTATTCAACTTGTAGAACCCATTGGAGGAGAGATCACTGTTGCGTGGGAATCAGGGATGGTTAAAAACACTCCTAAAACAGCGATGGAGAAAGTACTAGATGAGCAGATGAAGGCTAGTAAGTACTCAACATCAGTGGACAATTCTCAGAGCAGAAGATAAGCAGACAGTGTTTATTGTGTACTTATTTGGAGTTTTTTTATTTTACAAGGTATGGTTACTTTTGTGAGAAGAGGAGGGAGGAGTGGGGGGGCAGATATGTAATTTTATTTTGCTAAGCAATTTGAGTGTATTTGGTAATTGAGTCAAATATGGAACTTCTTAGGATTTTATAGGTATTTGCTTGCTTTTATTACGTTTTTGCCGTGTGAGACCCTGTACGACGTTCGATGGATATGACATCTGCATGGTTTAATAGAATGCATCAAAGTGGCATAGGGTCAAATGAGTATTTATTTTACAAGTTATGGTTATTATTGTTGGTAATTGAGTCAAGTCTATTTTTTTATTTACCATGCAAATTAGAAAGTCCTTCTAGCGGATTGTGGAAGCAGTCAAAGAGTCTTACAAATATGTCCAATTTCAAAAAAAAATTGAGTTGATAAATATAATGGAGAGCGTTTGAGTATTGAGGTATATTGGCCATAGTATGTCTTCTTCTCTCTCTTCTTCTTTGGCACACCTAGTACCGTCATGGTATACACAATCCCTGAACACAGAAAACTCTCTCTTTTCTTTCATCTTTTACAGCCCAAATCAGATCCATTTTCCTATATCCTCTGTGAAACCTGCAAACCCTAAATTTGTCACACCCTTGTGACAGCAGCAACCAACCTTAAACTCGCTAATTTGCTACTGCCAGGAAATTTCCAACAAACAGTTTTTTCTTTTCCCCTAAAGCCATAACCCACCAACTATTTTCACATAAGACATCCCTAAAATGAACAGATAAATGTTATCAGTATCAGAGCCTCTACTCTCTTATGATTTTGAAAACCTCACCTCTACTCACTTGTCAATTTTGAATATCTCCAATGAGTAGAGGCGAGATTTTCAAAATCACGAGGGAGTAGAGGCTATGATAGTTTTCAAGGAGAAATATAAATTCCGCAATAACACTCTTAAGCATAGCTTGTAACTATAAATCTCAATGCAACATGACTAACGTTAGGAATATCAAATGCTATTAAAGAATAAAAATAACTTATCAAAATAATCCCAACCTTAAAATCTAAGAAACTGCAACTAATAACCTCTTAAAATATATATCCTTCAACCTTAAATTGTATATATCAAGTGAAATCTACATGGAAGAAATCAGAAAGGACAACAAAAGCCCACTGTAGTTTACAGCTATAGGAGCATGAACAATACCACCTGTATTTGATATAAGTAGTTATTTCCACTGCATTGCTAATGAAAGTCAGTGTTTTAGCTAATCTAATATGAAAAAGTTTACATATTTAGACAATTTAAATATTAAAAATTAATGTATCATAAGAGCAAAAAGAAAATAGAAGCAGGCATTAAATACTCTGTCCCACAGGTGGTGGAAAGAGAATACTTGGCCAAAAGCAGTAGAGGTTGAATGCATACTTTGCCCCACATGCGTCAAAGAAAATTTTCATTTATTTGATTCTAGAAAATTCTAGGAATTTAAAAAAACAAATTAAATCAGCAAAAAACATAAAAAGAAAAAATACACAGCAAGGGTTGCAACAAAGTTTGAAGCATGCATGCAGAAACAATTTCCGAGCTGGACATACAGTCATTTATGCTCTTAATTTCCCTAGATTCTTATCACTCACTGCCTATTGAAGGTTTGATATTTAGGCTATATTTGAATTGGAATACTAGTTTTCATCTGCTCGATTTGATGACAGTAAGTCAATAAACATGGTTGCAGTGGTCGCATTTGCTGAAAAACCCTTGTCAACCATTATTTTGATATATTTTGTTGCCTTTGATGTCTCAGTATGTTGCAATAACCCTTGAATTATTGTGTTATACGTGCGCTCATTAGGTGAACAACCGTTGCTAACCATTTTCTCAAGCAGCTCACTTGCTTCATCAACTAGTCTATTCTTGCAAAATCCTTTGATCATTATATTGTAAGTATGGACATTAGGTTACAATCCTTTTGCAGGAAGACCACTAAAGATTTCTCTTGCAGTCGTATTGCAAAAACCATCAATCAAGATGTTATATATCACAATATTACAGTCCAGCCTTTTGTCTTCCATCTCCTAAAACAATGCCATTGCCTCATCAATTCGTCTATTCTTAAAAAAGCCATCTAACAAGATGGCATAGGTTTGGGGATCTAGATGTTGGCCACAAGCTCGCATTGTATTGAATAGCTCTAGTGTAGTCTGGACTCTCTCCACTCGACATAACCCATCTATAAGAGTGTTGTAAGTCACTACATTAGGAATCATTCCCTTGTTGGACATTTCATGAAACATACGCTTTGCCTCACCAATTTTTTTACTTTTGCAATATCTATTGATCAATATGTTATAGCTAACCACATTGGGTGAACAACCCTTCTCAACCATCATATTAAACGTCTTAACTGCCTCATACAGTCTGTTTTGCAAACAATAGCCATCAATCAAAGAATTTTAAGTGACTATGTTAGGATCAATGCCTCTTTGAATCATCACACCAAAAACTTCTTTTGCCTCAGTCAACATCCCTTCCTTGCAAAGTGTGTCCACCAATATGCTAAATGTTTGTACATTTGGCATGATCTTCCTTTGCTCCATCTCATTCAACAAAGTAGTTGCCTCCCTCCACTGGCCAAAATTGCATAGGCCTTGAATTACGCAATTGTAAATGACAACATCTGGCTGAATGCCTTTACTCATTATTTCAGATAAAATGTTCAAAGCCTCAGTTACCAATTTGTCCTTACATAAACTGTCAACATCTGGCTAAAGCATTGTATCAAATAGGCCTAAGGCATGATCAAGATTCTTAAAGGTTCGAGATTTGCAATGATCTCTCACAGATTTCAGCAACTGATTCCGATTCTGACATGGGGTTTTCGCATTTTCTCTAATAGTAGAACAATAATGAGAAGTAAAAGCACGAAATGGAAGGCTTACTCTAATAATCAAACGATTGCATATAAAAGGAAGAGAGGATGTTGATTTACCCATTTCACAATGACGACAGTCTCAGCTACCAACTCGGGTCGGGTTTGGTTTCGACTTAGCTACGAAAGGAGAAATCACGGTGGTGGAGTGGCAGATTAGAGAGCGCAGCAGTTAGTACGACCGTACGAGTTCGAAGGTAAGAGTAAACATGAGAATGATTTGTTCGAAGGAAATAAGAGTAAAGAATGAGTTAACCTTGTGCAAAAGAGTATAATATAAACCCATCAAAAAAAAAAAAAAAAGAGTATAATATAAAATAAAAAACTATCAAAAACCCAATAAATAAAATAAATAAATAAATAAACTCATGTGTATATTAAAAAAAATTAAAATTAAAAAAGTGAGAGAAAAACTCATTTATAACTTAAAAAATGTCTAACTCTTACTCTAGTATAATTTGAACCTATATATGTGTAATTGTAATCTATATATATAATTAAAGTCAAAACTGAAAGAAAATCTAATTTAATTCCAAATTAGATTCTAATTGTTTTCTAATTTTATGTTATGTGTCTTATTTAAGTTTTTAACATTTTTGGTATAGGTAAGTTAATGATGTGCAAAAGACGAAAAGTCTAATATAAATAAATCGTCAAAATCCCAATAATAATAATAATAATAATAATAATAATAAAAGAATAAACTCATGTGAATATCCAAAAATAAAAATAAAATAAAAAATTAGAGAGAGAGAGAAAGAGTAAACTCATCTGTAACTATATAAATAATTAAAGTCAATACTGAGAGAAAATCCAATTAAATTCTAAATCGGTTCTAATTGTTATCTAATTTTACACCACGTGTCCTTTTTAAGTTTTTAAAATTTTTGTTATAGGTGAGTTAATACTATGCAAAAGACAAAGAGTATAATATAAATAAACCATCAAAAACTTAGTAAAGAAAGTGGAAAAAAAAATAGTAAAATCATTTTTATTTAAAATATTCTAAAATTAAAAATTAAAAGAGAGAGAGAGAGAGAGAGAGAGAGAGAGAGAAACTCATCTATGACTTAAAAAATGTCTATTTCTTAAACTAGGTATAATTTGAATCCATATGTGTGTGTGTGTGTGTGTGTGTGTGTGTGTATTAAAAGCCAAAATTTAGAGAAATTCCAATTAGATTCTCAATTTTGAGCCACTTATCCATCTAATTTTTTAAATTTTGTGGCAAGAGAATTATTGGGTACAAAAACCGAAATGTCTAAATCCAATTAAATTCTAAATTGTAAATATATATATATATATACACATACTGTCACGACCCAAATCCATGGAACATGAATTTAAATGCATGACTAACTTGCTAATCTTACATAACTCAATACGTATAATTAAATCCAAAATAATTTAAAACTCCAATGAAACAATGCTCTTAATAAATAACCTCTTACAAAAATCTAAACTCCACAAATTGGAAATAATCTCCAAAACGTAAAACATGAACTACAAAATAAGAATAACTAAAATTCTATAAGTCTTCAAGTAACACTGAAATCGCCTACAACTTCCATGCTCTACCTTGCACCTTACAAAGCGACCCAACAGTTCTATATTCCCAACTACACTTTAATCTGAAAAATAGTAATTGATGGGGTGAGCCACACATCCAGTAAGTAATTATACAGAATACACAACAGGATAGAGTCAAGCCAAGCACGAGTATTTTGATTATTCACAAACTCATTCAATGATATCAAAAATAATCATTCCAAAACATATAATAAATCACTTTATACACATGTAATCACATCTTAAAATCATTAGAAATCACATACATATAATTGATCAGAGCACAGTGTCACATATACACATCATATATTCTCACATACAATCCTGTGAGCGGATACCAACATCTAACCCCCCTGCTGGTGAGGGATCAACACATATTCTCACATACAATCCTGTGAGCGGATTTACACATATATCTGATATATCTGATCAATTCTAAAAACACTTATTTTCGAGTCACAGATCACAAAACACAGTTTATACAAAATATAATAATTTACTTGATATTAACAATTATTCCAAATACAGAGGCATATCAAAGATCATGATATCGAATAAAACGTAAATCAAAGGATGCTTGACTCTCTTAGGAAATGAATAAGAACTGAAGAGTTTATATAAATATTTTACAATTCTTGAGTAAATATGAAAATTAAATTTGCTAAAAGAAACATTTTAAATACCATTTGGAGAATAGGAATATGACTTTGGAATCACTTGGTTTTAACAAATTTAAAGAACAAGAACCTTTTTAGAAAACTTACTTTGAAACTCAATTATTTACGGAAAATTGTTTTGTTTAGAAATCATCTTTTAAAAGAAATTTGGACGTTTAAAACTTATTTAAAATTCGAAGTATCTCTTTAAAACATTATTTAATAGTTGAAAATGATACAAAAATACTTTTGAGAAACTTTAGAAAATATACAATTGAAATACAAAACTTTTGAAAACTTTTAACTTCTAAGAACCTAATGGACAAAACTTATGCATATTATGCATAATTACTTACCTCTCTTGCTAATACTTCTGAACACAGCTGAACACTTTAATCTTCCGTAAGCTCTAAACAAAAGAATGCTTTAATCAGTAAGCATGGAATCTAATCCTTATAAACCTTTTCTTTCCTACTGTCCTACAAAAATCAGGTATGAAAGCTACTTCGTATATATCATTGAATTAAGCAATTTAATATTCCTTATCAAAGTCCCACCGCAATAATATTTTCCCAAACTAATCTGTACTACTAGAGTTCAAACAAATTTCTATAACCACAATTGATATTCTAGGCCAATAATATTTCCTTGCATTAGGTCAAATCTCAAATTACCAGTAGAGAAGTAGCAGCCGAATACCCTAGACCTTAGATTAATATTCCCATTGAAAACGTAAGGATACAGGGCCACCTTTAGGATTAAAGATTATAATCATGAAGTCTAAATTCGAATGAAATCTGTAGGCAACTCAACGAAATCATGTAATCACTTTTAGGAATTAATCTAATATATATAATCCTTTGTTAGACCCAAGGCTCTCAATTTCTACGGGTAATCAAAATTAAATACAATAGTACCATAACTGAAGAGTATTACAATCGGATCTTTACGTGAATAACACTTATAATTGACCATCTTTCCATTGCAATCAAATAGTCAATATAATGGACATAACCGAATCTTACCAAGCTGCCAAAACCATATATATATATATATATATATCTCAAGATTTATAAACAATATAGAAGTATTGAGATGGGGTTCTCACCTTGATTTCGTAGCCAAATCTTATGCCCTCAAACAATTTTGCCTCCTCCTTTTGTCACACCACCTCTCTCTCTCCCTCTCAAATTTTCTTTGGCATCCACTTTAACTAAGAAACCCTTCTAATGAAAACCCTAATTTATCTTTTCCTCTACCTTATATTTGACGTATCAAAGATGTGGGCTTAGTGGGATAGCGGGTTGTAGATTAAAACCCACTTAAACTTATCTCTTTAGTCTCCAAGAGGCCCATAAAACATCTTTCTCTTTTATTTATTTATTTATTTCTTATTTTAATTGCTACACTAAATTTTATGCACTAAAACTTTAATTTTCTCACCTATTTTGTAGCACCATAAAATTGTCTACTCCCATCTTACCATGCACACGCATATTGTACTCCAACTCTATAATAATAATAATACTGATGACGGTGATGATCATAAAATCAAATCGGGGTATTACACATACACTATTAATAAAAGGATTCCCAGTTTGGTTTTTAACATTCTGCATATATATACACACACACACACACTATTAATAAAAGGATTCCCAGTTTGGTTTTTAACATTATGCATATTAAAATACACGCACACAAATTCTTAAACTCTCTAAAATGCCCTTATCTTTTAGTTCAATAATTTTGAATTTAAAAACACAATTTGGTTAAAAGAGTAATTTATTATTTTTAAGAGAGTTCCTAAGTTTTAGGCTATCAAACCATAATGATTAAACTTGGACCAGACGTTGATCTGGTCTATAAGTTGAGTTACCGGGTCACTGGTTCAACCAATGGGTCATCGATCAAACTGTAGGGTCAAATAAAATTTTTAAAAAAATTATATATATATATATATATATATAATCAAGTTTGAGAAATCATAACCTAAATATGTAAATTAAAAAAAAAAAAAAAAAAAAGGAAAAAAAAGGCATATGCCTAACTTAAACTCGCCATTATAATTCAAAATCAATATTTCATAAGCAATAGCATTAGAAGAAACAAACAAATTAATTTATATTTGTCAGTAAAGTTAAGGACAACTAAAACCTAAAGCAACAAACAAATTCAAAGCAACAAAATAGGCAAAACTCAAAGAAAAAACAATGTCACACACTCACACTATACACGACCAAAAAAAAAAACAAAGATGCTAAAACTAAAAAGCATTCAAGAAATAAAGTAAAGCGTGATATGGAGATGTCAAAAAATAATAATAATAAAGTAAAAAAAAAAACCCTAAGCAAAAGAAGATAGTTGGTGGCATAGAGTTATATGGTCATACTTACATGCTAATTGTTGGCCAAGTACATCTATTCAGACTTCAAAGCATAAAAAAATTTATGCACAGTAGCAACCCACAGCAGTAGGTTTTGAGAATTGTGAAAACTGAAAAATGGTACACATACAAAGTAGAAAGTGTGAATCTGTAGGGCAGGGCACAAGGAACAATGTTTTTTTTGTGGAGTTTTTAGGTTTTTTCTTGTTTAAATTGTCATATTATCAAACATTTAAATAATGAAAGAATCAATAAAGTGGATCTATTAATGTAATTTTGCACAATTCACAAACTCAGTCGGGTTTATAAAACCCAACCGGGTCACACGGGTTGCTTAAAACCCACCGGGTTGCATCGATTTTGACCAGGTCACATACTTTTCCAATCCAATTGATCACCCAGCCCAGTCAATGTAGGTCACCGGTTTGACTAGTTGTGCCGGGCCGGGTTTAATAACATTGTTTCAAACTGTTATCAAAATCTTGAAAAATTAAGAAACTATCTTTATCTCACTTTTAAAAATTATTTCACTAAACCTAAAATAAATAAATAAGAGCATTATTACACGCGCAAAGTGCATGTGATGAGTCTTGTGTGTGTGTGTGTGTGTATATATATTATTTTCCTTTAAAATATCTTTTTTTGTCTCCAAATTTTGAGTATAAGAAAGTAAGAGTGAGAGAATGATTTGTATTTGTTAATGGGAAGGTCATTCAAGCCCATTCCTTTTTTGGACAAAATATTGTTTAGTTAAAGAGCCCAAACAAAACAAAATAAAATTATTTTAGATTTTTTTAAAATTATTTTGTTTTATATTACATAGTTGTTTAAAAAAAAAAACCAAAAATTAGTATAAAATATATTATACTAAATATTATTAGCTAGGGAAAATTATAATTTACCTACCTATGGTTCGACCGAAATTTAAGTTGTCTACATACAGTTTGAAATTTGACACTTTACCTACCTTTTTAGGGAAGCTCGTTCAAGCCTATTCCTTTTTTGGACAAAATATTGTTTAGTTAAAGAGCCCAAACAAAACAAAATAAAATTATTTTAGATTTTTTTAAATTTATTTTGTTTTATATTACATAGTTGTTTTAAAAAAAAAAAAAAAACCCAAAAATTAGTATAAAATATATTATACTAAATATTATTAGTTAGGGAAAATTATAATTTACCTACCTATAGTTTGATTGAAATTTAAGTTGTCTACATGTAATTTGAAATTTTACACTTTACCTACCTGAGGTTTGCTTAGTTAGATTTCTATAATCCACCTTGGTTAAAAAGAGAACTAAATATGTAATTTTGCTTCACTTTTATGTCTCTCTACTGCAAAAATCCAAAAATAAATAAAAATATAAGATTAAATAAGATAAAAAAAAATATCCATCGGAACACTTGCATCATAAAATTTCAAACCAAAAGTGCAACTTAAATTTTGGTCAAACTTCATGTGGATAAAGTGTCAAATTTTAAACCATAAGTAGGCAACTTAAATTTCAGTTAAACAATCAGCGAACAAGTTGTAATTTGCCCTATTACTTAATTGGTATATCTTAGGAGTACTATTTACTATTATGTTTTTGAAACCATCCAAATACACTGTGGCTCCTAATTTGAAGGCAAAAAAAAAAATAGATTAAACCTCTTAAACATGTTGACTCAGGGGCGGAGGCATGTATAAGGGTGGGGGGGCCGTGTTTAAAAATTTTTTAAAATACATATGCAATTATTTTTATGTTTTCAAAATTTAGTTTACAAAAATAAAAGTTGCCCCCTCCCCCCCCCCCCCAAAATATTTGAATTAGTCCAATAATGCTCTTAAAAAAAATAATTGGTCTAATAGTTATAGAAATATAACTTTATTTTGCGCAATTCTATTTTTTATTGTAAAATGTACTTTAATTTATATCTGTTAAATATTTGATAAAATTTAGTATCAAACATGTTTGAATTTATATGTTTCAACCCATTATGTGACGAGTAACAAGTCATTGACTCATTAAAAAAATTTTGTCACTAAAACTACACATGAAATGTGTCTTTAGTTGCCATATAATGAGTTAAAGTAAAGTAGCTTTAAATATGTTTAAAGCCTAACTTATTTCACTAAGTTTTGGATCATTCATGTTTTTGAAAATTTCATTAGTTCAATTGAAAGATTTTTTACTTACTTTAGCATAAAATTTGATAATTTGTATTTAAAATGAAACTTTTTAAGAATTTGACTATGAAAACGAAAAAAATGAATTTTATTTTATGAAAGATCGCCGTAAAAAATGATTTTGATTGAAAATACTAAGATCTTTTTTTTTTTTTTGGTTGGGTGTGTGTATATATATAACTTATCAAATAAAAAAGTGTGTGTATATATAATAAAAAAGCGCGCGTGTGTACATATGTGTGTGTGTGGGTGTGGAAGTTGTCTTGATAAACATATTAGCGTCGCAATTTGGCCCCGCTCATACAAAAATTTCTGGCTCCGCCCCTATGTTGACTTGTACCCCTACAAAGAAAATGATTAAACTTTTGCGCAATAGACTTAATAATATTCTTTGGGAGTTTGAAAATATTTGTGTGTGTATATATTAATGACTTTATCATGAGCTTCATTTGAAATAGGATAAATTGTACTTTACCCACTTGTGGTTTGGCCCATTTTAAGAGTGTCCATCCATGGTTTAAAAGTTATCACTTAACCCACCTAAGGTGGCCTCCGTTAGACCCCCATTACCCATCTCTACCCTTTTTGTTAGAAAATCCCCTTTACTATATAAGTCAAAATTAGAACCCAAATAAAACCCTAAAAGGAAGAACAAGCTCTCTCCCTCTCTCTACCTTAGAATCCCTAAAAATCCCCAAACCCATAATCCCTTTCTCTCTTCACTTAGATAACAAAAGTGAAATCTGACACTTGCAAGGAAGAAGGTGGATTAAAGCTTGGGTTTTCCTCTGTATCAACTTGAGCCCAGTCTCCTTCACACTTTCCATCAAAGTTGCCAACACATGCACCTGCTCCTAAAGATTCAACGTCGTTGCCTACAGTTAGAAAGACTCCAGTGCCTGCACTATCTCCAGTAGTGCCTTGCTGGGTTTTTTTTTTTTGCAAATTTTTTTTTTCCCCTTGCAAATTTGGGTTTTTTTTTTAGAGAACCCAGCAAAAGAAATAGGGTTAGAGTTTTATTTTGTGATTGTTCTATGAAGAATTAAGTAGTCAATTTTTGGATTTAGCAGTAGAAGGCTAGTGAATCTGTGGGTGTATGTTCACATGAATTTGTGGCTTTGTTTGTGACTGTAGGTGTATTGGTTTTCTTTTATGTTTTATGTGAAGAAGAAGAAGAAGAAAGAGAGAAAAGAGGAGAGAGACATAAAATATAATGAAAAAGACACATTTACCCCTATTTTTAATGGTGAAAAGGGAGAGGTGGGTAACGGGGGTCTAACGAATGTCACCTTAGGTGGGTTAAGTGATAACTTTTAAATCACGGGTAGGCACTGTTAAAACGGGCCAAACCACAAGTGGGTAAATCTCCTTTGGAATAAGACACACACACACACACACACATATATATATATATATATTTGTGTATATATTTTCAACTTATATGTATAAAGTATAAACACATATACATTGATGTATATTGGTGTGTATACGACTGCAACTTGTTTACTCTCTTAAACTTTTCCTCGTTTCCTAATCCAGAATTAACTTTCAACTTTGCTAGTATGCTACAACAATCTCCCTTTTTCTAAATAAAAAATAATGATAATATTCATAGTCAAGAGTATAAAAACAATAAACAAAAAACGAAAAATAATAGTGGTAGTAGTACACAAAAATCCCAACTAAGAAATGAAATGCCCCAGCTCCCCTGCACTGCATAATCCTAGAGCCTGTTCTTTAATCCAATCATTGCCTGCTTCTATGCTTGCACACATAGCCCCAATACAAGGACACCCACCATCACAGATAGCCACTCCCAAATCATGCCCCCCCCCCCCCCCCCCTCCAATATCTTGTAGTTTTTGAACATTCTAATTTCTTAACCATATTTCTTCCATTTGACAACCTTTGTTTCATACATCCTTCACGACTGGTTGCATTTTGCTATCTAGGAAGCCTTGTATTCTAACATAAGGCCATTGCTTCAACATTAGCTAGAAGAGTAATAACCTTGTAAATCCTTTGTTTTTGTTGCCTCCAGAGCTTCTTTCACAGCCAAACAGATGATCGCCACCCTGGTAGCTAGCTAAGATTCTTTTGTCTTACTCGATCTCTGCAAACAAAACCTAGCTCTGCTTATATTTTATTCATTGATCTACAATCTGACACTAAATGAATACCTTGTCAGCTCATACATTCCACAAGGCCTTGATTTAGCTTCCCCTTTGTAGATTATTATTGCCTATCAAAGGCTTCCCTGCAAGTGCAAAAACAAAATTATGCAGAAGACTGGGACAGCTATTCTCTTTATAAGTAGTGCCTTTTGTACAACTATTCCAAAAAAATTAATAGAATTCTCTTTAACTTTTGATCCTCCACAACCTTAACCATTTTCAATCAATCCTATCCCCAAACATGGTTTGGTTTTAACCTCCCTCAGTCAATTGTTTATAGAAGAGGAAATATCTAAAGACTTCATACTATTACTATCATTTTCTAGAATAAGGACAGATCACATTAACTTTACATTAGAGATGGAAGGGCCATCGGGTTTTTCAACTCAAAAAGCTAGCTGTAGTGAGTATTTTGGAATTTTCCTTTTACTACCAGTATGACCCCATCAGAATTCACAGGTTTTCCAATCAAGAGTTTCTAAACAAGAAAAGAGATAAAGGGGATGGAATTATATAGATTTAATTAGAGTTAGCCTACCAGCCTGGTTAAAAGCTTGGCCTTCTAGTTGTGGACTTTGTTAAAGATTTTGTCCACTGACTTTAAACATCACAAATCTTTTCTCAAAATTTAGATTTAAGTCCAAATACTTAAAAAGACTTGTCAATTCTCCTTCCAATGTGCTCAAGCTCAACTGGTACCTCCTTCCCTTCCCACATAATATCACCAATTGCAAATAAACTTTCTAGCATTTCATAAAAGCATCAAACTAATTCCATTTTTCCCTACTTTCATTTCATAGCTGTTAAGAACCCTTTTTTTGTGTGACACGCAACAATCGTCCTTTTGGCAAATAAATAGTGGGTCTTTTGCAAAAAAAAAATTTATTGAATATAAAAGGACTACTTCATGCAAAAAGGACACAAAGCAGCAAACAAAGTACAAAGAAAACTTAATACGCTGTACATAAGAGAAGATTATCTATAAACATTGGAAGAGAATCACTAGATGTGAGTCTCAAAAACATTAATTTGAGTAGCCAATGGACATATAACTACAAAAGTGCCACACTTTACAGGATAACACCTAGCAACTACCAATCAACCAAAATTTGAAAAACAATATTGGTGAAATTAGGTTCAAAGCAATAAAATGAGTGCACAACAAAATTGCAACAAAAGATGAAACTGTTATAGGAACAAATAGTCTTATGGACATAAATGGAAAGATATATCAGCTTGTAAAACTTATAGAATTTATATGAAGCCAATACACGTCACTTACATATTGAGTTGTGGTGAGTAAAAATATGAAAGTTACCCTTGATATTGATCTTGATAAACTAAAAAACCTTCACACAAACTTCTGAAGCAATTCTTGAATATTTTTATTAGCATGACTAGATGATAGCAAGTCAACCAACAAGGTTGCAATGGTCCGACAACTCAATCCATAGTTGATTGAAAACAATAGTTTAACTTGCAAGCACCCATGACCTGTTTTCAGACTAAATTTGATCAGCTAATTACAACTGGATTACTTTTGTAAAACTGAAACTGATTCAAGATATAATTTGGTCCAAAACCTAAATGATATCACGTTAGTCCAGGGAGATGCGGTTAGTTTTAAATTTTGGGGTTTCTACCTTAGGGTGAGTGTGTAGACTCAACGCTATGTGCACAACTTAAGGAGCCTACGTACGTAGCCTTAGTCATGCATACGTATGCTCACTCAAAAACTTGAATTTTTATTTTTGTTCAATGTGCGCTTGATTTTTAGCTTTCAATTCCAAACTAAAATGCTTGGGACTCTTCTAACATACAAGAAACATGATTAAGGTATTTCAATTGATTAGAAATCTGATTAGGTTTTTTTTTTTTTTTTAAATTAAAATCATTAGTAGGGTTTTGAATGACGAACCTGATTACTTTGATGGATGTAATCATGAATATGATTCTATTTGGTTGTGTTTGAATGTTGTAATTTTAATTTACATGCATGATTAGGATAGCCTATTAAGTGGTCCTTATTAGAACTAGGCTATGGAATATGTAAGTGGAGGTTGGCCCATTTAGTCAGGCGGAATTGAATACCTAACACATTTTCAATCATGTGTCCTAACTCCAAACTTAATGATTGGTTCGTAGACCTTTGCATAAAGGTTAATTTGTTTCTTGGACCTAAATTAGGTGGCGACTCCCAATATTTCTCTATTCAGTCCCCTTAGCTACATCATGCTCACACTATGGCAGTCAAAATTAAATTTTAATTTAATACAGTTTTATTTTTAGAATTTTATGTAGTCATTTTAATGCAACATTTACATCTATATTCTATATTATGTTAGTTACATAACTGGGTCCAATTGGGGGATGTTTAATTACCAATCAGCAACAAAACGGCCCCAAAAGGAACTTTTTTTTTGTAGGTGCTCCCTCGCTCACTTTGGGGTGGGGGAGGAACTTTATTAGGTGCCAGGCCTTCTAATGAATCCAATCCATCAGGGCAGAAAATGAATGTATTCCAGTTTTCGGCTATTTGAATGACCCTGATGCAGGAGATGCCCATAGCCCAATCTCAGTGATGGCCGCAGAGAGGGATTGAGTCGGTCGAGGAGGATGAAAAGGGTGAAGAGTGGAGAACAATAAAAGAGATTTAGGGGTGATGGATGTTATTTTGAAGAAAAATCCGTCTTGCCATTGATGTGTTTTAAAGTAGCACGTGACAGACAGCGAGAGTTAGAGAGAGGGAGACAGTAACATAAGATTAAGTAAGTGCTGGATGAGGAAAGATACAAAGATAGGATCACAGAAGTCCTGAGGTTACTTCTCCTTCCATTTTCCGTCAATCCTGTCTCTCTTTTTTTCACAATCGCTTTGGCAGTAGCAGTAGCAGCAGGAGTTTCTCAATCTCGGCAGAGGATAAAGAAGAAGTAGTCCGTGTGCGTTTTGCTCCTTCGCCAACAGGGAACCTCCACGTGGGTGGAGCTCGAACTGCGCTCTTCAATTACTTGTTCGTAAGGTCCAAAGGTGGCAAATTTGTGTTGAGAATTGAAGACACTGACTTGGAGAGATCCACTAAACAATCTGAGGATGCCCTCTTGCGAGATCTCTCTTGGCTCGGTCTTCACTGGGATGAAGATACGTACCCCCTTTTCTTCTCATTTTGGGATCCTATTTTCATTTACTGTTAGTTAACCGTTAAGCATTCCCAATTCTTTGCTACTTGTACTGTTAACCTTACTCTTATTTGCTTGTTTCATCTATGCTACTTTTATTACTAATCATTCATTTCTATTCTACTTTTCATTATAGTTTTTAAGCAATGCTAGAAAGATAAATACTTCGCCCGCGTCTGTGCATAGTGTCATATATTTTGTTTAGGGTCTGAGGGTTGCAGCACAGTAACGGTAATTATAAAATTTAGTGACTCTATTATGAATGTCATAATACATTAGATGGCCCTGAAATTCTGAGACAAAGAAGCTGTAGTTGTTGTGGCTAAAAACACAAAGTTTTGCAACTTGTTGAGGTGTCAAGTTTCCATGTGCCCCTGCTAAGATACTGACATTATTTTTATTATACACCAATTACAACTTGTCATCTTAACAATTGTGAAAAAAGGTGATATATATATATATATATATATTTTTTTTTTTTGTTTCACAAGACTTAATTGTATTTATTTGTTTATCTTGTACACATTCTTGGCTATGATAGACAGTTGGATACTGAGATGGAGTTGGAGTTGAGTGATAATTCTCTACTCATAATTAGCATTGCTTGTTTTCATTTGGTTTTTATACAATTCTATCTGTGTTTTTGACTTGCCTGCTTCTATATTAAATTATATGTAGTAGAACATTGATGTCCTTATACTTCTGAGCAAAAAAGTGAATGAATTGATTACTTCCTATATGTTAACAGTTTGTTAATATATGTTACTATGATGAAGTATGATTTGATTTACTTTTGATGATGTTATATAAAAAAGAAAAATACTTTTGCGATGCTATAAAAATACAACAACAAAATTATAAAAAATTTTAAGTAAAATTTCCATGCATTTGCATGGGTTACAAGCTAGTATATATTAATAGGCAAAACGTAGAGGAAGTTCAATTAGAATTTCAAACTAGAGTCTAATTTTACGTCATGTGTCTTAAATTATTTATTTTTAGAGAAAATATTACTTCCTAATTTTAAAATCAAATGTGAGACCACATTATAAATATATCTCTAAGTGAATTATTGAGTACAAAAATCAAATAGTCTACAATAAATGATTCGTAAAAAAAAAAA
Source organism: Quercus gilva (assembly GCA_023621385.1). Taxonomy (NCBI): domain Eukaryota; kingdom Viridiplantae; phylum Streptophyta; class Magnoliopsida; order Fagales; family Fagaceae; genus Quercus; species Quercus gilva. The sequence goes on from CM042476.1 coordinate 71,200,623, forward strand.
AAAAGTGCTTCACAATAACAAAAATTAAGAAGTAATAAAAAAATAAAATAAAAATAAATAAACAAGGACAGTTTACATTTTATACCTAATAATATTTTTACAAGACTTTTTAAAGAGTTAATAGAATATAAGAATGACTATCAATAGTATTAAAGTGTATCCATGCATGTACATAAGGTTACAAGCTAATATGAATATTAATAACCAATAAAACCCTGTTACTAAGAATATGTTGAGAAAATATTGTTTACATAATCATTTCTTTTTATATTCTAGACTCCAGTTACTCTTTTTGTATCTTTTGGACAACCTAATATATATATATATATCTTCGTTCACTTTACTCTTTTCTTCTCCCTTTTCCGAAGAAAAACAAAAACACTCTTTTTTGTTTAAATCTAATTCAAAAGATCTATAGATCCAAATCTAGTGAATCAATATCTGCTTCTCTTCGATCGTCTTTGTCACCTTGAATCTTAGAATTCAAGAAAGAGAAGCCCCAAAATGGCAGCCTCTGCAGTAGCTGCAGTTATAAATCTACTTGATAAGGTGCTACAGTGCGTCAAGAATAGGTCTAATGCCGATAGTGCTAACATTGAAGATGTAAAGCGTTTGTTTTCTACTTTGATACTTACCTGACCCACATAGGAGGAGTAGAAGCTACGGAAGGTTTGATGGTTCGAGTGGATCAAGTGAGGGATATAGCATATGAGACTCACGATGCAATTATAGAGTTCCTGCATCACGTTCCTCAACATTGCCATGGTCATTGGTTCACCAAAACCTGTCATGATGTTGCTCACTTTTTTAAGGACTTTGTTCCATTACGTCAATTTTCCTCCAGGATGAAAGCTATCGAAAGAAAATTTAACGACGTCCTAAGGTTGGATGCACTTCGTGTTGGTACCTTTGGAGCTACTTCAAGTTCAAGTGCTGGAATAAGGACTTATTCTTTTTCTAGAAATGATCACCTTCTTGTGGGTATTGAGGAGAATAAAAAGGAACTTCTGAGTCTTGTTTGCAATGAAGAATCAAAGGACATGGTCATTTCAATAATCGGAGATGATGGCTTAGGTAAAACCACTCTTATTCGTGAAGTCTATCAAATGATTAAAGAAAATTTTAATTGCAATGCTTGGGTTTCCGTCCTACCCTCTCGTGAGGGCTTGTTAGAGAATCTTTGGGAGGCATTGGGTTTACTAGTTGAACCCCCAAAAACCAAAATGAAGAGGTTGCACTCTTATTTACAATCAAAAAGTTACCTCCTTGTTTTTTATGGTATTTGGACCAAACATGAGTTGGATTGCATTAAAAATATAGTTCCTGATAACAATCTAGGTGGTAGAATACTCATCTCCACCCGTAATCACAATTTAGCTTCTTATCGTGCAAGATCTAGTGATTGTTTCTATGATCTTAAACTCTTAACAGAGTTTGGGTCTTGGCAGCTCTTTTGTAACAAGACCTTCGGAAAGGATAGCTGCACAGATTTATTGGTTGATTGTCCTGAGAAAATTGTGAAAAGAAGTGAAGGATCGTCACATGTAATTATTGCAGTTTCCAACTTCTTGTAAAAAAAGCCACATACTCCGACAGAGTTCCAGAATGTCCATGATAGCCTTAAGTATGAACCAGGAGATCATGTCGGTCATTCCTACTATTCAATTTTATCTACAAGTTATTACTGTTTGTCATCCATTCTTAAGTATTGTTTCTTGTCCTTTCATTTTTTCCCTGAGGACTACTCTATCCCAAGTGAAATCCATGTTAATCCTCAGGGAAAAAACGAAAGGGCAAGAAACAATACTTAAGAATGGATGACAAACGGTAATAACTTGTAGGGATGGCAATTTAGATCCGACCTGCGGATGCCCAGCCTGGCCCGACCCTAATGGGTCGGATTTTACCCAGCCCAATAAAGAATAGGGTCGGGTATGGGTTTAAAAAAAAAAAAAAAAAAAAAAAAAAAAAAAAAAAAAACCCGAAACCCGAAACCCGACCCGAATAAGACCCAGTTATATATATATATATAATTACTAAATTACCCTCACATATATATAGTTAAAAATCCTAAACTTTTCTATTCCTCTCCTCATTTCAGCTCACACCTCCGCCTCTCCCTCTTCATCTCTCAGCTCTCTCACACACACGGCCACAAGCCCACAACACACGTGGCCATAAGCCCACAAGCAGACTGAGCAGTCAAGCACAGGCACAGTCCTCTGTCCCTCTCATCTTCCTCACGCCACCGCCGCACAGGCTTTCTACTCTCTCAACTCCATTTCGTCCTTGCCATAGCCGATCTCGCACTGTCGCACAGTCCTCTGCCCCTCTCATCTTCCTCACCCATGGCCACAACTACAAGCATGACACAGCCTCACTCCACCTCATTCTCCATTTTTTTTCTTTTTTTTCTTTTTTTTTCTTTTTTTTTCTGGGTTTAGTTCGCCTCAATCATGTGAGGTTGTGTTTGTGTTTGTGTTTATGATTTCTGAAAGGGAAAAATTAAAATCATAGATCTGAAATTTGTGTTTGATTTGTGATTTTGAAAGGGAAAATCTTAGATCTGAAATTTGTGTTTGTGATTTTTGTGTTTATGTTCGTGATTGTGTTTGTGATGTTGGGCTGAAAAATCATAAATCAAAATTTTTGTTTCTGATTTTGGGCGGGGCTGGGCCAGTCATTAGGGACGGGGCCCGCGAGGCCCAGCGGGGGTGGGCCCGGGTCCCTGAAAAAAAATTCGTTTAGTAAACGGGCTGGCTCTAGGCCACGGCTCGGGTCCGGGTATAAAAAAACCCGGCCCAAACCCAACCCGTTGCCATTCCTAATAACTCGTAGATAAAATTGAATAGCAGGAATGACCGACATGATCTCCTGGTTCATACTTATGGCTAACATAGACATCCTGGAACTCCATCGGAGTATGTGGCTTTTTTGACAAGAAGTTGGAAACTGCATTAATTACATGCGGCGATCCTTCACTTCGTTTCACAATTTTCTCAGAACAATCAACCAATAAATCTGGGTAGCTATCCTTTCCGAAGGTCTTGTTACTAAAGAGCTGCCAAGACCCAAACTCAGTTAAGAGTTTAAGATCATAGAAACAATCACTAGATCTTAAACGATAAGAAGCTAAATTGCAATTACGGGTGGAGATGAGTATTCTACCACCTAGATTGTTATCAGGAACTATATCTTTAATGCAATCCAACTCATGTTCGGTCCAAATACCATCAAAAACAAGGAGGTAATTTTTTGATTGTAAATAAGAGTGCAACTTCTTCATTTTGGTTTTTGCGGGTTCAACAGGTAAACCCAATGCCTCCCAAAGATTCTCTAACAAGCCCTCATGAGAGGGTAGGACGGAAACCCAAGCATTGCAATTAAAATTTTCTTTAATCATTTGATAGACTTCATGAATAAGAGTGGTTTTACCTGAGCCATCATCTCCGATTACTGAAATGACCATGTCCTTTGATTTTTCATTGCAAACAAGACTCAAAAGTGCCTTTTTATTCTCCTCAATACCCACAAGAAGGTGATCATTTCTGGAAAAAGAATAATTCCTTATTCCAACACTTGAACTTGAAGTAACTCCAAAGGTACCAACGTGAAATGCATCCAACCTTAGGATGTCATTAAGTTTTCTCTCGATAGCTTTCATCCGGGAGGAAAATTGACGTAGTGGAACAAAGTCCTTAAAAAAGTGAGCAACATCATGACAAGTTTTGGTGAACCAATGACCATGGCAGTGTTGAGGAACATGATGCAGGAACTCTGTAATTGAATCGTGAGTCTCATATGCTATATCCCTCACTTGATCCACTCGAACCATCAAACCTTTCGTAGCTTCTACTCCTCCTATGTCGGTCAGGTAAGCTATCAAAGTAGAAAACAAATGCTTTACATCTTCAATGTTAGCACTATCGGCATTAGACCTATTCTTGACACACTGTAGCACCTTATCAAGTAGATTTATAACTGCAGCTACTGTAGAGGCTACCATTCTGGGGCTTCTCTTTCTTGTATTCTAAGATTCAAGGTGACAAAGACGATTGAAGAGAAGCAAGTATTGATTCACTGGATTTGGATCCATAAATCTTTTGAATTAGATTTGAACAAAAAAGAGTGTTTTTGTTTTTCTTTGGAAAAGGGAGAAGAAAAGAGTAAAGCAAACGAAGATATATATATATTAGGTTGTCCAAAAGATACAAAAAGAGTAACTGGTGTCTAAAATATAAAAAGAAATGATTATGTAAACAATATTTTCTCGACATATTCTTAGTAACAGGGTTTTATTGGCTATTAAGGCCATGTTTGGATCTATTTTTTTGGTCACTCAATTTCCATCACTCATTACTCATCACTCTAAAATACCATATTTATTTGACACCATTACTCACTTCCCATCACTCAATATTTTTCACATTATTTGTGGGCTCCATACTTGTCACCCAATGCAACTTTTTTTTTTTTTTTTCAATACCCAAACTCACTGACCCAGTTTAAAAAAAAAAAAAAAAAAAAAAAAAAAAAAAAAAAAAAAAAAAAAAAAAAACCCAGAACCTGAAGACCGAACCAGTGAAAGGAGAAGAACGAAGAAACCCAGAACAGACAGAACTAGTGAAAAAAAAAAAGAAAAAAAAAGACCAAACCAGTGAAAGAAGAAGAAGAAGAAGAAAAAAAAAAAAAAGAACCGAACAGCCAACCTAGGAGAAGAAAGGGAAAAAAAAAAGTCAAAAGGTGGTCAAAAGGTGCGGTTGAGTACTGTTTGTGGGTCTCCTATGTGTATTTAATTACAATATTGCCATTGAGTTATGAGTTCTGAAAATTGAAAACAGCCAAAATGTGTTTTCAGTTTCTATAACTTATAACTCAAAAATCAGATAATTGAGTGATGGAAACAAAGTTATGGAAACAGAGTTATTGTGTTGCCAAACAACCTTTTTGCTATGGGTCCCACCATTTTTGAGTTATGAGTTATGAAAACAGAGAATTGAGTTATAGAAACAGGTGAACCAAACATCCTCTAATATTCATATTAGCTTATAACCTCATGTATATGCATGGATACACTTAAATACTATTGATATTCATTCTTATATTCTATTAACTCTTTAAAAAGTCTTGTAAAAATATTATTAGGTATAAAATGTAAATTGTCATTGTTTATTTATTTATTTTTTATTTTTTTATTACTTCTTAGTTTTTGTTATTGTGAAGCACTTTTTTTTTTACGAAATATTTATTGTAGACTATTTGATTTTTGTACTCAATAATTCACTTAGAGATATATTTATAATGTAGTCTCACATTTGATTCTAAAATTAGGAAGTAATATTTTCTCTAAAAATAAATAATTTAAAACACATGGTGTAAAATTAGACTCTAGTTTGAAATTCTAATTGAACTTTCTCTAAGTTTTGCCTATTAATATATATACTAGCTTGTAACCCGTGCAAATGCATGAAAATTTTATTTAAATTTTTTTATAATTTTGTTGTTGTATTTTTATAGCATCTCAAAAGTATTTTTCTTTTCTATATAACATCATCAAAAGTAAATCAAATCATACTTCATCATAGTAACATATATTAACAAACTGTTAACATGTTTCCCTTTTCCCTTTTCTTCTCATTTTGGGATCCTATTTTCATTTACTGTTAACCGTCAAGCATTCCCAATTCTTTGCTACTTATACTGTTAACCTTACTCTTATTTTCTTGTTTCATCTATGCTACTTTTATTACTAATCATTCATTTCTATTCTATTTTTCATTATAGGTTTTAAGCAATGCTAGAAAGATAAATACTTCGCCCTTGTCATATATTTTGTTTAGGGTCTGAGGGTTGCAGTAAAGTAATGGTAATTATAAAATTTAGTCACTCTATTATGAATGTCATAATACATTAGATGGCCCTGAAATTCTGAGACTAATAAGTTGTAGTTGTTGCGGCTAAAAACACAAAAAGTTTTGCAACTTTTTGAGGTGTCAAGTTTCCATGTGCCTCTACTAAGATGCTGATATCATTTTTATTATACACCAATCACAACTTGTCACCTTAACAATTGTGAAAAAATGTGAATTTTTTTTTTTTTTTTTTTTTTTTGTTTCACAAGACTTAATTGTATTTATTTGTTTATCTTGCATACATTCTTGGCTATGATAGACAGTTGGATACTGAGATGGAGTTGGAGTTGAGCGATAATTCTCTTCTCATAATTAGCATTGCTTGTTTTCATTTGGTTTTTATACAATTCTATCTGTGTTTTTGACTTGCCTGCTTCTATATTAAATTATACGTAGTAGAACATTGATGTCCTTGTACTTCTGAGCAAAAAAGTGAATGAATTGATTAAGATATAAACTCTTAGTAATGTTGTGTTTATACTTTGAAGGTCCTGGTGTTGGTGGAGACTATGGTCCATACCGACAATCTGAAAGAAACTCTCTGTATAAGCAACATGCTGAGAAACTATTAGACTCTGATTATGTTTATCGTTGCTTTTGTTCCAACGAGGTAATCGGCATTAAACTTTGAAGCTTGTGTTGGTATTACTTATGAGTTATGACATTGCAGTAATGAAAAAGTTGTTTTTGATGGAAAACTGAACTTGTAATCATCATTAATAACGACTTACTGTTGATAAGTTACTCATATTTTCTATAATGTATAGCATGGCTAAAATCTTGATTTTCATTCTTGGCTCTCTCTCTCCTTCACTCACACTGGTTGAGAGCATAAATCTTTTTTCTCCCCCTTCATTATGCTGTTTCAGCAAAACTAGTACCTTTTGGTTTTAATTGTCAAGTAGTCATTTATTTGGACTAAGAGCCTTATTAGCACAATCTTTTTGCGTTCTGGAATGCATGTTTTTCGATTTTTAGCATTTCCATCTTCTATCTCAACTTATCTTTCTGGTCAAAGTTTAGGGGGTTTTGTGAAATGTATTTTCTACTTATAGGATCTTATCATTATTTTCTTCAGGAACTGGAAAAAATGAAGGAGATTGCAAAACTAAAGCAGCTGCCTCCTGTATACACTGGGAAGTGGGCAACTGCTACTGATGAAGAAGTACAAGAGGAGCTGGCAAAGGGAACCCCTTATACATATCGATTTCGTGTGCCAAAGGATGGGAGTTTGAAAATTAATGACCTAATTCGAGGTGAAGTTAGTTCTTTACATTTTTTGGGCTCCCTGTAGTCTTCTTATATTACAATTTTTTATTTTTATTTTTTTCATTTTCCATTTTCCATTTTCTTTGGGGCTTTTCAAATTATCAGATGGCTTTTGCCCTGCCAGCCATCAACTTTAAGTAAATAATCTGGTGGATGTATCTAATAACAAAATGTTAAATCAAGTTGTGTAGGATGTTAACTTTGTTAGTGAAATGAAGGTTAGTTGGAACTTGGACACACTTGGAGATTTTGTAATTATGAGGAGCAATGGGCAACCTGTTTACAATTTTTGTGTCACAGTTGATGATGCTACCATGGCTATATCACATGTTATAAGGTATTACGTCCAACCTCCTTAAAATTAAGGGAAATTTGCTATTTACCTGTCTGTAAACGTAGCAAGTTTACCATCTCTAATTTTTAATTTTTCTTTACCCTGGTCGTGGTCCACGTTATGTTAAGACATCATATTCTTTCAAAACTTGCATTTTCAGGGCAAAGGAACATTTACCAAATACTTTAAGGCAAGCACTGATATATAAGGTACTGTTAAAAATCTGAACCTTTTTCCTGCTTTTCCTTGCTTTGGGGTATTTTTTTTTTTAACAACAGAGAGAAACTGATTGTGGTCTCTATACATTATTCTACTACAAGCTCTGGGATTCTCAATGCCTTCTTTTGCACATGTTTCCTTAATTCTTGCACCTGATCGGAGTAAGCTGTCAAAACGGCATGGTGCAACTTCTTGTTGGGCTTTGTGGAGCCTAGTTTATTTTTGGGCCCGTTTTGTAGCCTATTGTAACCCTGTAAGCAGGATATAAAAGCCACTTTTATAATTAGGGTTTGTTAAGTCTTGTTGTTGTGTTTCAGAGAGAGTGAGAGAAACACTATAGCCGCACTTTGTATTTTTCCCTGATAATAGTGAAATCCCTGCAACTCCGTGGACGTAGGCAAATTGCCGAACCACGTAAATACTGTCTTGTGCGTGTGATTATTTTCTTTAGCGTGTGTTTTCTCTATTTTTTTTGTTTCTCACAGGTTGGGAATCGGGTTGAATTCCCTACAACTGGTATCAGAGCCTAGGGTTAGGTTTGAGTGGGAGCAATGGCAGAGGAAGCAGGAAAGGCGTCTGGAATAGAAAAGTTCGATGGCACAGACTTTGCGTATTGGAGGATGCAGATTGAAGATTATCTCTATGGGAGGAAATTGCATCTGCCTCTTTTAGGGACAAAACCTGAGGCGATGAAGGCTGAGGAATGGGCTCTTCTTGACAGACAGGTATTAGGAGTTATCAGGTTAACTCTGTCTAGGTCTGTTGCACACAATGTTGTGAAGGAGAAGACCACAGCAGATCTGATGAAGGCTTTGTCTGGAATGTATGAAAAGCCGTCGGCAAACAATAAGGTGCATCTGATGAAGAAACTGTTTAATTTGAAGATGGCAGAGAATGCATCAGTAGCACAACATCTGAACGAATTTAACACTATCACAAATCAATTGTCATCTGTAGAAATTGATTTTGATGATGAGATTCGTGCTCTGATCGTTTTGGCTTCTTTGCCAAACAGTTGGGAGGCAATGAGGATGGCAGTAAGCAATTCTACAGGAAAGGAAAAGCTCAAGTACAATGATATACGAGATTTAATTCTGGCTGAGGAGATTCGCAAAAGAGATGCAGGTGAAACCTCAGGATCTAGTTCTGCCCTAAACCTTGAGACAAGAGGCAAAGGTAATAACAGAAATTCAAATCGGGGCAGATCAAAATCCAGAAATTCTAATCGGAATAGAAGTAAATCTAGATCAGGCCAACAAGTACAATGTTGGAATTGTGGGAAAATAGGTCACTTTAGGAACCAATGCAAAAGTCCTAAGAAGAATAATGAAGATGATTCTGCTAATGCTGTAACAGAAGAGGTACATGATGCATTGCTTCTTGCAGTAGACAGTCCACTTGATGATTGGGTTTTGGATTCAGGAGCTTCGTTTCATACCACTCCACATCGAGAAATCATACAGAATTATGTTGCAGGTGATTTTGGTAAGGTGTATTTGGCTGATGGTTCAGCCTTGGATGTTGTGGGTATGGGAGATGTCCGAATATTGTTGCCCAATGGGTCTGTTTGGTTACTGGAGAAGGTTCGACACATTCCTGACCTGAGGAGGAATCTGATTTCTGTTGGGCAACTTGATGATGAAGGGCATGCAATACTATTTGTTGGTGGTACTTGGAAGGTTACAAAAGGAGCTAGGGTATTGGCTCGTGGAAAGAAGACTGGTACTCTATATATGACCTCAAGTCCAAGAGACACAATTGCAGTTGCTGATGCAAATACTGATACAAGCCTATGGCACCGCAGGCTTGGTCACATGAGTGAGAAAGGGATGAAGATGCTGCTGTCAAAAGGAAAACTACCAGAATTGAAGTCAATTGATTTTGATATGTGTGAAAGCTGCATCTTAGGAAAGCAGAAAAAGGTGAGCTTCTTGAAAACTAGGAGGACACCAAAGGCTGAAAAATTGGAGTTAGTACACACTGATTTGTGGGGGCCTTCGCCGATTGCATCCCTTGGAGGTTCAAGATACTACATCACTTTCATTGATGACTCAAGCAGAAAGGTATGGGTTTATTTTCTGAAAAATAAATCTGATGTATTTGAAACTTTTAAGAAGTGGAAGGCCATGGTTGAGACAGAAACAGGTTTGAAAGTAAAATGTTTGAGGTCAGATAATGGAGGAGAGTACATAGATGGAGGGTTCAGTGAGTATTGTGCTGCACAGGGAATTAGGATGGAGAAGACCATTCCCGGAACACCACAGCAGAATGGTGTGGCTGAGCGCATGAATAGAACACTCAATGAGCGTGCTAGGAGTATGAGATTGCATGCTGGACTACCAAAAGCTTTCTGGGCTGATGCTGTTAGCACTGCAGCTTACCTGATAAACCGAGGGCCATCAGTTCCCATGGATTTCAGACTTCCTGAGGAGGTTTGGAGCGGTAAAGAGGTAAAGTTTTCCCATTTAAAAGTTTTTGGTTGTGTTTCTTATGTTCATATTGATTCTGATGCTCGTAGTAAACTTGATGCAAAGTCTAAAATATGTTTTTTCATTGGCTATGGTGATGAGAAATTTGGCTATAGGTTTTGGGATGAACAAAACAGGAAAATCATCAGAAGTAGAAATGTGATATTTAATGAACAGGTTATGTACAAGGACAGGTCAACTGTAGTGTCAGGTGTTACAGAGATAGATCAAAAGAAATCTGAGTTTGTCAACTTAGATGAATTGACTGAAAGTACTGTCCAGAAAGAGGGTGAAGAAGATAAGGAGAATGTAAATTCACAGGTAGATCAGAGTACACCTGTAGCTGAAGTCCGTAGATCTTCCAGAAATATTAGACCTCCACAGCGTTATTCACCCGCTCTAAATTATCTCCTGTTGACTGATGGTGGTGAGCCAGAGTGTTATAAAGAAGCCTTGCAAGATGAGAATTCAAGCAAGTGGGAGTTAGCCATGAAGGATGAGATGGATTCCTTGTTGGGGAATCAAACATGGGAACTGACTGAATTGCCAGTGGGAAAGAAGGCTTTGCACAACAAGTGAGTATACAGAATAAAGAATGAGCATGATGGTAGCAAACGTTACAAGGCCAGATTAGTTGTTAAAGGGTTCCAGCAGAAGGAGGGCATTGATTACACAGAGATATTTTCTCCAGTTGTGAAGATGTCAACAATTAGACTGGTGCTGGGAATGGTGGCTGCAGAAAATTTACATCTTGAGCAGTTAGATGTGAAGACGGCATTCCTAGTGATTTGGAGGAAGACCTTTACATGATTCAGCCAGAAGGGTTTATTGTTCAGGGACATGAGAATCTAGTCTGCAAACTGAGAAAGAGCTTGTATGGCCTAAAACAAGCTCCAAGACAGTGGTACAAGAAATTTGACAGTTTTATGCATAAAATTAGGTTCAAGAGATGTGAAGCTGATCATTGTTGCTATGGCAAATTTTTTGACAATTCTTATATCATTTTACTGTTGTATGTGGATGATATGCTCATTGCAGGGTCTAGCATTGAGGAGATTAATAATCTGAAGAAGCAATTGTCAAAACAGTTTGCAATGAAAGATTTGGGAGCTGCAAAACAAATCCTTGGTATGAGAATCATTAGAGACAAGGCTAATGGTACATTGAAACTTTCACAGTCAGAGTATGTGAAGAAAGTTCTCAGCAGGTTCAATATGAATGAAGCCAAACCAGTGAGCACACCCTTGGGTAGTCATTTCAAACTGAGCAAGGAACAGTCGCCAAAGACAGAAGAAGAAAGGGACCATATGAGCAAGGTGCCCTATGCCTCAGCTATTGGCAGCTTGATGTATGCTATGGTGTGTACAAAGCCAGATATTGCACATGCAGTGGGAGTTGTGAGCAGATTCATGAGTAGGCCTGGAAAGCAGCATTGGGAGGCAGTTAAGTGGATTCTGAGATATCTGAAGGGTTCATCAGATACATGTCTTTGCTTCACAGGTGCAAGTTTGAAACTGCAAGGTTATGTAGATGCTGATTTTGCTGGTGATATTGATAGTAGAAAGAGTACTACTGGGTTTGTATTTACTCTGGGTGGTACAGCTATATCATGGGTTTCAAATCTGCAAAAGATTGTTACTTTGTCTACTACAGAAGCTGAGTATGTTGCAGCAACTGAAGCTGGAAAGGAGATGATTTGGCTACATGGTTTCTTAGATGAATTGGGTAAGAAACAGGAGATGGGCATTCTACACAGTGACAGTCAGAGTGCAATCTTTCTTGCCAAAAATTCGGCTTTTCATTCAAAGTCGAAACATATACAGACAAAATACCACTTTATCCGGTACCTTGTTGAAGATAAACTGGTAATACTTGAGAAGATTTGTGGATCTAAGAACCCGGCAGATATGTTGACTAAAGGTGTCACTATTGAGAAGCTGAAGCTGTGTGCAGCTTCAGTTGGCCTTCTAGCTTGAGGACCGGAGGATGAGTTGCAGGGATGAGGGATTGCTTTTAGAGGATAGCGGCTGATGTTGGTGATTGAACTAGTCTCCAAGTGGGAGATTTGTTGGGCTTTGTGGAGCCTAGTTTATTTTTGGGCCCGTTTTGTAGCCTATTGTAACCCTGTAAGCAGGATATAAAAGCCGCTTTTATAATTAGGGTTTGTTAAGTCTTATTGTTGTGTTTCAGAGAGAGTGAGAGAAACACTGTAGCCGCACTTTGTATTTTTCCCTGATAATAGTAAAATCCCTGCAACTCCGTGGACGTAGGCAAATTGCCGAACCACGTAAATACTGTCTTGTGCGTGTGATTATTTTCTTTAGCGTGTGTTTTCTCTATTTTTTTTGTTTCTCACAGGTTGGGAATCGGGTTGAATTCCCTACACTTCTGTGGGTCAGGTAATTAATCGTTATTGCTTGAATTTGTACTTCACGCAGAAGTTAGGGTATGAGTTGTTCTTGTGCTCTCCTTTTTGGTCATTAGCCTTTTCTTGTTAGCCTCTATTTTTATAAGGATAAACATTTCCAGCTTTACTACCATCTAACAGTTCAGGGAGATGGGGTATCTACCCCAAGCAATGGTGAACTAGTTGGCACTTTTAGGTTGGGGAGATGGCACTGAAAATGAATTTTTCACCCTTGAGCAACTTGGTTAGTGATTTTGAATTCTCTCTCTCTCTCTCTAGAACCATGCTGATAGGCTCATGTGGAAAAAAAAAATCTAAAATTTTTGCGTGTGCATTTATTTTTCTTTTGATCAATTTCTTACCTGAATATCTTTTTGCAATTTACAGTTGAAAAATTCTCAATTGGTCGTGTCAACAAAGGTGGTGCTATTTTTGATTCTACTAAGTTAAGGTAAATATGGCTTTTCGGTTATCATATGCTGAGAAAACCTATTTGTTTGTTACGCCCAGCAAGCAGTCCCTTTGACTTGAAGATGTAGAGTTTAAAAAAAGTTACGCAACGGATTTATCAAAAAAAAAAAAAAGTTACGCAATGGCATGTTTGTTTACATTTTCTGATGGTTGCATATATTGTGTGATATTCCAAATTTCAAATTTTTATTTCCATGATTTGATAGTGATCTTTTCCCGATAATTTGGGTTGCCTGTCACTAAAAGCAAAAGATGGTTTATTATATTTTTGAATGAGCAAGACTATTTCTAAATTGTGGATGTATTGGAGGTTAACTGTCTAATAGTGTGCAAGTTATTGTTGTGTATTGTAGCTGCCTAATTGGTTCTGGTATATGTTCAAATTAAAGGTGGATGAATGGTCAGCATTTAGGAGCACTACCATCAGAGGAGTTGACCAAGCTTGTTGGTGAGGGCTAGAAAAGCACTGGTATCCTCACAGAGTCAGAGGGGACATTTATCCTAGTAAAAATTTTTAGTATTAAAATCTTTTGATTGCATTGAATTATAATTATAAACTTCAAGTTAGAGAATTTCTTTTTTCTGTTTAGATTTAAGGTGATCTTGTAATCCTTGGCATTGTTGTGGATTATACTGTTATTTAAATTAAGTATGGGATTACGTGGTCTGCTGCAGAAAGACAGGTTACTGTAAATAATTTATTTCATTTTGGTTTTATGATGTTTTAATATCCTATAATCAAGCAAAGCAAGCATGTCGTAATAGTTGAAACATAATTTTGTATAATAGGAAGCGGTTCAGCTGCTCAAGGATGGGATTGACTTGGTAACAGATGCAGACAAAGCAGTCTCAAACTTGCTATCTTATCCTTTGCCTGACACTTTAAACAGGTTATATACCTTGCACTAAATTCTGTTGTTTTATGTTGTCATATGTCATCATTTTTTCAGCCTGATAAACTCTTTATTATTTTCTTAGATGAATACACATTGTGTCATCTATAAATATGCTTTTCTGCTGGATTTTATTTCACTTAATTATTGCTATAAGTACCGTTTGGGAGTGTTAACTGTAATAAAAAAAAATGTTTCAGAATAGTTTGGCCCCTAAGAACACAACCATATCTAATTACAAATTCTTTTGCTCTCTGCAGTCCTGAAGCTAAACCTGTCTTAGAAGATAAGCTTTCTGAATTTTCAGCCGACCTCATAGCTGCCTATGACAGTGGTGAACTACTGGGTGCTCTTGAAGGAGGGCACGCTGGCTGGCATAAGTGGGTGAAGAACTTTGTCAAATCGCTAAAGCGCAAGGTGGTCTTTAATTAGAGAGTGATATATTTATTTCACTTAACAGTATCTGGCCATGAACTGAAAATCTGTCTACTTTCATCCTTATCACAGGAGAAATCACTCTTCATGCCTCTGTGAGTGTTGCTAACAGGAAAACTCCATGGCCCAGATATGGGTGCTAGCGTGCTTTTACTCCATAGAGCTGAAACCTGTGGTGTTGTTGCTCCAGAAGCTGGGTTTGTGACATTGAATGAGAGTTTTAAAATGCTGAGGCAACTTGACTGGGAAGCATTAATAAAGGATCAGTCTCCTTTGGAATCTGCTGCTGCTATATCAAACTGAGAATTCACTGTTTTGACCGGCTATTTCTAAAAATTAGTTCATCCATATATTTTTTCAGATTTTTTTTTTCCCTGTTGTCAAGGGCAGTTGATTTGATTATGAAGGTTCCATCTTTAGTTTACTATCTACAATTTTATAATGTTATGAATGCAATAAGTAAATCTCCCTTCTTTGGATTGGACGCAGATCTATTTTCTGTCATTTAAACGCATGGAATAGTTATGAATTTGAATCAGCAATATCAATCCTTAGCACTGAATGAAAGATGGCACTAGGCAATTCCGTATGTAAGCATGAAAGCGATGACAAAGATATGAGGACTAGGTGTTGTGTTGAAACTAATGTTTCTGCTATAGATAAGTTTGGTTTGATAGGAATTGGAATGTGAAATGTTGATAACTATGCGGCAATATCATATGCCCTTTCTTAGTTCCAATTCCGTATCTTTTGAATTTGAGTTAAATGAACAAATACGAATCTGTCTTTTTAAGAAAAAAAAAAATTGGTAGTTGGTGTGGTGTTTTGTTTGTAACATTGTGGGAGTAAATGCCCAGGATCGTATATTGGGCCTTGGGCTTTATCTGAGGATATGGTGTGTCCGATGAGTGGTAAGTAATTAAAAGAAGCCACAAGTTCATAATTATAAAAGATAGAGTGAAGGAAGATGGTCTGAGGAGAAGCTCATTCTCGGATAGGATTAAATACTGATCGGTTTTGTACTTCAGCAATTTAGGTGACCCTCCCGAAGATTTTCACGACAAGGATGATCCTCATACACGTACAGAAGAGATAAGAACCCAGAAATATCTAAGGAAAAAGCTCCTACCACCACATTAAATGCATAATAACTACTTTTCTAGTCGCATTTATGTGGAGAAGACCCTTGAACAGTGTTACATTGGCAACTACAACTTATAGAAGGCTAAAAGAGGTGGCTGATGGGACAAGTACTCAAGTAGCAATCCAAATGGTTGACAAGTGTAAGGTGAAGATGATCCAAGAGAACTATATAATGTGAGAACTCCTCCACAAAAAGGGGATCAGAAGAGCAAAATGAACACTGGAACAATAAAAGCATAATTTGTAATCATCTTTACTGGATTTTATAATACTGACTGCCTCCTCGGACATCATCTTCATGCAAGATTATTGACTTTGTTATCATTTGATCACATCTAAAACCCATACTAACCGTTGTTGATTTCATCAAAACCCAGATCTTTAATCCGCTCTCTACAAATTTAGTGTACTGGGCTCATTAAGCCTATATCCCATACATTTTAGGCTTGGGCTGCAAATTGTGACCCTACAATTGGCTCCGTTTGTGGGAAGATCTTGTGCAAGAGTAAAGACAACGGTCAACCATGGCCGAACTAGGTCCACAACCAGCTGAATCGAGGGGCTCCCAACATGGTGACCCATTTGTTAACCTCGAGTAGTGAGGTGACCGTGAAGGGAGTGTACACACCAACCATCCAGACGGGGGTTAATCTCGAGATAGAAGCCATATTTCCCATGAGAAAAGCAATAGGGGCTTGCAATTGGAGATCGACCAACTGAAAAGGGACTTGCGTCATGCACGAAGGAAGAGAGCATTACCGAACCATGATATTTCCTCTAATGATGAAAAGGACGTTAGTTACAGGCAGAGGTACCAAAACCCGCCTAGTGAGTCATTCTCCTACGAAGAAGAACACCATCGTGAACAACATCGTAAAAGCCCACCACGAAGAGGTGTAGGAAATGATGCTATGAGTAGGGCCCTGAGTGTTAGTTACAGGTTGCCTTTCACGCGTAGAATTGAAGATGCAAGACTCCCTCGGCATTTTCATCAACCAACATTCACCATTTATAACAGTCAAACAGATCCTGTGGAGCACGTGAGCCAATACAACCAGAGAATGGCTGTATATGCCACGGACAAGGCCTTGATGTGTAAAATCTTCCTATCTAATCTGGGAGTCGTTGCAATGAGATGGTTTGACAGTTTGAGAGCAGAATCCATAGGCTCTTTTAAGGAGCTCACCTAGGCATTCAGTTCCCGATTTGTTACTTGTAGGAGAGTCCCTTGACCTTTGGCTTCCTTACTATCTTTGAGCATGCGAGAAGGAGAGAGTCTGAAAACGTACTCGAATAGGTATTGGGAGATGTTCAATGAGATTAAAGTTGATTTTGACGACGTGGCCATCAGCACTTTCAAGCTTGGCCTCCTAGCCGAGCACGATCTAAGGAAATCTTTGACTGGTAAGCCCGTTACTAATATGCGTCAGCTCATGGATCGGATCAATAAGTATAAAAAGGTAGAGGAAGACCAACAACAGGAAAAAGGAAAAGAGAAGGTTATCCCTCAAGAGAGGAGGGATTTCAGGTCAAACAGATATAACAATATGCCACGGAGAGATTTTTCGGGACAGTCAATCTCTGCTAATATTCAGGCAGTCAATGCTGTATTCTGAGAACCGGTACAACAAGTGCTAGAGAAGATTGAGCATAAACCATTCTTCAAATGGCCGAATAAAATGGCAGGAAACCCTGAAAGGTGCAACCAAAGTCTCTACTGTCAGTACCACTAAGACCAATGACATACTACAGAAAATTGCAGAAATCTGTGGGACCATTTGGACCAACTCGTCCGAGAAGGAAAGTTTAAGCGTCTCTTGCATCATTCTAGTGGCCAAGGTGGTCAAATTAACCCAGAACCCAGGAAAGACAACTCCATAAGGCCTCCCTTGGGGACAATTAATGTCATCTTTGCCACCCCAAGGAGGACTGGATCCTGCCCTTCCAGAGTAATGCCCGTAGCCCGGCTGTAAGCCAAAGACGAGAAGCAAGAAGCAAAAAAGGCAAGGTTGGAAGTTCAGCCGATTTTGGGCTTCTTAAACGAGGATAAAGTCGGAACAATCCAAACCCACAACGATACTTTGGTGGTCACCCTCAGGATCGGAGGGTATGATGTGAAAAGGGTAATGGTGGATTAGGGCAGTGGGGTCGAGATAATGTACCCCGATCTATATCGAGGGCTGAACTTGAAACCGGAAGACTTAACACCCTACAACTCGCCCCTAGTGAGTTTTGACGGGAAGGTCGTCATCCCAAAGGGGTAGATCAGGCTGCCCATACAGACCGGCTCAGAAATGGTAGAGGTAGACTTCATTATGGTGGACGCATATTCTCCATACACAGTCATTGTTGGAAAACCATAGCTCCATACCTTAGGAGTTGTCTCCTCTACCCTCCACCAGAAAGTAAAATACCCGTCCGAGGGGTGGATTGAAGAGATCAAAGGGAACCAGTCTGTGGCTAGGCAATGCTTAGTAGCCGCCATCAAGCGCTAAGATGAAGCCGAACCCTCAGCCCTCATTAAAGAGAGCTTATAGCAATTAACAGGCACGGCATCATCCACTGATGGATCATCCGAGGAGGTGAAATGCGAGGAGTTAATAAAAGTAGTTATTAATGATGACCCTAAAAGTTCTTTCAAATTGGATCTCAGTTGTCCAGTGAAGAGAAGGAAAAACTGTTAGAATTTCTAAAAAGGAATGCGGATGTATTTGCTTGGAATGCTTATGAGGCTTCAGGGGTGGATTCTGACTTCACTTGTCATCATTTGAATGTCAACCCATCTATTACTCCTAAGAAGCAAGGCTATTATCACATGGTGGTGAAGAGCAAGGTGGAGTCCAAGCATATAGGCGATCTCAGAAACATTTTTGAAATCCTGAGAAAACACAAGTTACGCCTTAATGCTTCCAAATGTTCGTTTGGTGTTAGATCGGGCAAGTTTCTGGGCTACATGGTAACTCACTCCAGAATTGAAGTTAACCCTGATCAAATTAAGGCAATTAACAACTTGCAACCACCTCGGAACCCTAAGGAGGTCTAGAAGCTTACTAGAATGACTGCTGCTTTAAATCGGTTTATTTCCCAATCAGCTGATAGATGTTGCCCTTTTTTCCTCCTAATGAATAAGTGGAAGGGATTTGAGTGGATCGATGAGTGCGCTTTAGCTTTTCAGCAACTTAAGGAATATTTATCTCGGCCGCCTATTATGTCCAGCCCAGAGGTAGATGAAGTCCTATTCGCTTATATTGTTGTGGCCCGTCACGCAGTAAGTCTCGTACTAATCAAAGTTGACAATGGCATACAACGACCAGTCTATTATGTAAGCAAATCCTTACAAGAAGCAAAGGTTCATTATCTGGCACTGGAAAAAGCCATCTTAGCAGTGGTACATGTCACATGAAAGCTCCTCCATTATTTCCAGGCGCACACGGTTATCGTCCTCACCCAGCTTCCGCTTATGTCCATACTACGCAACACTGATTACATAAGAAGGATTGCTAAGTGGGGCACCATCCTAGGGGCTTTTGACGTCAAGTACAAGCAGCGCACTTCTATCAAAGTCCAGGTCCTTGCAGATCTAGTAGCTGAATTTGCTGAACCTTCATTAGAAGAAGTAGCAGAAGCACAGCACATGGATGAAAAATCAGTTGGCACCATCTCTCTACAAACGCCCTTGTGTTGGAAGGTATATGTTGATAGGGCAACTAACCAAAGGGGATCCAGAGTGGGGCTTGTCCTGATCTCACCCGAGAAGCTCACCATTGAAAAATCATTAAGATTGGGCTTCTCGGCCACTAATAATAAGGCCGATTACGAAGTTTTTTTTGGAAGGAATGTCCATGGTGTAGAGAATGGGGGAGAAGGCTGTAATGATGTTCTCCAACTCGAGGTTGGTCGTCGGCCAGGTGAATAGCGAACTAGAGGCAAGAGATGAAAGAATGCAAAGGTATTTGAGTCAAGCTAGGCATCTACAGTCAAGATTTGAATCGTTCAACTTATTACACATCCCCAGAAATGGAAACACACATGATGATTCTTTGGCCACTCTTACAGCCTCCTCAGATCAAAGCTTACCTCAAGTTATCCTTATAGAAGACTTATGCCGACCCAAGGAAGAAAAAAAGGAAGTGGTTCAGGTTCATCAAGTCAGAGTAGGTCCTAGCTGGATGGATCCCATAATACTATTCTTAAAAGAAGATATCCTACTAGAGGATAAGTCCGAAGCTGATAAGATACGAAGAAAAGCACCTCGGTTTTGGCTATCCGAGGATCAAAAGCTGTATAAGCACTCGTTCTCAGGGCCTTATCTACTCTGCATCCATCCCGAGGCATCAAAACTACTCCTTGAGGAATTACATGAAGGGATTAGTGGAAGCCATACAAGAGGTAGATCTTTATCCCATAGAGCCCTCACTCATGGTTATTGGTGGTTGAATATGCAAAGGGACGCCCAGGAATATGTGAAGAAGTGTGACCAATGCCAAGATTCACGCCAAACATACACCAATCGGGAGGAAAGCTTAACCCACTGTCTAGCCCTTGGCCAATTGCTCAATAGGGCTTAGACATTGTTGGTCTTTTCCCTAAAGCAGTAGGAAACAAAAGATATTTGCTGGTCAGTACAGATTATTTCACTAAATAGGTTGAAGCAGAGCCCTTGGTGAATATCAGAGATATGGATGCCAAAAAGTTTGTGTGGAAAAAAATTGTCATGCAGTTTGGGGTCCCTCGAACTCTCATCTCAGACAACGGCCTTCAGTTTGACAGCAAATATTTTAGAAGATATTGTTGTGATCTAGGAATTACAAACCGATATTCCACCCTAGCTTATCCCTAGGGAAATGGACAAGCCGAGGCAGTAAACAAAACCATAGTGAACGGACTCAAGAAGAGACTAAACGATACAAAGTGAAAATGGGTAGAAGAGCTGTCACATGTCCTCTGGACATACAGAACCACACCTCGCAAATCCATAGGAAAAACTCCTTTTTCAATGACATATGGAGCTGAGGCCGTCATCCTTTTAGAAACTGGCTTCCCAATGCCAAGGACAAGCTCATTTAATCCAAGTAATAACAACGAGTTACTAGAAAAAAGTCTTGACTTGTCGAAGAAAGAAAAGAAAGTGCAATGATGCATTTAGCCTACTACCAACACAAACTCAAGCAGGGTTACAATGCCAACGTGAAGCTAAGACCACTAGCACTTGGTGACTTGGTACTAAGGAGGGTTTTACGTACCGCAAAAAACCCAGCATAGGGAAAGCTAGGACCCAGTTAGAAAGGACCATACCGCATCACTTCAGTGGCTGGTACAAGAGCATACTTTCTAGAAGATTTAAATGAACATGTAATACCGCACCTTTGGAATGTAAATAACCTGAAAATGTATTATTATTAATGCAAATTTCCTTTTACCAATATGTTTTTTAGTTACTCGAAGGCATTATACTTATCAATTATTAGTCTCTATATGTGTTAAACAAAACCTTAGTCATGCCTGTAGTCCTCAGACTAGATGCTTTGGAGAAATTAACATTCATTGTCATTTTTTATAAGTGTTAAACAGAACCTTAGTTATGCCAATAGTCCTCGGACCATATGCTTTAGGGAAATTAACATTCATTGTTTTTATAAGTGTTAAACAGAACTTTAGTCATGTTTGTAGTCCTCGGACCAGATGCTTTGGAGAAATTAACATTCATTGTCATTTTTTATAAGTGTTAAACAAAACCGTAGTCATGCCTGTAGTCCTTGGACCAGATGTTTTAGGGAAATTAACATTCATTGTCATTTTTTATAAGTGTTAAACAGAACCTTAGTCATACTTGTAGTCCTCAGACCAGATGCTTTAGGAAAATTAACATTCATTGTCATCTATTATAAGTTTTTAAATTGAACCTTAAATATGCCTGGAGTCCTCGGACCAGATATTAAGGGGAAAGTAACACCTTGACATCTCTTATATTTGATCAAGTCAAACCTCACTTGTATATTCCTCCATAACATTTATTTGTCAGCACTTCATGATACTCATTTGTTTTTCATTAAGTGTCCAAACAAATCTACAATAGTTGCTAACTCTTCAGGTTAATGGTTCGGAGTAAGCAAGATGTCTTGGTTACTTAGCCAAGTGTAAATTGGTTATTAAGTAATTGTTAGATTCAGCTATCATTGCAAAAATAGTAATTTGCAATATCAATAAGGAGTAAAAAACTTTCATCATTGACACTTAGTCAAATTATTGTCATTTGCAAAATGTCTCTGTTGGTTTTTATAAGAACTAGATCAACAGCAAAGCAAATGCACGCATAACAACAATGAGAGTAAAGACATATGGAGCAAGAACAAAAGAAATAAAGAGAGAGATCCATTTGTTAAGTAAAAAGAAAGGTTACATTGTATTCAATGACCAAATGTCATTGTAAAAAAAAAAAAAAAAAAAAAAACAAAAACAAAAACAAAAACCACCAAGAAATCCTACATCCTAAACTTTGGCCTTAGGGGCAAGAGGTTTCTCTTTTTGGCTAGGATTTGAAAGGGGAACATTCTTGGCTTCATGATCAGGTACTTTAAGCTTATCCTTTGCTTCTTTCATCTTGGCCTTAGCATCCTTGACTTGAGCAGCATCTTTAATACCTGCTGAAAGTTTCTTCTCCTTGCCTTTGTCCTTTCCATGGGCTTCCTCAGCCTCGTGACCCTGATCCTCAGCCTGGTTTGACCCTTTTAGAGCCTCAAGAAAAGGGAAACAGCTTGGGTAACCAAAGGTTGCTCAGAGACCCCAAGAGCAGGAGCAGGAGCAGAGGATGAAGTATGGTTCTCTAGGGCTGCGAGGATGTCAAGATGATAATATATCTTTTCCTTTTTCCTCCACTCCAAGTCTGCAGGGACGCTTGCAACATCAAGGGATTTACCCCATGACACGTCGTAGTAATCCCTACAAACTTCAAAGAGCTCCTCAACAAGCCTAGTTTGAGTCTCGTCCACTCCAAGTCGGTAGGACGCTTGCTTCTCGGTATCAAGGGTTTCCTTGGCTAGTTGGGCTGCATCTTTAGCTTTCTGCACGTCAGCTTTCAGCTCCAGCACAAGTTGCCATGCAGTGGCTAGCTCTATCTCCATTTGATAAAGCTTCTTGCGCTAGTCTTCAACTTAGGTCTCAGCATTTTTCAACCTAGCTAGAGCAGACCTTCTCTCCCTCTCTTCGGTAACTAGCTTAGTCAGCAGCTCCTAATTCTCCTCCTTTGTAGCCGCCAAAGCCTTCTCAACTTCAAGGCGAAGACTGATCTCAGCATTTACCTCATTTCGGGCTTTATTGACCCATTGCTCGACCATGAAGACCTCCTGGGTAATTTACACAAAAGCAACGTAACAACCATCATGAACATGAAAAGGAAAGAAGAAGAACTCAAAATTACATGCGTAAATAAAATAGGAATGAGAACCTACCATTGCAAGATCCCTTTTTAGGGATAAGAAGAGTTCTTGTTGCCTTAATTTTCTCACGTCGTCCATGTCCTTGGGCAGTAGGAGTGGCTGCTCCAAGGCTTCGGCCATGTGTGCACCATGATCTCTTTGAAACTTCCTAATGGAAGCATTCTAGGGGATGGCAACTCCGTCTACCTCTGGCCGAGGAAACCAGTTTCGCTGGGCCATGCGCACATTGGTCTTGCTCTGCTCCTCTCGGCTCTCAACAGACGAGGACCTTCGGCCTCGCTAGTCTTTGACCACCTTTTGTTGCTTGTTTTCCCTCATAGGGCCCAGCTCGCCTTCTTCTAAAGCCTCGCTTGGCCTTTTCTTTTTCAAATCAAGAGTTGGCTTCAGCTCGAGGTTAGTAGGAGGTTAAGGAGGGAGAGAAGGAAGATTAGCTGAAGGTTGGGACTTATTGGTTTCTTTTGATACGGGTGCTTTATTTCTCCCCTTCATAAGGTCCCTTAAACTTTTGCTTCCCGTATTCGAGGTCATTTCTTCTTCTTCTTCTTCTTCTAAAGTATCGTCTGGAAGGGCAACAACGAGAGCTAGGGTATGAATCATGGAATGCTAGTCAGGCTCTTCCTTAGCGTCCGAGACTGATACTACTTGTACCCCTTGAGGCTCTTCTTCTCCAAAACGAAACATATCAATCTCTTTTTCAAGCGAAGAGTTTGAGGAGGCAACCCCTTCTCCGACTGCTGTAGCTTCAAGAGGAACTTGTTGAATTTGTGGGACGACCAGAGGACCACCTTGTGGGTATGGATGTGCTACTGGTGGAAGATCGTGCGAAGCTAAAAAAATCAGGCCGAGACACGAAAATTCGAGCTATACGCTGGTCACCCGCTCTTATGCGTTGCCGACCTCTTGGAATGTCGTCAAAATGGGTTGAAAGTCCAAAATCAGATGAACGGCCTGAAGCTGCTTGTCTCCACTTACGAAGATTTCGGATCTTAGCAAGTAGTTGAGGGCTGCAACATTAGTTAAGCTGATCCGAGGCTTTACGTGCCTTCTATCTGTTAACACCAAAAAAGAATAAAGCACAGTCAGAAAGTTAAAATCCATTGTTACGAAAAAAATAAAACAAAAAGAAGTAAAACAAGGCCGAAACTAAAGAACCTAAGCCTGTTGCTAGGAGACCTAAATCTAGGATGTCCCACCTGGCTCCCCTTCTTGGTTGGGCAATGAAGACCATCATGCCACGCTCCCAAAGCAATCAGATAGTCATCTTTCATCCCCTTGTTAGATTTGGGTAGACAAGAGATGAGCCTAACAATATCGGATCGGGATTTAAGGTAAAATCCCGCCCCTTTTTGTTTGTGACACTCGTACATGTGGACTACATTGTGCCAGGTGAGTCTCAAACCCAGATGCTCGTTTAAAGCATCAATGCTCCCTAAGATCCTAAAAAGGTTAGGTGCGCACTAGTGAAAGCATATCCTATGGTTGCAGAAATAGTCCCTTGTAATTCTACCCATGGGGAGAGTCATTCCCCCTTTTATGAAGGCTATCACAAGGATTATGACTTCTCCCACTTCTTAGTTGGTCGCTATTTCTTCTGGATAACAATACCACAAGGCAACTTCCTGCTGTATGTGGTATGTTTCCTTAAAGATCTCTATCTTAGTAGGGTTGTCTACTAAATGCTTAAATCTACCAATTACAGACAAGTTATAAAGGAAAATACTGACAATGACAACTGGGAAATAAGAATTTGGGGGGCCGAGAAGACTAGCCGAGGAGAAAAAGGAAGGTTTAAGGAAATTAAAACTTACACGAACAAAGGTGTATTACGACCCTTGAAATTTTTAGAAAAAACTTGCAAAGATTTCTAGAAAAACAACTATGGAAAGCTTAGTGAATTAGCAGGCTTTGTGTGTTGAAATGCTGGAGATCGCTGGAAAGCTTGAGAATTCGTAAAGTAAATGAGAAGTGGTTCCCTTCAAAACTTTATATAGATGGCGAAACATGAGTGAAGGTTATCCTGCCCCAAATCCCGAGGAAAAACATCAACCGTCAGATTAAAACTTCATCGTTGGATGCGAAGGACATAACGCCGCCTGGAGCAGTTAATGAAGCCTCACCAATTCCGAAATGTCAACAGCAATTATGAAGCACATAAAGCCGTACTCCCACATGTGTAAATTCAGGGGTTTTAATATTCCTATTATTTGAATTTGAAATAAATCAAAATCCCATCTTTTCTCCTCGAATGCTAGGGAAAAACCGGAATTTTGAGGGGCTATTGTGGGGTAAAAGCCCGAGATCATATATTGGGCCTTGGGCTTTATCTGGGGATATGGTATGTCCAAGGAGGGGTAAGTAATTAAAAGAAGCCCCAAGTTCAGAATTATAAAAGATGGAGTGGAGGAAGATGGTCCGAGGAGAAACTCATTCTCGGATAGGATTAAATACTGATCGGCTTTGTACTTTAGCAATTTAGGTGACCCTCTAGGAGATTTCCACGACAAAGATGATCCTCATACACATACAGAAGAGATAAGAACCCAGAAATATCTAAGGGAAAAGCTGCTGCCACCACATTAAATGCACAGCAACTACTTTCCTAACTGCATTTATGTGAAAAAGACTCCTGAACAGTGTTACATTGGCAACTACAACTCACAGAAGGCCAAAGGAGGTGGCTAATGGGACAGGTACTCAAATAGCAACCCAAATGGTTGACAAGTGTAAGGTGAAGATGATCCAAGTGAACTATATAATGTGAGAACCCCTCCACAAAAAGGGGATCGGAATAGGAAAAGGAACACTATAGCAATAAAAGCATAATTTGTAATCATCTTTACTGGATTTTATAATACTGACTGCCTCCTCGAACATCATCTCCATGCAAGATTATTGATTTTATTATCATTTGATCACATCTAAAACCCATACTAGCTGTTGTTGATTTCATCAAAGCCCAGATCTTTAACCCGCTCTCTACAAATTTATTGTATTAAGCTCCTTGGACATATATCCCATACATTTTGGGCTTGGGCTACAAATCGTGATCCTACAAACATAATAACTAATTAAATAAAATCAATATTACTAAGACATCTTTAGCAAACTAGCTACCAATCTGGAATGGTTTATTCTGGCGTAGTCTATGTCATTAACCTTCCAACCGCCAGTGGGGTAGGTGCTATAGTTACTAGGGCTGTAATCGGTTTGGTTCAGTCAGTTTTTTCTATCCGGCCAACCGAAATCGAAATTTTCGATTTTTAAAAGTCTCAACCGAAACCGACCGAAATAGGTGAAAAACAGTCGATTTCGGTTTTTGGGCCAATTTGGTTTTTTTTCCAAATATTTTCTGTTTGGGCTTTTTTTTTTTTAAATGCAATATTGAAGCCTCTTATTTTATAGCCCTTTTATGCTCAATTAAGTCTTTTTTAGAAACCTATTTTGGGCCATTGTTGGGAACCAGTTGTGGCCCAGATCCGGGCCTTCTCTATTTTGGCAATGGCCATCTTTGGGCCTTTTTTAGCTTTCTGTTTTGGCCCTTTTAGTCCAAATTAGGTCCTTCCCTATTTGGGCCTTTTTACACATCCATAAAACATTTTACAAACAAGAAAAAATCAAAACCTGCTTTGCATTTTACATTTTCATAACTTGCTTTTGCTCAACATAAATCCAGAACTAGAAATACACATTATAGCAGATTCTTCAAAAAAAAAAATAATAATAATAATAACCTGTTACAGATTCATAAATCCAAAAATACAACACATATAGTAGATTCATAAATCACAACCTATCATAAATTCATAACCTGCTTTAGAGCTTCTATTATACTCATTAAAATACACATAACATATTCATAAATCCAAAAATAACCTGTCAACGTGATATAACCTGTCCACAATGCATTTACACAAGCACAACCTATCAAAACAGATTCATAAATGCAGAAATAATCTAGAGCAAAAAATTGCTCTAGTGCTTAAAGCCTCAAACTAATCTGTAACTTCTTACAAGCACCCATCAAATACAAACAAGATTAAAAAATAAATTGTACAAGTCAAAATAAAATAACTAGTGCATATTTCATTACTTCATTAGTAATATGTCAATGTTCACATATTGTCTATATGTCAATACCTACATAATAGCATTATAGCCAAAAACTCAAAATAAATTGGCCATATGTCAATGTCAACATATACAGTTCATATTTAATATTTGGCCAAAGACTCAAAATAAATTGGCCATATGGCATTGCCTATTGCCAAATATCATATATTGTCTATGTATTATGTATAGGCCACTGTCAAAGCTCAAAATAAAAGCCCATATCTATATGTGCTTATGTAAGCCACTGTCTACTAGTGTCTAATGGCAAAAAGAGTACAACTATACATATCAAAAAGTGTACATATCATCATCAATATCACCTGTCCAAAGAGCATAGAGCAATCTTCAACCATCAACTTCAATAGGTGTTGGTGTGGACATGCCAAGTTCCGAAGTTAATGCAGCATCACTCACGAGTTCTAAAAACAAAAAATGAAAAAAACATAAAAGTCACTTGTACAATAAAACAATAAATATGCCAAGAATCCAAGACATTTAGGTTTTTTTTTAATAAAAAAAGAAGTAGACATGCAAAATGTACAATAAAACAATAAATATGCCAAGAATCCAAGACATTCAGTTTTTTTTTTAATAATAATAGACATGCAGAATTTTTTTTAATAAATAAAGAAATAGAAAGTCATTTTTTTAATATAACAAATAATAATCATACCCCCATCAAACTTTTCAAACTCCTCAACATCATCCATGGCAGCACGAAGGTAGATTGGAGCCGATGAAGGACGTAGCCAGTTTTGACCACGAATGAGGGCTTCCACCATAAGTGGAGACAATGAACTCTGGAAGGGATCAAGGACACGACCAGCCATACTAAAGGCAAATTCTGAGGCCACAGTGGATACCGGAATTGCAAGAACATGTCATGCAACTCTTGAAAGCATACGGTATCGTGGGGAATTAACCTTCCACCAAGCCAAAATATCAAAATTATCATCAAAGACATCTTCACAACTCTCTAATAAGTATTTATCAACCTCTGATTTGGTATTTGAAGAATCAATCACCTTCAAGTGCTTCTTAAATCCCATCATCCTCATTGCCTTCGCATCAACCACACTAGAATCATCTCCCTCCATTGATCCACTTGGTTTTTGGCCTTGGGCTTGTGCAGCAGCACTAGCACTACTATTCCCCACTTGATTTTCAGTATAAGATTTATACAAATCCTCCAAAACAGCCTTTATTTTTTCTGCCATATCAACAGCCTTTTGCCTCTCATACAAAGTACCAAAACAGTACTCAAGATACCTTAACTTGTATCGAGGATCAAGAACTAACCCTACATACAACAAGTGATTCATATTATCAAAGTTCCCCCAATACTTTTCAAATTTGTTCTTCATGTAATCAGCCAGTTTTCTCAACAAATAACTATCTTTTTCATGCTCCAACTCAATTGTGTCATGAATTGACATGAGCTCCAAAAAGAAAGAATTGCTAGTGACATAATTAACACCCGAAAACCGCAAGGTTGCATCATAGAAAATTTTAAGAAATTTCGAAAAGATCCTAATCTTTTCCCAATCCACATCGTCCATTCCCCAAGCAACCACATGTCTATCATCTCCTTCTTCCTTTGCCTCCTCTCTAATTGTCATAAGAAAATTTGGATCATCTTCCTCCAATCTCTCAAAAGCCTTTTGATACTTCTTGGCCTTCTCCAACATAATATAGGTGTAATTCCACCTAGTGGGAACATCTAAGCACAATTAATTTTTACAGTCAACTTTCTCCTTCTCTGCACGTAACTTAAATGTGCTTTGTCTTTGTGGAGATGATCTCACATGTCGCACAGGTTTCCTCACCTTCACTATTGTCTCATCCATTTCAACAAATCCTTCACAAACAATCAAGTTCAAGATATGAGCACTACACCTCACATGCAAGTATTTATGCCCTAAAATTGTTGCCCTCCTATGCTTAGTCTTTTTTTGAATAAAAGAAATCAGCCCACTATTAGAGGCAACATTATCAACTGTAATAGTTAGAATCTTGTCTATCCCCCAATCAAGTAAACATATCTCAATTGCCTTCCCAAGTGTTTCACCCTTGTGATTTTTCACTGAACAAAAACTAAGAATCCTCTTGTGTATTTTCCAATCACTATCTATAAAATGGACAATGAGACACATGTAGTTCAAATTTTGAACGGATGTCCATGTATCTGTGGTAAGGCAGACCCGCTACTCTCTTAGGGCTTCTTTCAACTTTTGTTTCTCATCTAAAAACACCCTAAAGCAAGTTTTGGCAATTGTTGTGCAGCAAGGGATTGGATTGAACCTAGGTTGGGTAACAGACATAAACTTCCTAAAACCAAAACCCTCCACAAACCTAAAAGATGGCTCATCTAGAATAATCATTTCTGCCAATGCTTTCTTACATTCCTCAAAATTAAACACCCAAGGCACAAGTTTACCACTACTTTCTCCTTCTTCTTTAGGTTTGAATGCTAGGGTTGATTGGTTTTTTTTTACTTCCCTATAAGGATATTTCAAACATTATGATTGTATGTGATTTCTCATGTTTGTAGTGCCATTACACTTAGTGTCACAAGCATAGGTTGTGCCACAGTAGTTACAAGCTACCCTAGGTTTTTCCCCCCCCCCTTCAATAACAGTAAAATGACCCCAAACAATAGATCTTTTTTTACCAGTATTACCTTCACTTGGTGGGAGTGGGGGTTTGCCATTGTCTTCGTGTACATTGGTTGCCCCTTGACCCGCTTCATTGTGTTGACCCTCTGGGATTTCTCTTGTCTCATTCATCTACAATATAAAATAAAACACAATAAGTCAGCAACTATAAAAGGTAAAAAATAAAAAGAATGAAAAGGACTCTTCACTCTACTCTAGTATACATTGTATAATAACACAACAAGTCAACAAGAAAAAAAAAAGGGAATGAGAATGACTCTAGTATACAGCAACAAGCCGATAATAAACACGTCAATAAGATAATAATAAACACATCAACATCAATGCAATAATAAACAAATACCCCAACATCACAGTCAACTATTACCAAATACACCAACATCACAGTTAAGCACATGAGGTTATTGATTTTCAAATATGTAACATCAATAAGAAAATAACAACTCAACATCACAGCATGTCAACAACAATAAACAAAAATATATCAACAATAAATAAATAAAAAAGCAGCTAACTTTATATATCAGAACTCAAAGGCAATCAGCTAACTTTAATAAAGAAACCAGCTATCACAAGCAGCCAAGCACATGGGTTATCGATTTTTTCAAAACCCTAACTTTATTCGCATATAAAACTTGAAAAATAAACATCTTGATCTTATGTTGTTACTACAAAACAGAGATTTAGTATTTTAAAAACCCTAACTTTATTGATTCAGTATTAAAAAAAAACCCAAAATACAAAACAGAGAGAGGGTTATCGAGATTTTCAACGACCACATGAGACAAAGGCAATCAGCTGAGCTAACTTTAATAAAGAAATCAACTAGTACAAGCAGCCAAGCACATGGGTTATCAATTTTTTAAAAATCCTAACTTTATTTGCATATAAAACATTAAAACTTGAAAAAATAAACATCTTGATGTTATATTATTTCTACAAAATAGAGATTCACTATTTTCAAAACTTAAAACACAAAACAGAAAGAGGCTCAGAGGGTATCGAGATTATCAAAACAGAGACTCACCGTGAGATATGAAGCTAATGATCAAGCCAGCGTGGGGAGGGTGGCGTGTGGAGGCGGCAGCAAAGAGTGATTCGGCGTGAGAGGGATGGACTGTGGACTGAAGGCTGAAGTCTGAACGTGAGAGAGAGGGAAAAGTGTGAGAGTGAAGCTGAAAAGTGTGGGCCAGGTATGTAAGGTAGGGTGGCGTGTAGAGGGTGGGGAGGGTGAGGTATGGAGGCTGCGGTAGAGGGTGATTCGGCGTGAGTGTAAAGGACTAGAGTGGAGGCTGAACTCTGAAGTCTAAACGGTAGAGACTAGAGAGAGTTGAAACTTGAAAGTGTGAGAGTGAAACTGAAAGTGTGGGCCGGGTATGTAGGGTAGGGTTTTCCAATTTTGATTTTATACTCTTAATTAGTTTTAGTTTAATTAGTTTAATTAACTCCCAAAGATAAAAATTAGTTTAATTAGATTTAAAATGCTATGTTTAAAAAGATAAGCTAAGCCGGATCATTTGTTTGAATTTTGAAATCTTGAATCTTTGAATTGTAAATCACTGAAGGCTGAATTGTTTTATTAGTTTTATAATATGAAATGATGGAAGGCTGGAAGTCCACTGCCACACACAAAGCTACCACACACAAAGCTGCCAGAGTCAATTTAGATTCAATCAAATATTTACAAAAACAAAATATTATATATTTAATATAAATTATAATATAATAATATATTTTGGTTCGGTTCGGTCGGTCGATTCAGTTTTTTAAAATTTGAAACCGAAAACCGAACCGAACTTTTCGGTTTTTTATTTAATAAAACCAAAACCGAACCAAACCAAACCGAAATTTTTGCATCCGTTTGATCGGTTTTTTCGGTTCCTCGGTTTTTTACACACCACTAATAGTTACCAAGTCATTTTGTCAGACTGGTAGGTGATTTAATGCATAGATGATAGTCCACTGGTTCCAATCACATTCACGATTGGAGGGTGTTTTTGAACACAAGCTTAGCTTTGCATTTGCATCATAGACCATACGTTTATTTTGTAGTAGAAGATAGAAGATGAGAGTCTTAATTCTAGAACAGTCTTGATGTGGTGTGTTGGCCCTTAACACTCCACTCAGATTATTCTCTTTTGAATGGAATGGAATAATAACTCTTCTTCTTCTTCTTCTTCTTCATTGGTTTGGAATTAGAGCCAGGCCTCAAACATGTCTCTAGTAGCTTCTATTCAGGATCATGCCTACCTAACGAAATAGGTAGAGCAAGTTTTATTTGATCTCAGAGTAGACAAAAAATCCGGTTCTGCTTCACTTCCCTAATTGTTACTACCTGTCTTCCCTATGAGAGATCAATTGTTCATGTTCAAGGTTGAAACTTGAGATTGCCAATTTCATTTAGATCATTATGGTTAAGGGTTCAAAAGTTGAATTAAGACTTGAGATTTCAGACAAGGAGAAGAAAAAGAAAAATAAAAATTGTGGTGATGGTTTTAGACAAGGTGTAAACAAGTCGAGTCGAGTATTAAAATTTCAAACTTATTCATCTAGTTTTATTTCGAATGTGAGTTGAGCTCGAACTCATTACCAAACAATATTACGTGTTCAACTTTGATTTATTTTCTTGTAGAACAAGCTTGACAAGAAAATGAACTCGAACTTGTTTACGAGTTACTTGATTAATTTATTTTTTTCTCATAAATAATAAAACCATGAATAAATTTTTTACCCCATTCACAAATCTATGAATCTTTTTACTAAAAATAGATAGTTGATATTATCAATAAACTACAAATAGTAATTTAACATCAAATGGACATATTTACACACTCACACAATCCAATCCTCATTTTATATAATTAAGAACATTTTTTAAATAATATCCATATAAAAATGTAATATTATATAAATTGTTAAATTGAGCTCTATGTGCACAAACACATTATTTTATTTAAATTTTAATGTTTAAACTCATTTGCTAAACAAACAAAATTCTTTTTGATAAACAAAAATAACCTTTATCCCTCATGTTCACTTCATATATATCTGGTTTGATAATAAATTAACGCAATTTTCGGGTTTGGAGTCGTAGACCGCCAAACATATAAACAAATGAATTCAGAAGAATCAAAGAATTAAAGGAAAATGAGTAGAAGAAGAAGAATTAAAACTTACAAACAGAAAGACAGAATCAAGATCAAGAATGTGGTTCCATTTTTGTGGACTTGTGGTGCATGTCTATGGAACAACTCAAATTGGGCTACATCATCATCAGTATTAGCCGAGGCAAAGGCTAAGAAACTAGAAAATAATAAGAATGATTGCAAGAACCAAAGGAGGGACATGCTGAAAATGAAATGATTGAGAAAGATCACCGACCCAAGGAACAGTAAAAAAAAAACAAAAAAAAAACAAATATGATTAGCAAATTTAGACAACAGCAATGTTCAGTTTTGATTTAGTAGTATTTATGGGAACTTTTACACTTAGGTGACATTAATGTCTAACGCAATTAACAACTTTTAGGTTTAATTCTTCGCCGGTCACAAATTATTTTATAACATTTTTACAAAATATTGATGTGAAATTTTTATTAGTTTTATTTTGGCTCTACAACTAACATCATATTTTTATTTACCAATAATTATTTGGAAGATACTAAAGTCATATCAACAGTTTATAAAAATATTATAAAATAGTTTATGTTTGTAGCTGTGGGGCCAAGGGATTAGGCAACCCCAGCCCGCTTTGTACCAAGCCCAAGGCCCATGCCGAGGAGGAAGAAAACTTCCGAAGATGACGTGAGAAGGTCCAAATCACCCAGGATGACCGCCGAGGACAACCATGTCCTCGGCCAACCCCAACCAAAGGAGGGAGAGTCAACGCCCCATCACAAGCAGCCTCCCAAAGCACCCCATGAGAAAGGACGAATATAATATGCCTATCCTAGGAGGACAGTGGAAGAGCAAACCCAACACAAACTGTCATCTTCACATTAAATGCCCGCCGCTGGTGTTCTGGCCGCATTAATGAGGAAACGACCCCTGAACACTGCAGTCTTGGTAGCTACAACTCACAGAAGGATGGAAAAACGGCTGATGAGACAAGCACTCAAGTAGTGACCTGCCTGGTCGACAAATGTAGAGCTAAGATCAACTGAAAGGAGATATATAATGTAAGAAGTCCTCCAGAAAGGAAGAGGCAGAAAATACTGCATCACTCTCATAACCCTTGTAACCAAGCATTGAGAAAGTAATAGGAACTTCCAGCCCCTAAGAAGAGGGCTGAGGAACCACATCTTATGCTTTAGCTTATATACTTGTCGCCCAAACCATTCACTACCCTGTTTAGCCGTTGCAATCTTTACCAGGGCCTAGTTCTTGAACCCATACTCTACAAATTCATTGTATCGGGCTACCTGAGTTTGAGCCCACTGCCTCCTAGGGCCCTTTCCTAGCCGATGTGGGACTAAGGTGTCAAGCCTTACACTACAAGGTCAGCCCTTGGTGGGGTGAAAATCCTAAACTCCTGCGTCGCCATGGGAAAAACCCCCGCGTCACATAGGAAAAAAGTCCAGTCCCTACAGTAGCATTACTCGTTTATTGCAGATCCTAAATTCCTTGAAATTTATGGGTTGTAATCTGGTGCAATAGTCATGCAATCCCTCTAACAACATTTTAACTTTTCCAAATTTTTAAACCTTTTTTAATTCTCAAATTTTTTTTTTTTTTTTTTTTACATGTTAACTTTTTTGATCTAATGGTTAACGTCGAAAGTCAACTTTTTATCTTTTGATTTGAACCATTAAAAAGGTATTGGATGGTGCTATACTATTACACCGAATCTCAATCCAAAATTTATGACAAGTAAGTCCTTCAAGACAAATCAAATGGTTTGGCAAAGTTTGTTTGAAAATCAATTCGGTCTGGGCTGGAACTTTTTGGGATTTTAACAACACTTTTTCTCTTTTCTTTTTTCTTTTTTTTAAATATAAGAAGGATTTTAACAACACTTGATTGTATAAATAGCCAAATATAGATTTAACAAGACATGATTGTTTTTTTATTTTTATAAAATACTCAACTAGACATGATGAAACATTTTCTCAAACAAAAATATCGGTAATATTATGTATTTGAAATTACATCTTATACTTGATTATTTTAAACCAACGTATTAATAAAATTGAAATATATACATCAAGTGGGAAAAATTATCATTTCATAAGTACTCTATATAAGTCATTTAAATAAGTTAGAAGTTGAGATCCAAATTTTCTATCTTGAACGACGACATAGTTGAAATCCAAATCATTCTCTTTTTAAACACCTTTATCCAAATCAACCATTTATGAATTTTCACAGATTTTCACATCAATGTTTTTATTAATGTTCTTAAATTGAAATTGTATATTATCAATTGCCAACAATCATATATGACAATTCATGGAAGATAACTTGATAAAAATGCTTGGAAGGCATGCAGATGCTGTTTTTACATAAAATAACAAAATTGACATGACCCCGAAAAAAAAAATAAAAATAAAAATAACTATGTACTCACAAAATTCACACGTCTTACATCAAATAAAGAACGACGAAAGATAAATTGCCCAATTGAGACACAAAATATACGTGGCAAAACCCAGTAAATTATGGGGCTTGCTGAGTCTATTGGCTCTAAGGGTTATAGAGCATCAAACTCTCCTTCAAACCCTGCTCTTCACCAGCCTTTTCATGTTGCTCTCTTGTATATGCAATTACGGAAATCCCAACGGCAAATCCAACCCATCTGCCAAGAAGGAAAGGCAAAGTCAAATTATAGAGATTGCTAGTTCATATTTCAAAATTACTAATCCAAGCTAGTTCAGGAAAAAGCCCTAGTTGAGATTATTGCTGCATGACAACAACATAAGTGACAGAAGATGAATTATGCAGATATTTTGTCGCACAAACTGGTAATACCAAGCAACGAAAGATGAGAAATGGAAAACACAATAACAAGTAGAGAAAGAAGTGTTTAATTCATTTAGAAAATGAGAGAGTACAATGAGATTCATTACAACCTTTGAATTTTGTTTGCTGCTCTTGGCATGCACATGCCGATGTGGAGGTAACTAACTAATAATACAAACTAACCTATAACAGATATTAGTTAAAAATCCAGATATTTAACTAAGCTAATAACCCATGCAACCAACATGCTTTCAATAACCTCACGTAGTAATAGCTAAAAAAATGGCAGCTCAAGTCTTGCCTTGTCATTGTTTTAAAAAGAATCCAACACAAGTACAAGCATCGCATTCAAAAAAGTTTACTTCCATATTTTGTCCACATTTTATGGCTCTTGGAAATTATTAAAGCTAAACTGCGAATATAATAATTAAATGTCAGCTTGGTTTCTTCATTTCAAAAAATATAATAATTAAATGGCAGCTTGTTTTCTGTTGATGTTTTTCATTTAATGATCATAAATATTTTCACCTACCAAATTCTTTGAAATTAAATTCAACAAAGAGAGTGAACAACCATGGCCACAAAACAAAGCACATCGAGAATATTCTTGCAAAAATGGAGGGAAAAGTCCCCATGAATAAGTAAACACATGCCGTACATGTTGAAAACAGAACAACAAAGGAAATGACACAAAGTTCACACAAAAAGGCTTTGGTTAGGTATTTTCACAAACAATTGGTAGGCAGATTACAAACGAAGTGACACAAGAAGAAAACTTACCAATTAATAATCTTCAAATATTTTCGCTCATCAAATAGGTATAGAGCTTCACATGGGCCGTGGGATCTTTCCTCGTTTTCTTGAAATTTTTAGAGCCAGCTTTCAGTGCCTTAGTCCAACAAGCCTGTAATAAACAATGTAAAATATAATAAGAATACTGGTTCTAAATATTATATGTTTCCCCAAAGAAATTCAAACAGGAGACATAATATATTCGTATTACAGAATCTACAGAGCATGTTTGTCTGTCCTGTTTTCAGACAGAGGACAAGAACAAACAAGAATGATGGTTTTGAATGCCAACAAATAAACAATGTATTCATTGATCAAATAATCACTCCCTAATAAAAATTAATTCCTAAACTTTGTCTCTCAAATGGGTTTATTAATTTCAGGTTAATAATCTCAAACTTGTTATAAATAAATAAAACCCTAGAAAAAAAAAAAAAAAAAAAAAAAAAAAAAAAAAAAAACCCCAAAATAATTGTTATCTATTAAAAATAATTTTCCTTTTTTTTTTTTTTTTTTCCTCTCAAAAGGGTCTATTAATTTCAGGTTTTTTTGCTAACCCTAGAAATAAAAAATAAAAATTGTCAAGAAACAAACAGAAATAGAAATACCTTTGTGGTGGGTTTGAGAGGAGATGGGGCGAGCTCAAAAGCCTTGGTTTTGATGTTGTTGTGCTTGGCCTTGGACTTCACAAGATTGGCAGCAACTTTGAGTTTCTTCTTGATGTTAGAAGTGACTTTCTTGATCTTGCTTTTGCTGCCAAGTGATTTTCTCTTTGGTGTCACGAAACCAAAGTATTCAAAATCCAAATCTATGGCACTGTGAAGCCGAGGGACCAAAGGGGACCAGATTGAACTCTGAGACTGAGAGTAGTTGAAGTCGAAAGCAGAAGACTTGTCAGGAAGAAGCTCTTTTGACATCAATGGATCCATGTAGTACACCAATTTAGTAATGCCCATATGAAGCCCCCACCTTCACTCCTCTTTCTTCTTCTGCTTTAGATCTTTCTGTGATTTTTCCTTTGTGCGTTCGGTTTGTTTATATAGTAGGGGACATAAGCGTGGAAAGGAGGGCAAGTCACAGAAATTGTAACCGTTAATTTTGAAATTATGAGGCATTGTTTCTCGATTTTACCACCTAATTGTCTATTTATCTATTTCTCTATTATACTGGTTAATAAGAGGTTTTTTTGTTTGGGCCGAATTTTTTTTATTTCAAAATATTTTTATTTTTTTAAATTTAAATAAAGGCAAAACTAAAAGATAATTTGGTAAAACTATATATTTTAACTCTTGCAAAAACATTGCCTTGTAAATAGGGTTGAAAAGTTCCAATAATCCATCGTTTCCATCAAAAAATAATTCCACAAAAAAAAAAAAAAAAAAAAAAAACCTTCCCACAAAAAAATGGGTAGTGGGAATTGGGACTGTGAGAATTTTTTTTTTTTTTTTTTTTTAATGAGATTAGAATTTGATGGATAAATTTTGCCAATTGATAATGGACAAACTTGCAGTAACTTATCAGAGGTAGTGGGGTTGTGTTTTAGTAGTTAGAGAAAGAGTTTTTTCAAAAAAGTAGGTGACTGTGTAATTGCAGGGTTAGTGGAAGATAGACCATGTTAATTCTATTGCTTACCAAAAACACAAACCGTTCCTATCAAAAAAAGAAAAGAAAAAAAAAGACTTAACTGTTCTTCTAAATCTACATCTTTCAGTGACAATTGAGACAAAGTGTGTGTGGTGTTCATATCAAAAATGAGAATGGCTAGTGAAGAGGAGGGTCCTGCAATCAGTATTGATCTCAGGACGATGTACTGTGATTGTGTGAAGATAGTAACCAACGAGCAGGGCAACAGAATGATGCCCTCCTATATTGCCTTCACTGACAATGTGCGCTTGATAGGTGATGCTGCAAAGAACCAAGTTGCTAGGAGTTCTACCAACTCCATCTTTGGTACTCTTCTCCATACATTTTATTCCGTCTTTTTTTTTTTTTTTTGAAATAGAAGTATCATACATGTGTATGAATTAAAGAAGCAAATTGAAAGTATGACTTCAAATATAAAAGATTATGTGTTACCGACCCTAACTAATTTATTGAGAATTCATGTTGTTGTTAGTTTTTCCACTGCATCCAACTCATCAACTTGACAAAATTGACTTAAATCATTTTTTTATTTTTTTTTTTAATGTTGGCTTAATTTTTTTTATAGCCTTGACATATACTATTTCTGCATATGATATGTGTTTTGACTACATGAGAAAATAACAATGAAATCAACTTGACAAACTTACTATAACTAAATTTTTTTGTGGATTGATGAGTTAGGTTGGGTAGAATTTTTTGTTTGTTTGTTTTGTTTTTAGCCTTGACATATACTACTGCATATGATATGTGTTTTGACTGCATGAGAAAAGAAAAATGAAATTAACTTGACAAAATTTACTTAACTCAATATTTTTTGTGGATTAATAATGGGTTAAGTTGGGTTGAATTTTTTTTTTTTAGCCTTGACATATGCTGCTTTGTGTTTTGATTGCATGATAGAAGAAAAATGAAACATTGGTTAATTTTTTATTCTCATCCACCAATATAAGAATATATTTATTCACACTTTTTACATTTTCCATTATAATGCATTTGTGGGTGAAATAATTTTTTCATCATACCCTTAGATTTTTTGTGATTGAAAAATGTAATAATCTCAAATTATAATGGATGCAAATTATTAAAGAGATTAAATGGTACTCTACCATTAATCCACCCTCTCACAAATCATGATTAGGTAGCTCTCTTTCCTCTCATGCTCTCTTACTTTTAATTTCATTTTCAGTTTTTTTTTTTTTTAATTTTATTTTGTGAGTCATATTGATACAATTTTTCTAAAGGTTATTTTTTATTTATGTATTTTGACAGAGAGAAGACACATTTTGAAAGAGATTATTATTGAGTGATTAGATTGATTGCTGAATAGTTGACGATGGTGATGAATATGAGACACGATGTTACATAAGTGATAAGCCCTTATTAAAAAGCCCAGATGAATGCAAAGAAGTATGAGACATCTAATTTTTTATTTTTATATCTTCATCTACTATCTACTGTTGTTGACTTATATTCTTTGTTGGATTTTGTAAGGAAAAAAAAATTGTAATTCTTTTTAGGCGAAAAGCACATTTTCGTCCCTACATTTTCAGGTAATTTTCATTTTAGTCCCTATATTTTATTTTTACCGTTTTTAGTCCCTATTTAAAAAAACTCCATCCATTTTAGTCCTTTCCGTCAGTGTCTTAACGGAAAATCCTAGGTGGCAGACGGAACTATTAAAATAATAATAAAAAATTTTATTTTGCTATTAAAAAGTGCCACGACAGCATTTAAATTAAAAAAATTAATTTATTAATTTTAACTAAATAAAAAAAATATTAAAAACAGAATTAAAAGCCAAAAATCAAATGAATTGAGATCTAATGTGTATTGAATAAGAACAACAAGAACACAAACTCAAATCTTAGAACACAAACCCAGAAATTAAAATAAAAAAAATAAAAAATAAAAAACTCCAAAACTGAAATTTCGTTTTCTTTTGCTTTTCTCAGGATCCAAACAACCGCGAAGGATCGTTTTTGTCTAAGTTTAGGTGAAACCTTTCTACTGTCCAAATAAACAAAAACAACAGAAAAAATTCAAAAAGAGGAAAACTCCAAAATTTATTTTCTTTTGCTAAACCCGACCAAGATCTTTTAGAATCAAAGAATCCCCAACAACAAAAAGCTCATCATCATCATCCAAACCTGACAAAATCAACAATCAATAACTTAAATTTACTAAATTGAACAAATAATTCAAAAATCACACAAAAAAAAACCATAACAATTCATTAAATATAATAAACCAAACAGATCCAAAACTCAGATATGAGTTTTGAAAGACAAGGACCCATCAACGACGTCGTCGGAGGCACCCAAAGAAAGCGGATCTGAATCAGACCAGACTCACCAGCTCCGGCTCCGGCACCGCGAGACATGAAGAGTTGCTATTGGAACATGATGGCAGCGGCGGCAGCTGCGGTGGAGGACTTAGTAGCGCCGAAAATTTGGTGGTTACGGAGCTTGGAAGTGAGGGCGGAAGAGATCTCTGACAGGGTTTTTGGGTTGAGGTCAAGCCAAGAACACGATGGGATGGTAGAGAACATTTGCTCCAAGAAGTCATTGTGGGTGTTGTTGGGGTCGAAGTGTGAGTTCTGGAGGTGTTGAATCTAAGAGTTTTGGATCTGTTGTGGCTGTTGTTGATGATGAAATTTCAGGTTTTTTTTTTTTTTTTTTTTTTTTTTTTTTTTTTTTTTTTTTGGGTTTGTGTTCTAAGGTTTAAGTTTGTGTTCTTGTTATTCTTGTTCAATACACATTAGATCTCAATTCATTTGATTTTTGGTTTTTAATTCTGTTTTTAATATTTTTTTATTTAGTTAAAATTAATAAATTAATTTTTTTAATTTAAATGCTGACGTGGCATTTTTTAATAGCAAAATAAAATTTTTTATTATTATTTTAATAGTTCCGTCTGCCACCTAGGATTTTCCGTTAGGGCACTGACGGAAAGGACTAAAATGGATGGCGTTTTTCTAAATAGGGACTAAAAACGGTAAAAATAAAATATAGGGACCAAAATGAAAATCACCTGAAAATATAGGGACGAAAATGTGCTTTTCGCCTTCTTTTTATTTATAAGTTATGGTTTTTCTTTTTCTTTTTCTTCCAGCGGGTTGGGGATCCCAAAATTTTTTCTTTCAATGTGAATATGACAATATTGTTGGGGTTTTACTAGATTACCAACTAAATGCATCTTCTTCTTCCTTTTTTCTCCTTAGATGGAGTTGTCACATGTATAAACAATTCACAATTATTTTTTTGAGAAACAAAAATATAGAAGACATAAAATAAATAAATAAATCCTCATTGCACGCACTTTGC
Source organism: Quercus gilva (assembly GCA_023621385.1). Taxonomy (NCBI): domain Eukaryota; kingdom Viridiplantae; phylum Streptophyta; class Magnoliopsida; order Fagales; family Fagaceae; genus Quercus; species Quercus gilva. The sequence goes on from CM042476.1 coordinate 71,242,111, forward strand.
CCATGTGATGAGGCTCTTTTTTTCTTTTTGTTTTTTGGGTATAGTATAATAATTTTTTATTCATTCTTCTCTTCCAATGTTATAAATTTTAGAGGCTCACCAATCAGATAGTTTCCAATGGTGAAAAATTAGCAATTTAGGATGTACAAATACTACTATCGAGACTCAAACATTTGTAAGTAAACAAAAATTGAAGCAAATACTCATAGAGAATCAAACAATAGCAATATATATTACTATAGTAATTCCAAATTATAATAGATGCAAATTAGGTTCACTCTCCCATTAACCCATTTCTTCAAAGCAATTGTACGTTTACTATTTTTTTTTAAATATAAAAACAAGTTAAACAAAAAAAGTTAAACAACCCCACGTTGCTTTTTTTTCTTTTTTCTTTTTTTTCCTCTTAAAAAAAATCATCCTCACATTTATCTTCCTATCAAATTTTTTTTTTTAAAAAAAACATCCTCAGTTTATATAAAAACAAAAACTAAATAGATATATACGTTTATCTTCCAATCAATTTAAAAAAAAAAAAAAAAATCCTCAAGTTTATCCAAAAAAAAAAAAAACTAAACAGATACTAGCCTCTAAGCACACGCATGAAAAACTAAATAGATATTAGCCTCTAAGCATGCACTCATGCGCGTGCTTAAAGGCTCTTCTATTTTTTTGGATAAAGATTAATAATTTGCATATATTATAATTTAAGATTACTACATTTTTCAATCACAAAAAAAATCTAGGGGTGTGATGAAACTCATAATACTCATCACACCACAAATGCATAATACTCATCACATCACAAACGCATAATTTTGTAACTAGCCTCTGAGCACGCGCTCATGCGTGTGCTTAAAGGCTCTTCTATTTTTTTGGGTAAAGGTTAATAATTTGCATCTATTATAATTTGAGATTACTACATTTTTCAATTACAAAAAAATCTAGGGGTGTGATGAAACGCATAATACTCATCAAATCACAAACGCATAATTTTGGAACTAGCCGTTGTGCACGCGCTCACGTGCATGCTCAAAGGCTCTTTTATTTTATTTTATTTTATTTTATTTTATTTTTTATAAATGTTAATAATTTGAATCCATTATAATTTGGGATTAATATATTTTCCAATCACAAAATATCTAGGGGTGTGATAAAAAAATACCTAGAGGTGTGATGAGTATTATAAGTTTGTAGATGAAATCTGTTTTTCATCACACCCCTAGGTATTTTGTGATTGGAAAATATAGTAATTCCAAATTATAATGGATTCAGATTATTAACATTTACCAAAAAAAATAGAAGAGGCTCTGAGCATTTCCTTTTTTTTTTAAATCATCCTCACATTTATCTTCCTATCAATTTTTTTAAAAAAAAAAAAAAAAACTAAATAGATATATACATTTATCTTCCAATCAAAAAAAAAAATTTTTTTAACATCCTCAAGTTTATCCAAAAAAAAAAAAAAAAAACTAAATAGATACTAGCCTCTAAGCAGGCGCTCATGCGCGTGCTTAAAGGATTTTCTATTTTTTTAGGTAAAGATTAATAATTTGCATATATTATAATTCGGGATTACTACATTTTTCAATCACAAAAAAATCTAGGGGTGTGATGAAACGCATAATACTCATCACACCACAAACGCATAATACTCATCACATCACAAATGCATAATTTTGTAACTAGCTTTTCTATTTTTTTGGTAAGGTTAATAATTTGAATCCAATATAATTTGGGATTACTACATTTTTAAATCACAAAATATCTAGGAGTGTGATGAAAAAAATACCTAGAGGTGTGATGAGTATTATATGTTTGTAGATGAAATCTTTTTTTTTATCACACCCCTAGGTATTTTGTGATTGGAAAATGTAGTAATCTCAAATTATTAACATTTACCAAAAAATAGAAGAGCCTCTGAGCACGAGCTCAGGCGCGTGCTCAGAGGCTAGTTATAGTTACTCATTTTGGTCCACAATCTCAGGATTTGTTTAGAAACCGCTTATTGCTGAAAACTGAAAATTAAAAACACTGTAGCAAAATAAATTTTTAAATGTGTGAATATTGCCGTGAGACCCAATTTTAACTTAACATTTGCGTTTTTCCATACTTGTGGGTCCCATGAACAGTGCATGAGACCCACCCATAGGAAAAAACGCCAAACGCAATTTTTTTCCTTTTCAGTGCAATCCAAACTCAACCTCCAAGTCCACAAACGCTAAAATTTGGACTCCCAAGTCCATAGTTGTATTGGGCCCCAAAACAATTATTAAAGTCTCTTTGGGACTAGATGCAGTAGAACCGGCAAGTTCAGATCAAAATTAGCTCATTTTACATAGGCTAGAAACGGGTTGGTTGACCCATATTTTTCATATTAATTTTTTTCTTTTTATATTTTGAATGACGTTATAAAATTTTGATTTTTTTTTTCTTATATAAAAAAAAATAACAATCACATGTATTATATTTGTCAATTGATTTTAAGTTGTACATTGTAAAGCCTACAACAGATGTATAAACCAATCAGGATACTAGAACTTATAATGACTCGTTTATTGGTCTACAAACAAGTCAAATTTAGCTAGAAGACCAAGTATGAAAATCCACCCCGTGGCCATTAAGAAAAGGAATGTTTGTCAAACAAATACCTTCAAAATCCTCTAATCCATCTTCTATTGTGTTCCTTTATGGCCCATTTGGTTTGAGGAGTAGACTAAAATAGAGTCGGCCGAATATTAGCATAATTTCGAGCCAACTCTACTCTACTCTACTCCTCTTTGCTCTCCCTTCCTCTCCTTCAATCTAAACAGGCCTTTAATGAGAATTTAGGATGGATCAATATTTTAGCCTCATCATATCAAATTTCAAAAATCAAATCAAGAGAGAAAATTTATGATGATTAAAATGAATGGCTTAAATTTCTCATGGAATAAATACCAAATCAAAAAATCAAATTTGAATTTATATTCTAAGGAGATAAAAAAGGACCAAGAAAAAATAGGTTAACATCATGTACTGGCTAAAATCACCATAGCGACTAAATTTAGCAAAATGGATCGGAATGGACAAAGGAACTAGATGCACTAAAATTTAGACTAAGAAAAGGGGTAATTCATACCCATTAACTAACAAAAAACGAAATTTTCAACTATTCTGTACAAAAGAGGAAAGAAATTGCTAACTTTGAAATATAATTAAGAGGTTTACAAAGATTTAAATCATTTGAATAAAAGCAAATCACATAATTTAAGAAAATAATTTGACTCAATATTAAAAGAGTAAGAATCACACAAACTTTATTTAAATTATGTATATATTTTTTTTTTCTATAAATCCTCTAATTGAATTTATTTAATAAAACTTGGTAAATAAATATGTATCATGTATAAATATTGACCTGTTAAACTTTCTTGTGTATTGCACGGATTACTAACTACTTTACATGTATACAAGGGTAAAAAATTACCCAAAGTTTAAAATGATGCTGTACATAACTGTTAAAAGAAAAAAGGGAGCCACTATACAAAATGTACACAACACAGGTTACACGCATTTTACATGAGAACATATGACCGAAGTTTATCTAAAAAGGCATTACTTAAGCCAGTGAGCTCAAGCTTAGATATCACGTCAGTCCAAGGGAGATGTGGTGTGTTTAGTCCAATTGGGGGTGTTTAATTACCAATCAGCAAAAAATAGGCCCCAAAGGAACTTTTTTTTTTTATAGGTGCTCCCTCGCTGACTTTGTATGGAGGGCCGAGGCAAGGGTGGAACTAGGTGCCAGGCATTGTGATGAATCCAATCCTTCAGTGCAGAAAATGAATTCCAGTTTTCAGCTATTTGAAATTACCTTGATGCAGGAGATGCCCATAGCCCAACCTCACTCCTTCTAAGTTCAATTGTTGTCAACAATATCTGTAACAAGTTTTCTGCATCTTCCTTGCTTGCTAGGCAAGGGCGGTAGCAAGAGCCAGGCCTTGTGATGAATCCAATCCTTCAAATCAGTAAAAAATGTACTCCACTTTTAAGCTACTTGATATTTCCTTGATGCAGGAGATGCCCATAGCCCCAGCCCCGCTCTTTCCCAAGTTCAATTGTAGACAACAATATTTGTAACAAACTTTCTGCATCTTCCTTGCTTGCCAATTCCAAGTTTGTCTGGAAGAGTGGAAGAGTAGTAGGATTGCTCCATCGCACTGTCCTTGTACCAACACCTTTTCTGGGATGATGTTGGTTTTGCCTCAGTATGGTATCTGGACTGCTTCCAACAATATGTACCACTTCTTGATCCGAATCAGCATGTATAACACTCTCCAAACCAATTTCCGATTCTATCACCCATTCTGGATTAGCAGAAATGCCTCGAAATTCAGGCTTACCCAACTCCACCAAACTAGGGCAACTAACAATCAATACAAATCTCTCTGTGATGATGACAAATTTACCAGCTTGTTTAAGTGCTTTGCACATGACTAAGACCTCATCCTTGAGCTTCAAATCATTATCAGCCTCCACAAGTACTGATGTTCCAACTGCTTCTTCCCAAGAGTAAGGTCTTAGAGGAAGTTCCCTGCTTAGAGGCCTTGGAAGACGGGCCCTAAAGCGCTGCGATCCCATTTGGTATAGCCTACTTCTATTTCTGATACTCTGTGCAGTTTTTCCAGTAACTTCAAGGATACTAGCTGCTGGTTTTGCCAAAAGTCCTGTGACTCCCAATGCTATACCTGCACCAAGGGATATGAGCAAGAAAGCACAGTCAATAGCTATGCAAACACCACTAACCATCTCTGCATCTTAAGTGACAATGTTCATGTTGCTGATCCCTTAAACGCTCATAATTTTTAGGGAAATTATACTGATCATAGTGAGATGTATACAATTTACAGCATCCTAGTAGTTGATTACCTGAGAGGACACCAGGAAGGCCATGTTTCTCAGCTCCTTTAATTGGTGACTGGAGAAGACCAGTGAGTCCCTGGAATTAAACAGGTTACACAATTCAACACATTAAAACATAAATAATATAGTGCATATAATTTCCCTTCAAAAGAGAAGCATGATAACACATGTTTTTAAGTTATGCTTCAAAAGAGAAGCATGATAACACATGTTTCCAATCAAAATATTTCCTAACTGAATTTTTTTTTTCTTTCTATATCTATATTCTGTAACATTATCTTCAGTGAGTTAATTATTGATAACAGAACCTCCCATCATATCAATGATTTGCTAGGTGCATTGTAATTATAAGAAATCTCTTGATTTATTTACTTGTAATTGAAATCATAGAATAATAATATCAATGGACTAGCTACATGAATCACTTTTAATACAGGAAGATGGACAGATGGATTGGTCTAGATGAAGAGGAAAAAAAAAGGATTGAACTCATACATCAATGAGAACTTCATTTGATTAGTTTAATAAATTATTATTATTATTATTTTATATATATATATATATATATTTTAGGTAAAGTAAACAGGAAAGAACTAATCTTTCCTACAAAAATGGAATAAAAAATTCCTCCGTTAGAAGTTCAAAGAAGCCCACTTCTGGGAAAAAAAGTGATTTTTTTCTGCAATTTTGGTAAACCATATGCATCAAAAAAAAAATTTAATTTTAAGCCACTAAACAAAATGAAAGTGCAAATCAAATAAATAATTAGGGAGTCAAATGGATTTTCAAAATATTAATCCAATACAATTTTGCTAAGTAGTTTAATATAACCATTGAATTCCACCAAGTTTAACCTGATCTAACTCTATATATATACACTTAAAACCAATCTAGACAAGCAAATAGAACTTGTCTATACTAGACAGTAAGAACACCTATAAAAAGATAGTTATCAATTATATTGTGTATATTTGTTAGGTCTTCTTTATATACAAATAAGCCACGTTGCAATTTTTTATGGTCAAAATTTTACTTATAGTTCCCAAAGAATGACTTTTAGACACTAGATAGACCTTAATTACAGACTATGAGACTTTTTGCTTAACTCATAACATGACCATATTGAAACAATTTTAAAACTCCAATGTAAACATTTATAGACCTAAAACTTCAGAGTTTAACATGAAAACAATATCAAATTCTAGGGTTGATTATATAATTCCCAAATTTTATTGCTTATTCACTGATTTTATGAACAAATGTAGATATTACATGAAGAATTTGAACTCCTATTATAACTCTTTTATCACTTTTAAAAGGTAAAAGTAATTTCTTTTTATTTTGTATTTTTTTCTCTTTGATCAAAACTTTTGCTTTTTTATTTTCCCTTTTTTACCACCCATGTTTTCCATTTAATGCTTTTGAACCTTAAGAGACATAAAAAATATGATAAAATACAAAAAATTCTTTTTATTATTTTAAATAATTTTTATTTTAGAATTTAAAAGAGATAATAGCCATTAATAATATAATAAAATAAAATTGTCAAAAGGGAATTCAAAAAGAAATGTATATGCAACTCAATTTTTCATAGTAGTTCTGAGTCAGAGATGCAACCCTAGCCCTCAACTGATAGGTGGATGCATGATTTTTCGAAATCATATGAGCAAATGAATAAACAAAAAAAATACACACCTATAAACAAACAACTAAAAAAAAAGAAAAATAACTTCATTTTTGAATGATTCAATTGTCACAACAAATGTGGGAGTGGGATTTGAATCATGGTTCTTCTTGTAAAAGAGCACATGCAATGCCATTGAGTTACAAGGCTCTTGGGGAAAAGAAGTAGAAGAGAGAAGTAACTATTAACTATTAATTGAGCAATTTATGAAATATAAAATAATTTTCACTATTTTTAAGTTTGTATGCAATAGCCACTCATTTATTGAATACATTACTAGCTGTTTGAATTCTACTCATAGGTTTGGAACACATCATTCTAGTTTCATCTTGTTAGAATTATGATTAAAATTACCATTTTGTAATAGCTTAAATTTTTGAGACAATTGAAATTTATCATTGTATTATATCAAGTGGTCTTGAGTTCAATCATTATCTTTGTTCTGCTTCCCATTTAAAAAGTTAAATTCCCATGAGTTGGGCCCCATTTATTAAGGGGGAGTTCAATGATTAAATTTTACTATTTCCCAACCGTCTAAAGTTTTGGTACAATTGGTAACTTATTGCATCTAATTTGAAACGCAACTTTTGTGAAACGTATAAATTTGTCCCATACAATGCACCAACGGATCCACTTCTATAAACATCTAGGAGGCTCTTACAATGAGAACTACTAAATATGACTGACATACCTCTAAGACTTCATTTATCACACCTTTACTTTGTGAAGCTGCACTCATCTGTTGCTTTTCCATACTTGAAACAGCTTGGTCATCGAAGGTCAATGCAACAATACCCTACATGCAGAAATTCAGTTCATATTTAAATATATATAGAAACTGATCTCTCAAACCATTCAAATGCTTATGATGAAAATAGATACCTTGTGCGCAGCTTTACTGAACTGAGTGGCAGCGTCACTTATAGCATAGACTGTGTTACTTAAAAGACTAGTGCTGCCTTGTGCCATGCCAGTAATAAGTCCAGTAGGGCTCTGCCAATAGAAAAAGCTAATTTTCAGAGAGCTGATAAAAGGAGCAAGCTTTGGCCATCTAATAAACTATGTACCTGCAAAACACTCCTGGCAGGCATTGATAAGAAATCCCTCAGGCCAAGCCCCAAACTCCTAGCAAATCCCATTGGATTACCAATAACACCAGCAGAACCAAACACCTGCAAATAAAAAGAAACAAGGAGCATGAGAAGAGTGTGGCACAATGTTCATTCTAGAGACTCAAATAAACTGGAAGACTAAGGAGAGGCAATTCAAATTTAAAGGCTCCATCTGTTTCACAGAAGACAAGGAGATGATTTTTATAACATAATGTTAAGAGTATGTGGTTAAATGATTAAATTTATCATATCCCAATCACTTAAGTTTTTGGAAAAATTGGTAATTTAACATGGTATCAGAGCAGGACGTCCTAAGTTCAATCTCAATTTTCTCCACTTTACCTCCCATTTAGAATCCCCCATATTGAGCCTTGCCTATTAAAAGGGAGTGTGAGCCCTTGCGTGAGGCGTAGTGTTAAAATATGTGGTTAAATGATTAAATTTACCTCTCCCAATCGGTAATTTAACACAACAATTATGTTCATGGTTGCTAAACATTCCTTGACAGCTCATTGACATCCTTCCACCCGCGTTCTGAGTAGCCCAATCAGCCACATTAGCCGATGTAAAGTTAATTTGCTATATATATATGAATTCTACTATTGATATACATAAAAATGATCACGTCTTCATTCCACGATATATCCAATCTCATAGTGAAACTTTCATACTCAGTTTATTCTTCAACTAAACTATTTTCATATAAACTGCATCTCAGTTGCTTGTAATTTCTACCCACAAAGTCATGAGTCATATCAGTCTTAATGTCATCTCAACATCTAACAGTAGCATGATGTGATTGTTGATATTTTATGAAACAAGCTCCCTTTTCCCTATTCAACCTTCAAAAAAATTGCAGGTTATAAACAATGCGACCTGAACAAATTCCCTATATGATGCAGCCATGGAAAAAGAGATTTAGTTGCTGTTTGCATAGAATTTTGGTAATACAGGGTTTTTTCGGTGAGTGACCCTTGTTCAATGTCCGATGGATATGAGATGTGTGGATTAATAGGTTGCATCAAAGCAGTACAGCGTTAATTGTGTATTTATTTGGAGTTTTTATTTTACAAGGTATGGTTACTTTTGTGAGAACCGTATGTAATTTTGTTTTGCTAAGCAATTTAAGGGTATTTGGTAATTGAGTCAAATATAGAACTTCTTAGGGTTTTATAGGCATCTAGGGTTTATTTTCTTGAAGTCCAAGTTAGTATTTGTTTGCCTTTATTACGTTTTTGTCATGTGAGGCCCTGTACGACATTTGATGGATATGACATCTGCATCGTTTAATAGAATGCATCAAAGTGGAATAGGGTCAAATGAGTATTTATTTTACAAGTTATGTTTATTTTTGTTGGTAATTGAGTCAACTCTATTTTTTTTAATTACTAGGCAAATTAGAAAGTCCCTCTAGTAGATTGTGGAAGAAGTCAAAAGAGTCTTACAAATATGTCCAATTTCAAAAAAATTGGAGTTGATTAATATAATGGTGAGCGTTTGAGTATTGAGGTATATTGGCCATAGTATGTTTTCTTCTCTCTCTTCTTCTTTGGCACACCTAGTACCGTCATGGTATACACAATCCCTGAACACAGAAAACTTTCTCTTTTCTTTCATCTTTTACAGCCCAAATCAGATCCATTTTCCTATATCCTCTGTGAAACCTGCAAACCCTAAATTTGTCACATCCTTGTGACAGCAGCAACCAACCTTAAACACGCTAATTTGCTACTGCCAGGAAATTTCCAACAAACAGTTTTTTCTTTTCCCCTAAAGCCATAACCCACCAACTATTGTCACATAAGACATCCATAAAATGAAAAGATAAATGTTAATATCGGTATCAGAGTCTCTACTCTCTTATGATTTTGAAAACCTCACCTCTACTCACTTGTCAATTTTGAATATCTCCAATGAGTAGAGGCGAGATTTTCAAAATCACGAGGGAGTAGAGGCTCTGATAGTTTTCAAAGAGAAATATAAATTCCGCAATAACACTCTTAAGCATAGCTTGTAACTATGAATCTCAATGCAATGTGACTAATAATAGGAATATCAAATGCTATTAAAGAATAAAAATAAATTATCAAAATAATCCCAACCTTAAATCTAAGAAATTGCAACTAATAACCTCTTAAAATATATCCTTCAACCTTAAATTGTATATATCAAGTGAAATCTAAATGGAAGAAATCAGAAAGGACAACAAAAGTCACAGTAGTTTACAGCTATAGGAGCATGGACAATACCTCCTGTATTTTATATAAATAGTTATTTCCACTGCATTGCTAATGGAAGTCAGTGTTTTAGCTAATCTAATATGACAAAGTTTACATACTTAGCCAATTTAAATATTAAAAATTATTAACAATTAATGTATCATAGGAGTCAAAAAGAAAATAGAAGCAGGCATTAAATACTGTTCCACAGTTGGTGGAAAGAGAATATTTGGGCCAAAAGCAGTACAGGTTGAATACATACTTTGTCCCACATGCGTTAAAGAAAAATCTCATTTATTTGATTCTAGAAAATTCTAGGAATTTAAAAAACAAATTAAATCAGGAAAAAACTTAAAAAGGAAAAATACACAGCAAGGGTTGCAACAAAGTTTGAAGCATGCATATAGAAACAATTTCCAAGCTGGACTTACAGTCATTTATGCTCTTAATTACCCTGGATTCTTCTCACTCATTGCCTTAATGAACAAAGCTATTTTTTAACTTATCAATCACGAATAAAGAAATGAAAATAATTAAGAAAACCAAATTGTAATAAAAATGAGCCAGCTAGATAACTACTGAAAATTTACCTTATACATCTCATGAAGAAGTTGCCGAGTGTAATGCCGGATGAGGATCTCCTCAATGGATTCCCAGCTAGCCATGTGATGTACAATGGTCAATTGCTTCAGATGAATACGTGCTCCCTCAACATCAGCAAGGGCCATAATACCTCTCTGTCATTAATTATTACCAAAAATATTTATTAAAATAATGATTAAATTCACAATTTCTAACACTTTAAGCTTTTAGGAAATTTTTAGTTGTCATGATATCAAAGCAAGTGGTCATGAGTTCAAACTCTATCTTCACTTTACCTGCTATTTAAAAAGTAAAAAAACAAATGTTGGTCCCCACTTAATAGGGGAGAGTTTTGACCTACATGTGAGGGAAAATGTTTATAATGATTAACCTTTTCCTAACTGCTTAAGCTTTTAAGACAAGGGGTAGTTTCTCAGTATCCATGATTAACATGGATAGCGGAGTAGATATATAATCCAAAGAAATCATGGCCATAAATGAAAGAAAATAGACTATTTAAAACCCGTGGCAACACTAGATTTTAGCTTTTGTGAGAAATTTTATTAAAAAATAATGACAATAAAGTAACAAGATTTAATGATCATAGATTTAACATACCAAAGCAATTAGAGACAAGGTTTCTGACATATGAGTTATTAATTCGTATCAAGGAAGCTTTTTACTTTAAAGTAAAAACACACATGGACAGATAAAGGGTGCAACTAACATTCTCTCAGCCATGGTACATAGCTAATGCACCAATTATGCCCAATTTTTATTAGGATTGATGACATAAAAGTGTTTTCCCATCCATCTTGCCAACATATTCGCTTTCCCATCTTTGCTAACTACCTCACCAAGTCTGAGCCTGTGCATTTTCAAAGTCTTTTGCCACTGGCCCCAAGAGTAATAGCCGCTGTGCTGGTCTCAGACCATAAAGAATCTATTCTACAACTAATTTCGCTAAAGAGGTAGGGAAATTGTCTGTGTGAAAGAGAGAGTACGGTAGCTTACATGGCAGACCAACCAATTACCACAACGAACACCACAATGGCAGACCAACCAATTACCATAATGAACACCACCATGGCAGGTTGCTTGGTTGCTATAGGAAATTCCATTCTGCCCTTCCTCTCACAGCATCTCTGATTTCTTCCTTCCCTTAATTATGGATATTTCTGTTTTTTTTCCCCTTCCTGGTAAGTATTCATTAAGGAAACAAAAAATTTTAAAAATTTAAGGGTGGTGAAAAGTAAGGATGGCTGCTTAATCTGACTAAAATGGTGATTATGGGAAGTTGCAATACTATAAGGTTTGTAAAGAGAGTACAAGGGGCAGAGTTGAAATCCAGGAATTGAAGTGTCGAAGTGAAAATTTGAAGTCTCTGGTTTGCTGTTGTAACAGAGTAAATCTTTATTCTCCTTCTGTGTTGTTTAGTCTGCAGCCTTTAGGCTCAAGTGGTCTATCATCTATGGTGTTTGTACTGATATTCAATCAATAAAACTGGCTGAATTATAAAATTGCTTTTTCATAATAAGATATCCCTTCTATATAAGATAAAACAACCACAGTTCTTTATCACCTTAGCCTCATTTCCCATTGCCATCATCGACATCTCGTCAATCTTTTCCCTGGAAGAGTTTGTGGAAGCCAAAAGTTCAAACAAAGGTTAGCTTTTCCCTTTGGACAGCAGCTTTGGGAAAAAACCTCACTACAGATAACCTTCAAAAGAGGAGATTAGTTGTAATAGATTGGTGCCACATGTGCAGGAGGGAAAATCTTCACTATTTAGGGTTTATCGGATCATGCCAAAAGGTGTTATGGAGCTCTTACAAGTTGGAAAGGCAAGTTGGCCTACTTTGTCAAGCTATCTCCAATTTGAGGTACGGGGTGGATCTAGAGTGGAGTTTTAGCAGGGTCGATGGTGCAGTAATAATTCTCTGGCTATGTGCTATCTTGATTTATTCAATATTTGCCGTGAGAAGGAGGCAAGTGTGTCAGATCTTATGCAATCCACTAATGGGAGATACTCTTTTGGGATGTCAATTTCACAAGAGCCGTGCAGGATTGGGAGTTGGAGTCTGTCAAATTTCATGGATGTGTTTATGGTGTATCAGTATAAGGAAGTGGGTGATAGATTTATTTGGAGTTTGCTGGGTGATGCTAAAGACTGTTGATGAGTTGTTAGCTTGTTGGCCAGGTTGTTTTTGGCATCATCGGAATGGTCAATTGTGGATTGCTGCGCTGCATTGCTTGATGTGATGTTTAAAGAGGGAGAGGAACGATCGGAATTTCGAGGACACAGCGAGAACTATTTTGTTTTTTTTTTTTTTCTTTTTGATAAGTAACAAAAATTTAATTAAAAAATAAAACAGACCCAAGTACACTATAAATGTACTATGGGGCAATACAATCAAGAACCCAAACTACAATAGTCAAACAAAACATGAAAGGAAAAGCATGAACATGTTTGTAAGGCTAAACTCACTTAAGCAAATTATGAAAGAAAAAAGAACATCTCAAGAATATATTTTTCACATCCCTCTAAATTCTAGTATTTTATTCCCAATAAATACACCACATTAAGCAATGTGGCACAAACCTCCAAATAGCTATATCGTGATGCCAACTGAACTTGCCCTACCATGAAGCTAACAACTCAATGAACCTTTGCAGCATAACCCAATGGAATTCAAACAAGTTGAACACCAGTCCACAAATCATACACTGTAGGGCAATGAAGAAGAAGATGGTCCACAAAGAAAACTACTCCTAAACTCAAATTATTTTTCTTAAGGACTTTGTTGGATTGGATGTCAACTTTATGGTCTGTTAGTGTTTTGATAGATTCATGTAATTTGTGTGTTTGTTTGTATGGTCCCCAATTGTATACTCCCCGCATACTCGGGCGACTCTTTTTTTTATAGCAATAAAAATTACATTACTTATCCCAAAAAATAAAATAAAATAAAATAAAACTTTAGGTTATAAAAAAAAGAAAAAATTTCCCTTGTATAAGTGGTTGCAGTAACGCATCATTACTGTCCATTTTTTATCCATCAAATGTGAGAATGGTTGATCTCCACCAGTAGCAGGAAGCTTAGCATATACATTGATAGAAGAAATTCAAATATCTATACTTGTGTGTAGCTTCAAATTTTCCTTCAAGCACCAAATTAAAACTATATAAAGATTGCCTACTTCTATGGGTATTCATTATGACGTCTAAACATAGACCAAAGCTGACTCCATGCGTCCTTTATACAAGTAGGAACTTTTTGACAGAGTTGACACCTATATGCTCTCTACACTCCTTTAAGTAGCTGAACTCTACATGATCTTTAGTTTTTTTAACCTACCTTCCTAGTACATATCATGTTCATTAAATCTCACAGTTCTATGCTGGCAGTAAACATACTGTAATCCTCTTCTATTTTAGCTTGGAAAAAAATAAATAGCATATCTTAACATCATTTTTCAGAAAAAATATGCTACTTACATGGATAAGAGATTCTCCTGATGTAAGAACCCCATTTCTGAGCATCCACGGAGAGCTGGAAAAACTGTTGAGGAGATATTTATCATAATAATGCTCAAGTAATAAGTTAAAGATAAGCAAGATCTTGCAAGTGCATCCCTACTGTGAGGGATAACAGATTCACCTTAAGGTCAACTTGATGGGAGCCACGTCAAACACTTCAACATATATTTTCTGCTGTCTTCTGGCCAGAAGGTATATATGCTGCCAAGGAGCTCCAATTGGAACCACTGAAGGTAGTGATAGGCTACCTCCATTCTTTTCATCAAACACAGGTACATTCACCGAAAGAATTAGGCCCTCCCTTCCATTCAAATACTCACATGTCTGAACCTGGCCTGTGGATTCCATTACCACACCCATATCATTGATATGCGAATGCAGTAACGGATCTGATAATGGCATGATCCTAAATTGGAACCTTGAATAAACATTTTTGAAGAAGTCAAACAAACTTAATATCACTTCTTGCTCAAGTTCAAGGTGGAAATCTGCCACTCTGCAAGCATTAAACAGTACAAAATAAGCACTGACAGTATTAAACTCTGAAAAATGTACTAATTACAGAAAATAGATACCTTAAGCTTATATATTCAAAAGAAACCAATGAAATATCTTTCTTCCTCCACTTTGACACAGCTAGGTAGAATACAGGTTCACAAGAGTTGTCAGATGCCATTGGCAAAAATCTTTCAGTTCTTGTTTTTGCACTCTTATCCTTGGTTCTTATTTGGCTGGCTGAGCTGTATCTGTATTCATGATCAAAGGACAGCATAACGGGATATGGGGTAGTGCGCAGCTGGTTGTCTATTTGCAATGATGAGATTTGAATGGAAAGCTTCTGTTGATCCAAACTCTGAAGCAGATCAATTGTTAAGTTTTTCACACATGCAAAAAGTAACTCCTGCAAAAGAGTTAAATGATTAATAGAGTTTAAAACAGTACCGTGGTAAATGGGAAGACAATATAATTCCATATACCTGTGGGTAAGAATTAATCAAGGAGATACCAATATGTGGAATAACAACAGATATTTTTTCCTTGTAATCAATAAGCTTGTCTTGTTTCTGAGCATGTTTCCCTTTTTCTCTTAAATGATATGCACTTGAATTCTTCATGTCATTCAATATGTGGTAACTTGAATCAATAACGCAGAGGACCTGCAGCAGCAAAAAAGAAATCATTAAACTATCAAAATAAAACACCAAATAGGTTACTGCATGTGCCAAACTAATAGAAATGCACCTTCGTTGCTCCTTCAGCATGGACTGATAATCGCAATGTTCTCTCAGGCTTCTGCAGAAAAAAGGTAGTGTAAGCCACCAATCAAATGATGTATAGAAATTATGCTTATAAGGTCGACTATAATTACAAAATTAACGGAAACTATGGTCCACAATATGATGACACATTGTTTCACCATGAATTGAGCATAAGAAAATTAATTCATGTTATAACTACTTACATATACCATGCTAAGATGCAAATAGAGCTAGTTTCAATTCCACCTCATTAAGAAATCAGTAAAATAATAAAAGATGTTTAAAATTTATAAGGCTGCTATCATTTCATCGAAAAATTCCATGGATCTCTATAGTTAAAGTGAACCCATTTTCTTTCTCCTTCCTAAGACAGGCTTTTCTTCTAGAACATCCAAGCAAGCAATGGGAGTGAATATGTTGGGTATATTTCTGTTCACTCATCCAGCCATTTCTATGACATCCAAATCTGATTAAAATATCCAAGAAGTTCTCCATCCCTCTATGATCTAAAAGCTATTAAGCACGGACACAAATTCGGGCACGGGTATTGGGCATGACAATTTTTGTAAAATTAGGACACAGGTACGACGGGGATACATATAGTAATTAATTATTAATTTTTTAAAAAATATAGTTAAGCATTTCTTTTTTCATATAATGTTAAAACACATATCAATTTAAGAGCAATAAAGGACGATAAAGTGAATTCATGACTAATATATGTGTTTAAAAATTAGAATACAACCAAGAATAAGATCTAAAAGAGTATACAAAAGATAACGAGATAAGTTTTTTGATAAGGAAAAGATAACTAGATAAGTGTCCCTCACATTTCCCGTAAATTTTCAACCAAAAAAAAAAAAAGCATGGGTGCAAAAGTGTCCCAAGCATGTCTCCTGTCAGATATGGGTACGGTTTCTAGTCTAAAAGTTAGATCAAAAACATTGCATTGCTAAAACAAATAATTCTGTTTTTTTTTTTTTTTTCTTAACAAAATTAGGTGATAGCCATATAAATAAATAAATAAACTCACACTCAATTTTTGCCCTTTTTCCCTTTTCATAGCATAAGATTTTCCTTGCAACTCTGGTGAAAACTTGATTAAATGCAGTGTCATTAAAGTATTGTGGTAATGTTCTTTCTCTTTTCATACAACATTCAAGATATGAACAGTACTTTATGCACAATTTTTTTTTCTTTTTTAGAAGTATTATTTTGCCTCTAGCAGCAAAAGAAATCGAGATGGAAGAGCAGAAAAACAAGAAATGACAACAACAAAATCTCAATATTTAGGTAACTACAACACCTGAACTCTCTCTATCTCATTTAGTACAAGTATTCAGCATCCATATCTATATCTCAATCTATACATACGTGTGTGCGTGAGAGAGAGAGAGAGAGAGAGAGAGAGAGAGAGATTGTTGACATTATAGTCCTTAGTTTCTTTTCATATCTTTGGAATTTTTTTTATATGAATAGCGTACTTTATTGAAGAAAAGAGTCAATGTATACAGGGAATATGCTAGAGACCACCATAATCATGTGTAGAGTACAATGATCAACAAAATCCAAAAGAGATGTGGAAGAAAATGAACTCAGCGAAGACAGCCAACCAAACAAGTAAGAAAAAAACAACTTTGGAATTAAATATATGAATCAAAATGTAAAACAAAATTAAGACCTTACAAGAAAGAGTATTCCATTTTCATTAAAATGATCTAGTGAATTAAAGAAAAGGATCGGTTTAGAAACTTAAAACATGCAAAGTTAATGCAAGCAAAAAAATAACATACCAACTTTTCGCAAACCATCAAGTTTACTATTTTAAGTAGAATAATGGATGAGGTTTCCAAAATTATACCTCAGAGGTTGAAGGCAAATACACAGGCATGTAGTCTTTGACATCATCAAGAGCATATGACCCAAGAACACGTTCTCCAGGTACCTTACAGTTCCAAAAACACCAAATAAACTTTCCTCAGTAAACATTAGAAAGAACCCATCATTTTAAACAAAAAAAAAACCAAGAAGGATTACCTCTACAGTCAAGCGATGTGGGTAGCAGGGTTCATCCCACGCGTAAGGGCAAGATGTGTAAGAGTGGACAATAGTCTCAAAGGTTTCACATTTTTGCTGGTAGATCCGTAGCCTCTACAAAGTGGCAAGCAGCACACAAAATTTTGTCAATCAAGCTTCAACATCAAGAATGTATATGTGCAGAGAATACAAAATTATGACCACGCATTTTTTAATTTGACTGATGGATTCAAGCTACATGTAAAAGACCAAAGAAAGCGCCACTTCAAACCAGATAACTATCAATTACTAATGTAAAGAATACACAATAAGGGCCTAATGTTAAAAATACACAATAAGGGCAACACATTAGGCCAATGAGCTTTAGCTAAAAGGGCACTTCCTTCTATGATAAGAATGAGTGGAGGGTGACATCATGGATTGAAAATCCATTAGGTGCATAACTTACCATTCAAAAAAATAAGGGAATGTGGTGTGTAAAACAACAAGAGGCCACTCAGAAACAAGATCACAAGAATAGTAACAAAATGAACTCCAAATTAACCATTAAACCTATTTAGGGATAGCATGTAGTCTAGTGAATATATTAATTGAACAAGGGCACCAACCTCCTTTGAGAAATTATCAATTCTGTATGGCATATACCCTGTATCATCATCTGATAAGAGAATCAAGTTTGTCCCAGAATTTCCATGCAGGCTTCCAACTACCTTTTCATCTTGAATGGAAACGTCTGCATTCTGCACTTCAACTCGTACCATATTTAATGCATTGGAAACATAATTCCGTAATTTTACTTGAGTGTCACCAAGATGATCTGGCAAAAAACTGCCTGACCATTGCCATCCAGGTTCATTATAACGAACAGAAACCAGTAACTCCCTGCTACAACTAGAAATGTAAACTAACGGGGGACAGTATAAAAATAAGGAAAAAATATAAATGGAAGAGATAACTCCAAGTAATGGGAAAAATAATAGAACAAAAATGGCTAGAAACATTCATTCAGACTATGAAATTAAGTATCAATATTGACACTGTAGTAGAACCAACCAAGTTCATTCAACTTGAATTTTACAATTTAATTTGTTATTTTTTCAAGCACATACTTGTCCAACTCTCTCATCTTTTAAGAATCCCTCATATGATAGCCAAGGTTGCACAAATTCATTAGGATATACGGGGGGAAAAAATATTTTGGACAAAAAGAAGGGCACAAAGGATTCTAGTCACTGTTATTAAAGTGTGCCTAGGTGCATATGAGCATGCAGCATAGAAGGACATATGTAGAACCTCACAAAGCTCCTTCAAACAGGCTAGGGTAAGCACAAAAGTACAGGCTTCTTTGAAGTACTTCACACCCAAATTGCTAATGAGCTTTAGCTCAAATGGCAGCTCCCCTTGAATTTGAAAGAAAAGGGTTAAGTATGATGTCTTGGGTTCAAAACCCACTGGATGTGTTTAAAGTACCAAAAATGAACAAATAATTATTTCATATCCATATTGTCTGAATAACCATATCAAAGCACTATGCACCACATATTACATACAACAATAACAACAACCAAACCATAGTCTCAAAATTTTGAGGCTGGCAATGGATCCTAAAAGCTTGGCCACATGTATTCTTTTTTGTCATTCTATTCTATTCTATTCGAAATCATACTCTCTGTTACCTCCTTAAATGACATTTCCTTTTTTTACTACTTCTATTAATGTTATTTTTCTTCCACCACCATTTTCTATTCCTTTCCTTGAATCAAATCACTCTTACTTACTGGTGCATATGCATCACATATTACATATGAAAAAATAAAACTAAAACAATAGGACTTAATAAAAAAATAAATATAATCAAACCATGATATAGAGATGAATTCTTGAGACCAATATGCATAAGAATCACTGAAATATGCATTTCAAATATGGATATGTGATTGAAAATCTGTACATGTAAGCAAATATAAACGTGAAAAACCTGGTTGTATCTGTCCAATGAAGATGAGCATGTTCTCCTACACCCAGCTGGAAAACAAAATCAGTTCCCTTCTGCTTATAACATAAGTCCTTGCTGCATGCATTACTGATGACATATCTGCCAAAGTAAGGAGTATTAAAAAGACTAAGAGACAGGACTAAAGGAATTAAAAAACAGTGTTTGCTGTACTTCTGCTAATTTTTTCACCTAGGCTGGAAAGTAATGGCATTTGTCCTCCCAGCAAACGGTCCAGCAACTGCACTAGATGTCACAGATATCATGGATGCAGAATTTGATGATGATTTAGGAACAAGAATGGTAGTTGAACCACTTGGTGGAACAAGAGAAAAAGGGCTTGACCATGAAGAAAGTGGCATGCTTTCTGAAACACATTCGGGCAAGCACCTACTTACTCTAACCATAACATCATTTGTAGAGGAAATAGGTCTAGGACAATACAGGCATGCCTTAACCCTTCCAAGCTCATGTCCTTCAGAGTTGGAATTCCTTGAAGCCAACGGACTGCTTGAACTCAAGCTGTTCTTTGAACTGTTTAAAAATGCTTTCTGACTGTCTAAATCAATTATGTCTGAATGCTTGTGAGAATTTGTGATGGATTTAGATGAAATCAAGGGTTTGCTTAGAAATCTCGCAGAGTACAAATTTACATTCTCCCTAGTTGAGACAACAAGATTTTCAAGGGAAGAAGTCCTTAAACTAGGTGGAGGTTTAGCATGTGAATCAAGGCTAGAAGACAGCAGACTCAGACCATCTTTTTTTCCCACTAGTTGTTCAACCAAATCATAACAGGAAGGAATCATGCAGCCCACTCCGTTCATTTCATCAGAAGATTCTGAAATCATGAACGGAAAACCAGTGCAATTATATAACAGAAACGGAACATAAATGAAGAGTTCCTTGGCAGCGGAAAATGCATCGATCCTTTTTTCCACTGTGACATGTATTGGACCTAGAATAAAGCAACACAATTACAATTAACAGATTTATCAAACATAAAACACCTTGAATAGCAAATTTAATAGTACATATGTCAACTACCATTTGACAAATCTGCATAAAAGGTCAGGGTTTCAGACAGTGAAAACTTGGTCCCACTGAACTTAGCCATTGCACAGAATTTTTCAGTACGAGGGAACCTCAAATCTGATGGTTTAAATCCTTGCATATGGATTTCCAGACCCAGGTCATGTGAAGGATCAATATGATGAAAGGAAGTTTCCACCTGTAAAAGATTAGGACACAAAATTTCTTAAGAGTAATTACCATGCTCAATAAAACTAAAGAAAATAAAAGGCAGTACAGGACTCCATACTCAAATTAAGATACATCAGCTACAAGATATTACATCACAAACCTCTGAAAGAATTGCAGTACGAGTAACCCCACCACTTTCTATTGTCAATGAGACTGACTCAGGAAGGTAGTTGTTCACCACTAATGGAGTAGTCAGGGTCAGTTGGTGAACAAACCGCTTCTTTGACTCATCCAGATTATGCAATATTTGACCACAACTTTCAAAAGACTTCTTTAAAGTACCCTCATGCAGAGAACCACTCTTCCTCGGTCGACTAGATGAATGCAAACTGATATTTCTGACTGACATGCAACAGCGAAATGGATCACCACTTGCTTGAGGTGAATAGCAAACAAAGGATTTAAGAAATCCAATTTTGCTCTCCTGTGAAAGTAGACTTGAGAGGCTATAATATTCACTCCACAAATATAAATTTCCAATTGGACGCCAACTCATGCGACCAGCTTCAGCCAAATGTAAAGGTAGCGGTAACTCCTGACCAGGATATATTGGGTCTAATATCTGAAAAAGGAGAATGCATATTAAGTTTTGTAACCCACTGCAACACAGACAAGAATAGGTACCTTAGATTAATTACAGGAGTAAATAATTTTTTTTCTTGTTCATACCTTTGGGGATATGCCAAATGGAATATCAAATCGCAGCTCCAATGGCACTGAAGTTGCATTTGAAAGTACAACCTAAGTATATTAACTGTGACTTAGCGAGAAAGACATATATGGGGGAAAAATGAAAAAGCAATACAGGAAATGTAAGGGAACCTCATTAGCATTAAAAACTAAAACAAATATTGGACTCTGTACTTACTGTTGAGTATAATTTTATTAATTTGCAATAGCGCTGCACTGAAACATCAAACACAACTGGAACAACAAAACCACTGCTGGTATATGTTCCATTATCTTCAGTGTCATCATTGTATGCCTTAGAAAAATCAACCTCAAAACAGGTAAGTCCCACAAAATCCATTGAAATAGGAACAGAAGGCACAGATGTTCCGTCAAGTTGAATGGTAATAAAATGATGAGCAACCCCATTTGATTTCTGCTCATTAAGTCTATCAGAAGAATGGGCTGTCCTATAACGAGAAAGTTGTTCTTCAGGAGTTTCCTTAATATAAATAGGAAGAGAACAACCGGGAAGCACATGATTTCCATCTCTCACTTCTGAGACATCAAACTCACCACAACTATCCAGCCCTTGATAAACATGATATTTTAGTGGCACAGAAGTCAAATTTTGAAGTATATAAGGAGCATATCTCCCATCAGACATATATTTAGTAATTGGAGAATTTAAGAGTTTCTGGCTTTCAGGATGATCATATGGTTCCATCAGATCCCAAGCATCATTAATCATCTCAATTGTCCTGGAAAGACACTGAAAGAGAACACCCCAAAAAAAAAAGTTACTTAGCAACAGATTTTATGAAAATAATAAGAACCAACAAATTGAAGCTGCACAAAAGAGAAGAAACGAAAGGTTAATGTTTTTTTTTTTTAATATAGCATCTAGTTGTGCCTGAACCATTAAAAGAATTAGAGACAAGATCAAATGATGCATCTACTTCTACAACCACCATTCATCATACCCAATTCACAAGGCTCTAACATCTATAGGGTCTGGAGAGGTGGTTGGTAGGCACCTTACCCTTCTGCAACCACTGTTACTACCCGAATTTATTATTGCACATAAGATGCCACCTAGAATTTAAATGCAGCATTGTGTTTCTCAAATGCATTTAAGGGAGTTGAACATGCATCATCAATATTGAGGCCAACAAATTAAATATAGTCATTGATAGAAAAAACCCCAATTTTTCTGTGCCAATGTCTGATAAGACTGCATATATTTTCATTCAATTACCTTCAAAATTATATATATAAGATTAAAATGACATTTAAATTGTCAAAAAGAACACTTAAAAAATTCTTTTAGGTGGAGAGGTGATCTTGGAAGCAAATGAAATAATAAATCATAATATACCTCAATAAGGGATTCCGTAAAGTTCAAGTTAAGCTGCCCTATCGATTTCAATTGGATATCTGTCATTATGAAGCTGTTCAGCAAAGCACTCATCTCATTCTTTCTAATCACAACCATCTGAAATTGCCAAGGCTCAATAAAGGGTTCCCACAACACCTGCATCCATTGTCAGCAGATAAATCAGCAATAAGCATATCATTCATACTGGAAAAATTAAGAGATACTGATCCCAGTGAACGTATACCTTGTGAATGTTATTGTAGTTCACTTGAAATTCAGCTGTGACTGAACCCTCAATGTTGTTTTCAGTCACTTTAGCATGCAAGGCGATGTTCCTCAAAAGAACTTCCATCAAAGGTCCACTACAACTCCACTACATGGAAAGCAACATGAAGTACAAAGGGTAAGAGCCAACTCCTTTACAACAGGTGATCAATAAAATATAAATTAAATGGCAAATAAAGAACAAATCCAATGTCCATATACAATGAAATTTAAGAATGGGACTGAATAAAAGCAAGCAATATTGATAATCAATTACCAAGGAAAAAACTAGTAAAAACAACCAAATAGAGCCAGAAATACAGCTCCCAAGTAGCATACCCCTTGATGGCACAAGTTGTTGAACAGGCTAAATTAGAGAATAATGTTAAAATAATTACACAAGTGAGATAAATCAGAGCATACAATGAACCTTGGTTGCACAGAAACTTTTCTTTATGTAAGTAATAAATTTTATTCAAAGAAAACAAAAATAATTAGTATGCAGAAGGATTATAATTCATCACATCATCAAGTTACACCAGAAAAATTATAATAGCAATGAAATCCAAGAAAGAATCACAATGCGAATTTCCAAAAGCATGCAACCAGTCATACAGAGTGTAAAACAAAATGCTTTTCAGCAAGTTCCCATTTAGCTCTGAATCATTCAAAATATAATTATTCCTCTCACACTGTATTTTCCACATAATTGCAATACATACATACATTTTATATATATATATAATGTATATAATACTTCTATCAAATTTAAAGATAATCCTTCTAGTCTATAGACAAAATTAGTAGATTTTCAATAAGGTATTTTAAAGAATTTCACTAATCCCTCTTTTCAAAGGTTCAATGGCTTTAGAGAAAACTTGATGTAAATCAAAACACCAACATATTGACAAAGAGAATTCTTTGAAAGATTCTACCAATATATTTGCCTCACTAAACCATATTAGAATTTTGAAAAGTTAGCTCTAAAACTCATCTCCACCATCTGCTAGAAAAAATTGACTCTGTATAGAAGATAAAATTCATTGCAGAGTTCACTGCATAAACACAAGGTTAAAAAAATTTCTTTGCACAACTCTATCTCCATCTCTCACAATTGAGTAAATGCATATACAAAAATTTTAAATAAGTAGTCATAAAGGCCAGACCAACATACCCTTCCATCACTTAGCAGAAGTGAAACCTTCCTTAAATTGGCCTTAAAATCAATCTGACCAAACCCAAATTCAGAAGACTCTACTTCAGGAACATTGAAACATGCACTGCGAAGGAAGTAGAACACACGATGTGAAAGCCACACATCTGAACGATCGCAATGAATATCCACTTCAACATTCATGAGTTCCATCTGATTATTACTAATCTGAACCTCCACATCAACCTGATATATCTGGAAAAGAGGCCAAGATGGACCACTCTTTTCCTCACATATAACAATCATGCCACTCAATTTTTCCAAGTTGGAGTTAAATTTTATATTTCTGCCTTCTAAAAATAATCTAATACTTTTACTACACAAACTCACAGCAATAAATTTACAGTCTTTTTCTCTAAGTACATCATATGAAACATTCGGAGGTGCATTCTTGTAATCGTTGTCCAGCTGAAGTTGCTGGCATGCTTCTTTGCTGACCGAAACAGGGAAGTAAAATGTAACGCCAACATCTTCAGACCTCACAATCAGAGTAACAGCATCCCGCTTCATGTTCACTGATGAAAACTGAGTTGACATGTTTGCAGAATGAAGAGAATTCAGGGAAACATCAACTGACACGTTTTTTGGTGGATCCAAAGGTATTGTTTTGGCCAGTTGTCCAGCATAAGAATTGATAAGGTCAACAACCTTAACCAAGTCAGCCAAATGTAGCCAAATATCAAGAGAAGGAAGAGAAACACAAAACTCATTTTCTTCATGAATTGACTCAGAAAAAGAAATGTCAAGAACAGATGCAGATGAGCATGTGGATGAGCATTGTACTAATAAGATAGAATTAGGCAAAGAATATAACTCCAAGGAAGAGAAAGTAACTCCCAAGCTTAAGAGTTTGTCATCTTTCAATGATGCAGAGCATGAAAATTGCACTTCAGCCTTAGCAACCATTTCCGTTGAATCTTTTCCACAGTGATGCAAGTTTATTAACATTGAATTAACATAACACTGAACTTCTGTGAATATCGTGCTTGACCCAACAGATGGAACTGCGCTATTCTCTTTTAAAAACTTCCTTGACTGAAGAAACTGTAGAACATCAGATTTGAATTCTTTTGATTGATCAAGTATAGTGGAAAACTGATCAATGACATCCTGTACAGCCTCAAATCCATATAAA
The DNA here is from genome assembly GCA_023621385.1 of Quercus gilva. NCBI lineage: Eukaryota > Viridiplantae > Streptophyta > Magnoliopsida > Fagales > Fagaceae > Quercus > Quercus gilva. The sequence goes on from CM042476.1 coordinate 71,267,359, forward strand.
AAGTGACCATCTGTTAACAAAGAGAAGGCATGCATTAATTCATAGATGAAACATGACAAGATAAATTATTTTGATTCTAGTAATAAGTGACCCATGAAAGATAAAGCTCCTACCATCAGCCATAATTTGACAGTTTCGGATCCTTGTCATGACACATGTGATTGAGGGAGAGCTTCTACAAAGGGATTCGCTCTCACAAGGTATTGTAACCCAAACATCAGCACTTAGAGGTGCAACTAAACTAATATAAACAGAGTCAGTATCTTGATCAAACATTGAGCAACCATGTCCATCATCCTTGAACAACAAAAATGATAGGAACAAATCCTGTCCGAAGACATTTAAACAGTGATTTCTTCTCGCAAGTTTATGCACTGGTACCAAATATTCACGAGGGATTTCCTTCAATGCATCATCTGAAATTCTCTCATGGATGAAAGTACAGTATAGTTGTCGAATTTCAACCTTCAGAAACTGACACTCATTGCTTTCCACAGGCAAAATCAAAGTGGAGTCCAGTATCTCAAACTTATATATAAAGGAATCCTCATTTGCATGATTAATGTACTCGTGGCCATCAGTGACAGGTTGATCATTTGAGTTTGAACTCCAATCAGACAATGCAAAGTAACCTATGATTATGGCCAAATATTCAGCCGGTAAAATGCAATGTACGTGCTGAATGCTGATGCTTACTTCAAAGTGAGAACTCAAATATCTATTTTTTCCTTTCCTCACACGTATGTTCAAAATCGGAGATAGATTTGGTAATGAGGGGCCCCATAAAAACTCACGAAATGTTTTTGTCCACCAAGATGAGGTGAGAATCAATCCCTCTATAGAGCATAATATATCCATAGAATCTTCACTAATAAAGAGTGAAGATTTAGAGAATGGTACTGTAATTGTTCCAACAACGCACGAGGAATCATGAAAATGCACTCTGATTTGACGGAGATCCAAATCTATAAGAAATTGATCGGTGACACCAGAGGTCCCACACACACGAATTGCTTCTGTACCAGACGTGGATAATAATTTTGGAGTATGAAATAGTTTAGATCCCTCCTTTATACTGAACTTTGGACTTCTTATTTTTCTGTCCCTTAGATTCAGATATTTTCTCCACTCATAATTGGGATAAAGAAGTGAACTCTCAAGGCTAGCAAGAGAACCAGAGTTGCAAATAGTGACAAATGGGAAGTGATCTAAAGGTATACTCGCATATTCGGAGGACCCAGTTTCAAAAAAGTTGGAAAAACCAAACCTTTGAAACTCAAAACCAGATGCAGTATTTGGAATTTCAGTATCCACCGTGGGGCTATAGGTACTGTCAGAAGATGTACCATATATAGACAGTCTATCAAAAAATCCAGTCAGCAATCCAATTACATATGGGTAGCAGTGGACATCAGCATCATTGAAGTGAAGTGTAAACTTGTGGCAAACCAAATCTGTTCTATGAGATTCATAATGTAAAAGAAAGCATTCTTCAGCAGACAAATTTATGTCAGTATAACTATCACTTCTATCATTAAGACCAATATCAGTGTCATGCTGATACATAGAATTAGTAGAAGATGCATTCCCACATGAGTACAGAACATGGCTCTCTCCTTCCCCTCTCAATGGATAGGTTGTGATTTTCAATGCCTTCATACAGATCCAGCACTCCTCAATTTTCCCAAGAGCATACCTGCAATTTCACAACAGAGCATGAACTTCATTTTTTCTGGGCAAATTTAATCTAAAGCAACTACTAAAGAAAAGCCTCTAAAAAGACATTATTTATCCCCCCCCAAAAAAAAAAAAAAGCCTCTAACCATCACACTGCAAGTTTCAATAATCAATTTAAAGCCAAAAAAAAAAAAGGAATGAAAGTACATAAAGTTGTGGTTTCAAGAGAACACCCATGGAGGTACACAAACAAGTATTCAGAAACACAAAATCCACATACCACAAATCCAAATCTTTTAGAGCAAGCATGAGTACAGAACTGTTATCTCCATTATTTGCAAGATCAATTTCTAGACAGACCAACTCCAAATTCGCACTGATAGATAAACCAAAAACTGGATTCCTCCATTCATTTGATGTGATACCATGTGGATCAAGAGTTTCTGATGATGCAGATTCAGACTTCGAACGCAGAGTACCTAGATGTGCAATCAATTCCAGAACTGCACCATATATTGATGGAGACAAGTGTGCATGAAGTGAGGGTACAATAATATATACCTGCAATCAGAACAACTAAACCTGAGAAATTAAATTCTACTTGTCCTAAATGTAAGTATATAGAAGCATGGATATAAACAGATACACAAACACAAGAATATACATACAAACAAACAAGCAGTCAGTAGCAACTCAACTCTGTGGCTTCAATTCTGAAAGATCTGAGTACCACAATGAAATTGCAATCCAGCACCTCCCACATCTTCCATTAAAAAAAGATACAAAGCCAATTGCTACATCCCATTTTTCTATATAAGACACGTACTTTGAAAATTCAACCAATTATACTAAGTCTTCTTACCTCTTTAAAGTTTAATCCCCCCCCCCCCCCCCTCTCTCTCTCTCTCTCTCTCTCTCTCATGCCAAAACAAACACTCAAATAAAGCTTCATAGCCTCTAAAAATTTAGAAAAATATTCTCTCCCCTATTGAATAAAAACCATTATATCATAAAAATAAATGACTAATACCTAACTTTAATAGCACTTGACCTCCTTGGGCTTTGATAACTAAGCCCAAACTAAATAAGTAACCTCACCCAAAAAAAAAAAAAAAAAATTAAACAAGTAAGAAGAAGATATTTTTTTGATAAGTAAGAAGAAGATATATTAATGACACTACTATATGCAGAAAAATTACATAGTAGTCAAATACAAAAAGAAGAAAGTAAAAACAGAAAACTAATTACAAAAATTAAGAGAACTAATGAACAAAGGAATGGAGACACAAGATGTGAGTCTCCAAGCCCGAGACCAATCAAACTAGTAACCACTAAAAGAAGTGAGTAACTGGTCCCCCAAACTATCCACATCCTTAAACGTACGCCTATTCTGTTCCCTCCATATGCACCACATCAGGCACAATGATGACTAAGTTCCAAATAACTGATGAGTGTTTCCCCAACCAAAAAGAAGATCAATCACCGTTTTTGGTATGTCCCAAGAAACCCTAAAAGATTGAAAGACAAAGTACCATAACTGATGAGCCTTCTCACAATGAATAAGTAAATCATCACCAGTAAGTATCTTATTCCGAGCCGCAGATCCCAATTGAAAGAAATCCACCATAAAACCCATCTCCCAATCATTCAGATCCCAATTGAACCTCACACCCCAAGTCCTCCTACCCCCCCCCCCCCCCCCCCTCTCTTCCTTTGTAGTGTCAAGGATGATGCAACAAAGGCCTCTTTATCAATGGCTATCTCATACAAAACCGGGAATGTCACCCAAAGAGGTTGATCCCACACCAAAAATTATGCCATAATCTCACTCTATTTCCCACCCTAATCTCAAACCGAGTATTTTGACAAAAATCCCCCAACCCATACGAATACCTCTCCACAAACCATAACCTTAAACACCCCTGCCAACTTAGAGGTACATCCCCCCACTCTTACCCAAACTTCATAGCTACCACCCTCCCCCAAAGGCAATTCTCCTCAACCCCAAAGAGCTATAGCCATTAACCTAATAGGCCGTTATTAAAGGTAGTCAATTTCCTTATCCCCAAACCACCGTTGGCCATAGGGGCGCACACTTTACCCCATCCTACCAAATGTTGCTTTGATTCACCCCCATACCTTCCCAAGGAAGTCCCTCTGTATTTTTTCAATCTTGTTGGCCACACTAGTAGGAACGTAAAGAGTGATAAGTAGTAAGCTTTTCTGAAAATACTCAAACCGTTTGTGTCGTAGACAAGAATTCTGAAATTTTCATTTGTGAAAATACTCAAACTAATGAACCGTTTGAGTGAAAATTTCGAAAGAGTTTATCTATTTGTGTCATAGACTAGAATTCTCCACCAATCTATGGTGTCTATGTTGATGATGGTGATTTAGAGGTGAGTACTTTAATGCATATTAAAGAAACTATTCAAGAAAGTGATGCACACCGAGTGTCTGATGCAAGTCTTAAGAGTGTTCTTTTGGACATGAAAGGTTTGCATACACATGTTGATTTAAAAAACCCATTAGTATTTGATGAAATTCACAAGAGAAACATTTTAATGGATATGGATAATTTCATTTGCAAAGATGTGATTTTTAGCAAGGCTTTTAGCGGTCTAATTTTGAACCATGAGAAGCTTTACTTTTAGGAAAATAAATATACAAGCCCCTGGAGGAGTTGTATACCCTTGGAAAAGTATTTTGAAGCCTAAAGTCCCAACAAGAATCACATTCTTTCTTTGGGCTGCTCATTGGAGAAAATTTTTACAACAAACAATTGAGGAAGTGTAACTTTGTTCTTGTGAGCTGGCGATGTATGTGCAAGAGGACTCGGGAGACAGTGGATCATTTGTTGCTATGCTGCTCTATTGCTAGGGAGTTGTGGGATATGGTTTTTGTTCTTTTTGAGTTTCAATGGGTGATATGCCAAGGAGGGTGGTGGAATTACTAGCTAGCTGGCAAGCCAATTTTGGGTGACATCTTATAGTGAGATTTGGAAGGTCATTCCTCATTTTTGATGTGGTGTTTTTAGAGGGAGAGAAATACCAGAAACTTTTAAGGGTATGAGCACTCAACCCCATATTCAAAATTGCATTTTTGAGGACCTTGTTCAACTGGTTATCCATCTTGGGGAAGGTTTCTTTCTCAAACTTATTGGAATTTCTTGATCATTTACTTTTACAGTTTAGTTGATTTGCATCTGGTATACCCCCTGGGCACTTGATGTTCATTATTTTCTAATAAAAATTATTATTTATCAAAAAAGAAAAAGAAAATAAACATATAAGATTTGATCACGTCTGGGAAGAATTTATGGTGAAAAACTCAATTTGACAAGATTCAAGAAATGCAAGGAAGAGATTGAGCCAATTTTTGGAAGAAAGTTGTGTGGTGCCAGATGATAGTAATTAATGCACAACAATAATGTGGGATAGGAAGAGAGCAAAGAAGAAGCAGTCATTGGCACATTATCTACTTCTAGCTTTGTCAGAAAGTAGGAGGAAGTTTATTGGTTAAGAACGATGAAGAAAAAGCAATCTGAAGCATGTTAAATGTTTAGGAGGAATTATTGATCTTGTCAGAATTCTGCAGTTAAGCAATGACAGGAATAGAAGCCTTTCCATGTGAAAAATTTTCTTAACTTCATAAAAGCTCAGGAGTTGGTTTCCATGGGAAAGAAGTCACGCAGATTATTCTAGCCTAGTAAATGGCAGTCCCATTAGAGTCTTCACTAGATTTAGTAGCTAGGAAAGATTGTTTGGGTCAAAGCAGGGTAGAAGAACATGGGCAGTCCCCCTCCCCCCACCCCCTCTTTTCCCAGAAAGTAATAAATAAATGGCTTTAAAATTTACCTCCAACTGTCTCAATATAGATTCATCCTGGATCACACAAGATGCCAAGGTAATAGAAGGACAAAATTTCTCCAAGACACTGACTGTTTGAGTATGATATGGCACCATTATCTTCATCTGCAAACATCAATCTGGGTCTAAGTTTTATACCAAGAAATCTGAGTAATATATAATCTTAAAAATATATTACAGATATTAAATAGAAAATATAATAACAGGAAATTTAATTTAATTTATATATAAAAATAAATAAATAAATAAAACAACTGACCTCAAAATCATTCAATTTGACTTCAAAGTGATCATAAAGATCTCGAAGATGAAAGCTATGGTTGGAAATTGAATTAAACAAATTCCTCAGATTACAAGATTGTTCCTCAAATTTCGAAGAGGGAAAACCCAGATCAGATTTGGATACAAAAGAAAGGGCCCCGAATTCCAATACCTGTCAAAAAAATTGCAACAAAAATAAGACATGAAAAAATATAGAACTTTAACATGTCAAGGTGCAGCCTAGTGGTTGGAGGCTTGGGATGAACCATAAACCCAGACATCTTGAGTTCGATCCCTACTAGGAATTCTCCTGGATTACCTAATACACAATCTTGGAGAGTGGGATCGCATATCCGTGGTTCACTCCCTAGAGGTGGGTCCAAAGGGCCCTGTCTTGGTGAGGTTCCACATCATCAAAAAAATATATAGAACTTCAACTTTTTAATCTATTTGCAGACAAGACTACAGGAAACATTCATCAAGTACAACAGAATAATTATCACTAAAAGTGTTACTAAAAGCATCTCCTACCATGAAGTATTACTGAATTCTAGCATCACTATAAATACATTCGTAACTGAAAAGAATTAGAACGCTTCAATTCTTCAACATAGATATATCCTTTTAACATGGGTAGGAATCACTGTCAAACAACCACCACCAAATCTTTGTCCCAAAATTCATGGATCCTCAACAAACCAATCAAGTTCGGCCACATCTATCATTTTCTACCATTCTAATCTATCCTAAGTCATAATCTTTGTTACTTCTTTATTGACACATCATTTTTTACTACTATTAATATTATTTTGGGTCTTCTTCCACCCTTCTTCATTCCCTTAACTTAAATCAATACACTCTTTTCTCACTGGAGCATTAATCACTATCCTTTGAACATGTCCAAACCATATCAAGTGACTCTCCCTCATCTTTTCATCAATAGGGGCCACATCTATCTTTAAGCAAATTTCCTCATTTAGCATCCTATCTTTCATTATATTTCCACCTATCCATTTTGACATTCTCATTTCAACTACACTCATTTTATGAATATGTTGTTTCTTAACAACCCAACACTCTGTACCATAGAGCATAGCAGGTCTTATTGAAGCCTAATAAAATATTCCCTTTAACTTAATACGTTTTATTCAATCAAACAATACTCTTGATCCGATTCTCCACTTCATCCACCTTGCTCTCATCCTGTGATTCACATTTTTTTTCAATCTTTTCATTGTTATGAACTATTGATCTAAGATATCAAAAATTCTCGAGACTTCTTATGCATCACTATCAAAGTAAAACATTTATTAAAAAAATGGAGGTTTCTTATTTTTCCCATTACAGTGGCCCTTCATCATTTATTCATGGTTGACTCCTTACGGGTGGGTCCAAAGGGCCCTACCTTAGTGAGGTTCCACACCATAAATAAAAAAAAGGATAAAAACACAGATTGTTCATTTCTGTACATGGCTACATTATCTTAGCATGGGTGATATCAATAAACATTTAGATTAACATGAAGTAAAATCTAAGTTGCAGACAGAACAATACATCTCAGCAATGAATTGTTGAAACTCAATAAGAACCACACACACACACACACAAAAGGAATTTGTTGAAGCTACACCATGATTAGTGGAGTCACAGTAAAAGAAGGAAGTACCAAATTAAATTGATCGGACACTGCATTTCTCCAAGGAACATTTAGGATGATATTGATGATACTGACATCCCAGATCACTTTCTTTCGACTTGATAAAATGTATCTGCCAAAGTACAATATCACCAATCAGCTATCACCAAAAGTTCTAATAGCACAACACAAAAATGTATGCGCAGACACAAACCCACATAGATATAGCTCTTAAATCATAAAAGCAATAAAATATCTCAATTGGCAACAAGAAACTTACTCAGCTTTTGATAACAGTCTAGCATTGACATTGTTGATACCATTCAGTGACGAGAGCAGCTGCAGTAGGTCAGATGTTACTGTTAACATCCACATACTAACTTTTGAATCAAAATAAATTGAACAATGGATGACAGTGAATCTTTCAAAATTTTACATTAATAATTTATCTTTTATAGCAGGTATTCCAATTTGCATACAATTACTCGTAAAACTACAGCAATTTCAAGAAATATCAAAGTTAAAAAAAGACAAAAAAAAAATTAAATAAAGAGGTTCGCTCATACTATACTGCTCTCAGGAGTATCACTAGTTTTTCTTTCCTGTGGAAGGGTATTTGGATGGCTGAAGTCCCACGAAAGGTGGCATTCTTTGTGTGCACAGCAACCCTTAGGAAAATTTTGACAATTGACAACCTTCGCAAGAGGCACATTTTGATAATCAACTGGTGTTGTATATGTATAAGCCATGGGGAATCTACAGATAACTTGCTACTACACTGGCCTTTGATATCAGTAGTATTTTCTTTTGTCTTTACTTTGCTTAGGCTAGCCTATGTGATGCCCAAATCTGTGTGCACTCTTATGGAGTGCTGGCAAGGATAATTCAGTGCTGTTAAATTATCAATTGTCCCAAAAGCTTAAGCTATTGGGATATGGTAAATTTAATCATTTAAGTATTTAATCAATACTTCTAACAAGCGCCATAGAGCAGCAAAGGTGTCGTGATCCATGCCTCTTTGTGTCATATGGAACCTATGGCTTGAAAGAAACAAGAGATTTTTTTATGGGTTTGAGCTGTGTGGAGCCTAGATAGTATTTGATCTGGATTATGACTTGACCAAATATAGAAGTGTCATGGTTTTTTATTGGGAAATTTTTTGAGACTTAGTCTATGGAAATTTTTGGCTTTAGGCCATTGAGGATCTGTTGTGTGGGATATAAATAGTGTTGCTTCAGATTAGGGTTTCGGTGTCTTGTTGAGGGGGAAAAAAACTGAACTGTCACATCTTGTATAATTTCCATAAAAATAGTGAATTACTGCAACTCCATAGACGTAGGCAAATTGCCAAACCACATAATTTCTTGAGTTGTGTGATTGCCTCTGTGTGTGTTAATTTTCTTCTGTTTTTCGCATCTCACAGATCTGGGAATTTGTGAATATCCCCAACACAGGACACTGATATTTTAACACCTTAGTTTCTTATTTCCCTGCGCTGTTCATTGACTTTCATATCCAAATATTAAATATGACCAAAAAATGCACATTTAGTGTGACAAAGAAAGAAAGCAGCATCCAACAAACAGGAGAGAATGAAGAAAATAAGGTTCTGGCACAAAGCAGTCATCAAGAACCTATATATACTTCTTTTCAACTATAAGCATACCAAGGAAACAAATCACCATAATACCTATACATACTAGACTACTAGCAATGGAAGATCACAAAATTTTCTAACTATTATGCAGATTATTGGTTCTGGCCTAATGTGGAAAGGTCTAGAGGTGAAATCTTTGTGTGGTCAATTTTCATGGGAACAAATGATCAAGTTTAGAGTAAAATACCTAGGACTGCGTCAAAATCTGATTCATTTCAGGTATGAATGCTGTCAGGCAGTGAATTAGATATTTTAATTTTTAACAGGTAGTACGATGAGAGGAGGAGAATATGACAACAATACTGGGTTTGTTGGTCAGATGAATACAGTTTACTTATCTTTGAAAGGGGGAATTTATAACTGTTCTAACAATCAGGAAAGACCATCCATGTCTCACATTGACAGATTCTTAGTTTCCACTTGAATGGGAAGCACACTTTGGTGATGCAATTCAAAAACTACTTCTGATAACGGCCCTTTATTATTGGATCATGGTAGCCTGCATGGGTGGTAAGCACCATTCCATTTTGAAAATAAGTGGATGAAATTGGCGAGGGCTCTGAAAGATTACTTGCGAGCATCAAATGGAGACGTTTTTGACTTTGTGTGGTTTAAAAATAGCATATGTTGGAGAAGGTAAAGGGCCTGGTGGGAAGGAGGAGATGGTGCTATCTGCAAATGATAGAATGAAGAGACAGGAATTCAAATTTGAATAAGGCTGGCCCACTTGCAGAAACATATTTGAGGAAGACATCTAGGGGACTATAGTTGAAGGAAGGAGATTCCATTAAGTAGTTTTTTCATTGTTTGGCCAATTCTCATAGAAGAGTCAACTTCAAAGGTAATTTTGAGGGTGATAGAGTTGTCCATTCAGAGGAAAATGAAGCAAACGCAGCACTAGTGGGGTTTTATAAAGGGCTTTATTCCAAACAATCCAGGAAGAGACCGTAGGCAGAAAAGTTGCAAATTTCATCCATTGATAAGGAGACTAAGGATTTTTTCAAGATTGAGAGTTGAGAATCAGGTATAGTTTCCATGATTTGTTACTCTTAGTCTCCTGAATGCCAAGTTGGAGCCCAGATTTCTTGGGAGTTTTAAGAATGGGAAGTTTGAGATTTGCTCTTTTTACAAGTCTTAGAGGATCTACAAGAGTTCAGTTCCCTTGGAGGAATATGTAGAGTGTTAAGGTACATCAACCGTGTTTGGTAAAATTATGATAGTGGATAATCTTTAAAAAACAATCCCAGCTGATTATTAATTGATGTTAAAAGTGAAAGAGTAACAGAGAGCCAACGCCTGACAGATCATCTTCTTCATTGCTCAGTAGTGAGTAACTTGTGGGCTTTTTTATGCTTTTTTGGGGCTGCTTGGGTTATACGAAAAACAGTGATTTAGATGTTAGAATGTTTACAAGGACATCATCACAGAAACTAGAAGATTTGGACGGCTATAATGGACTATTCAACAAGAGAGGAGTGGTAGAACGTTTGATGGTTGGTGTTGAACGGTCTGTTCTTGTACTTCAGCAATTAATGTTTTTTTTTAGTAGATGACTATTCTAGGTAGCATCCCTCCACCCTCTATTTTAGACATTTTAGAACTTTTTTTTTTATAGGTAATGTAAAATATTATTAAAAATCATAGCCAACCCAAGTACATTGGGAATGTACTGTAGAGGCAAAAATAGGAACCAAAATTACAATGATCATGTAAAACAGGAAGAGAAAAACATGACAAATGAGACAGACCCAAACTCCATTCAAGGAAAGTATGAAAGAAAAAAGATTTAAGCTCTAGCATAGACCGCACACATCCCTCGAAACTTCTAGCATTCATTTCTTGCCAAATACACCACATCAAGCGATGCAACACAAGCCTCCAAAGAGCTATATTGCGATATCGCCTGAACTTACCCTACCTGAACAACACAATGACCTCATGTGGCATAACCTAGTGAATTCTAAGTTGGAGATTGTAAGTCTTTAGGAGTAGGTCAATTCACATATTGTAATTTGATCTATTTCCTCTTTTTGAATAAAATTGTTTACTTAAAAAATAAAAATAAATAAATAAATAAATAATTCAACTCATTTTTTTACACTTGTCCGTTGCAATGCTAATATTTGGTTGGAGAAATTGGTTTGGGAAACAATCCTCAGCTGTGTGGAATATGGTGCTGGCATGCTTGATGTGGATAGTTTGGACAGAACGGAACAGTCAGATGTTTGAGGATGTTGAGAAATCTCTTGATCATTTGAAATCCTTGTTGATTTGCTACTTTTTTTACTCAGGCTTGGGGTGTTTTACAAATTTTTAATTCCATTTTAGAGTTCCAATACTCTTTAAGATTTTCAACTTGATGCTTTTGTAATTTATTAAGATGCTTTGTGTTCATCGTCGTGAACATAAAGCCATCTTCATTTTCAATAAAACTTTCATTACTTATCCAAAAAAAAAAAAAAAAAAGAAGCAAAAACACCGGTTAGAACTAAAGGCAACAAAATGGTGTTATAGATCTTCTCAAAGAATGCCCATGAGCTTTGGCTCAAATGGCAATGTGTAGGTTACAGCCCTAGATTGAAGACCCACTTAGTGCGTTTGTAATTAATAATAAAAAAGAAATGAAAAAGACCAGCTAAAGAATGCTTACCCTATCATGCTGAAAACTTGAGGATTTTAACACGTCAAAGAACTCAGTGAAACTCAGGAAGAATTCTACATCAAAAGTAACTTCAAGTGGTTGAAGCATGCCCTGAATCAAGAAGTTACAATACAAAAATTGTCAATTTATTCAATCATTAGAAATATGTACCAAAATGAAGCTAGATATAAAGACTGAGCACTCATTTTCTTAGATTACTAAGTATACAAGAGCAAAAGATGGAATAATTACCTTTACTGACAACTCAACCTCACAGTTTGGAGACACATCCACTTGGACGCTACAAGAAGGTTGCTTATCATACAGTAAACCTTCCTCAACAATGGGCTGCAAATAGAGAAGGTCAATCACAAATGGTGGCTCCAATTAGTAGATCATGAAAAGTTATGAAAACCAGAAAAGGAAACTCGAATATAAATCACAGATTTCATAAGATGTCATTAAATTACGTCAGGCACAAATGGCTATTCATATGGGTGATTAAAGGGTTCTTGCATATATCAATATATAGCCTTAGAAGTATCCAATCAAAAAAGGATTTAAATGGAACAGAATCATAACACAAACTGGTTTGTGTTTCAAATGAGATCACATCAACTTCAGATAGATAGAAAACTGCATTACGTATAACAGTACTATTCTGCGAAGCAAGAAGCCATAGCAAGAGGCAAAGTGGGCTCAAGAGCAGGACAAGGGAAATAGTTTTCAGATAAAGTTCCAAGATTTGGAGCAAATGCAAACATGATAAAGATATCCTCAATATTAAAAAAGGAGTCAAAATCACAATGAATATTTTGTAAGAATTTACAATTGTAGAACTGATTATCAAAACAAAGCAATCTTGTTCAACTGATTATCAACTAACAGCAATAAAACAATGTAGTGTTAAATAACTAGGGTTTTTATCTTCTATATTTTCTGGGATTAGTATACACAAAGACCTGGTGGTTGCCCATGACTTCATGCTCAACGCAATTCTTAAAGAGGAAAGAGGTGCTGTTTAAGCTAGAACTCATTGGTGTCAGATGTAGGTGTAGCTTCTGGTCTTTTACTTGAAAAATTAATTAGCAGCAGCTGCTTCTTCACAATTATCATTATTTATAGCTTCCATGTGGCAAGTTGTTTGAGAGTTTCAAAATGTCTCAAAATTTATCTATTTCTTCATAATCCAATAGTTACAATGGAGGAGGGAGAATTTGAACCCTAGATGTCTTAAAAATACCAAAAGGTGCCAACCAATTGAGCTACAGCCTACAAGGCTCTTGGATCTCAGAATTCTATTCCTTTTTTTTTAATAAGTGGCTCTCAGAATTCTCTCTCTATCAAGGTAAGTAGAAGATAAGGTCCTGTGAAAGTGGCATCACTGGCATGAGGAATCACAAGTTTCAAAAGATCATAAGAGGAGAGCATAAAATCGGGGTTCCAGTGTTGTACATTGCTGAATATATGAGATAAGTTCAAGTTTCAGAGTTCATGATAAATAACAAAAATACTTCGGTAAAAGCCATTGATTTCACTTAATGGTTCAACCAACTTGGAAACAACATTAGTTGCTACGGAATTTTTATCCAATCAATTAAAGAAAACCAATGTAACCAACAAAAATAAGCTGTGTTGCAACAAGAGACTAAAATTTTCATTCAGCTTAACTTCTTTTTTTTTTTTTTTTTGACAAGATAACTGATGTGCTCAAAGACCTGTGACAATATTATTCTTGGGAATTGACTTCCCATATTTTTTTCCTCAACTAGAAATATCCTTTACCATTCTTCTACATGTAAGCCAGCTTGTCCACCAAAGTAGTGTTTTAATACTTGAAATTCCTTTTCTTTTTTTCTTTCTTTCTTTTTATTGTACTAAAATATAGCAGATCTCAAGTTTTACAAAGCTAGGGCTTAGCCATTCAGCAAAATAGACTTTTCTGGAAATAAAAACTTGGTACCACATGTACTACCTGATCAAGTGATGCAGTAAAATAAATGTTAAAATATATATTAAATTTAAGTCACACAATGAATGATGAATTCTTAGGCCAAACCCATTTGCTGCAAGCAAATGAAACTTTAATAGAGTGCATAAAGAGAAATACAGACCATTCGATTCATCAAGAAAGAAATACAAACCATTTTCATAAGTAGAATGACTTTCTTGCTACATGGACAAACCATCTCCCCTGACTCCACTAGAGCATTGATGGTTGCAGACTCTTCAAAAAGCTTACACTCAATAGTTACCCCAAGAAGAACCAACTCAGCAATTTCTTGTCCATACTTTCTGGGGGGGTGGGGGGAAGCACAATGTTTTTGAATAAATTCAAATTAATAATATGCTTACCAACAAATAAGCAGCAGTACAAGTGCAAGCATATTTATATTTAGTCAACAGATGAATCAGTAAACCCAGATGTTAGCAACAACTTAACCCAATATGATTAATACAAATTAGAGAAACTAATAAAATAGAAAACAAACAACCACATATGACATGTGCCACTTTTTTTCTACATTTTTAGCCACCAAGCAACAATGCCCACAGCCTCCGATCTATTATGGCTGCAAGTTCAGGCATTTTTTTTCTTAAAAGACCCAAAAAAAGCTGTAAAAAGTTCTGCAACCCATTTATTTAGTAATTCAGTCCATATTAATGAAAAGGTACAATAACAAACCTAGACGAAGACAAATAGTTTAATGCGAATCTTATGCCCAGGCTTGGCTCATTTATAAACTGTGCCTAACACCTTAAGTTCTGGCTCATTTGCTAAACCATCTGGAGTCCAAGCTGCAGCAACTTCAACTCATAGGTTAGGGAGCACAGATATTTTTATATATTTTAATATTATAAAATAATTTATACAAAATTACCAACATACCCTGCTGCTATGGTTCTCAATTACAGACTTTACAACCATTGACATGAGATACTGATGGTCTAGGAAAGGCAAAAAGATCAGTGAATTAGATGAGAGATAGTGAGTTTGTACATATTGGATCATGTATATCAGAAAAAGGTTAACTTCTATCATCCCAGATATAGAAACATAAGAAGGAATATATCATTGTGCCTACATTTCAACCATTACCTGGGATAAGGTAGAGATTGCAAATCATATGATCCTCTCCTTTTCTCCTTTCTTTTCTTATTTTCGTTCTCATAGTTTCCTTATCAATTTAGAACCAAGATTCATACAACATTTCTAAGTTTAAATGGTGGACGTAGCTGAAAAATCATTTCAGCTCTATCCAAACATTCACTTTATCATAACTTTAAAACTAGGTCCCACGGCACTCTTCACACATTTAAAAATTATTTCAGTTTTCAGCAATAAGCAGTATCCAAACAAACCCATAGCTGTCAATTGATTTCATCTACTATTTATTTTCCATCTATCAATTTTCTAAAAGATGATAAAGATTATATAGGGGCTGATGTGAAACTATGCTTAATTTTCTTAGGTTTTACTAATCTGATCCCAAGAATGAAAGTCAAACATGCAAATGATCTACAAATAAGCAATTCAAGACCTCAGCGGCTCAGCCAAATGATGGTATATCAATCTTTATGCATCCAAGTTCAACTTGGGCTCAGCTCATGCAAGCTCAAGCAGAGTACCAATTAATCAAGCAAGTGCAGCCATACAAAACAAACCCAAGTGGTTTATTGAAAGCAGTTAGAAAGGGAAGCTGTTGATTTCACTATCATGCTCAAGAAATAACAAGTTAAAGCATTATAAATTGCAGAAGAGAAGCATCCATCCATACATGCTCCGCAGTGTTGCAGAAATTTGATGAATGCTGAACTTGATTGCACATAGATAGATCTTATCATTCACAACAATGTCTCCATTGGATAAAACTGGAGGACAGAATTCTGTTGCTTCATAAATATCCTGTACAAAAAGTCAGTAATTAGTTTTTGAGAGCTGTTATACTTGTCCAAAAAAAAAATTTAAAAACTGTTATAAGTATGTGATAAGGATACAATTGAAAATTTGTGATATCAGTGTAATTACCTAGATATAAATAATATACATGTGTGTTAGCAAGAACAATTTTTTTTACCATTTATAAACCACTACTTGTCCTAGAAGCTTAAACTAATAGGAAACGGTGAATTTAATCACTTAATAATTATTTTAACACTCCCTCTCGCGTGTGAGCAAGACACCACCTCAATAAGTGGGCCAGCACGTGGAATTTTTAAGATTAAATGGGAGGTAAGTAGAGACAGAGTTCAAACCCAAGACCACTTGCTCTGATATCATGAAAACTACTGCTGGTATTCTAACAACTAGCACTCAATTGGCACATGTACCTTTATAACTTCATCAGAAACAACACCAGAAAATTGACTCGAATCGTCTGTTCCTCCAGCACCAAGCACACCACGGGACAGCCAATTTAGCCATCCTCGGGACTTGCTGGCTGAAGAGTCATCACTTCGTGACTTCTCCACAGCAACACTAGAACCATTTGTTTCCGTATCGGACGCTGAATACTCTGAGGAAAATTCCTGCACGAACATCAAACAAGAAAAATTAAGATAAAATGTGCAGCTTGCAGAAAACATAAAATATAGCTAGGAATATCAAAGTTTTACCTATGTGTGCTTCTTTTCACAAATTATTACAAAGATCGACTGAAAAACAACATGTGGATTTAATTTCCTATTCTACACATCAGTAGAACTCATACCTGTAGCTCATGTTCAGCAGCAGACCTATAGCTTAAAATATCATCTACATCTGATTCTTTCTCCATTTGCTCTAATTCTCGAAGAATATCTTCATCAACTGACTGGTAATCATGAATTGAACATCAATGCCACTAGCAGATCAGATACTAAACAAATTCTAACTTAGATGTTAATGCCATATCATAATGACATATGAATCCACATATGGAACCAATAAAATTTCAACAACAGTCCATGTTGAGAACCTTCCATTATATTAGATGAAAAGCATCAGATAAGTTGAAGGAAAAGAAAATCAAAGCGTTATTTGGATAAGCTTCTATATTTACAACATTGGAAGAAGATATTATAGCTGATTGTGTGTCAGTATTACTATTACTACATCAAATTGCATGCTTAAGTAATATTAAATACTCAACAAGATTTGGTACATGATGTAATTGTACCACAAAGGACATAAGAGACATCATCACCAACATTTAAAGCATCAAACCCTTGGCAAATGTGAGAGCCATTTGGCATCGCTTGAAATGTGAAATTCAAAGGACAATCATATCTGCACTGCTATCATTTACAGCCACAAACCCCAACTCCAAACCATACAAAATGGAATAATAGAAGTGCACTGAAAGAGGATAGGGTACAGATAAGACACAGACATTAATACAAGTCAAATTGTTCTTTTGGCAAGAAAGTTGAAGCATATCTGACATATGTATCACTGTATATGTGTTTATCAAGGAAGAAGAATATCACCTGTTCTTGTCGAAGAAAATCCAGCTTGGTCTTGTACAAATTCTTATACTTCCGACGATAACTTCTGCATTCAGGAATAAAAACTAATTGATAATTAATATCTGAGCAGGAAAATTTATAATTTCAAGGTCAAGGTGTACTAGCACTTCTATTGTCATTAATAAGAAATAAAATTCATTAAATAAAAAGATAGTGAACTCCTAGTACATAGGAACTATATCAGACAAACCTCATACAACAAAAGAACAAAAAGTTGCTCTTACAGCTTGAAATATCCAAAACAAAAAAAGAAGAAGAAGAAGAAAAATACAATAAAGTTATTGAACTGATTAGGAAAGTCCAATTGACAAAGCATCTACCCATAGACTCCAATTAATGTCATGACTCATGAGTAACCAATTTTACCTAACTCCACTGCTAGAATGCAATTGGCCATATAAATCCAAAGTAAACTTCTCGCCTACTATCAAAATCTTTAAGATCCCAAAGACCCATTCAAAATCTCCTTATTCTCCCTACCACTTTCTTTTCTTTTCTTTTTTTGGATAAGTAAATAAGATTCATTAATAAAGAAAGGACATTACACAAGCACAAGGAAAAATTGTTTCCGCATTCCAAAAGAATTTCAAAAATAGGAACACCAACTTAGGCAAAAGAAGCTCAATGCTGTCAACTGTTCTTGAATTCTCTCCCTCCAAGACACCACATGAGACAGAGGAACAACATTCCATATAACACTGAACCTATGCCTACAAAACTGCCCCTTCCAACAAACAATAAATCCACCACTTTCTTGGGCATGACCCACATGAATCTAGGCAATGAAAACAAAGAGATCACCAATAACTAGCAAATCTTCATAATCATTTCCCTAGGAGAGCTTGATTAAATGAGAAGAGTTTGATTACATGTACTCAGTTTACAAATCCCAATCCACCCTCCTTTAATGAAGAATGCACCAGCCCCCCTAGCTATGTCACATCTATTTTAATTTTAATACAAGCAAGCTGAATAGAAAGAAACTCAAATACACACTCACACATAACTAAAAAAATGTAGCATAAATTTGCATAGGCCTAAAATAAATTCACGTGTTTATGAATCAGACTATACACTGATTCGGAAATTCGATATGATTCATACAATCCATACACATGTATTGTATGATACATGAGTATATCCTTGATACGAACATACGATACGTATCTTTTTGCCCTTGATTCAACATGTGCATTAGATATTACATTTCACATACCGTTTGACACTAACAGAAATGAATCTGTCTGATAAGTTAAATGGATGGAACTGGCTATGAAGACCCTACTACAAATCTGAAGTTATTCATTGGTCACAACGCATTAAACCTTAGAGGAATGAACTTCTGACCTCACCCTCCATATATGAGAAAAAGAGATGTCATTTTTAGTAAGCAACTATTAATTGAAAATTTTTTTTTTTTTTTTTTTTTGATAAGTAATAAGTTTTATTGATATCAAAAAGGAACACCCTAGTAGACAGGGAGTGTACAAGGGGTCAAGAAATCAAATACAAAAATTGCAAGAGTCTAGGAAATCACATATTAATTGAAAGTTTTGAAAGTAGATAGACACTACAATGATTTGTCAAAAAATTTACCACATATATGCCCATTTGTAGGATTTTTTTTCTTCCGAATTAAACCCAGTTGTAATATGATTCATTGTGTAAGACAGTTAAATTCGAAGTAAGATTACAGACAATAAAGAAATATAATATATTAAAAATGTGCAAAGAAAGAACACACATACACATTACATATTAAAAATGTGCAAACTAAGAACGAAAATCAAACAAATCACATGCTTGTTGACAATGCGTAATGTCTAGAAATTACATCTCAATAGAATGTATACTTACAGTCGCTGTCCGAGGTATCTCCACGAAGTTTTCTTTAATTTATTACGAACATCTGATAAGACAGATTCTTGCGCATAGTGCCACCACAATATCTGCCAACCATTGAGTTTTCTTGATAAAGGACTACACCAGGGACGATAACGTCCATACCTACATAATTCAATAATAACAGATCAAATATATTCCATTCTTGAGCTTCAGATGTTGATGACACAACCATAGCATGGTACAAGAAAGAATATCCTCTGAGCCAAAGCCCAAGAATAAGTGTCTATGGTAGTTAATTAGGTTTTGTTTTATATTTTATTTGGTTATTCTAGAGTCAAGGCTATTTTAGTAATTTTACAATTGTTGGGTATGGGCCATGGGTTTTATTTTATTAATAAGTCTTATTTAGTTTATGGGTCTTTATGTATAGGCTTTGGTTTAATTGAATTAGGTTTTGATTTACTAGTCAAACTAAGAGTCGTATAATACTACTAGTACAAGAAAGAGTCTTTTATATACATACATACATATATGTGAGGAGCGTGGAACTCAATGTACATGAAGGAGAGAGTTGATTATTAAAATTATTGAGTGTTTGAGAATATAGGCACGTTGGCCTTTGTGGTTCCCTTCTCCTTTTCTCTTCTTCATCCCGTTTTTCTTCTTCTTTTCTTTCTCTAATTTACTGTTCATGGGTACCTGAACATCCTAAATTTCTCTCTCTAATTCCTCTTCTTTACAAACCCAAAACCCACAACAAACACACATAGGCAAATCCCTAATTTGTCCGACATCATTGGTTTACTAAAACTTGCAAGTTACATCTACAAATGTCACCAAAGTATGGTCAATAAAGCAGAAATGACAAAAACAACAATAACCAACATTTCTATTCCTTATCTTCCCTAAAGTGTAATTTGTGCATGTTATGTATGTGTATCTCTGCAAGTATATATGAGTGTCAGGCATAAAGAATTATTAACAAAAATAAAATAAAATTAAAAAAATAAAGAGGAAGGGGGAAACCCCTTGGTGATGCAGGTGATCCTTGACCAAACCCAAATGTATTAACCTTCCATTTGCATGCCTTCCCACGCTACAAGAATTTTTTTGATAAGTAATAATATTTATTCAACAACAAAATTTAGGTACAGTACTTAAGTGCTGTTCCTTAAATTCCCTTCTTAAAATTCAGTCATGTGGCTTTTTTCTCATGGGATGGAAGTGTATTTTTAGTTAAGTACTGCCACATGGCTGAACTTTAAGAGAGAAACATAAAAAACAGCACCTAGGTATTGTACCTAAATTTTGCCCTTTATTCAAAAAGAATCAACAAGTACACAGGAAGAATACAAGCTATCTTCCCATACTACAAGAATAAAAGAAACAAAGCAAAAACATCCTATGCACACTATTGCAAGCACCCAAACAATCATCCTTGTCAGCCATTAGGTGTCAAATATTTTAAGGTTTATATTACAACTTACAAATACTGAAACTGTAATAGGTGCTCCAAACACTACACGGTGTCTTCCAGGTGTCAAAATTTTTCCATATCCTCCATAATGTTCTACCTTGTCAAAATAATTTCAACTCTGTTTTCTGAAACTTTTTCTTTTTAATAAATCAACTTATTTATGAATCTGAAAAGAGACATGCAAACATACAAAGTTAACTTCTAAGGCGTAATATGTCCATTATTAGCATACATTTTTTTAAAACAAATCATGTAATAATACCAAAACCAACATAAGATGTCAAACCAATCATAAGCAAATCAAGTCAAACAAAAATTTTGCAGTGATGCCAGCTAAAAGCAAAAATCTAAATAAAGAAAAAAAATTCCAATTTAAACTGTTAAGATAGACAATCCATACTGAATAGCTTCTCAATAAAATTATTACAAAAATGTAATACAGAAAACAATATAAATGAAATAATGAACTTACCTCTCTCTCAAATGACATGTGCCTAAATAATCCCACAACACCAAAATTTGCTGCAACTGAACCTCATTCAACGATATGACCTAATAAAATCAGAAAGTGCAAATTACAAAGAGTAAAATGCCAATTAAAATTATTGTAAGCTTTTTCTAATTAAAATTTAGAAAAAAAAAATTAAAAACCAACCAAGCCAGTTAACTCAGCAGTCATAGAATATTGCGGTGCATTGTTATCAAGCTTTCCTGATCTGTTAACCTACATGAAAGAACAAACATTAGTATCATCAATACAAAAATAATTATCAATATATTTTTATATAATGAGAAATGAACTTTTAAAGACTTACAAAAACAAAGAGACAAAAAGGAAAGAAGAAAAATAAAAATAAAATAAAATGTCAATATTCCCCAATTGAACAAAGCAGCTCTTTTTTTTTTATCAATAAGTTAGACATGCACTCAATTGGTTTTGAACCCACGACCGCACCCTCCACCCATTCTCATAAAGGGAAGAAATGCCATAGAGCTCATTGGCAACAAAACAACCACTATATAGTGCCACAACCTTGGCCTATTGTTTTGTTAAGTATCAAAGTTCAACTGAAAACCCCAAATGGGGGCAACCCCATACAGAGGAAGTATACTCAATGGTGCCACCCATGAAAAGGAAAAAATGATGATTGCACATAAAATTCTTAAGTTAAAAATGTCAATTAAATCTAAAAGAGAGATTGAGAAACCATGTAAAGGCCTATAGAGAATCCACCTTGAAATGCCTGGTATTACTCTGCAGCCATACAGACCACATCAAACAATAAGAAATTGCTCCCCAAACAACTAGGCTCTTTCCCATTCAAACTTTATAAGCCAAGAAACCAACAAGTCAACCATAGACTCAGGCATAACCCAATGCACTTAACAAAAGAAAAGACTAAGGAGCAAAGATTCTGTGCACTGATCAATGGAAGTAGCAAATGATCCATGAATTATCCATCCCTTCTAAACATATAAATAGCAAATAAGAATATAACGAACAGTGTTCTGTTTTTACAAGTTATCAGCAGTTAAGTAGCAATCTAGGGCTGTGTTCCAAACAAAGAAAGGGACCTTAGAAGTGGTTCGAAGTCCGTATGAAAGAACATTATGTCCAACCATCCAACTTAACATAGGAACTTCTGAACTTCCATCGCATCTTATACTCCCCAACACCACCCACTTGTGCCCTATATACATCAGCCATCATAAGAAATCAACCCCATGCCTTACCCCCACCTCAGACACACAAGCAGGCCCTCAATCATTGATTACTTTCTTGTGGGAGAGAGTGTAGATTTCTATATGAACAAAATTTAGCTACAAAACTGGTTGTAACTTAATGCTACAAACTTACTCAATAAAATAAATATTACTATATATTTTGAAAATCTAACCGTTGAATTGCATGTTCTTTAGGCTCTTAATACACGTCAAATTTTGTATCAATTGGATATTATTTATTATATAATCTATAAGTTTATATTTTATGCGTAATTTTAAATTACAAAAACTTGCAATTTAAAAATTTTATTGATGATATAGCTATTGATTTTTAATTTTCTTGAAACTTTGCAAACATAGAGGATATAAAAAGAATAAGTAATCTAATGATGAATTTGTCAAAATTCACCTCCTATAAAAAGGTATTGAGTAAGGTTATAGTCTAAGAGTACAACCAATTTTGTCACTAAACTTTACCCTTTCTATACCATGGGCATTATCATTCACTACAAGGGTATCAAACAAGTTATGTTTTCATTGTTATCAAACTATTTGCCATTTTTTTTTTTTTTTTTTGATAAGTAAGAAAGATGTATATTCAAAAAATTGCTCTATGCAGAAAAAGCATAAAGCAAAACAAAGAGTACAAAAAAGAGAAAACAAAAATACAAAGAAACTTAATTACAAAAGAGAGAGCTAAGGAACACAAGGATAGAATCACTAGATGTGAGTCCCCAAGCCTTAGACCAATCAGAAAGAGAGCCCCTAAATGAACCAAGCAGCGAACTGTTTGCCATTTTGATATATCCAGGTCTTATTTTAACCTTTGGCTTCTATAGCATTGGTGGTCCTACCTTATCTCAGCAATGTTTATCCTTATTTATTTTTCCAATTACTACATTATGCTACAAAAATCAAAACATATTTCAAATAAAAAAATTGTAATCAAAACCAAGATTTGACCACTGAGAAAAGTCTCAAAGGCAACTTAAAAAAACATAAATAAGAGAAGAGTCATACTAACGAGTGCCCTTAGGGCAATGGTTAATAATCTATTTTAGAGAAATTTTGACACCACTTTTATGGGAAATGAAAAAAGCTGTTAAAAAATTAATTGCTTTTTTTTCTTTTCCTATAAAAATTTTCTTTAAATGGATTGATAACCATTGCCCCTAAGGCATCCGTTAGCATTTCCCATAAGAGAAACACTAATGTCAAACACCAAACTACCCCTCCATAGAGTATCCTAACCATCAACTCCACTTCTGCAACCAAGTGGACCATTTCAAGCAAATTGATCAAGGAGAAACTAATAATCCAATACGAAAGGAAATAAAGCAAACAACTTCAAATTAAGTAGTAAATAACAAAATTATATAGAGATATGTCAGAAAAGGAAAAACCAAAAACAGTTCCAAGGATTTTAAGCTAAGATCAGTTTGAAATCCTACTGCATCAAGTCTGGACACCCAACTTCTTACTGTTCCTTGAATAGGCTGTCTACCACAGACACATACAAAAAACCAGTCGTATAAATAAAATTAATGTCCTCCAAAAAAAGGAACAATAGGACTGCAAGGATGTCTAAAACCACTTAAGAGGAATGTATCCAACGAAAAAAGGAACAACAGGACTGCAAGGATATCTAAAATCACCTAAACAGATACATGTCCAACAATAAGTCATTCGACAAACAAATCACAAAGCCAAAAACAATCTTCTAAAGTCCAAGTTACAACTATGGCCCAAAATTACAAAATGGACAAAAATATAGTGAATGAAAGATTGTAAATCAAATTTGCATACCAAGAGAGACAATGATACATCACAAGGTGCCAATAAGGAGTCACAATTTTTCCCTCCAGATTCTTCATTTCCCCGTAATTTGGAGTTTCCAGCATTTTCCAAAGTCACCAAGTCCATTGTTCCATGAAATGTGCGGCAATAAATTTCCAAACCAATAATCTCCACAATTTTGTTGACTTGGTCCCCCCTTACCAATCCATTATATGACCTGACATTTGGAGAACAATAAAATTAACTGCCAATTAACACTAATACTAAGCACAAATCATGGAACTATAAAAGATTCTCAGCCATCCCTAACTTCTTCTTTTTTTTTTTTTTTTGGTATCATGGAACCTCGCAAAGGCCCAACCCATGGAGAGTAAGCCCCAGGTATTGGGAAAGTGAGGGTATGTCATGAGGAATTGAAACAGGGCACTCCTAGTTGGAGTGGAATTTATCCATTACCCCTGACCGTTCCACTCAAACCCTCGTGGGCGCCATCCCTAGTCTTTTCCTAAGATTAAAATAAATAAAGAAAGAGAGAAAGAAGAAACAAAGTGATGAAATTTAAGAGAACATCAAAACTAGAATACAAAACTAGGGCGGCTAAAGCTAAGGTAACCAACATGCACATCAAAAAAAGAAATTAGAGAGTTTCATTGATACTTTTTACAACAAATACTTCAGATCCAACATTCTAAGCTTTATGTTTAAGCCATAGCACTAGACAAACACAAAGAATGGAGCTAAATTTAAATCCATGAAATCCAATTTATCAAAAAATAAATAAATTCAAGAATCCTAGAAGTAGGACTTATCAGCAATTTCAGTAACAGAAATAGTCAACTAGCATGGTTCCTCACTATACTGTTCAGTCAGGTGAATGTTAGCATCTTTAATAAATGATAAAACTACCAGAAAACATAAGAAACGAAAAAATTACCAAACAGGATTTTGCTTCATAATCGTCAAGCTGGAAAGCTTTAAACCCAAAGTAATATGTTCCTGGGAAACATTTTTCAACAGAAAAAATTGTACATGATTAATCATGAAGAATTAGTCAGAATGGTAATTTATAAGGGTTCACTTCCATTTAAATATACAAATAAGATTGTTGAGCTACAATTCAGTCCTGCTATTTGTTTTCTTTAAAATTAAAAATAACTAAATAAATAAATGCGCACCATCAATTTCACCTTCAATTGCTTCCATGTTTCATAACAAGAAATATGAGATAAATCTTCTCTTTTTTATTTTATTATATATATGAAAGTTGTTGATAAATAACAGATCTATGTATACACTACCTACCTACATGCTACATACAGTACGCATATCCAAATCATATTAAGGAGACACAAACATTGAACTACATAGAAGTTGTAATCGTTGACATAAACTATGGTACTGCCACAAAATAAAACAAATCTTAACACTTAATCAAGAAGATTCAAATTCTCAACCCAACTTTTAAGTAAACTATATATATATATATATGCAAAGAGCAATTTTTTTTTTTTTTAGGTATATATATGCAAAGAGCAATTTTTTTGGATAGGTATATATATATGCAAAGAGCAATTAATGCTGAAACTAGCAATTTAAATGGTAGCATTTAAACAAAACACTAAGATTGCTCCAACAAAGCCACTAATGAAACTAATATATGACTTATAACCAAAAAGGAAGCCAAGAGACTTGTAGCCCAATGGCATTGTCTGGTCTCCTTTATAAGGAGGATTGGGTGGGTTCACATCCCCCCACCCCCATTTGTTAGAATTGAACTATAAAAAATAAAAATAAAAATGCAACACAAAAGGTAAAGTGAACAAACAGGGAATAAATAGATTTACCAAGTCATTCTGCGTATCCTGGTACACAAAATGAAAATTTCTGATGGTGACTCGGATGCTGTCAAGAATCTAGGGTGGAAAACAAAGGAAATCATAAATATGAACTCACAAAATTACAGCCCAAGTGGAAAAAGAAATAACAATCAGACCAAAAGTAATGTCACCTTTGCAGTAATGTATGAACTAAACCCAGCCTGATTATCTGCAGAAAAATGAAACAATAGATAAGAACCGAATGTCAAAACTACATTGAGAAACTATTTCCAAAGAAAAGCTCACATTATCATGTCCTCTCCTAAGGTGCATTAGCATAAAGTACTCTTTTGGGAAGCCTAAGAGCAAAGCAAGCACCCTAGGACATTCAAGAAGCCTTTTTGGTTCAAGACTAGGTGTTTAAGGTAGTTAATTAGGTCATTATTATTTTAGTTTATTCTACATTTGGATTTCCTGTGTGGGTCAAGAGTATTTTCATAAACCTAGTAACTATTGGTGGTGTGTTATGATCCTAGTATCCCATATGGATTAAGTATAAGCTTAACCATGTGTTTATAAGCTCTTGAGCATCCTTCTCTTGCAAGCCGGTTTTCAAGGATGAGTTCTACCCATAAGTTTGCAACATTTTGTATCAGAGCCAACCACCACCCCGAGTAATTGGGTGTAACTGATTGAGTATGGGATCAAATGAGTTGCGGCTTTGTGCTTGGATCCCAGAAGGGATGACCTAGAGGCTAGATTAAAATAACTAATAGATGAGTGGAGCCACCAAAAGAGAAAGGCCTAGCATCGAGTCAATGTCGTTAGAGTGAGCCGTGGACGTCGGCTACGGAGCGTGGTAGTATGTTATGATCTTAATGTCCCACATGGATTAAGTATAAGCTTAACTATGTGTTTATAAGCTTTGGTCACCCTCCCCTTGCAAGCCAGTTTTTAAAGGTGAGTTCTGCTCATGGGTTTGTAACATTTGGTATCAAACTACGGGCTATGGCAAAGTGCTTGGAAGTAGTTGGTGTGTTCAATCTTTAAGATACTTTGGAGTATTGGATTAGTAGCCGATTTCCCCTCATGAAGGTGTCATTTCACAACAGCACCTTGTGGGCAAGGTGTTTTGAGGGAGAGGGGGGGGGGGGGGGAATGTTAGGAACCCCTATAGGTATATAAACAATAATTGTTGTAATGTTGCATTTAGTTATTTAGTTGGTTAGTTAGTTACAATTCTAAACATGT
Source organism: Quercus gilva (assembly GCA_023621385.1). Taxonomy (NCBI): domain Eukaryota; kingdom Viridiplantae; phylum Streptophyta; class Magnoliopsida; order Fagales; family Fagaceae; genus Quercus; species Quercus gilva. The sequence goes on from CM042476.1 coordinate 71,294,520, forward strand.
TAATCACATTTAACACATGTTGGAATTTTTAATGCACATGGGGAATAATAGGACCATTAGGATAAGGTCATGTGGGCCAATAGAATAGTTTTATAGTTTTATAAATACCTATTTGTAATTACATTTCCATCATTTGAAAATAAACCAATTGATTGCTTAGTGCATTTCCTTTCTCTCTCTCTTAATATTTCTCTATAGAGGGTGACTACCTCGAATTAAATCAATTTCCTTACAATTCCCATACATTCCCCTACAATTCTCATCTAATCCCATTAGGAACCACTAAGTTCCTAACATGGTGTGCTGATGTTCAACACCACAAGTCTTATTATATTAGTATGTGTCTTATTTAGTTGATTTGTCTGTATATTTGGCATTTAGGTTAGCTTAATTTCTTGAAAGTTGTTGCCAATGAGCTCTAACACAAATATCACCTCCTCCCTGGTCAAAGTAGGTTGGAGGGAGAGGTCGTTGATTCAACAACCATCAAGTGCGTGTGTAACTTACCACAACAACAAAACCTTAGTCCAAAAAATTTGTAGTAGGCTATGAACCCTCAACAGATTAGTTAGGATTGGCCACATGTATTCTTTTCCTCTATTCTTTTCTATCTAAAGTCAAACTCTCTGTTACTTCCTTAATTGACATGTCATATTTTATCACTTCTACTAATGTGACTTTTGGTCTTCTTCCACATTTTTTCACTCCATAAGGCTATAATATACCAAGCTATTTATGAATAGCTCGAACTCAGCTTAGGAAAAAACTTGTTTATGTTCGTTTGTTTAAATAACAAGCCAAGTTCAAGCCTTAAGTTTGGGGTCGATTATTAAATGAGCCAAACTCAATCATAATAATGTGTTCGTGAATAAGCTCATGAACATAAGGGCTTTATATTTTTAAATGTATACTTGTCTAAAAATATATTTATATAGACTTGAAATTGAATTGCATAAGTTTTTTAATAAGTTCATATATTAGTAAATTATTGTTATTCGTAGCTTATTGATGATATAAACAGTCTATTTGTAATAAAAATTCATCAAATTGCGAATAAGTAAAACATTTTAGTCATGGTTTCACAATATATAGGAAAATAATAAGTTAATCAAGTAACTCGTGAGCAAGCTCAAGCTTGCTCAACAAGAAAATGAGTCAAGTTTGAACATAAAATCATGTTTGGTGAAGAGATCTAGCTCGGCTCGTGTTTTACAACCCTAAATTTGTCCCTCACTGCATTTTTTTGATAAGTAATAAGTTTTATTGATATCAAAAATGGAACACGCTAGTACAAGGAGTGTACAAAGTGTCAACAATTCAAGTACAAAAATTACAAGAATCAAGAAAAGAAAAGAATGATTGGTTTCGCATAACAGCCAACCAATCTAAAAAGTTCTAAAGAAAAATAACTTAAGGTCTAGTATGGATCTCTCATTATCTTCAAAACACCTATTTCTCTCCCTCCAAAGACACCACGTTAAAAAATGGGGCAATTAACCAAATATGACCATTTCGATGACAACCAAACCTGCCTTGCCAACAAGCTAGAAGCCTCACAACAGATTGCGGCATAGCCCAGCTTACTCCAAACACCATAGACCACAGATCCATAGCAACCAGACAATGCAGAAAGAGATGGTCAATCGATTCACCATTACATTTGCACATGTAGCACCAATCTAGTATCCAAACCTTCCTTTTTCGTAAATTATCAATTTGTCCCTCACTGCATGTGTAACTCTCTCTCTCTCTCTCTCTCTCTCTCTCTCTCTCTCTCTCTAATATTGGCATTGCCTTTGGTTTGTTAGTTCCTTAGGGAACTCTAGGGTTTTGCTTATTTGAGCACCCTAAAGAAATTTTCCATTTGTTTCCCTCTCTTAAATTTATACTTTGTGTGATAATCAAAAACTAAAATTTATATATGGCTAATAATTTCGTTGTATAATGTATGCATCCAATTGTATTATGCAACTAAAAAAGAAAATATTAATGTGGTATCACATTTATACAAACCAAATCATTTTTCGATAGGCATGTAAAACAATTATTTAAAAAATAAAATACTACAAACAAGTATACAGAATGTTTACTTAAAGGCAAGAAGTCAATTAAAAGTACAATAATCTAGAAACTTGAGTAAATTTGAAAAGGAAATGGCCACTAAATGTAGTCATCCAATCATACAAAGCATTTTAAAAAATTAGCTTAAGCTCCACTGTGGTACGTTTGACTCCTTCAAACATCCGATGATAAATTGAATGTTGTACCATATCTATAAGAACCAAATAATTATGGAAACTTGAGACTGAAAGTTAAATAGCTCACCAAATACACGTCTTGATAATTTTGCCAGCTCTGCTGCAGCAAGTTTAGCCTTTTTTCCAGCAAATTCTCTTTTTTCGACTGCATCCAAATTCCACTACCACAAAGGAAAAATGACTGCCCCATAGGAATTTTATTTTAAAAATAAGAGTAACTAGCCCCATAAAAATATATAAATAAATTAACATCTTCCATGAGATTTTTTTTTACTTTATTTTGGAACTTAGAAGCTAACAAGAAACATAGTATTACATGTAACATCAAGGCTTCTATTTTTCCCCATATTGTCAAAAAGAGCCTTTTTTTTTCAACAAAAACATGGAAATTACCTCTTGATCATCCCGCTGGGAGGCACAAACAAATACATCCTCTAAAGTAATAATGATGGATTCTCGGCCAAGCATTGTCCATGGAATATTAATGCTTAACTTACCAACCCGACCTAAAAAAGAAATCCATGGTTAGATGTAATTACAAATAGCTAGTACAAGTTGCAAGAAGCTTTGCTGAGGAAAACTTTTTAAAAAATTAGAACATATACATCAGGAAAGCTGAAAGAAAGATAGCTAACATATATATACTACCATTTACCTTTCATTTGAGCCCCAAAAAAAATGAGAAGTAATGCAATCTTTATTGATATCAGAAAAATTGAGTCACCCACATATACAGGGAGTATACCACTAGGGACGATACAATCAATAAAACAAATTACATGAATCTATCAATTAATAACTGAACATAAAGACAGACTATGTAAAACTAACATCTAATCCAATAAGGTTCTAAAGAAAAATAATTTGAGGTCAGGCATAGTCCTCTCTATGTCCTCAAAACTCAGATTGTTCCTCTCCCTCCTTATACACCACATCAAACAAAGCGATGAGCATCAAACCAAAAATTAAAACACATCAAAAGCTATTTTTATATTGGTAATTAAAATTATGTAGAAGGCATGAGGAGCTGTTTCTAGGTTAAATAAAGGTTTTAAATGCATTTCAGTCCAATATTCTAAATATGTTACCTGCCACTTAAAATCTAATTAGCCAGCAGATTCATTAAAAAAGTAGGTTTGCAATTACTTTGCAACCAAGTCACATCTCAAAATATTTGCCACCCTCAATGTACTTCCTTTTAACTGCAATTTCATACATCTGCCTTTCCCTTTTTTTTATCTTTTTTTCTCTCACTGCTACCTCCATTATAAAACCACTGAAATCTCCTCAATTAGAGTAAATATTATTCTCTAAACTCTGATTTCATTTTTAATGTCCCACTGCTAACTTTGGTCGAAACCCACCAAAATGCCCTCATGGTAGAAGAATTATTCCCTTCCAAATGCATTCCTCTTCATTTTTAATTTTTTACATTCAAATGCTCAACTTGACATTAAAAAAATATATAAATAAATAACATACTTCAGTTCCCAATTTGAAATACATTCAATTATAAATGTGATACTGTGATGGTAAGAGGAGGGGGTTACAATACCTTGCTTTAGGGCAAAAGGCAACTGGAGATAATCGAAGGCTTCAAGATTAAGCTCTACATTTTCTAATTCCAATGAGAATACTTTCCCTACACAAGAAGAAGACTTCTAATATTAATGGATAAAAACTAGATAACAATATTTTTTTCAGGTGATACAAGAATATACTCAAAAAAAGCAGTAATATACAAATGGTATTTCAACGTTTGCACTGTTCTCTGATACTTGGTAGTAATACACAATAAAAACTTATCGTAGTAAACCCCCAAATGAATGAATAAGTATATACAATAAAAATAAATAAAATAAATAAACAAAATAAAATAAACTGAAATCAATGGAGCTTAAAGTAGGAGTTACACTTGGAATGAGACAGCAGATTTTTATTCCAATAAAAGCATACTGTAGTGAACTCCCAAATGGAGATAGAAAATTGCAAGAGTTCATTTTACAATTATGATCACCTAAACAACTCAAATGCCAATATTTTTTCACGTTTGATAAAGTAGACAACTTTTCTAAAGAAGAGCCCTCTGGACTCGCCTCTAGCGAGTAACTAAAACCTACGCGCAACTAACCCCACTTGCCAAAACCAATTATTGGGTAATCCAAGAGCACTCACCCCTGACAAGGGCCAATATTTTTTCTAGTTTAATAAAGTAGAAAACTTTTTCTAAAAAACAGCCCTCTGAACTCGCCTCTAGCCAGTAAAACCTACAGGCAACTAACCCCACTTGCCAAAACCAATTATTGGATAATCCAAGAGCATTCAACCCTGACAAGGGCCAATATTTTTTTCTCGTTTAATAAAGTAGAAAAAAAATTTCTAAAAAAGAGCCCTCTGAACTCGCCGCTAGCTAGTAAAACCTACAAGCAACTGACCCCACATGCTAGAACCAGTTGCCATGTAACCCAAGGGGAATTCATTCACCCCTGACTGGCTAAGCCGTTTATGCTAATGCAAATGCCAATATGTTCCAAATATGCCCAAGAAGTGTCCCAAAATGTAATATTGCTTTGTCCACACGAAAAACCAAATACAGTTTAAACTTGAGATTGGTATAGAAGTAAATGTAAATTGGAGAAAAAGAAAGAAATACCTTTCCAAATGTCGATTTTAAGCTGATCAATGGGGATATCTTTGATGTATCGACCAATATATCCCAACAGAAGTTGCCGAAATACTTTCTCAAACATTGCTGGGTCGTAGTTTCTCTTTTCTCACACCATGAAGTCAGAATCACATAATAATCACACTGAGGAAGAAAAGGGAAATGCATGAATTAACATAGGTAAATATATACATATATAGAGATAAGCCGAAATTGACAAAAGAGAACCGTGCCCACAAGAAACACACGCACGCAGACAGAGACAGAGACACAGATTTTATAAGTACTTCAATTGATAGATAGCGTGTATCAACAAAAAAAAGGTTTGTTTCAAACAATAAATAAAAGAAAAATATCTATATAATTTAGAGAGAGAGAGAGAGAGAGAGAGAGAGAGAGAGGTTACCAAGAGAAGAGTCGAAAAATAGTGAGAGAGAGAGAGAGAGAGAGAGTAGTTAAGAGAGTCCAAAGGCAAAGGGGGTGGCGTTCTTATTTGAGCGACATAACACACTATTCTATAAGACTCTGTTTCAAGGTTTCAAGTTTTTATTTAGGACTCTTCCGGTCTTCCCTTCTCAAAAGAGAAAAATAAGGGAAATATTTACTTTTACATACACGCCCCTAAACTTTGAGTTTAATTTCTTCTCCAAAAAAAAAAAACTTTGAGTTTATTTCTAAGATACCCCAAATAAATTTATAATCATTTTTTTTTTTTTTTTGATAGGATTTATAATCATTTTTTTTAATCATATTTTATTTTGAGATGTAATCAAAAATATCAGTTTAATTACAAAATTAGTCATAATTTTATAGTATTTGGTACCTTAATCTAATACATATTGTTTCTTTCACGCATCTTTAAAAAAAAATTTTAAATGAGAAAAAATATATCAAAATTTAAATAAAAATAACTAAAAATATTTATTAAATACAAAAATATAATAGAAGGTTTTTTTTTTTTTTTTTTTTTTTTGAGAAACAAACACACACACAAGGGAGAGAAAAATGGGTTCTAACACAAAAGCACACCACAACTCCACTCAAAAGTCATGGTAACTTTTAAGGGAGGGTAGGGTAAGTTACACTATACAAAACACACTCTCTTAAGTAATGTGGAATAATTACCTATTCTTTTTTTTTAGAAACAAACACACACACACAAGGGAGAGGGAAAGGGGTTTTAACACAAAAGCACACCATAACTCCACTCAAAAACCATGGTAACTTTTAAGGGAGGGTGAGGTAAGTTATACTACACACAATACACTCTCTTCAACAATGTAAGACAATTACTTATTCTTTTTTATGATAAACAAACACACACACACACACAAGGGAGAGGGAATGGGGTTCTAACACAAAGGCACACTACAATTTCACTCAAAATCCATTATAACTTTTAAGGGATGGTGAGACAAGTTATACTACACACAACACTCTCTTAAAATGTTGCATTAGACCCCATAATGTATTGAGCCGCCCTATATACAATTATTGTAACCAATTTTATAAATGATTGAATTATAGTACTTTTTATAACAAATACATTAATTATCGGTCCTTGAAATTTATTAAGTGAGCCATTTTTGTTCCTAAAGTTTCAAATAAGCATTATTAGCTCTTATGTTAATTCTCATTAATTTGCTTCCCTGTGTGGCTAAGAAGGCAATGATGTCACTTTTTCAAGTGTGAAGAGTCTCCTGACAACATTTGTAATATTAAAAATTAAAAATTAAAAATATGTTAATATTACCGCATAGAAAATCCATGAACCTACCCAAACTCATTACAAACAAGTTTTTCCCCTATTCAAAATCAAATCAAAACAATCCCACTAAAACCCAACCCTCATTTGGCCAATGGCAAGACCAACCAGATCCGATAAGGAGCACTTTAATTGATTTTTATGAGGATTTATTCACTACTTGCAGCCCAGAGTCGCAACTTGAGTCACTATCCTATATTCTTCAATTGGTTTCTAATGAGATTAATTCCCAATTATCACGTGACTTCATGGCATGGGAGATTCATAAAACCTTCAAGCAAATGGCGTCGATGAAAGCCCCAAGCCCTGATGGTAGCTTGAAATAACCCATAGCAAATGTTGGTATTGCCTAAATCACCACTTTAATTAAAACCTTCCTACCTGCTTGGGACAAAAGTTTGTCTTCCCACCCTTGCAACTTCCTCCATACCCTTTCTTTGAAGTGGTTAAAGCTTGCTTTTTTACCCCTAACAACCAAAGTTAGAAGCCCCAAGTATTTCTCAAAAAACTTTATTTCTTAAACCCCCAAGACCCTCTTTATTTCCTGCCTAGCATCCTCTTATGTGGATTTGCTGAATCAGAGTGCTACTTTTCTCTATTTATCTTTTGGCCAAAAGAAGCTTCGTACTCCGAAAGAAGTTTCAAAAAATTTCCACACTCTTGTGAATTAGCCCTACAAAAAAGAAGGCTATAGTTTGCAAAAAACAAATGGGTTAGCTTGGACCCTTTTTTGCAAAGAGAAAAATCATTTATCTCCTTTGACCTTGCTGTTTTTTTAATCAATCTATGTAAACATTCTGTACATAGTAAGAAAATGAAGGCAAATAAGGAATTCCCTTGCCTTATTCCTCTAGATGGATTAATCATACCCTTCGGCTCCCTATTCACAAGAATTGAATATGAAACTGTGCGCACACATTCCATGATTAAACCAATCCACCTAGAACAAAACCCTATTCTCTCCATAAGCTTCTCTAAGAAAACCCACTCCACTAGATTGTAAGCTTTACTCATGTCCAAATTAAGTGCCATAAACCCTATTTTTCTTGAATTGTGATTCTTCATAAAATGTAAAGTCTCAAAAGCTACTAAAATATTATCTATAATAAGACGGTTTTTTGCAAAAGCAGATTGATGCTCAGTTATAAGGTTTAGCAAAATCTTTTTTTAAACTGTTTGCTAAAACCTTAGAAAAAATCTTATACTAGAGATTACATCGGCTAATTGAGTGATATTCAAAAACAAGTTCCGTGCTCTTCACTTTCGAGATAAAAGTGATAAATGTATGATTTATAAGGTGAGGCAATTTACCTGTATTTAACCAAGAAAGGATGGTTGTTGTTACATCCTAATCCACCATCCCCCAAATGTGTTGGTAAATCAGTGGGGGCATACCATCAGGGCCTGGGGCTTTCATCGACGCCATTTGCTTGAGGGCTGTATGAATCTCCCATGCCATGAAGTCACCTGATAACTGGGAGTTAATCTCATCAGAAACCAACTGAGGATATGGGATAATGACTCGGGTTGCAAGTCTGGACTACAAATAGTGAATAAATCCTCATAAAAATCAATCAAAGTGCCATTGGCCAAATTTATCTCGGACGCTTCCATTGGGGCTCTGCCATGATATAGAAGCAATGATAAATAAATAAAAATTGGGGGCAACGAGGTGACAAAAGGAAGATCCATTGGATTAAGTGGGCAAATTTGACAAAGTCTAAATTGGTTGGTGGGGTGGGTTTTAGAGACCTTACATTGTTTAATGATTCTCTTCTTACCAAACAAGCTTGGCATCTCATGCGTAGTACAAACTCACTTCTCCATTGAATCTTTAAGGCTCGTTTTTTTTTTTTTCTTTTTTTTTTTTTTCTTTTTTTTCTTTTTTGTCCAAATTACTCTTTTATGGAAGCCAAAGACTCAACATCAAGATTGTATGCTTGGAAGAGTATACTTAAAGGCAGAAAGGTTATCCAAAGAGGTTCTTGCTTCCACCTTGGCAATGGAAAAAAGATTAAAATTTGGCAGCACCATTGCCCTACTAAACATCCAACTTTGGTTACTGTTAAAGACAAAATTTTCACACTACATGGCTTTATTTTATTAACAACCCACACCACATCAATATTATTATGGATTTTAGAAAAATCTCTTTTAAAGCCTAAAAAAGCCCATGTTTACACAAAACGATGCAAAAACCCATGGTCCAAAACCCATGGTAATATTATCTCATTAAAGCCCATGGTAATATTATCTCATCAAAGCCCATGGTTCAATCTCATGGCACATCATCTCATTTTCAACTCATGATCCAACCTTATGACTCTCATCGGGAGAATTTTGGGAGTCGGGGTTTGGAGGGCCAAAAAATATGTTCAATAAACCTCCAATGATTTAAAGTTGATAAAGGAAACATGTTGCTTGGCATGTTTTCACCAATTCTCTGAACTCTGATGGGTCAATGTGCAATAGGTAGCATCTGGTAAGCCCCTCATATCACATAACACTTAAAATGATAAAACTCATCATTACTCTTTACAAATTATATTATCTCATATAAATTATATTACTATTTTCATCTAAATCAATCCCAAGTACACGGCTAAATCTATATTAATATCTCATATCTAGTATTAAAAGCTCTCCTTACTCTCCAAGATTTGGTCAAAACATAAAAAGATCATAATTACATCTCTAAAATTTCATCAAATATCAACCAACTAGTTTATTACATACTAAAAACATATTGTATAAAACCATAGACTAAACATATAAATTTCCAAAAGATGAAACTTAGCCAAAAGTACTAGCAGCAGCTCCAGCAAAAGCTGTCTTAACTTCATCAGAAGTTGCAATAGTTGCAGCAACTGACACATGTCCAAAAATGACATCATCAGCCCATTAATGCCCAATCCCAGCAGCTTGCTACCATACACAAAGAAGAAAGGATCCTATAAAAGAAATCATACCATTTTAAGTAAGATCTTTAGCCTCCAACTACAGTACCAGAAATACGAAGATCCCATAAAAGATATCTTACCATTTTTAGCCAAACCCATGAATTTAGTACAGAATAATTTCTTTAGCAGAAGACCTCACATAGTTGACATCACCCAGTTGTGTCAGGACAGCTACTACTGTGCAGCTGTCAGCTACAGCAGCTACTGTTGTACTACTGTGTCAGCTACTGTACAGCTACAGCAGTAGACTTAAAGTTTCAGATTTCTTCTTTTGGCTAAAAACCAAAAACCCACTAAGGAAATCATTCATTTTGCTAAAAATCTTTTCTTATTTACTGATTGTTCCTTCAACCAAATCTCATCTAGTTACATACTTAGCTCTATATAAAGAAGACTAAAACACAATACAGCACACCATTACCCATCATATTCTTACTTTCTCATCCTCAATATTCTGAAACTCCATTCATTTTGCTACCCATAAACGCATCTCTATTTCTTTCTCCATTTCTCTTGCAAAATCTCTCTTCTTAGATAACAATACACAACACAACACACCACTACCCATCTCTCCCACACTCTATTATTCTGAAATATCGTCATCTTCATGCCCATATCTCTAAACATCTCTCTCCATTTCTCTTACAAAATCTTTTTTTTTAGAAAGCAACATAACCAATGACATAACACAAAAAACCACTCCAGTAGCAACTATAAGCTCATGTATTGACTATATCTAACCTTCAAATTATCTATCTCATACTTCCACATATTTTACAAATACATTCCTCATAAACTATCCATACATATACTTCCCACATATATTTTCTAATATATCTTACAAACATCATATCTCACAAAACATGTATATTTCTTACCGTCTTCATACATCCTAAAAAATATCAAATACTCTTCCAAGAACATGTTACAAAACCCTTCTCATGGAAGACATATAATTATAATGCTAAAAGAACTTCTTATGAAAGGCACAAACTTATAATACTAAAAGTCCGTCTTATGGAAGGCAATATCACTTATATTTGACTAAAAACTAAAAGAACATTATAAAAGAGAAAATCATTTAAGTGCATGATAAAGAGGATAGACTTAACTAATATGCATACGATTGGATATATTCTCTCTCTCTCTCTCTCCCATGTTGCACCCATTTTCCCCTTCAATCATGAAGTCATCATGAATATATTTATAATATCATACTGTACCGATGGACTCACATTATCATGCCGCTAAAATGTTGTCCACCGATATTATACACCTGGAGCCATAAACTATACAAAGATAAGTCATTATGTCTTTATCTCTGAATTTACATTATTGAATATATTTTAATTCATTGTGCCGCTAGACTAATATTATTATACCGCTGGAATATTATCAACTCACTAACGCTGTAAGGCCGGAGCCACAAATCGTATAAAGTGATGTTATATGCCAGGAGTCAAAAACATACAAAATAAATCAATGTTTCTCTATCTTCAAGATTACATTATTAAATATATGTTAGCTCATCATTATTGTATTGTTGGATGAAAACTACTTTAATATTATCTTACTATTTAATAAACATGGATTCACTAATGCTTCAGTAATAAACATATGTATTAATAAATTGAACCCATCTCACTACCAGATACATATTATTTGAACATAAACCATCGCTGGACATATATCATTAGGACATGAACAACCACTAGACATATATTATTCGGACATAAACTATCGTTGGACATATATTATTCGGACATGAACCACAATTAGACATATATTACTTGACATACATTACTTGGACATAAACCATAGCAAGACATACCATATTACGTTGAGCATGGGCCATAAACCACAATTGGATATGGACTATTTTAGATTCACCCTATCACTGGACATATGACACTTAATTGATTATTTTCTAATATTAGAAATCACTTAATATACATCATTAAGATCTTGAACTAATGACTTAATCAAAGCTATTATGCTAAACATATTATTTATTTATTTCAACCATTATCACAATTATTAGACTTTGGACTTTATCTATATAGTAGGCTTAAAAATGCATCGGAAGCCATTGGTCTATGTGGCCTAATGTCGAGTTCCAGATTGAACTCCCCAAAATAAATCCGGGTCTAACAAAGTCACCCCTTCAGCGGAAGACACATGGCTACGCGTAAAAACGACCCCCGTCAGTTACTTCTCCCATAATTGAGTCCATGGAGGATGCAACAGTGGATTGCATAATTGATGAAGGTAAAAGACAATGGAATGCCAAGATAGTTGATGGGATCTTCATCCCTGAAGAGGCTGAGTTGATCAAGAGGATTTCTTTAGCCTGTATGCCATATGATGACATTCTGTTCTAGCCACTTTTTGCTGATGGTCACTATATCTGCAAGTCTGGGAATAGATTTTTAAAAGAAAAGGAAGTTGATGTGTATTGGAGGTGCCACCAAAATATGACAAGCATCTATGGAAAGGGTTTTGGTTTATAGAGGTCCCAAATAAATATAAAAACTTGATTTGGAGGGCGTGCAAAAATTCCCTACCTACTAAAGGGAATTTAGTTTGAAGAATTATCATTATGGATCCAATAGGTGACCGCTGTGCAGCTGATGTGGAGGATCCTCTCCATGCTCTCTAGAGTTGTAGTGGACTAAATGGTGTTTAGGGAGATGGAGAATTATGGGAATTTCATTCCAGAGAGAATTTTACAGAGTTTAAAAGTCTTTTCAAGTGGATTTTGAGAAGCTATAAAGCTCCTGAACTATTTTTTATATTAATATGGTCGATATGGAACCAAAGAAACCAGATTCGCCTTAATCAGGTTAGCTGCCCATGGACCAGCTTGCATAGATTGCCAAAGACCGATGGGAGGAGTATAAATCAGTTAGACCCATGTCAAACCCATGAAGGTAGAAGCAGAAAACAAGATGGATTCCACCTCCAATGGATGTCTATAAAATTAACATTTATGCTACTGTTTTTCCTGAAGCTAAAGGTCAGGTATAGGCATGGTGATCTGTAACAGCTGTGGACTAGTAGTGGTAGCGTTAGTTCAATAATTAACTCAACTCTACCCACTAGTAGAGGTAGAAGCCACAACATCATGTAGAGTTTTGGAGTTTGGCAGAGAGATTGGCATAGACGGAGGAGGGAGATTCAGACATGGTAGTGAAGGCCATGGGGAGTTTTGACAAAGGACCATCCTTTTATGGTCTACTGGTACATGATGCTGTATTGTTTGCTGATTTGTTTTCAGAATTGTCCTACTCTCGTATTGAAAGAAATGGTAATAGAATTGCTCATAATTTAGCTAGACTAGCTATGACTTGTCTGAGTGTACTGTATGAATAAAGGATGTTCCATCTCATACTTTGCCTTTTGTTCAAGCTGATTTAGCCATTTTTTTTAATAAAGTGAATGTCTTTTTTCTATAAAATAAAAATAAAAAAATAAAAAAAATCCCAACCCTCATTTCTAAAGGGAAACTTTGTTTTCCTTTTCCCTAAACTTTGTCAATTGTCACAATTTATTTAACAAGGAGGGTTACAAGGATTACACAATGGGAGATTTGAACAAGTAGAATAAGACCAAAATGACGCTTAAACAAAGATGTAACTTGCATAAGAAATGTATCACTCAAGAACAAGCCTACAAACACTCTCTAATCTCTTACTTCTACTTTTCTCTATTTTTCTGTGTATCCCTTTCTCTTGTGCGTCCAACTTCTTTTTATACTCACTCCTCTTTGCCTTCTCTGGAATGTGCTGTCCTCATACAGCTAGCAGGTTGCTTATCTCATCAGACACCGACACTACCATTTTCATGATGAAGATAAACTTTTGGAGTTTCAAGCATTATTCAGCCAGTCATTTGACAATAAATGCGACTGTGCCAAATAAGTAAATGTAATTAATGCAGATGTGACTGTTACTTTATCAAGAAGCTTCATTAGGACTCCTCAGACGTTTCTATATCTCTCTATGCCCTTCATCAGACACGCAGGAAGTATTCCGTCCTCAGCTGCTGATGATGGGACCGTCTCCAATGCTCCTCGGCATCACACTATCTTCCGAGGTTCGAGGACTATTTTCCTTTCAATGGGCTGGCAATCTCATCTTGTTAGCATGAATTGGGTCCGTTTCCCCACCAGGTCCAATATGTTATCTATTTTTTAAGGCCGCTTCCCCACAAAAGAAATAGAAAAGAAAAGAATATATATACGTGTGTGTGTATATATATATATATATAATAACTTTTGAGAACCCCCAATAATGTTGAATAGTGACAAGAATACTAACGTACACTGATAAAATTCACAAAGTAACTGCATTTACCACCATAGAAAGGCACTGAAGAGAATTGTGTCAAGGAAGAAAATAAAGTGTGTGGGTGAGGAATGCTAACACGGGACAGAGACAATCAAAGATTTGGATCTTGGATATTGAGTGACCTAAGTGATTCTGATGTGTTTCTCAAATCCCAAATTATTCCACTTGCTTACATTTTGCTTGGTGGGTCAATAAATGATCTGTTTATATGGAAGGGTTCACGTAAAACTGAACATCTTACGTTTAAGTAACGTAACTCGTGTTACAATATGAAAAGGGTTGTCACTCAGTCAAACATTGTGAAACATTAGGTTGTGTTTAAGGTGCCAATCAAGGCTCCAGTCCATTGACTGTGGTGCTAATGATGTAGCCTTTTACCTTCAATCCAAGAAGTAGAAGTTTTTTGGGTGACTAACGCTGAATTTGAAATTGGCTTGCTCACTTGTTTCGCAAAAATACCATTTTCCCCTCAAAATTGACCTTCAAAGCATTTTTCCACCTAAAATCCCTACATTTTCTCAAGGAGCCAATAATCAACAATATGAACATGTTTCTATATGTACAAAAGCAATACCAAATACAATTCTATAGAAATCCAAAGTAGCTCATACGTGACAACAGTGTGATACTACAATATAAATGAATATGTTGCAGATTAGAAAGCTGGGACGCACAATTCGCAATTGTACATTAATGCTCAGGATGAATAATCCAAAATTTGGATAATTTTAAAATGTTACATGACTAACGAAAATCTCTTTCACATGTACTCTGAACATTTATAGAAAGATCAAAATCTCCAACAAGGCCTAGTGATCATCAGTAATGCCACTAAGTTATATGGCAAATAATATGATTGCAGTATAATTACCAAAGTTTTTTCCAACTACTCCTTATACAGCATAAGGCGCGAAGACTATCGTTCTCAAAGTTGTTAAGATAACCACCCTTCCTAAAAATGGGCTCAACTCTATATTCTTGTACGGTACAAAAATTTGCAGCAACTCCGTCTATCCTATTTTTTCTTCCATTACCAATTAATATTTCTAACTAGGAAGGAAGCGTAACATTACAGCCTAAATGTAACTTCCATTGCTCACAATTCATCGTGAGCCTTGGACTCTGGGTCAACTTTTTCATTTGATGAGTGAGCCTTGGAATCTGGGTCAACTTTTTCATTTGATGAGCCATCTGAATCCTTGGATGATTCGTCACTTTGGTTGAGATTCTCCTCAGAAGTCGAGTTGGGATTAGTCACATTGTCCTCACTGCTCTCAGTCTCATTCTTTGTAGGCTTCTCAATTTTAGGCTTTGGCTTGGGAATTCTATTAATGCTTGAAACCTACACAAATATCAAGTAAATGTCAATTGAAGAGTATTAAAAACATATAGATATAAGTTGTAGGCTATATACGTATTTACTTTTCATAAGAAAGGGAATGGGAACAATACCTTATCTTGCAGAGTGAAAACCTTCATATATACTTCTTCTGATGTGAATACTGGAGTACTGAATCCAGAAATCCTTTGGGAAAAAAAGAAAAGAAAGAAAGGTCAGAAAGAAAGAAGAAAACAGAAAAAACAGTTGGGCAATGTGAAGAAGAACATAAAGAAGAGGCAGGACATCAATAATTTGGGAGAATCGTATTTGCAAACAAATCAATTATTTTCCTTTTCAACCACGATATTATCCATTTGAGCCAATAATGCTTTATATTTTTCCATGAGATGGGAAATAAAGATTATCAACCACATGAGGTTTGTGAATAAGTCATTGACTGGTAATGAGCAAGAAATATTCATCTATGTGCTAAACATGATGCGTTGAACTCTTTAAGTCATTAGATACTTTTTATGAATGTCAACTAAATATTGTAAGTAAATTGCTCCCGGTTGTTCAATCATTTGATAATCAGTCATTCTTTGATAAATGATCACTATGACTCAAACTCAATGGAATTTGATCAATCCTGGCTCAAGACCCAGGATTCTATTTGATCATCAATCCAATCATTGTTCACATTTTTTTCTTTTTCTTATCTATTCATGTTAGTTAGTGCAAGATTTTTACAAAAAGATAACTTGATGACATAAAGATTAACCATTTAATTCTCATCTTAAGACTACAAATTTTCTAAATGGTTGCAAATGATTCTGCACTGTAAATAAAAAAGGAATCAGATAGTTCAATTGGATAACATAATGGACTCATCAATAACTTTGGTACAATGGATCACTTGACCAAAACATGACATATTATAAGTCCAGTCCAGGTTGGATTTTGGTTTTGACATGACAATTATCTAGAGACAAATAATATTAATACAAGGTCCACTATATTTTTAGTAAACTTTTCTCTACCATTTTTTTTTTTGGGAGAAACAAACACACACACAAGGGAGAGGGAAAGGGGTTCTAACACAAAAGCCATGGTAACTTTTAAGGGAGGGTGGGGCAAGTTATATTACACACAACACACACTCTCTTAAGCAATGTGGGACAATTATCCCTTTTTTTTTTTTTTTTTTTTTTTGAGAAACAAACACACACACACAAGAGAGAGGGAAAAACCCCAGAAATTATTTAAACCACTGATGTGCACTCAAGCCAACATATCTGTCTTGAACTGTCAGCAGGAATACCGAATAAAGGAGCACAGAAACTAAAAAGGTTCAGAAGTTGCATTCAGAATATACTAGCAAATTCTTGCTATGGTATACATCAAAAATGCCTTTTTTTACGCAAAAGAGTGTGTTTTCAAGCAGTAAACCTTGATACTCATTTTCTAGTCAATCAAACATCTCAAACACAATTTCCAGCATCATTCAAAGAAGCTCCATTTACAAAGCCACTTCTCTAAAACTAAACACAACTAATTCATAGAGGCAAACACTTCCTACTGCTATGGGGCTTAAAATGGTATTATATGCAAGTAATCACATATATATATATATATATTTTTTTTTTTTTTTTGAGAGATAATTACAAGTTTACAACATGCTGCTAACTCCGCAGCTCAAACCCTTTCTCCCCTAGAAACAACTCTAATTAGTTGGTGCAGTGGTTGACAAGTTAATAGTTATGCTAACTCTCATATTACCCCTTATGTACTCATAATGATCAATCCTTGCCAAATAGTGTCATCATATAGATGATGTAGAACATATGGGTCTTGCTTGTCCCATTTAGATCTAAAGGCATTAATTTGTTCAAATTATTAATTAAAAAAAAAAAAAAAACTAGTCCTTTACATCGATTTGAAATCCTGTGTCCTTAAAAGATGATTACCATCTTATGTCTATCCAAGCTCCCTCCCCCCTCTCCACAAACAAAAAGAAAATTTTAGGGTCAGTTTGGTTGGAGGGGTGGAAAAGTGGGAAGATAGAAAATGGTAGGAGGATAGAAAAAATTTTATTCTCTCCCTTTTGTTTGGTTGGAAGTGAAAAAGTGGAAAGATGGAAAAAATGAGTTTGAATAAATTTACTCATATACCATTGTTAAAAAATAATGCCCAATTAAAACAAAAAAAGTGACAAATAACCACAAAAAAAGAGCAATCACCCAAATTTATTATAAAAAAAAAATCATGTCCCAAAAAAAAAAAAAAAAAAAATCACGTCTAGTTAAAAAAAAAAAGATGCACCCAAGCCTAGAAATTCAAAATAATAATAAAAAGAAGAGGCAACCTTGCCCAGGAAAAAAACAAGACTGAAAAAAGGCAACTTCTGCCCAAGGGAGAAAAATAAAATAAAGGCAACTTGAAGAAGCCCCTGTGCACATGCACATAGGTATTTTTGTCAATTAAGAAAAAATTCATCCCCACTTAGTTCTCTCCATTTTGGAGAGAAAACATTTTAGTGGGCCGGGGAGAAAATACCTGAACCCCACCATTTATTTTCCTTCCTTCCTACGCAACCAAACACACTCCAAAAAAGTTTTCCTTCCTATTTTCTTTCCAAAGTTTTGCATCCACCCTGTTTCACTTCCAAACAAACACACTCTCAAGGAAATAAAGAAAATGAAAAGAAGTAAATATATGATGGTTATCATATGGAAGTTACAACAGGTGGTCTTCAACCAAAATTTGATGTTATCATGGTTAACTGTCAGCAGCCTCCAAAATTTAAACAAAGCTTATAAGTTAACCCAAACTGGATTAGACTGAAAATTAAACTCGACTATCACTACCAATGAAGTGACCAAGGAAGTAATGTTCTAATAGTTTTGGATTTTTTTTGGATATTCACTTATCAAAAAAAAAAAAAAATAAATAAATAAATAAATTCTTGGGGGGAAAACATTTTTCAAGGAAAATGAGTAAATGACTCATTTTTCCTGTGTTTGTTTGCAACCTTGAAAATAATCTTAAAAATATTTTTGGTATTTGGTTTGCATGAATTGTTAATATTTATATAGGCACAGTGGTGAGTGGTAATTCTGGAGGTGGTGGTGGTGGTGGCACAAAGGAATGGAGGGGGATGACAAATAAGGGCACTAAAAAAAGGCAGAAAACATTTTCTGCCTCTTTTGGGTTATTTGCCATTGACCATGGTCTTCACCACACCAAACACCAAAAAATGCAGAAATCATTTTTGAGAAAATATTTTTTTGCTGAAACAAGTGGAGCATAGTTGGCATTGAATTTTGCAACATTTGTTCTTTCAAAGGAACAATCAGCCATTGACTCATTGGTCCCGTTCCTCTTCTATAGAACCAAATGAGTTTTTTTTTTTTTTTTGGATCTCATAAATGAGGTATTTGTTGGTCATTATACAGACACATACACACATTTATACACTAATGATGCAGCCATAGCACAGTCCTATTGTACACAGTTATGCATTCAGCCAGAAAGTTATAAGAACAGCTTACCTCTTCTGCTCAGCCTCTTTTTCATCCAACCAAGTCTTGAATTTGTCAGCATCACTTATAACCTGTATGTACAAGAAATCAATTCCCATACCAAGGCTCAATGGACGATATCTCAAAATCATTCCAACAAATTTTAGACAAATTTTAAAAGAAGATAAATGTTCAAACACCTCATCTATTTTATCTTTTGGAAGCCAAGGTTTTTTTGTCTCCCAGCCTTGTACGGTCTGCAGATTCTCAGAAGAGGAAATCATTAATGCACTTGTCATATCATAAATAAAGCTAATTAAAGATACATAGGAAAAAAAAAAGGAAAGACAATGATTTACCATATAAAACTGAACATTTTTGTATTTATTGAAATATTTCCAAAAAAGAAAAAATATATATCATGTGTCATAGATCCCTCTCACTCTACACTCTCCCACTCATTCTGTGGTTTTCATGTAACTTATAAAAAATGCCCAAATTCTCAATCAAAATTAGTAATTTAAAGTTTAAACAATTTTTCAAAAAAAGTAAATATTCAAGATTACTCGAGAAATTTTAGCCAGAATTTCCACCACTATGCTACTAAATGTACAGATTGTAGTGGTATATCGAACAGGAACAACAGGTAACTGTTTCCCTCAAAACATGGCAAAATGTAGATAGGTATATGTAACTCCAATTAAATTCCTAAATGCAAGTCATAATGGAGGGAAAAAAAAAGAGTTTCAATAGGCATGACATTATTTACTTCATGTATCACTAGACATGGTTTTCATTTTTGCCATTTGATATGTTGAGATTATCCTGCCCTTTGTCCCCAAAGAAGGCCTCATCTATTATTTTTGACAATAATTAACAACAATAAAGGCAAAAGAAGTAAAGAAAAGACTCCTTTCCAGGTGAACCTAAACTTCTTTTTATATTATGCTTTTCTCATCTCTCATGGTTTCACTCTTGGTCTCTCACTATCATCTTTCTATTTTCATAAGTTACACATGTACCCAATGGATTTTGCACCAACAACCTCATTGTTATCTTTGTCTAGATCCCCTAAACCATTGAAAATGTAACAAAAGCCAAACACATAGTGTATGTGATGCGGGAGGCACAAAGAGATATCTATTTTTACTTAATTTTGGAAGTCAATTACATTTTTTAGGTATTATTTAGATTATTAGTATTTTATTGAATTTTCTAGAGTTAGGGTTATTTTGTAATTCAATAAGGGTGTGTTTGGATACCGCTTATTGCTAAAAACTGAAAACTAAAAACATTGTAGTAACATAATTTTTAAATGTGTGAATAGTACCATGAGATCCAGTTTTAATGAAAATTTTTCTGAAAAAAGTACTTACGAGTCCTGTGAACAATGCACAGGGCCCACCATCCAAAAATGCACCGCTGGGAAACGCGCTTCCCAAACGGGCACTAAGTAGAAATTCCCAAGTAAATTAGAATTATTTTTTTCTATGTTAGTTAGAATTAGGTTTTAGTAGTCTATATAAGCACAATAATGTACTCCAATGGAGATTTTTGTTTCGATGATGAATAAATTTCACTTGAAATTCTCCTAATGGTGCTAGTGCCAGCCAATCCTAGGTGCTGACCCCTAAAGTTGGGTCCTCTCTTGCTTGGTGCTGACTCCTAGGTCACCTATCCTTTAATTCTTGTTCTTTAATTTTACTTTTGCATGGTTTTGGTTTTTTCCTACTTTAAACACATATAATCACTATCAACGACAAGAACTCCCTCCAAGTCATTAGTAAGAAATAGCTTTTAATAGTCTAAGCTTCCATTTCAGAATTGCAAATTGCATGACTTAGCAGAAATGGGTAACTCTCACTTTCAAACATGCAAGTCTAGGAGAAACATATTACAACAGTAGCCTGGGAAATTTTTTGTGGACTAACTGAAAAATATTTAGTTGAGAAAGTCTTTCAAACACAGAAATCAGACTTAGAACTGAAAGGCATCAGAAGAATATTTTGCATATTAATTCTGCATTTAAGACCATATGATATCTATCCAATGAAACATATTTTTCCTATAATATCAGAGACCTATCAAGCTGCACCTGTTGGTTCAGTTTAAAGATGTATCAATATATACCAAGGTCAGAGGAAGAGGATAGAAAGTGCAATTAGCCAATACAATACTGGTATCCCAAATTTTGTCAATAAAGTACTGGAATGCCAAGAATCATCTAGTCAACTAATTGCAGTAATGAATTGATTTACCCTTCATTTTTCTGGATTAGAGAACTATTCCTCTTCCCCTCCTTTTTCTCAAGATAAAAAATGCAAGTGTTATAGTGAAAAAAGAATCTGATGAGATGAAAAACTAAGAGAAACGAAATAATCAAAACAACATTCTCAGTCCATTCTCCTGCGTCAATTGTTTTTTTTTTTTTTTTTTTTCTAAGATGATTTGAAATTTGATTCTGTGAATTAAGCAACAGCAGCTTTGTTGTACTTTTTTTTTCCCCTGTAAGTAAGTTTTGGCCCCAAGAGGAGCACAGAGAGAATTAAACTACTGACCTCCGTTGTATGAGTTGTGGTCCATCATACAAAAGTAATTAAGCCTTTTGTTTTAGAAAATATATATAAATTAGAACACCATCAAAATAATCTAATATTCTAGTCTATAGTAGGAAGAGAATGATGTCTAAATTACAACTAAAAGTATGGTTATTTTTTGTGCCAATCAGCCAACCATCATATATACTATATACTTGCTGATAAACTGTTTCCATTTCTTAAGAGGCTAGGTTTGTTTCCAAAATTAAACTTTTATCTTGTATAGTTCCACCTTACTGACTTCCAAGTACTCATGCAATTCTGTAGGGTTAAATGTTCAACAAATACATTTTCTTCCTACTTTATACCAAATTATCTGACCAATATATCTTTTCCCTGGCTTCAACAGTTTGAAAAACACTAACTGGTTCAACTACCATACTGATCTCCTCCTGAAGCACTTGCAAAAAATATATATGGATTTTTTCTCAATTGAAATTTGCTATAACTACACTGTCACCATTTGAAGTACCTGTTGCAGTTCAACAAGATATCTCCGAGCATGTTCAGCTGCTGCCGGCCGTGCAGTAAGCTCTTTCAATCTACAACAAAAAGTTCACTAGGTCAAACATCATGTTTAGCCTCTCTAAATTCACAATATTAGAAGCAGACATACTCAATTCAGTTCAACTCAAGATAGCCTTAATTTCAACAACAATTTTATTACAAGATATACCTGAAGAACATGGGATCACCAAAATCTTTTAACATATCTAATTGTTTCTGAAACTCTGCAGCTGTAGCATCTTCACCGTCTGTATACAGCCAATCTTGCACCTGAGGTAATTCAAGTTTCTTAAGTTAAAAAATATCTAGTCACAGCTATGTGAATACAAGCATTCTGATTTGGTCAAAAAAAAAAAAAAAAAAAAAATCCTAACCTCATCAAGCTTTTCCTTAAAAGATTCGCGTTCCTCAGCAGTAGAAATTTGTTCAATCTCCTCAGATGTTTCAAGCTGGAATAAAAAAAAATGGCATCAATTGAGGAAGCCTCTTTATATGTCCAGTAGACAACAAAAATAACAATAACAACAAAGCCTTAGTCTCAAAACTTTGGGATCGGCTATGGATCCTTAAAAGATTAATCGGTGTTGGCCAAATGTATATTTCTCCAGTAGGTAAGGTATATTAGAGCGTCTTTATGGATTTAGGGTTTGTTTGGTTGAGAGGATGGAAAATGGAGGGAAGATTGAAAAGTGGGATGAAAGAAAAGATTTTTGTTTCCCCTTATGTGCGTTTGGTAAGAGGGATGGAAAAGTGGAAGGAGATCAATTCAATTAATATTGTGCCCTTATTGTAGTTTGAAATGCTGGGGATAGTGTGTGTAATTTCATAATTTCATTGCCTACGGTCATTTTCTCCCCTACTTGGAAGGAACCAAATTGGTGGGCGAGGATGGAAAATCCCAATCCCCAACATTTTCTTTCTAGCCAAACTGTAAAAATCTTAGTCTCTTCCCTCTTTTTCTTCCCCCTGTTTCCATCCTCTCCCTTTTCACCCCAACCAAACGTACACATAAGGAAAGAGAGTGAAACCATAATAGGGCTTTATATGGAGGAATTAAAAGTAAACTTTGAACTTCAAAGTCATCATGAGTAATGCATATGGAAAAAATATAGTATGTTAAATGAAATAAATGGTTGAATTAGTAAAAAATTTCAAACCTTTTCTTTAGTAGCATAAATATATCCTTCCAAGTTATTTTTTAACTCTGCAGTTCTTCTTCGCTCAGCATCCTTTTTGTCCAATGCTTCTAATCTACGTTTAGCTTCAACAAATGATTCTTTTGAAAGAGACATTCCAGGCCCCAATGTCTTCTCAACAATCTATAATTAATAAATGAGGGAAGTAAGCAAGGATAGTGTGGAAAATGGATATTTAATATCAGAAAATGTTTTAGACAACTGTTAATACATCTTTAGAAAATTTACTTTTTTTTTTTTATACCTTAAGTGGAACCTTAAATGTCTTCTTTTTCAGCTTTCTCTCTGTACCAAGATCTGTGGTATTATGTTCTTCTACATTAGAGTCAGATGAGTTACTGATCCCACCATTCACATGCAAGTCGTCATTAATTTCTTCTGAAGCATTATTTGCACCAGCTTCAATTGATATGTTGGGGGAAGCAGTAGTTGAATTCTCCAGGGTCAAATTCTTTTTAGGAACTTCTACCCATTCTGATATTTCAATAACTGCATCTGCCCTATCCAAAGAAAGAATTCCACTTCTACTGAGAGAGAAATGCAAATTTGCCTTGATGGGGGACGACAAGTTCCGGGATGAATATCTGAAAAACATAAAGACAACATGACATAAATCCAAATTAGAGTTTGTCTGAAACTTCTGTGTGGAGAGAGGGTTGCCATTGCTTGAAGAATCAAAGCAAAATGCACATAACATAAGATTTAGGAATTTGCTAATCTTACTTTTCACTCGCATCTGTTAAACCAGACACATCATACTGAGCAAATATGGGAGAGGTAACACCAGGTGGTAAAAGATCTTTATCGTAAGAAAGTGAAACTTCAAAATCTTTCTTATGGATAATGGACCTGAACATCTGTTAGACAAGCAACCCCAAACATAAATAGTAGAATTAGAGAGGAAGACTAATGCATTCAAAGTATTTTTCCGACCAACCTTTCTCTTACAGGGAAAAAAAAAAAAGAAAAAGAAAAAAGATTCATATTGCCTTGTTGTTTACCTTGCTTGGAAGTTTCTTCATTCGTTGTATAAGTAACTGCCTAGTGCTCTCGTCTTTCAAAAGTTCAGGGCCGTCTAACTCAAAAACAAGCCCATAGGAAGAACCATCAACCATTCCCAGCTTACGGTTCAATTTGATTCCATCACTTAGATTCGCGGCATGTAGCGCTGCACCGAGAACTATAGCTTCATCAGCATCCAGATGTTTGTCCAGCTCTTTCCTTCCAAGAAATTCCTGGAGCTTAGCCTGTTATTAGGGAAAAATAAGTTTTTTCTTTTTTCGGATTCATTGGCTGTCAACCATGAAAGCTCAGACATAAATTTCAAAAGCTAGTACTGTACAATAAAATTAAATCAATTTCAATATATTTTTTTTAATTGGTACGATACACATTTGGTGGGTTTTGAACCCACAACCTAACATTCCAACCCATTCTTATGGAAGGAAGAAGCGTCATTTGAACCATAACTCATTGGTTAAATAATTTGAAGTAATTGAGACACCGATATATAACAAATCATAATGGTGACAGGTAACACTAAAAATAGAAATAAAATAAAAAACTAACTGCACATTGGCATGCTAAACATTACCATGCACCTTGACATTGACAGTTTAACCTGTATCATGAAGCCCGCACAAAATGACATGCAATTGCATGCACATTAATATGTAGTTAAACCATATTTATGACTAATATCTAGTTGAATCTCGTGCAAAGCTGTGAGTTATGCAGTTTTCTTTTGATGTGTGTACAGGATGAATACACATTTTGCATTCACCTCTTCATTGAAACAAACAAATAAATTGAGTATTCTATGCAGCACTTTTTACATATATGCCAAAATTTCATAAACACTTAAACCTGCCAACCATACACAAATCATTCATATTGGACCCAGGAATCAATAAGAATTTTGCCAGAGCTTCAAAGGATTGGTCATAGGTTTATTATTGTTGCACATATAATTCAGAAATATGTCTAGAAGACAAATTCTAACTGACACGCAGAAGTAAAAAATGGAGAATGAATCTTAAAAACTACCTCCAGAGAGTATCTTTAAAAAAAAGTTGGAGCATATCTTTTAATAGTGCCACAAGGGCAAGAAATAAACTTTTAAACTAAGCAAGTAAAGTCAAGATAATTCTCTCATAGAATTGAGCTCAGAAACCCATCTTTAATTGAGTATAATATGCAACTAGGCTCATGCAATTAATGTTTCACTACTTGAATTTGAGATAAGATTCTCGCTCAAGAGCAAATTCATCAAGAAGATGACATTACAAACCTGCAACTTTGGGACTCTGGTACTACCTCCTATCAACTCCACTGCATATATCTCATCCAACTTCAAACCAGAATGCTGAAGCACTTCTTTCACAGGTATAAGAGATTTCTCCCACAGATCTTGACAGAGCTCTTCAAACTTCTCACGGGTTATGGTGCTCCTGGGGTAGGGGAGAAAATTCATTATAAGTATTAATAATTGATCAGTTCATTACCTAAGGGCCAACCATCAATATGCATAACTTGTAAGATAAAGGGGACAAGATAATTATGTTTAGAAATATAACGTAAACTGTTGTCTACAGAAAAATATAAATTTTTTTTTTTTGATAGGTTCTCTTCATTTTAGTTGCGACTTTCTTGCATGCTTCCCTAATGCTTGGATTAAGCCTCTTCCCTCATACTTAAAACAGCAAACACTAAAAATAAAAAGCAGAAAGAAAAGAAAAGGAAAGAGGATCTACAGCATTCTATTAGGTTTTTTACAAGTCAACCCTTCACATGTTTCGGTGACCAAAATAGTTATATTCATGAAAAAAACAATGCCATCAAAGCTTCATGCATAGCAGAAAGAAGTGACGTGACATACTAGGTTTAATGTTGTTGAGGATTGAAGCCATTAAATCATGCTATAACCTACAGTCAATCAACAATTGACAGAGCATGCATAGTCGATACTAACAATAGTGTTTCTAAGAGCAGAGCAATCTGGCCTCATTGAAAATAAAATAAAAAGGGCTCAAAGTCTCACAAGAATCCAGAGTTTGTATGTAAATGGCCTGGTTAATTTCAGTTCATTCTACTGGTTCTTTGGTGAAAATGGACTCTTTAAAATGCTATATCAAAGAATAAGGATTCACAGCGATAAACAAGCTCTCTTCACTAGTTCAACAGCAACGTCACTTTTTCTTTATGTAAATAAAAGCTTATAAACAAAAAATAAAAAATAAGTTATAACAATTTTTTTTTGATAGGTAAAAAGATTTATGTGTGTTATAATATTTCACTAGGAATGGATAATGTGCTTCAATATCCACCTACCTGAAGTCCCGATCATCATAGAGGGATTCAACTGATATCGGGGCCGCTGTGTTTGCGCTTAGAATTTCTTTTGTACGCTTAACCTGTTTCTTCAATTTAGCCATTGCCTTGGCAGACTTCCGCACATCAACCCCATTTCCTACTTGTTTATTAAACTCATCTGCAAAGTACTCCACCAGCCGTAATTCCAAATTCTGACCCCCAAGCTCAGGGTCCCATCTAACTTCCTTAACCTGCACAAAATTTTTGAGCTTAATGGCAAGCTAAAACCACTAAAATATGCCAGTGTAAGAAACGAAGCAAGAAACAGCATAGAGAACAAAGCAAAAGGCAACAAAACACAAATGCTACAAGGGGTTAAAATATAACAACTACAAGTACAAGCTATGTCATAATAAAGTTTAATAAAAATTGGCACAACAAATTGCCTATACTTAAGGAAGAGAGTGACTACAAGCTGATAATATCAAGTATAAAGAAGTAAAGAATGGTTGAAATTGACATCTTTTTTTTTTTATTATTGGTAAATTACACACAAACCAAGTGGGTTTTGAACTCTGCAACCTCTCCCTCCAGCCATTCTTATGGGGGGAGGCAATGCCATTTGAGCGAGAGTTCATTGACACTAACATCTATTTCACATCAAATCAAAGCAGCCAACATAATCAAAATCATTAAAATAGTCTATCAATGTGAGGAGTTTGTGCCATCAATGTGAAACTTTCCAACGAATCTGGTATTGTTACCCATCAGCAACATGAATGGGGAACAAATATCAAAATCCTGACCTCCATGTGTTCATCTTATATATAAAAAATGGATACTTTGAAAAAAAATGGATGCTAAAATTTTTTTTTGATTCTCAATAAATTCAACAACTGCAAGGAAATAAATTACTAATAAAATGTTTGCTAAGAAATGAATCGCAAATTGGAGTTCCTTCTTGTACATACTTTTATCAACTTAGATGACTTTCAATCATATACAACTTCAAAAGAATACGAATTTAGTGTCAAGCTTAACAATTGCAATTTGCAACAAATATTTATATCCTATTCCTAACTCCTACGAAAGTTGCAATGCATCGAAGCTCAACTGAAATTGGTTTACTAACAAAGTCTTCCCACACTCTTTAGCAAATATGGATACCTTCCAAAAAAAATTAAAAAACCCATAAATGGATTCTCATGGAACTACTAAACTAAGCATGGGAATGAATTATTCATTCACAGTTTAATCTATACAGCTTCCAATCATTCACAACCTTGCAAGAATACGAATCAAGTTTCAAACTTAAAACAATTGCAATTCACAATAAATATTTCTACCCTATTCCTAAACCCAACCAAAGTAGCAATGTTTCGAAGCTCACCTGAAATTGGTTGACTGACACGGTTTTCCCAAACTCTTTAGCATTATAAGCCGAGTAATACACGAGCGCGGCATAAGTACTGCTCGATCCCATATCATAGAAGATAACATGCCTTGATTCATTCGAGAAATCCTTATCGATTCCATACTGCAATGCCGCCCCCGAATACTCATTTATCAACGAAAGCACATTAATTCCGGCCAACTGCGCCGCCTGAATCAACCCTCTCCGCTCGGCTTGCCCGAAATACGGCGGCACAGCAATCACAGCATCTTTCACCGGCACCTTTGAATGAAACTCGGCCAAATCCGCCGCGTAGCCCAAAATCATCGCCAGCAACTCCTCGACCGAATAAACAGCGACGCCGTCGTCGACTTTGAAACTCACAGCGCCTCGAGAATCCTCCACAATGTCGAACGGCAAGTACATTGAATCGAGAACCTTCTTAACGTAACCGTAAGGCTTCCCGAGCATGTCACGGACTTGCGAATAGACTTTCTCCGGGTACCGCGCGACGATTCCGGCGGCCTCTTCGCCGAGGAGACGAGTGCCGGAGTGGAACGCGACTAGCGCCGGCGATTTCCGCTTCGACATCTCGTTGATCGCGATCGAGATCGGACTCTGGCCGGGCTTCAGATTCACCACCGCTACTTTCCCCCATTCGGAGCCGAGATCTACGCTCGAAACCGCGGATTCGGATCGATCGAATACAAAGCAAAGCGCAAATAAAACCAAACCTAGCTTGATGAATAACTTGGATTCCATTCTGGATTGTTCGAGAGCCTCTGTAAAAATATAGCCAAAAAAAAAAACACAAAACACAAAACGACAAAAACTCAGCTCGAATCGAATTTAGCATATAAATTTCAACACGAGTTCCAAAGTTTCACTTATATCGAACGGTTTGGTTACAAAATTATGCAAAAGAGTGTTGAATTTTTTTTTTTTTTAATAGTAATGGAAAGTGAGAAAAAGCTAAGCTCGAATCGAATAGAATGTATAAATATCAATTCGAGTTTCAACGTTTCACTTAAGTCGAACCAACAAAAATAAAAAAATTAAATCTGATTTTCGATTTTGTGGAAAGCTCAAGCTCAAGCTCGAATCGAATAGAGTTTATAAATTTCAATTCGAGTTAGGGGAGAGAGAGAGACCAGTGGGGTGTAGATCGCATTCTCTGGAGCGAGTGAATGAAATGGTGACTTTATCGAACGGTTGATGAGAAGAGAAGTGGGGAGCTTTGCTTTTCTTTGTTTTGTTTTTTCGGTTGTGTTTTTGTTTTTAAAGCGGGGTTGTGTGAAATATAACGGGTACGGGTAGGTAAATTGTTTCTTCACTAATTTTGGGGAAGTCTACGTGGCAGTTGGAGTGATGGACGTGACCAATGATGTAAAGCCACGTGTTGAAATGTACACGTGGTGGATTTTGAGTTGGTTTGTGGTGTTGTGTGCATTGTTGTCATAGATGATCCCTTGTGGACAATTTTGAATCAAGTCAAGTCAACTCCGTCTTGCTCATGCTGCGTGTGGTTTGGGCCTTCCAGCTCTCCAAGTTCTAATGAGATTATTACCAATATTCTAACCTTTTTTTTTTTGGGTTAAAAATTAAAGTACTATCTAAATTTTTATAAAAATTTGTTTCATCCTCAAACCTTATACTATAAAAAAAAAAAAAAAAAATTTAATCCTAAATTATTTAAAATTTTCCATCCACATATTTTTTTTCTAAATTATTAGAGAAAAAAAAGCTCTTTACAAAATTTAAAGATAAAAAAATAACTTTTTTTTAAGTTTAGTTATGAAAAATAAATTTTTGGTAAAATTTATGAACCAAAATAGTATTTTACCATTTTTTGTTATTGATAAATACGATAAAATTTCAAATAATGACATATGCTCTATAAAGATTTATTTTTTAATTATCAAACCAAAATTATAATAAAAACTTAACAATTATTTATATATAAAAAAAATAAAAAATAAAAACCTTACCAATTAGGCTAACTAAAGTCACTGTCAGTTTCTTTATGACATTTTTCTCTTCTCCCTGTACGTATGTTAAAATAAAAAAAGCTCAAGACCTTTTTCAGTATTTTAACACTGAAATGAGTAAAAATTGAAAAATAAAAACAACTCAAGACCAGTTTTTAGTTTCCTTCACAATATGGAAAATTGAAAATAGTTTTTGATTTTTGCCTAAAATAAGTTACCAAACAAGTTTTTTGCCTTTGAAAACAGAAAATTGTTTTTGAAAACAAAAAACTGAGGAAAAAAACAATTACCAAACATAGCCTTAGTATTCTTAAAAGAAAAGACAGTGAATTAATCTTACATTGAATAATGAGTGTGAGTTAAAAAGGTTTAAAATTTTATGTTGTGTATCCAAGAGTTAGACTCTTTTTGGATAGGACACGGATTTCCTCCAAACATGTTTGGAGGAAATGTTGCAAACAGGGACAGCTGTCAATTAAATAAGAAGACACTTAAGCTTGGAGGCATGTGCAACGCACATGACCCATTTTAAGTGAAGAGTTGTTAGAACACCCTTGCTAAATAACTATAATTTACAAAGAATTTCGTTAGTTGGCCGGATCAGAAAGAATATATAAAAATAGCATCTCGAGTTTTTTAAACTCGAGATCCAAATAAAAATCGAGTTTCTTAAACTCGTTTTTGGGGTTCTTCATTTGCTGATCTGGACAGAACTGACCACGTGGAAATCTTAGGAACTCGAGTTTCTAAAACTCGAGTTCTGTTTAACATTTTCCCTACACCTCAAGTTTCAGAAACACTCTCATTTATACACACACTCTCATTTATACACACACTCTCACTCCCAAACTTTCAAAATTTCAAAATCCCACTCCCTCTCACTCCGAAATCAGGTTCCCTGTGCTCTCTAGCTGATTTCGTCGTTCTTCATCTCGCCCTTCACCTTGCCGTCGCTCTTCATCTCGCCGTCATCTCGCCGTCGTTCTTCACCTCGCCGTCGCTGTTCATCTCGCCGTCGTTCTTCATCTAGCCGTCGCCGTCATTCTTCATCTAGCCGTCGTTCTTCATCTCGCCGTCGCCGTCGTTCTTCATCTAGCCATCGTTCTTCATCTCGCCGTCGTTCTTCATCTAGCTGCCGTCGTTCTTCATCTCGCCGTTGTTCTTCATCTCGCCGTTGTTCTTCATCTCGCTGCCGTCGTTCTTCATCTCGGTTGCTAGGTAGTTCTCCGATCCTCCTTTGCTGAATTTATGTTATAAAATTAGGCTTTTTGCATGGTGGGTTACACATTCTTAGAAATGTAAATGTTAGAACTTATTTTGACTGAAGGAGTTGTTGCTGCTGTTATTTTTGTTTGTGGGTTGTGGATTTACTTGGGTTTTCAGTTGCTTTTGATACATGCCCATGCCCATTTGGGTTTTGTTTAAAATTGGTTTATAGTAATTTTTGGTTATAGCCAATGGTTCATAGACACCATTGGCTAATCCTAAACGGACCATAAAGTAGATATTTGTTGATAAGTAAGATTGTTAGTAAAACCATATAATAATTCATAGACTCCATTAGGCAGCTCACTAAAAGTATTCTGGGTTGTATTTATTTTGCTAAGGATAGTAGAACTAGTGGGTAAATGTGTTATTTGTGAAGGAGATGCACTAAATGTGATTCAAGAATTTCAAATCACATCGACTTCCCCACAATGGGTCATTGAAAATAGTACTATTACTACTAGAAGTCTAGAACTATAATTGTTTTAGATTCTTTTGTTGAATGGTCATGTTAATCACATGCTATTTAGAAAAAGTTGGTTTTGTTGCCCATTGTATTGTGTAACTTTGAAAGAAAAATCCTCATATATTCCATCCCTGAATTTTCCCTAAGGATTCATGATTGGGATGATTTTGTTCCCTGCTTTTGTACTTTCTCTTCTAGGTTCGTTTTCTTTTAATGATAAGTCTTATTCACCGAAAATAAATTGATATATAAATATATATATATTAAAGGATTGATGTACTATAATTTTTGGTGTTTTACTAGAGTTAGGTCAATTTTTGTTACTATTTTCAATTGTAGAAAACTAGCCTTAAAATTTATAATTTGTTATTAGTATTCAATTAAAAAGTATTAGTTTATTTATTAGTTGAGACTACCCGAATTTAATATTAGTCATAAATTTTATGGAAAATGTCAATTAGGTGATATTCCACCTTCTCATATACATGGCAGATTTTGTTATGAATTTAATTAGTAAATTTTACTATAATATGAGAGAAGATAATACAATTTCCTTATACTGCTAAATACCAAATGATTACTACACTTTTGATAACTTTCTATGTTGATTCATTGAATGTAATCTGTTTATCTGATTTGAACTTTTTTGAATAGTTGATTTTAACTGTCGTGGTATTCTTACTGTGCACTAGTACCATATCCCTTACCTTATAAGTCATCAATGTTAAAATTTGGCAGTTTGGTGACAAATTTGTATCACAGTACTAGTTTTGTTTTGTTTTTTTTTTATTTTTTAATCAAATATTACTAGTCTTGTTGTTTAAATGAACTCCCAAAAAAAAAAAAAGTCTTGTTGTTTAACGGTGGGCTGCATGAAAAGTGTTAAATATAGCTTGAAATATGGGTTATAAGGAATAGGACAAACTTAAGTATAGTATTTTATGTGCTGTTCTTTAAGTTTATCCCTGCTGTTCTCTTATTCTTTCAATTGAAAGCGTTAGGAATTTGCATCTAGAGTGTCATCTTGATCTGTATCCTTTGTTCATATTTGGTAGTGCTATCCTCTCTTATTTTATTTATTTAATTAAATAATTAAAATTTTTATTTATTTACTTAATTAATTAAATATGTAGCACTCTTTGCAGTATGGAGCCTCCTATTGATGAGGAGCCACAGATCTTGGAGCCTGGTCCTAGTATTCGGTCATTGTTGACGCGACAATCACACCATCGATCAGAGGACATTTGGAATGGCGAGGTGAAATATCTAGTTCTAACAACTGCTTTAATTTTTAATTTTTACGTTATCTTTGACTTTTAGTTAGCAAGTTCTTTCAAAGTTATATTTATAGTTCTAACAACTGCTATAATTTTTATTGATTTTGCAGGACCCAGGCCTACTTACGTGCCGTGGTCGTACTAAGGAGATGCCAAACGTTCAAATGCGAGATAATCGGGTGATTGACATTATCAAGTTGCTAAGGCTTGAAGGATTGTTTAGGGCCCCTTCCAGAGAGATTGATAATTCCCTCATAACGGCCCTCGTTGAGCGATGGCGGCCGGAGACTCATACGTTCCATCTTCCACACGGTGAGATGTCAATCACCCTACAAGATGTGGAGGTCATTTTCGGACTTCCAATAGACGGTGAGGTCTTGGTTGGGCCGACTGCTGTGATTGATGGAACTTGGAGCACTGTTTGCAGGGAGTTTCTTGGTTTTACTCCGGCAAATGACAACAAAACTTTGCTGGGGCAAAGAATTCTGATCAGGCGCCTTCTTCAGGCCGTTGCAGCGCCACTGCCTGATGACGCAACGGAAATTCAGATACATGAGTATGCCCGGTGCTATATTTTAGCGCTATTAGGGGATAAGATTTTTATGGACAAATCGGGAGATAGGGTGCATCTGATGTTTTTGGAGCAACTGCGGAACCTGAATGATCCGCCACAGTATAGCTGGGGCAGTGGTTGCTTGGCCTGGTTGTATAGAGAGTTGTGTCGAGCAAGCGAGAAAGGTGCATCGCAGATTGGTGGGGCGTGCACCTTGGTCCAGTATTGGGCATGGGCAAGGTTGCCATTCTTGTGCCCGAGGATAGAGCCCCCACCTGGATGTGATTACGGCCCGTGGCCGTATGCTCCACTTGCCTTTAAGTAAGTATTTTTTTGATATTTAGTGTGGTATGCAATGTACTCTTCTTAGTAACTAAGTAGCTACTTATCTTATGTTATTCACTCGTAACTGTAGGTGGGTGCGGGTGCCAGGCTTGAAGAGTAGGCCATCCGGGATGACCTTGGTCTACTATCGTGAGCAATTAGTTACAATGAAGCCGAATCAGGTAATAATATTAAAATATTCTGTTCGGTTATGTTAATTTTCCTTAAGAATATCATTGCTTCATATTTTAACATATCTTCCGTTTTAATTTTTGTTTTTTCTTGTATCTATGTATTCTTCCTTGTTTCACATTTTTAGATGCTGTGATAATTGTTTTTTGTTTCTATTGTAGATTGTGTGGCAGCCATACGAGGCACATTTCGTCCACCTTCCTGACTTCTGCGTTGCAGGGAGGGGTACGTGGACAGCAAGGGTGCCGCTTATGTGTTTTTCCATAGTGGAGCCACACCACCCGGACCGTGTCCTTCGACAGTTTGGGTTGGCGCAAGGGCGGCCTGACCATGTTGTGTACAATGAAAGGCTGCATAGAATAGACTTGCGTGGGAAGGTGGAAAAGAATTGGAGGCAGGAGCATGAACCGTATATCATTTCATGGAATAGCAGAGAACGACAACTTTGCCAAGCACCTCTTCAGATTGGTGAGATGGACCACGATCATGACTATTACCAATGGTATCGTCCGGTCACTGTAAAGTATGTCGACCGCAACAGCGCTAGATTACATCAGTTGGTAATGTGTTCTAATTATATTTTATTGCTTACTTTGTTTTTTATTTAGTACATGTACGAACGTAGAATCAATTGATTTCTTCTGTCAACAAATTTGGTTTGATATGACTGACATCCATTTAAAAAGATTTTCTGTTGCATGACTCATAATAAAACTTTCTGTTCTTAGTTTAGATGAGTATTTAAGTAGAGTAATAAGTACTATATTATGCATTCTATAATTGTAACATAAATGTGACAAATTTTGATTGTACTGGTTCTTTCTTTGTTTCAGATTGAAAGCCATGTAGCGTTGTTGAATTGGCTTCCTGCAGGCAGCCGAGAACACAACCATGTTCGGCGCATCCTATATAATGTGGCTGGGCTTGGTACTGATCCTGCAACCACTGGGCAGGCAAACAACCATACCCAGATTGAATTAGCAACTACTGCAGCCCCAAGCACAAGTGCAGCACCCGTAACTACACCGACCCGTGGTCGCCGTGATACAGCAAGCCCAAGCACAAGCGCAGCTAGGGGCCGTGGTCGGCCTGCTACAGTAAGCCCAAGCACAAGTGCAACGAGGGGCCGTGGTCGGCCTGCCACAGTAAGCCCAAGCACAAGTGCAGCTAGGGGCCGTGGTCGGCCAGCTACAGCAAGCCCAAGCACACGTGCAGCTAGGGGCCGTGGTCGGTGTGCAACAACCCCTAGGGTTGTAAGTAGTCCTGAGATACATGCTCCCACCCCGCATGTATCTCCCCAGCCTGAGGTCTCTCCATCCATCCCAGTTGCATCTCCTCAGTCTGAGGTCCCTCCGTCCATGGTAGATGTATCTCCCCAGGCTGAGGTCCCTTCACCCACCCCACCTTCGCAGCCCAGTCCCTTTACCCCTCCTATGCACCCTGAGACACCTTTATACCCACCCACTAGCTCCAGTGCACTCACTTTGCCCATGGACCCACCCCGTACTGAATCCATGACAATGATCTCCACTCCTGGCCTATACATAGAGCATCATTACCCACAGACCTCATCCTCATCCGACCCTCTAGGACCTCCGGTTGGGATTGACACGCTACAGCCAGATATTGATGTACCGGACGAGCATCCCCCTCATCAGCCGTCACCCCCACGAGGTAGACCGCAACGTGCTAGAAGAGCACCCACTTGTGGGACAGGTGGACACAAAATAGGACACAAAGACAGCTCTATGGTACGATAACATTAATTACGATGTTTACGTCTATTTTGCAATATTCTATTTACTCTTATCATTGCACCGAATATTGATTGTATGCATCTAATGTCTTTGCAGCACGATGATGCGCCTAAGGCTGATGCCCCGCAGCCTCCTCCCTCGCCCAAACATTACACGAGGGCTAAAAAACGCAAAATTGGTGAACCTTGAAAAAGAGGTTTGTTAAAGATGCATGCAGCAAATTACTGTGTTATGGATGGTGCACGTGTGATATATGTGATAGTAAATTCTCAAATGTCATAGTTTTTGTCTGTTGAATTCAATTGGTTTTTGAGAAATATGATGGATTTTGAGTTTTGAAAATTTATCTCTATTAATACATATTTGTCTATGTATGTATGTAAGTCTACCAAATTAATACATATTTAACTCTGCCAAATTAATACATATTTGTCTATGTATGTAAGTCTGTATCAAGACACAAACTTGATCCATGTAGAAACATAATTTGTTGTGGAGCACTTTTTTGGAACCATTTCTGTCAAAACAAAATGATCGTTTTGCTGTTTTTTTTTTTTTTTTCTTAACAGTTAGCAAATAGTTGTGTTTGTGTTTTTTGGTATGGCTATGTTCTGTTTTTTTTTTTTTTTTTTTTGGTTTTTTTGGGTTTTAATTGAAAGGGTACTGTATTTGTAAGATACCCAATTGGCAAAATGCTGTTATTTCTACTTTAGAATCAGTATGGTGTTTGTTTGGACTAGGATTGGATGAGAATAGTGTTTTTTTTTTTTTTTTTTGGGTTTTTATGTTGGTGACATGATTAATGATGGCCCACCGATGGCCCACCACTGCAAGTAGGAGCTTACACTTTAGGATAAAGCAAGCTCTAATTGATGCTAAGCAATTCTTGTTTTGTTGGGTATTTGTTCACATGCGGGATAATGGGTTGACTTGTTTTTATAAAATATCATTTGGGTTTTTTTTTTATCTTTGTATGTAAGATCTAATGATTGGTTCCTCTACTTTATGAGCAAACAAATTTTTAAACTGGACGAACTTGGTTCAGAAATAGCACAGATTGTTGTGCCAGCTGCACTGGCTTTGGCAAGCTGACCCTATTGCTTCTCTTCTGATTAATTTGCCTGTATTTTTTTTTCAAAGTGCTTTATGTTCATAATTGTGAACATAGAATAGTTGTTTCCATTTTCAATAAAATTCTATTGCTTATCGAAGAAAAAAAAAATCTTGCTCTTGCCTCATTCATTGGATTTGTGAAAACTGCATGTCTGCATGAGTCATGAATTTGTGAATCATTGATGATAATGTTGCAAGTCATAATTATCTAGTGCACATCACTACTTTTCCTTAGAAGTTATTTCTACTTGCTCTTTCCTTTTTCTTTTTAGAACATGTTTCTTTTACTTTTATAAAATTAAAAAAAAAAAAACATGTTTCTTTGACTTGATATTTATGAGGATGTCCTCTCTAGTTTTTCATTTGTGGATGTGAGTGGGAGTGGTTGAATACTCTTGTTTTGGTTTTATGTAATTTTTTTTAATGTTCCAGTTTCATTATGTCTACTTTGGTTAGCTTAATTACTTTATTACCTTTGGTTTTTCAATTTCGACTTTAGTTTTGTATCTTCTCAAAATTACTTGCAGACTGGAATTCATTTATTTTGTAGTACATTGAAATTTGTTATTAAGGAGGTTTTATATGGCAGACTTTTGTATTAATATGTGGATTTTGAGAATGGGGAGCTGTTAACTTGGTAGGCAAATATGCTTATCAATGACTATGGAAATGCACATGAGGCAAGAGTTATAACTGTTCTCTCTTGGGCATTTTTTTTGGGCACCAATTTCCTTTCCTTTTTCCTAGCTTGTGTAGTTAATTGTTTGTTATTTATATGCAGCCGGAGGAATTCATGTCAAGGGCTCAAATGTGATGATAACCTTCCTACAGTTAATTTGTCTCAACATGCTAAAGCACATGATAATTTCTTAAGCCAAAATAAGTTTTTGAGTTCAAATTTCCTTTTTTCGTTGTCCTCACAAAAACCTAGTGCTGAAGGAGCACTATCGTCACGGTATGTTACCATTAAACACACTGTTTTATTTTTATTTTTGTAGTGCACTCTATAATCTCTCTTCCATAGAAAATAAATTTTTATCAATTGATTATATATTGATGCAATGCATATTTTTATGATGGGAATTGGGGCTATGCAGTTGTTAGACTAAGTTATTCTATATACACAAAAACTTGATGCACAGTTGGTATTCTGTGATTGCAGTTTAGAAATAATGCGAATACCTTTTACCTAATAACCATATTTTTATGGTGTTGGCTCATTTTCTTTTGATCCCTTATTTTTTGCATGGTCATGCTTTATAATGGTTTGCAATTGACATTATAAGTTTAAAGGCCTTATATGAAATTCTATGGTTGCTTTATAATGGTTTGCAATTGACATTATATTTTTTTGCTTTTGATCCACCGACCAGAAAATTGTGCATCCTGTGCTTAATTCTTTTTCTGACCAAGATAGCAGAATTCGGTATTATGCTTGTGAAGCTCTAAATATTATTGCAAAGGTGAGATTGGATTGGCAGGATTATATATAATGGTGTTTCTTTGGGATTGGTAGCGGCCTTTATACATTATCTTTTTGTGGTGGCCTGATGCACAGGTTGTAAGAGGGGATTTCATCATATTCCTTAATAAGATTTTCGATGCCTTATGTAAACTATCGGCAGACTCAGATGCCAATGTACAAAGTGCTGCTCATCGTTTAGATCGGCTTGTGAAGGTAAAAATCATTATTTATCTGGGTTTTTTTTTTCATTTTAAAACACTGATATTGTATATCTGTTAAGCACTTGGTTTAGGTTCTTTAGGTGATTGTCATTAATATTTTATTGTTTGTCTTTTATGGCCAAAATATGCATTGATAAGTCTCACTGATGGAAGATGGTTGATGTCTTTGGGCCCAATCGGTGGGGATCAAGGCTTGGTTCAATTGAGCACAGGACAAAAAAAAAAACCTTTTCCGAAATAAAAGCAAAGAACTAAAATGATGCCAATCAAGTAGAGTAGGTGGACGGCCTAATAATTTGTCTCTTTATTATGTATCACCTCATCAGATAATCCTTATTTTTTGCTAATTGACAAGATTTCAATCAAGTAGAGTGAGTGGATTGCCTAATACAGTCTCTTTATTTGTATCTTCTCATCAGTTGTGTGTTGTATGGCACGATGCACTTATTTGAGAGACACACCTATAAGATATGCATCAAAAGGAATAAAAAGATAATTGTATTTTGCATATTAAGTTTTCAACTACTATGCCATAGATGGATCAATTTTTGTGGTAAAATAGAAATACATGCAACCTGGGTCTAGGGTCACTTGAAGAACTTTAATACTGTCTTCATTGAGAAGGAAAGGATGGGTTGTTTATTTGGCCAATAATATATCTACTCTACTCTTCCTCCAAATCTCTCCAATTTGAGAGAATTAAAAAGGAGGGGTTAGAGGTAGTTGAAACCCCTCCAACTCCCTCCTTCTCATTCTTTAAAAAACTTCTAAATAAGGTAATTGAATTACTCTCCCTCCCTGTACTCTACTCTCTCTCATTTTTTTAACTTCCAAACAGGCCAATAGTGTTTTCTTCATTGAAGAAAAAGAGCAGACAAGTAATATATAGTCCACTTATTGGTTGTTGATTTTTATGTGTATTTCTTTTTTTTTCATTCTATAACTTGTCATGATTATGCTGCTTTTATGTTTGTTTGTTTGTTTTTGTTTTCCATTTTTAACTCCTTGATGTTTAGGTATTGATGCCTCACAGAGTATATCTACTCCGTGGGAATCATGAGTCAAAAGAATGCACACTGGTATACGGTTTTGAGAAGGAGGTGAAGACCAAATTTGGAGATCAAGGTGAATACGTCTATAATAAATTCCTGGATCTGTTTATACCACTCATGGAGGCCTTTTCTATAGTACACGCATTGCATATTCACGAAGATCTAGAAGAAAAAGGACACACAGGCTAGAGTTTGGTTCTTTAGAAGAGTTATCTGCAGTTAAAAGATATCTAATACATGCTCCATATGAAGGCCCAAATATGATATTAACTGATGTGCTATGGTCAGATCCATCACAGAGGCAGGGTATATGTAAAAATTGAGCTCGAGGACAGGGTTTATTGTGGGGTCCTGATTGCACTGAAGCTTTCTTGAAAATGTCCAAGTTACAGGTAATAATTTTCTATGTAGCTGTTGAAAAATTAAGTTGAAGTTTTCTTGTCACAATTGAAGCTGCCAATAACTTCTTTTGTCACAATAGAAATCATACTAGATGTCAGTCATTTATGGAATTAATATCACATATGGTCTCTTAAATGGTCTCATTTTCAAAATTCTTTTTTTTTGTTAAGTTTGGCTAAGGCTGGAGCTAATTTTTTTTTCCCCTTTTTTTGGACTGCGTTTCAACACTATGCTGGAATAAAAAATAAAGTCATTATGGAATGAAATGTTTCAAATGTTCTTTTGTTTGGATTTGTGGACATTTGATGTGATTCATTGGATAATTAAATGGTTTTGTGAATTGTATAAGAAAAAAAGGATTAATCCCTAATATACTAGAGCCTGAAAGGTTAAATAAGCAGCCTTTTCTGAACTCTACCATAGCAATTAGTCCATAGGAAGCTTTAATGTATATATATTGATAATTATAGTAAGCTATAAAATTAAATATTTAATTAATAGCCTTAAAAGTTTCTAAAATAATGTAGCACTGATGCGAAGTGGACCCATTTCTTAAATTAGGAAGGATTTGAGCTCCTCGCTTCAATCCTTCACAAGATATGCAATTGACTCTACAAGAACCCTAAAACATACTAAAGTTGAATATGATATGATGGAGGTTGAAATCAAAGGATGTCATCTTTGATGTGCTGCTTCTACCTAAAATCTCCTTTAGCAGATAAGAAGCGTTCCACCTCCACTAACTGACCCACATAAAGATTTCTTGCAGAGCATGCCATTACTGCTCCTACCGGATCCAAGAATATTCAAATATTTCAGCCCCTTGTGCAACCTGACCATTTCTCAAATTACTTATAGATATATAAATTGGTAACATTACGATGATTCAGCACTTCTAAGCAAATATTGAGAAAAAATTAACTGAGGCAATAATTTTAGCTCTTGGCTCAGTTTTCTTTTGTTAGATCCATTTTGTGAATTATTTGTGCATAAAGACTCACTTTACAGATCCCCTTTTAATTTTTTTTAATGCTTGTGAACACTGCCTCTTTGTTTCTACTGTAGTTGATCATAAGATCGCATGAAGGTCCTGACGTGTGGACTGGTCAGCATCTTTTTGGCAATATGCTATGTCGGTACAGCTTGGATCATGAAGGAGAATTAGGGAAGCTGTATACGCTGTTTAGTGCTCCAGATTACCCTCAGGTTGAAGATTTATCTCTAAGACTTGACCCTTAATTTTTTTGGTTTGTTTAATTTTGTAAGGGACATTTCTTAGTCCTATGTGATAATCTTTGCTACTAGCTACAGCTTCGTATTTCGTTTTTCTACATCCGAAGGGCAGTCTGTGTGTGTGTGGACTTACATTTAAATAATGGAATGCTTCTATTCTGTTTAAATGACAACTATCAACTTTATACTTGGAAACAAATAATGACAACTATAAACTTTATATGTGAATATTGTTGATGGGACATGACTTTGGAATTGACCAATATGAGCATTTCACCTTATTTATCATGTGAGAAAGTAAGCATAATTCTTCTATACAAATAGCAACATATAATCACGACTAGAATTTTTGACTTTGATTGCATTCTGTGTTATAAAATAATAATTTTTCTTCTTAAATAAAACACGTCTTTTTACCACAAAAATTGATAACCTGTATGGTTCGAATATACTAGAATTGTTGACTTTTTCTTAGTGCAACTGTACTTTTGCCAACTTCTAGCAAATAAGCTTTCCACAACAAGCTAATCCAAATGCACACGTAATCTTACTTTTTATGTGTATATGTAGCCTAGAATAAAAACTTAGAAAGGGAAGTCAATGATCATCATCTCAAATAGTTCTAACTTTCATTGGAGTTCCCAATTTCAGCATGAAAATTTTGTTTTGTAAGTAATCATTCTCTCTCCATTTGTCCCATGTCAGGCATCAGGTCAATCATTTTGTATCTACATTACAACAATACGTGGAGTCGCAATTATCTCATGTATCATGGTGCAGGTTTCTTAACTCCCTTCAAAATAAGGTTTGAAGACAACTTTTTTTTTTTTATCATTTATTTTCTTCTGCCTATAGTATATTCATTTACTAGTTTTCTCCATATTTTTTCTTAGGTAAGTTGGGTCAAACGTTTTCTAACTTGGTATCATAACTAGAACGTGTTATGAAACCTTGTCTTACCAACTTTAATACTCATTTAGCATTATTGTATCAAAAAAATTTCAGACTAAGGCTTCATTGTTGTTTTATGTAGCATGTAGTGTAACTTACGTGCTTTTTTTTTGTGGGGTGTTTTCCTGCCTTTACCTCTGCTTCGAGAAGATAATAAAGAGAAAGGCAAATGTGGAAGAAAACAATTTTGGAGCAAGCCTTACTAACGGGGTGGGCGGGAGTATATCCTTATTGATTTGTTATGCGTTTCAAGTTGTGAATACTATATATGTAATCAGTGGAGTTTATATACCTACTCACCTACAATTTTTTTTTTTTTTTTTTTTTTTATGTAAATACCCATCTACTTCATTTGTAAATCTTCAAGATGTGAAAAGGATTAGAAACTGATCTAATCAAGTCTTGTTTGACATTTACTATAGTTGATTTTGATGTATCAGCCTTTGATTTTGATGTATCACAATTAGCTGCTGATAAGGTCAACTAACCACTGCTTTTTCTTTCTGACTTTTATGCTTCTACTTAACAGATTAAAGCTGCAAAGGAGAGAATTTATGTTGATGTTGGTATGCTCTCGAACCTGTACCTTAGTCTACTGATAATTCTAGGACTAGAGTTTTTAACTATACTACCAACAGGTTTCTGGGGAGGTTTAGTTCCGGAAAATGCATTCAATGCAAGCGCTCATGAGGCTCTCCTAAATGCTGGTGTTCTTGGTTTGAAGGTAAGTATGAACCATTATGCTCTGTTTTCCTTTTCAAAAAAAACGTGCAAAAGGTTGGATAAAACTTTCTTAGATTGAGAACTGAACTGTATACTATCTTACTGAAGTGATCTGAGACTCAAAGCTTGAAAGCAATCTCTGCCGGACCACACTTCCATTTTGAAATATCTCCAGTTCTCCATCTCCACCTTTAAACTTGTGTTGTTCCTTCAATATTTCCTTTCCACAGAATGTCATGCATAAGGGTAATTGCAAGAGCTGTCTATGTTTCTTTCATGTAAAATAATAGCATGTTAAGTATGCCTCTTCAGATGCTTATTCAGAACCATGGTTGCAACTAAGACTTCTTTAGTAATACTACTTCTCTGTTGAAAAGCAGGACCTCCAATTCCTTGTTTCCCTCGATTCATAATTTTCCAATTTTAATGTATACCTTCAAAAAGAATTACTTCCAGAGTGAGATGACTTATTTGGGTGGCTTATGAAGGATTTTCACATCTGAAGAGGGAGGCATCAATTTCCTCTTATCTTTTTATTGTATTAGATAATGAGTAACCTAATCTTCTTAAGATGACAATGATAGTACTCTATAGCTAGGGACTGCAACTGAAGATCCACCACCAATTCCCTGTTTTTCCATGTACTCTGTTTGAGTGGATGTTGAGCTTGAGTGACCTGTCTTCTTCTTCATTTGTAGAGTTTTTAGATTTGTGCACTTTCTGTTAAGTTGTTGGTTTTTTTTTTCATAGTAAACTTCCTTTGTACTTGGGATGTGATTTGAATTTGTTTTTTTTCCCTCTCTTTTTAATAAAGTCACTCATTTCTCTAGTTTGGAGGAATTTCTAGATATATGTAACTTTAGATGGTTATTTAAAAAAAAAAAATTCAATCTCGGTATAGCTTCAAACCAATGGAACACATCTCTCAAATACCAAAGTCGATCCAGGCTAGTTCCACAAATATCATCGGATTTTCCAGAAACAGAAAATGTGAGATTGTCAACAAATTATCACTTATAAAAAAACCATAAAACTAAAAATTAACCCCTCCAACTTCTTTAACCATCATTGTACTCCATAGCTCAAACTATTAAGAAACATTGGGGCTACCATGAACCAAAATTTAGAAGTGAATCATAGATACAGTATGCAATCCATTACTTCCATTTTTGACTAAAACCAAATATTTTTAGCATGTAAATAAGAAAAGTCTAATTAATGTGATCATCAGCTCTCTCCAAATCCTATTTTCATTATAATCCTGGAAGTCCTCGTTTTAGTCTACTATGTAGGCATTCATTGACAATAAGAATGAATCCAAATTTTGTTCGGCTTTACCAAATGCACTTCAGTAGGATATTTTATACTACCACCCTCAACCTATTAGCTAATATTTTGGCAATCAGTTTAGAAGTCCTTCGCATTCACTAGCTTAGGTTTTTTCGGAGTGATAGCAATAAAAGTAGAATTGAGGCTTTTTTCAAACGTACCTTGGTCATGAAAAACTTGGAACACTCACACAATGTCCTCTTTGATTATACTCCAACATGGGTGGAAGAAAGTCTTGTAATAACCATCCAGTCCTGGGGCTCTCTCCTTTCATGCTACTCCTTATCTTCTGGCACCATAGTTTACAGAGGAATCTAAATTGCAAATCTCTTGAGTGCCCCAAATTGAATTAGTGTAC
Source organism: Quercus gilva (assembly GCA_023621385.1). NCBI lineage: Eukaryota > Viridiplantae > Streptophyta > Magnoliopsida > Fagales > Fagaceae > Quercus > Quercus gilva. Next base: position 71,339,034 of record CM042476.1, read on the forward strand.
ATGCAAAGAGAATTCTACGTAACAATAATTAGATCAGATCATACTAAAAGTTGATAGGTTGGAAAATATGAATTGTAACATCACAACATTAGAATGGGTTTGTTTTGAAACTCAAGGAATGATCCAATGCATTTCTAACATCAACGAGTATCTATTGTTAAGACTCATGAACTTATGAAGAAAACCAATGGTGGTGGTGTTATTGTAATATTGACTTAGCCACGGGGAGAAAGAAAGACAATTCATCCTTGACTATTGGTAAGATTGGAACCATATTTTGAGTGGCTAAACTGAAGTTCTCATTGGACAAGGTCAATATAGCTGACATGAAGCCACTTGTGTAAAAAATATGGATAAGAATTAAGCTGTTAGATATTCTCCTGTCCATGTTGAAATGATTTTGGGTTAATCTTTGCAGTAATGGTGGAGTATGTGGATTTGGATAGCCAAATTTTTCTTTGTTGGGAATGAAAAATGGTTAGGGACTACACCTCATGAAGAGGTCACTAGTTTGAATCTCCCAGGTATCTTGGGACCAAAACTGATCAAAACAATTAGAAGTAGATGTAGTGCCCGTTTGGTAATGCGGTTTCAAACTACACTTTTTCAAAGTACAACTTTGTTTATTCACTTTTTTCTAGTTACAGTCTTTTCAAACTACTCCATTTTCAAAAAGCTGAAAAATAAGCTGTACCAAACGGTCTCAATTATGAAAACCTCCATTGTGTCTCTAGCTGGGATGTGAAGTGAAAATGATTGACAGTCATAGAACTTATTTTAACTGTGAGGTTTGTTTTGTTAACTTTTGTATCTGCACTTCTTTCTTATTATATTCTCATCTTCTACGGGGTTACAATTACATGGCAAGTAGTTTAATGTCACTGCTTTGATAATTTGCTAGGATACAGTTTTCCTTACATTTACATACTGTAGGACTGAAGAGCGAGCTGCTGGGTGGTATCGTTCAACGCAAGAGATTCTTAAGTTGCCAGAAGCACCATCTGTATCATCAAAGGAAGCTTCCAAAGAAAAATCTGAAAAGGCAAAGCGTCCACAACCCCTTATTAAACTTGTAATGAGAAGGTAGAAACATCTCTCTCTTTCTCTCTCTGGTATTAGAAAATTTATTCTGTGAGGTTCTTCAGGTGGTGGATTATTTGAAGTTCTCAAGTTCAGTTAAATGTTTTGTCAGTGCTTGTCTTATTTATGGGTTTTTAAATTTGAATTTTTTTTTTTTTCTGGTTGTTGCTTGATTCAGGTCGGAGAGTTCGTTCCGTTGTTTCTCTAGGCCAGTACTTCATATGGCAGTAAGAGTTGTGCAGGAGATGGGAAAAATTTGGGCTGCAGCTTTTGCTGTAGGCTTACAGGATATTGATGAAGGAGCTCATGTTAATTCATTTGCTGAGACTGCAAACTCCCACGATCCAGATACTAATGAGAACTCACACTCTGAAGGTAATTTTTTTTCTTTGCTTTCTGGTTCGTGTCTTGGATAGTGTCATTTATAGTACATGTTAGAATCTTACTGTGATGTTCTCATTTCAACTATGCTAAATTGTGTTGGTTTGGCAAAGGTTGTATATGGTGGTTTAGGTTGCTTAGTTTCTTCTACATAGTGGTTGGTGTTTATACTGTAGCTTAACTCTAGTTGACTTTGAGTGACTTTTTGATGGAAGAGCCTTCTGCAACCTGATGTAGGACAAATAATGTTAACAAGTTTCAGAAAATAATAATTATCTATATGAAAAGAATTTAATGCGGAAATTCTCAACTATTTCTATCTTTTTCATATTGATTTACACAGCGGCTCTTTGTTTTGTTTATGAATTATCTTTGTATTGCCATTTAATTTCTGTGCCTACTTACAAGTTAGTACAACAGAGAGCCTGCAAATGATTTGAAGTGTATTAATTTTGTCATTTAACATTTTATGAATCAATGAATATGGACTTGGATTTCACATGGGTATTTCATTTGAAATTCATTGATACATTTCAAGAAGCTAACCTTGTATTTTCATCACCCCTTTATTATAAAAACGATGTAACCATAGATGTTTTGTTTTTTCTTTTGTGTGATTTAGGTTATAACCTTGGACATGGGTGGTGTTGTTGCTGGTACAAAATATCGTGGAGAGTTTGAGGAACGATTAAAGAAGTTAATGGAGGGAATCAAACAAAGTGACGAGATAATATTGTTTATTGATGAGGTACACACTTTAATTGGAGCTGGAGCAGCAGAAGGAGCAATTGATGCTGGGGAAGCTTAGTCAGAATGAGCAATTGTCTGGCAGGCAAGCTTCTGCATTTATATGTGATGCTGGGGACGAGTTGGGGGCATTGCGGAAGAAACTTGCTACCATTGAATCTCAAGAAAACACTAAAGCTGCCAACGTTACTGATGAGCTAAGTGTAGTCTAATTCATTGTCAGTTATTATTCGGGCACTAAGAAACCACCTCAAATTATTGAAGGCAGGTGGTGGCTCCACAGGAGTAAGTTTGTTCAATTTGTATGTAACACGACGAAATTGTATAAAGAATGAAATAATAATTACAAGAGAATCATGAAATCAATCTCATCCATTTGTGTTTGGATTGATCTTGTCACAAATGATTTACAATACGCACTTTAGTTATGCTCATTTAGAAAGAGGGCTGCTGGTACAGTGTTTTGACATCCAAGGATTTTTTATGTTTCATTAGTTTATCCCTTGATAAAAACACTTTATGTTTCAAAGAAGTGATAATATTTAAGTAGTGTTAAGGCTAAGCTCTTGCTCATTGATGCCAAAAAACAAAAAACTCAATAAAAACATTTGCGAAGGGGTTATGTATTGTTGCCAAAAAAGAAAGGATTAGCTCAAATGGTAACTCCTTGTAAGAGCAGTGAAGAAGGAGATCATGGATTCAACACCAACCCTATGTGTGTATAACTAACTTACTAATAAAGGGGAATCTGCTTCTTCCTCGACCTCCACATGTTGATGCAGTAATGTACTCCTTTATTTTGGGTTTTTGGTTACAAACTTAAATCATTACTGTGATAATCTCTACACAATCAATGGTGGAAATCTGCTTATATAAACTACGAAACATGTAAAGGATCTTCATCTGAAAACATATGAAGTTGCAAAGTTAAAGGAGTTGATATAGTACCAACTTTAGTAGTTCATACAAAATCTTGAGATACAATTCACTGATTAGTCTGTTGAGAATTTGTAGTCAATCCCAACATTTTGGGATTAGGTCTTCTTCTTGTATTCACCAAGTATTCAATTATTCATTGATGCTTATTCCATACTGATTACTTTTTAGTTTTTATTGTTATGCTTTTGGTATAGACAGCCATTTAAACTTAGGTCCCTTATTTGATGACAAATTATTTTAATAATTTAGTTTGTTGGAAAGTATAATTAATTTAGTTTGTTGGAAAGTATAATTATTTTTTTTCCTCAATAGTCAAATTAAAAGTATAATTAACTAAATGTACGAGTGATTAAAAAAAAAAATGTTCACTGTAAAGCGTGACATTTATAAAATTATGTTACTATATCAATTAACCACAAAAAATAAAAATAAAAACTATCATAATACAAACAAGAATATCAGTTGGGTAAGGACTAGGCACAGGGCGTCCAAAGTTTATGTGTTGGATATTTTTTTCTTTCTTTCTTTTTGTCGATTATCGGTGGAATGCTGTACGATTCACTATGACGAAGTTTAGGGATGATTCTGTTCCGATCACAAATGTAAATCCGGACGACTTGTCATTTCGCTGTAAATGGATACTTTCAGTATTAAACAGAGCCATGTTCAAAAGTATTGCAAGTTTGGAGTTGGAAAAAAAAAAAAATTCCCAAAGACCTCGAGTTTTATAAACTTGAGTTCCCAGAGCCATGTTCAAAAGTATTGCAAGTTTAGGGAAATTTTTTCTTTTTCTTTGGGCAAATCTCTGTTCAGGCAGAAGGGTGCTTTTTTTTCCCCTGTTTTTCCCAGTGGAACACGAGTTTTATCAACTCGAGTTCCAGTGGGGACATTTTTTTTTTTTTTTTGTGTGGAACTCGAGTTTTAGAAACTCGAGTTCCAATGGGAATTTTTTTTTTTTTTTTTTTTACTTGGGCAAAATCCCCTGTTCAGGCAGAAAGGTGCTTTGTTTTCCCTTGTTTTTCCCAGTGGAACTCGAGTTTATAAAACTCGAGTTCCATTGGGGAAATTTTTTTTTTTGTGTGGAACTCGAGTTTCTAAAACTCGAGTTCCACTGGGAATTTTTTTTTTTTTTTTTACTTGGGCAAAATCCCCTGTTCAGGCAGAAGGGTGCTTTTTTTTCCCCTGTTTTTCCCAGTGGAACTCGAGTTTTATAAACTCGAGTTCCACTGGAAAATTTTTTTTTTTTTTACTTGGGCAAAATCCCCTGTTCAGGCAGAAGGGTGCTTTTTTTTCCCCTGTTTTTCCCAGTGGAACTCGAGTTTATAAAACTCGAGTTCCACTGGGAAATTTTTTTTTTTTTTTACTTGGGCAAAATCCCCTGTTCAGGCAGAAGGGTGCTTTTTTTTCCCCTGTTTTTCCCAGTGGAACTCGAGTTTTATAAACTCGAGTTCCATTGGGGAATTTTTTTTTTTGTGTGGAACTCGAGTTTTAGAAACTCGAGTTCCACTGGGAATTTTTTTTTTTTTTACTTGGGAAATCCCCTGTTCAGGCAGAAAGGGTTGCCCTGTATGCTCTGTTTTTACCAGTGAAACTCGAGTTTTAGAAACTCGAGTTCTGCTGGGATAATTTTTTTTTTTTTTCACTTGGGCAAATCCCCTGTTCAGGCAGAAGGGGTTGCCCTGTTTGCTCTGTTTTTCCCAATGGAACTCGAGTTTTATAAACTCGAGTTTTACTGGGAAAATTTTTTTTTTAGTTGGGCAAATCCCCTGTTCAGGCAGATTGTTGCCCTTTTTTTTTTCCTGCACATGTAGGCAAATCAAGAACTGAAATGTGTACATGCACCTGCTGAGAAACATAGATAAAGAAGGTTAGAATGTAATCTAACACTCATTGAGAGAGGCAGATAAGTTGAGAATGTAAATGCACAACCATTACATCAAAAGGCGTTCTCACACCAAGCTATAGAAACTATTACGCTCTATTCATAAATATACTTTTACAATGCAATTACATTTGCATCACAACAAAAAGGCATTCCCATTATATCAACATTGTAAACATGCGCAACCATGCTCAATTTGCAATTCTAACCGTATTACTCAAATCACAATCTTCATAGAGGTACATTGGATAGAGAATTATAAGTACATTCAACAAAAGCCAAAAAGTTCAATGTGCCAATACAACGTAGTCACTTTTCCTAAGATCAGCAGTTCGCACAACAAAAACGGCGTCCATGGAAGCATGCCTGCAAAACGTAGACTAATCACGTTAGGAGACAAGAAAGTAAAAACATTAGTTAATGGTAGAACGAACAACAATTATATTTAACCAATGCATAATATTTTCCCATCTACGTACCTACTGTGGAACATTACTGCTTGTGGAAGCACCATGGGCCTGCGGACATTTTCTACGGTTATGCCCGGAAGCATGACACAATCCACATGTTTGCTTAGGTTGAGTCCCTATCAAATCTGCATCCTCCCTCCGCCATCCCGACCCTCGATCCTTATTCCTCACTCCATCCATCTCATTCCTTATTCTTGACTTCACTGGTCGACCTTTGGCCCGCAACAATGCTGGATTAGGCAACCACTTTGGCCCCATGGGATCCCTCCACAATGATTGTGACTTGGGAATCACAAATGCATGCTGATAAGTGCTAAGGGCATTGTCCAAACCATAACATGGGTGAATATATGCGGTCGAATCAATATTTAAATAGTCACATACTCTAATTGCATGTGAACACGGGATCCCTATGTTTTGCCATTTCCCACAACTACATGTTCTTTCCCGTATCCGAACTTCATAACTGTGGTTTCCCCCTCCTGCGCTACAAGTGAATGAAGTAACTATCTGATATACCATCTGTTCACTGTTAAATGGCTTAAGATAGTGTTTCTCAGATTTAAGCTTATTTGCTTCCCACTTGTCAAAGGCATATTGACTCCATTTCTTACCCTCTGACAGGCGATTGAGGTATTCTTTGTGCCGGTCGTGGAAATATTGAACAAGTTTGGACCAAGTGAACTCAACCAACGCGGCAATAGGAAGGCCCCGTGCACCTTTCAGTACACCATTGAAGCACTCTGATATATTGGTTGTCATTGCCCCAAAACGTCTTCCACCATCATGTGATTGGGTCCACATATCCACAGACTCGCTCGTTAGGTATGTGTATGGAAGATAATCTTGATTCTTTTCCTTCCCATCCTTCCCCGTCACCTTCTTCTTATTCCGAATGGCCTCAATTTCCACCTGCTTAATGGACTCCATTATGGTATCAAATTTAACTACCTGAGTAGCATATCTTGCTTGCAAGCAAACTGACTTTAGAGTCGAGTTTTGAAAATGTGTGTTGAAGTTGCTAGCAACATGTCGAAGGCAATATCTATGAAATACCCGTGTTCTTCCATCATCCCTTCTAGGCCAGTTTGCAATGGCATTTTTTATACCAAGATGTCGGTCAGAAATTATGCAAATGCCTTCCTCAGGTATCACGTGGCCAATCGTATCTCTGAGGCATTGTAAAAACCACCTCCAACTGGACCCTGACTCACAATCCACAACAGCAAAGGCAAGAGGGAATACCTTGTTGTTAGCGTCGGTTGCCATTGCAACCAATAGCTTTCCCTGATATTTACCATACAGATGGGTCCCATCGATACTGATAACCGGCTTGCAATATTTGAATCCATCAATGCTTGGACCGAAAGACCAAAACACATAATTCAATAATACGGTGTCATCTTCATCGGTGGATGTCGTACGATAGAACACCTGGGTAGTCGGATCCATATCAATATATGCCATAAGCAACTTTTGCAACCTCTGGTAAGACTCTTCCCAATTCCCAAACAGCTTCCCAATCGCCTTTTGTTTCGCATCCCAAACCTTGTAGTAAGAAGGCTTATGGCCCTCATATTTTGACTCTATCATAGATCTAAGATGCTTAATTGGGGTAGTGTGATCCTCACTTAACTTCTTAAGGATGTCTGATGCAATAAAATTACAATTCATCATTCTACCATCATTTCGCACCCCAGTCCGTATACACGTGTGAGGACCCTTGTACACGGTGACCATCCATAGTCTCTGGAGATTGGGCTTCATGACTGCGCAGACATACCACTTACATGACTCATCCACGCATTTTGCACAAAGTTTTGTCGTTGTTGACCTACTAATCACATACTGTTTGTTTTCCTTCAGGGCACACAGTGTTAATACACGCTGCACCTCCACTTTATTGGCAAAAGTCAAGCCTTTGTACAAATTCATCCCCTCTCTCCAAGTAGACACAAATGGTATCTCCATATGTGAAGGATCAACTATATTCTCCCAAGTATTTGCAGAAAATGACAAAGCAGGAGGTGTGTAGGCAGAGATTGTGTCCGTAATGTTTTGGACAGTAAGAACATTGTCTGCATTAGGTTCACTATCGTCCAATGTCTCATAATCATCAATGTCCCTCTCAAAGTCCCTAAAGTCCCCTCTCTCAATCCTCTCTTCAATCTCATCTTCATCGTCAATGGCAGTACTCCCATCAACATAGTCGTCATCATCATCGTCATCCTCATACTCATCATCATTCTCATTCTCATCCTCATCCTTATCATCATCAGGCCGATCATCGGCATGAACATTATCATGCTCTACATGTGTAAAATACTCATATTGAGCATCCGGAACTGTAACATGTAAACTTGCTTGTGTTTGTTGGATTTCGTCGATACCAACTTCTGCACGCGGCTCCAACTGTATGTACAACTCAATGTTAGTTACTTCAGGTATTCTCTCCAACTTGTCAAACATAATCTTCACATGTTTGTCTGTTTCTATTGCCATGTACTTGTAATTAATTCGGTGCTTCAGGATTTCATTTGGCATACGATAAGTCATTTTTATGTTGTGCACAGCAGGATTCTCACCCAACTCTTCCATAACCATAATCTTCAATTCGTCAAGGGTCTTGAACCTACGATCAATTTGGGTATAATAGCTCTTTATACCCGGCCCTTCAAATGGCAATCCCTTGTTCGCATTGGCATTCTTCAGTGAACCACCGTGGTATAGGATTATATCAATTTCAGGCATTGTGAACCTGTTAAAGTCAAGTTACCATGTTAGTTAAATCACATAGTCGTAAACTGGGGGAAAAAAAAGTAATGTGATCTTAAGGCAAAACATATTCAAGCCAGAATTTTCATAGGTAATTACTAGTTTTATAGCCATTATGTAACTTGTGGTACCCATGGTTCTAAGTTTGGCTTCAGAGCAAAATTTGAAACATATCTAGTGGAGCAACCCCAAAAAATAAAAGGTATGGAAAATATATATATATATATATATATATTTAAAGAATACATAGAACAAGAGGAGAGACTTTACAAAGATGATGTAGCATTAACAAAACATATTAAATTCACAAAACGAAAGTATTCCATATCCTTAAGGCTTAAATGTCATTACCAGATACCAAATTGTTTCCAAAATGACCAATTCTTATACTTTTATTTTTATTTTTATAATAATGAATTCCTTATACAGCATTGTATAGGTCAGTGCATTTTAAGAATTACATTCATTCACTACCCATTTCATACCCAAAATAATGATGAACAAAGTCAAAAAAACTTGTAAGATCATGATAAACATAAAAGCCTAGAAATGATGAATAAAAATTTGATAACAAAATGGGCAAAAAAAGACTCAAAAAATTAATACTGACAAAACAAAGTTCTATAATTCACAATATCGGAAAATTAACTAAGTTATGTCAACTATTTACAAAATAAATAGTTAAACTCAACCCACACCCATAGACAAGTAATACCCAACTACAATGACAATCAAATTATGCAAACCCATACCTGAGATATGAATCTGTTCAGAGGAAAGAGCAGTGAGAGAGTGAGAGTGGGAGTGAGAGTGGGAGTGAGAGTGAGAGGCAATGTGGTGTGAGAGTTATGGATGAGTGATAGTTAGTGAGGCTGAGAGACTTAGTGAGAATGCTCTGTTTTTGGGTGGGAAGACTGTGTAGTTCTGTGAGCACAAGTGTTATACGGGCTTAAGTGTTACTTAAATTTATTATGCACAATGGAAATCGAGTCTTATAGACTCGAGTTCCTTGAAATTTTCACCATCCTATGTGGTTTTTTTTTTTCACATACGGACTACGCGTTGAAAAATTTTTGTTTTTTGCGCAGTGGAACTCGAGTCTATAAAACTCGAGTTCCACTGGTTGAAATTTTTTTTTTTTTTTCCACAGTGGAACTCGAGTCTATAAGACTCGAGTTCCACATGTTGAATTTTTTTTTTTTGCACAGTGGAACTCGAGTCTTATAGACTCGAGTTCCACACATTGAAATTTTTTTTTTTTTGCATAGTGGAACTCCTCGCGTTCCACACATTGAATTTTTTTTTTTTGTGCACAGTGGAACTCGAGTCTTATAGACTCGAGTTCCACACATTGAATTTTTTTTTTTTTTTTTGCATAGTGGAACTCCTCGCGTTCCACACGTTGAAAATTTTTTTTTTTTTGCACAGTGGAACTCGAGTTTTATAAACTCGAGTTCCAGGTGTATCACTTCTCCAGGTCAGCAGCACAAACAGACTGAAATCGAGTCTCTTAGACTCGATTTTTTATGTAGATCTCGAGTTTCTAAAACTCGAGATGCTACTTTTCAGTTTTCTTTCCAATCGTGCCTAACTTACTATATACTTGCCCAACCCACAGCTAATCTGCCCATTCCCTCAGAGTTGTTAACCTAATGTTAACAGTGTTAGCCAAACAGTCACACCTCTCACCACAGCAACAGCCTCTCTCTCATCTCCTCCACAGAGCTTCCTCTCTCTCAACCTCCGGCCACCTCTGTTTTTCTTCAGCAACCTCAGACCGGCAAAGGCATCTACTCTCTCAATCTAACCTAGACGACACACAGCCAAGCCAAGCCCCTCTCATCCTCCTAACCACCGATATATAATTGGCGAGACCAACAGCTACCAATCAACAGTGAATCTTGGTTTCTTCACTACTGTATTTAAGGTTTGGCTTGGAGTAGGTTTGATTTGGTGTTTTCTGTGTGGGTTGGATTTTTTTTTTTTTTTTGGAATTGGTGGTGGTGGTTTTCTGTTTGTGGGTCTCGTTGATGATGGATTTGGGTTTGAGAAGAGCTGGGTTTTGTCGAATTTTTTGGTGTTTCTGGGGTGGGTTTGTGAACCTTGAGTTGTTTGAGTGTTGTGTATTTTTTGTGTATGTGAACTGTGATTTGTGGGTATGAATTGAAACCCAATCTCTCCTTTGTTTGGATACTTCTTTGATTTAGGCAAGCGTTCTTCAAGGGATAATGACACTGATCTCATGGCGTCGATAATGACAGATTTGGTTTCAACGGTGGTGGTGCGTGGGTTTAATGGTTTGGGTGGCTGAAATTGGTTTGGTTTGGCCGTGGGTTTTTGAATTAGTTTGATTTGGGTAGCTGTGATCATGGGTTTGCAATGGTTGGGTTCCTATTTATGGTTTTAGTTTGTGGTGGTGGGCTTTGTAACGATGGTTGTGGTCTCAACGAGTAGATTTGTGGGTTGTGTTGGTTTTTTTGGGGTGCAATTTGAGTTTGGACTTGTGGGTTGTGTCATGAATTGTGGTGTCTGTGGGTTGTGGACCTTTGGTGTGTTGTGCTTTGGTGGTTGGGTGTCTTGTCGTCTAAGTATTGGTAGTCACGATGGTTGTTTGAGAGGAAAAAGAGGCCTAAGATAGAGTGAGAGAGAGGCATGAGGAGGTGGAGGAGGATGAGAGGGGCTTGGCTTGGCTTGGCTGTGTGCCCGTTTAGGTTAGATTAAAAGAGTAGATGCCCTTGCCAGTTGGAGGTTGCTGAAGAAAAATAGAGGTGGCCGGAGGTTGAGAGAAAGGAAGCTCTGTGGAGGAGATGAGAGAGAGGCTGTTGCTGCAGGTGAGAGGTGTGACTGTTTGGCTAATGCTGTTAACATTAGGTTAACAACTCTTCACTTAAAATGGGTCATGTGCGTTGCACATGCCTCTAAGCTTAAGTGTCTTCTTATTTAATTGACAGTTGTCCCTGTTTGCAGCATTTCCTCCAAACATGTTTGGAGGAAATCCGTGTCCTTTTGAATATATACCACTATCAGTTTCTTTAAGACCTTTTCACCATCTCTCGTGTATATATGTTAAAATACTTAGTATTCTAAAAAAAAAAAAAAAAAGCCAACTAAGACCCACAATATTTTAAGTTCTTATAAACAACTAGCCTTATCACATGCGCTTTGTGCGTGCGATGAAACTTTTTTTTGTTTGGTCTAGTGTTATAATTTCTCTTTTTTTTTTTAAAAAAAAATTGGATAAATTTGTTTTGAAGATATGGATTAATAGGAGAGTGTTTTATTTTGTAGGCATTTTAAATAGAGTTAGAGATTTATTTTTACCGGGTTGTCTACACGTTTTTTTTTGGTTAAACGTAAAGTTTAAGAATATTTCTGAACTACATAAAAGTCCAGTTAAAAAAAAAAAAAAAAAAACTTCTTATAGGTAGTACTAGCCTCTGAGCACGCGCTCACACACATGCTCAGAGGCTCTTCTATTTTTTTGGGTAAAGATTAATAATTTGCATTTATTATAATTTATAAATGTATATTTTTATTTTTCAAACAAATAAAAAGGATAAACTTTAAAAATAAGCGGTAACTATAATTTTTTTTTTGAACGTGAAGAGAAATTTTTTTTTTTAGGAATTCTCTTTTTGAATTTAAAATAAAATTTGTTATTTGACATTTATGACTCCATTTCTAAATGAAGTTACCCTTCATTAATAAGGGTATTTTTGAACTATATAAAAGTTCAGTTGAAAATGAGAATCCTCTTATATATGGTATAGATGGCTCATAGAATTTACTTTATATAAAATTTTATTATTTAACGCTTTGTTTGTTTTAGCATTAATGTTTTCTAGAAAATAGGTCATTTTTCAAAGAGTATTTTTTAGTAAACTGTCTCATTTTTCAGTATTTGGTAACGACCTTAAAAATAAGCTTGAGAATGTTCTACTTACAAAATGACCTTTAATTGATGTAACGTTCTGTTATACAACTCTATTACTAAAACTTTCAACTTATGTACATAAAACTATATTATGATATTTCAATAAATTAAAATTCTACTTACAAAAGTTTCAAGTAAATTAAAATAAATTTTATTTTATTGAATTATATATCATAATTTTATTTTTTAATATAATAAAATTTAAACATCTTTAATTATCAATATATTTTTATCATGTGACTTACTAATTATTAAATAAAAACAAATGATATTTGTAGTAGATTCATGAAAACCACAATAAATTTACCAATATAATTATTGTGAAAAATATTATGAAAAATATTATGCTTGTAGCATTACTACAAATGAAAGCATAAAAGTTCATATTTTGTAGTCAATAAAATTCATACTTTCCTTAAAAAAAAAACCATACAGATGATAAGATTGAGATTATTACTTATAAAGCATCTTTTATTGTTTTTAAAAAGATGTTTTTATAAGTAATAATCTCAATCTTATAATTTGTATTTTTTGTGTGTGTTCATATTAAATTATTTCCACAACTATCTCTACTTTTTAGTAAAAAATAAATTTTTTTTTGATAGAAACTTTTTAGTCAAAATTGATTACAAATTAAGTTTAAAAAAATGTGATTAAAAGATAAATTAGAATGATCAAAGAATAATAGATAACTTCAAACTTTATATTTTATCCATAATTTAAATGTTAATAATTTTTATTTATATAAAATTATAATTACCGTTTCCAAAAAAAACTATCAATAAATTATAAAACTCTTGATGATAAATACTTTATTTTAACAACAATATTTTTATATCAAAATACATTTTTCTTCCCACTCATTTATTATTAATTTTATTTTTTAAAAATATAAGTATTTTTCACCGAGAGTCTAGTGGAAAAAACATCTAAAAATTCAAATCATTATTATAACCATCGAATTAAAAAAAAAAAGAAAAAGCATTTCCATGTTTGGAATTGGTATTATTAGGATAATTATTAGCAATTAGCAAGTAGCAATCACCCACCCTTCTTCGTTTCAAACCAGTCGAAGTCGTCGAGGCAAAAAGAGACTACCACGAGGGTGTTCTGTTCTCATCGTCGCATCACTCCAAAACTTTATGTTATAATATTACAATACATATCCACCGAACGGCGATAAATCCGACCTTCTTCAAATCCCAAAACCCTAACTCCATTTGGTTTCTCTTTTCTGCGATTCATTCCTCACCAGGTTCATATTTTCTTCTTTTTCTTTTATACTTTACATTTGCAATCCAATTTTGATATCTTGCCCAATTCTACTATTTTTAGTATATATAGATCTTCCTGTACGGGTTGATCAAAAACCAACCAAATTGTATATACAAGAGAAATTCATGATTTTTTTTTTTAATATTTATTTTATATTAATTCCACAAATTCAAACAAGCACAAACAAATGAGAAGAATCTTGAGCTGATTCAAAAAAAATTGATAAGAGTTTAATTTTGAATGTTGGGGTACAGAAAAGGAGAGATGCGTATGAAGCAAGCTATAAAGAGCATCGATGCATTTCCTCGCGCAGAGGATCACTTGCTTCAGAAAACTCAATCTGGAGCATTTGGTAATCCACTCTCTCTCTGTATTTTTATTTTTATTTTAATTTTAATTTCATGGCTGCTAATTGAATTTTTATTTTTTGGGTAGTTTCTGTTGTGGGTTTAGTGATAATGGCGTTGTTGTTCCTGCACGAGCTGAGATATTATCTTACCACATATACGGTTCATCAGGTTCGCGCATTATTTGTTTATTTTGCTGCCCATTTCGGATTCTTTCTTGTTCTCAATGTTTCAATTCGTTACGGTTTTGAACAACTTGCCATTTGGGGAGCATAGCTGTGAAGTCTGAGAGGGGTTATTGATAGACATTCTTAGATAGATTGATTTGTGGACTTGAACCCGCGATGCACTTGCCATCCCAACCTATAGATATGCATAATGTGGATTTTTATTCTTTTTTTTTTTTTTTTTTTAAATTGATGAAATTAAGTTGATCACTGGTTATAATTGGTCTAAATTTGCAATTCAAAGACTAATATTTATTTGGAGGAAATTACAGCAAAAAGCAATTAGAATTTGTTAATTATTGGATGCAAAACTGAAATATAAGACTATGTAGACATTTTGACTCAAGGAATGCTCTTATCTATGTATTTTTGACCAACTTGATTGACCAAGTAATTAGATAATGGGTGATCCATTTGGTGTGACCGTTAAAATTTTATTAGCATATGGTCATCTGGACTAATGTTCTATGTATTTGGCAGATGTCTGTTGATTTGAAACGTGGAGAAACTCTTCCAATCCACATAAATATGACATTTCCTTCTTTACCCTGTGATGGTTAGCATATTTCTTTCTTCTACCCTCTTAATTTAATGCCAGTTTGTTTACATATTTTTTTTATCTCTGAGTGGTGGCTTGTGTGCAGTTTTAAGTGTTGACGCGATTGATATGTCTGGCAAGCATGAAGTGGATCTCGATACAAATATATGGAAGGTAAGACCTTTTCTACTGCCAAAAGTTTATTCTTTGCATCTTATGGACTTGTATTTATCATATAATTTAAAGCAGTGCTTGTGTATTGAGGTTGTGCTTGTGCCCCTTTTTTGCACTCTTTGATGAACTTATTATTTTATATTTGAAAAAAAATCTAATGCAGTACGCATTTGTGACATTGATAAACCGTGCTAGCTTAATAGCAATGCATAAAGGTTTGAAGGTCAATATTCTTTAGATTAGTGTAGTCAAAGGCAAGAGGCAACCTTAAGGTGCCAAGTCCTTGTATTGTCCAAGGCATGAGGCGCTAAAAAGACATCCATTCTAAATATACTTATTTTGTAAATAATGAACTCAAATCATATGCATCAATTGCTTTTTAGGCATGGTCTGAAAATTTCAAATTTGTTGGAGGTTCTATTAATTAACTAAGAACGGGCTTTACAACATGCCTTTATACACACACACACATACATAGAACAACTATCAAATCCGTTGTTGACGACGTGGAACCTCACCAAGGCTGGGCACTTTAGACCCCACCTATGGGGAGTAAACCACTGATACATGACTCCACCCACCAGATTCGTGTATCAGGCAATACAAGGGAACTCCTAGTGGGGATCAAGCCTAGGATGTCTTGGTCTACAACTCATCCCAAGCCTCCAACCACTACGTTGCACCCTAATGTGTTAACAACCATCAAATCTAAAAGTCTACATGATTGAAATTAAAAAATGAAATCCTTTCCTAAATTGATCAGGAGTGAGAGAGAGAGAGACTCACTCATTGACTTGAATTAAAGTACAAAACAACATTTTCATTGGCCAAATTATAGAAATTCCCTCAAATTTTTTTTTTTTTTTTGCTGAATTTCATTGAGGCTTTTGCCTCAAGCCTCCACACTCTGTTTGAGGTACTCGCCTTTGGAGCCTAAACAAGTGCCTCGCTAAAGGCGGCTTGCCTCGCCTGAGCACCTAGTCAAGTGCCTGGCTCACCTTTGACTACATTGCTTTAGATCAAGGGAAATTTTCTCTCCACAAATAAGGGTGAAGGCACCAATGAAAAATAAATAAATAGGGCTGGAGGGTCAAGTCATGGGTTTAATCCAAGTTGATAAGAATCGTGAGCAACATGATTTCATTACATGGTCCTTTCTAATTCAAGCATGGCAAAATCAACTTCCACCATATAAAAGAAATGGGAATTATGTAAACACCAAGTGCACAGCAAACATGCCTGTGAATTCGTTTAACTTATCAAAAATAGAACTTAGAAAAAAATATCTGTACGTTAAGGTATTGAAAAATGAAGTGATCAATGAAATTCTACTGGCTTCTACAAAAACTATTAACACAAATGGAATTACAGACTTTTGTCTCTAATTTCAGAGAATTTTAACCTTAATAAGTGGTTACCTGTGTGCATTTCTTGTTTTAGCCTCTCTTTGTCTCTCTCTCTCTTGATGCGGACACAAGATATAGGCCTCCAATTATGAAACTTATGAATGTAGATGCAAAATAGAATATGGCCTAACTTGTTTAGGAGTTTAATTCCTTTTCTTAACCGGGTAGTAAAGTTACTTCCTATTCCTACTAGGATAAGAAGTTTAGAACTCTATTTAAGGAACCCAAGTTTCAGTTTTGTTTTACAGTCTGATTGATTATTAAAGTTTCTCTTGGGAGTTTCCTAATTATCTGGTGCGGACACCAACCAACCCTAAGTGATGACTCCTAGGTTTGCTCTCTCTTGCTTGGTGTTGACTCCAAGCAAGCCTAGGTGTTGGCTCCTAGGTTATTATTACTTTTTTGTTTTTAAATTTTATGTTCTTCAATTTTGTTGCTGTGTCAATTTTGGTTGTCCTGCATCTCTTTCTCTCTCTCTCCCCCCTCTGCTAACAAATTTAGATTGTATGCAGTTGCGCTTGAACAATGATGGTCATATCATCGGCACCGAATATTTGTCTGATCTAGTAGAAAAGGAACATGCAGAGCATAAGCATGGTAACTGCCTTGGTGCCCATAGATTTTTTTGGTCTAAAAGATGTTTATCATGTAACATAGATCATAACAAGTTTATATTTCTACTTAGAGATATATGGTGCTTAGTCGTTGCAATGTTCAATATTTAATAAACAACTTTGATCAGATGGTAATAAAGATGAGCATGAGGATTCGGACCAGAAATTTCAATTCTTTGATCAAGCTGCAGAAAATATGATCAAGAAAGTGAAGCAAGCATTAGCACATGGAGAAGGATGCCGGGTAGTTGTCCTTTGGAATTCTCAATGTTTATGATTTCAGCTTGTCCATTTAGCTTTGATATCATGCTTACCAAAGAAGCCCTTAATATTTTGCTTTACTTTCTTTTCAGGTTTATGGGATCTTAGATGTCCAAAGAGTTGCTGGAAACTTTCACATTTCAGTTCATGGGCTAAACATTTATGTTGCCCAAATGGTGAGTGCACATTGAACTATATTCTCTGTGGGAATGTGATTCCGTATAATGTCTCAGAATCTGCAAAGTGGAGCATCTAACATTTTACAGCACTAAATTTTTTTTCCATCTTCAAAATTTTTATTTCCTATTAATTGGCCGGGTTTTGAAATTATATTGCTTTGTTTAAAATTTAGGGTTTTTATTGTTCGATTATAATGAAGGATAAAGACTTATTTTCTGACATTTGCTTACAATGATGTCTGCTACAAAATAAAACGGGTATGAATATTGAAGGTAACAATTGGTGTTGAGGTTCAGAGTAAGGGAATATTGGCTTTGGTGTGACTTAGTCATAGAACATGTGTTAAAATGGTTACAAAATTTTTTTAGTTCATAACTCTGTACAGGTAACAAATATGTGGCATCTAAAACTACCTCAAAAAGATTGATCAGTCATTTTTAGTAGTATTGTTTGCACAAAATATCATAGTAGTAGAACAAGTTTGCATAAGATGGTTACGTCTCATTTATTTATTTAACAGCTATACATATATTTCTTTGGGTATCTCACTTTACTAGATGATAGGTGTAGTTTAATTCTCACTGAAAATATCTTCTTTTTGTGGGAGTAATTACAGATCCCTAACAATATCTTCTTTGGTTTCAATAAAATTTTTCGTTAAGAAAGTAGTTTTATGTCCACAATTCTTTTTATTTTTTACCTATGAAGACACTGAAAGTAATATATTGTAAGTTTTTGTCCTCTGCCGTCGGTGTCTCCTATATAGAAAATAATGAGAAGTGATGTGCTTCATGTGACTATTTAGGTAATTGTTGTGGCTGATTTGTCCACATTGTTGTATCGGGACATGTTTGCTTTGAAAAACCTTTTGTACAAAGTTGATTTTGCATACTGTAACAGAGCTTAGGTTTTTGTACTTGAAAAAAAAAGTTAAAGTTTTTGTATAAGCTTAATTGTTATATCATCCCTATTAATGGTGCAATAATCATGAACAATCTAAAACTTGAAAGTGCATCTAATTATTTTCTATTTGATTTCCTTATTATAGATGGGAGCAAAGTGCTACTGCTTGAAACTATAGGATTCTTTTGTAGGGGGTAAAACATTGGTTGGATAGTAAAGTTAGCCAAAATTAAAAGAGAAGAGGGATGGGTTTAAGTTATTCGTTTCACTAACATTTGGAAATTTGGGAAACACAGCCAAAGAAAGGTGCCAGATGGTGATGAGAAATTTTTGCTGGCAACAATTTATCAACATGTTAAATACATACTCAAACTTTTTCTTTTTCTTTTTAAAAAAATTGTTGAAGTATTGGATATATATTGTCATCAATATTGCAACATATCTGTCTAAATTTTTGTTTAGACAAATCTTTGGTTTTAACTTGTCCAAAAAAAAAAACCCTTTGGTTATATATTTATTGAGACTTTCGATAGTTATAATCGTTAGTAATAGTACTACCTATCAAAAAGAAAATCATTAGTGATAGTAACAATAGATACCTGGGGTTCAAGGGATACACAGTGGTTTCAGCACCTCTTGTGGTGTATGGGCACTGGGGTTTGAACCACACCGGTGCCCTTCCCCCTATTTTTCTCTAATAGTTCTTGACATGACATCTTCGGGGTTAGTTTTATGTTATGTTGCTTTCTCTAAAGTAACTTATTTTAATTTTCTGCTCAAGGTCACATCGGATTGTTCCTACCTTAATTGGTCTTTGTCTTCTACACACCAGGTACCCATTCTTTTCTTTTTGTTCTTGACAGATTTTTGAAGGATCTAATCATGTGAACATCAGTCACATCATCCATGATTTGTCATTTGGCCCAAAATATCCTGGAATTCACAATCCACTTGATGGGACAGAACGTATATTGCATGGCACAAGTGGGACATTCAAATATTACATAAAGGTATGAATCCACTGGCTTTCTTTTTTTTATTGACCTGTACATCTGTGGTCTAGAATTCAATCTCAGCCTTCACCAAGTACACTCAGGTTTAGTTTGTTTTTATTTGATATTTGTTTAGTTTACTTTGGATTTAGGTTGCTCTATTAAGTTTCAACATTGACATGGTTTGGGATGTAAAAATTAAATTAAAAAAAAAAAGAAAAAGAAAAAAAACTGGTTTGCTAATCCCAAAACAGTACACCAATACATTCTGGTACCGAAATATTCCATTCCAGTAGTCAATCAGGAACGGTATTCAAAACTTTGAGGGGAGATGCCGAGATGTGTTCTGGATGTTTGCGATTTATTAGGTAATGCCAGGATTGTTGCAACTTTATTATTTGGTTGGAGAAATTGGTTTGGGATGCATGGCTCAGATGTTCTGAACTTGGTGCTGGCTTGCGTGATGTGGATTGTATTAAAGGAGTGGGATAGTCGTATGTTTGAGGATATTGGAAGTTACCTGGATCAATTGAATTACTTGCTCCTTCGCTCTTTTTTTTTTTTTTTTTTGGTCCTTAGTTTGGGGTTTAATTCACTGATCTTCCATTTTAAAGATCCAAGATTCTCTAAGATTTTCCATTTGAAATTTCTGTATATATATTTTTTACTTGTGTTCATCATCATGAACATATGGTATTATTCAATTTCAATAAAATTTGCATTACTTATCAAAAAATTGAAGAAGGGGCTCCACTTTCTCAGTTTCTCTCACATCCATAGATGTGATCCCAACCACTTTTTCCTCCTTTTATTATTTGCACTAGCCTCCTTTTAGCCTTTTGCATGACAGATTTGAAAGAACCCCAAATAAATTCTTATTTTGAGTTCCTCTAATGAGTTTGCCTTCTCCTTTTGAGTTTATATGACCAATGTTTTTCCTTGTGATGCAGATTGTTCCGACCGAATATAGATATATCTCAAAAGAAGTTTTACCGACTAATCAATTCTCTGTCACGGAATACTTTTCCCCCATGAAAGATTCTGATAGGACATGGCCAGGTTGGTTTATGTAATTTATTCAACTTTCTCCTTTTTTTAGAAAGGGGGAGGGGGGGTTGGGGGGATGATTTTTGATACTGAATATCAGCACATTTCTTTTGTTATATGCAGCTGTCTACTTCTTGTATGACCTGTCACCAATTACTGTGACAATCAGAGAAGAACGTCGGAGTTTTCTGCACTTCATCACCCGGCTTTGTGCAGTATTAGGTGGTACCTTTGCACTAACAGGTTTGCTTCCTTATCTCTATTTTGTTTGATTTGCACAACTCATTATTGGAAAATAGAAGCCACTTTCATTCAAAATTAGAAGTTTGGGTAGAGACTATTTTTAGAAATGCCAGAGGATAGAAAGCTAGGGAAATTTCAGAGGATTTCAATGTAACCTAGTAAGCATTTTTCTGATATTTGTAACCTTGTTTGATGTGGATTGTGTGGGGGGAACGCAATCAGCGCAATTTCATAGATGTGAAAAGTATGGGGGTTAAGTTATTAGCAACTGTCACTGGTTCCTTACATGAGTGGTCTCCCGTGTGGGGTTCTACGGTTTGTGATTCAATTGTGTTGTTTTATTGTGCTTTTGGGATTAGCTTATTTAGCTTTTTTCTGATTGCTTCTTGTTGAAAGTGTGTTAAAGTATGTTTGTACTTTAAACAAGTGAGAAAAATGTGAGGTTTTTAAAAGCTGTATATGAAAGTTAAAAGCTGAAAACTAGCAAAGTTTGCTAAAGTACAAGCATATAACAAAAATATGTTAAAGTGTGCTAAAGTATACTTGTTGTAATTCTTATGCTTCTTCATGTCCTTTGTACATGAAATAGATCTGTTTTGAAAATTTTTTTTTCTTACCTATTAAAAAAAAAGAAAAAAGCAACCTGGCCTTTTAATTTATTTTTTTAAAATATTTTTTTTATCAATACAGTTATTTACATTCTTTTTTTTTTTTTTTTTTTGGCAATTGGGAAGTCCAAAGTTGGGCCAAATAATTAGGATATTGTGGTGGTCAATATATGGAACTTTAAGCAAGATCAAGGAGACTCGTTCCCTATATTTCAACTTTGAAAAATGATGTTTACCACTCATTGAAATTCCAATAAGTTGATCTTTTGGAGTCTAGGTTATTTGATGTTGAAATGTCCTCCTGCAATTCTCACAGCATTTCCTTGCTCATGGAAGGGCCCTTCTCGCATTCATTTAATTTCCTCCTTTTGGTCTGTAATGTGTCGTTTTTATTGTTTTGGTCTGTACAAGTTTCTTTTATTGCTTGCGTCAACAGGAATGCTGGACCGTTGGATGTTCAGGCTTGTTGAGGCTCTGACCAAACCTAATGCTAGAAGTGCATACCGTTAGAGTTGGGGTTTACGATAACCATCAACTTCAGATGGCATCTCCAAGGAAATTCTTGATGCAAGCTAGATGATAAGGTTCCTGACTTCCAGCATTTGACCTTGGATATATAATGCAGAGGCAAGAGTCAAGCTCGACATTGCTTCTATTTATTTATTTTCCTTGGCTTCTCCCCTCATGTAGTGAACAATATGTGAAATGACATTGTTATCTTTTCTGTATCTCTAATTATCTTTAGGTTGACACAGAGTCATAGGTACTCATGATTTTTTTTGGGACCCTGAAATTTTGGTGATTGTGATATATATATGGACTTCCCAATTTGGTAAGATCTGCATGCGAGTATCTCAGTTCTTGCAGCTATTTGCTGGATCTTTGACAGTATTTAGGAATGAGAATGTTGCATGAAGAATGCTAGGTGAAAAAATAGAAGAAACTAATGCAATCATTTATAGCCATTTTTATGGGACTCTGCTGAAATTGTCTTGAACAGTGAATAGAGAATAGGTAGTGTTTGAATAATTTCCCGTATGGTTTTGGGGTGGTTTCATATTAAAGCCTAGATTTTAAGAAGTTTTCATTAAAATCTTGATCCCTAAGTGAGTTATTATTAACAAAAATTCAGTAAACTATTTTTTGTTTTTTAAAACACAAACCAAATGGGCCCATCTAAGTTGTCATGTCTAGAAAGTATGATTCACCAAATTATCAGAAGGGATTAATGTGATTGGAGCCATGAAGTAATGTGAATGGAGTTTAGTTTTGTCATATCACTTTAGCTAATAGTTTCAATGTAGTTCAGTTCTGTCAAGTTAAGTGACAAGGTAACTTTGCTGCTCATAACATTGCTAAACATGCTAGGCATGTTAGTGAGTTTACGGTGTGGATAAAGGATATTCTTCCACACCTTTCAGCTGTAATCTTAGCTGATTTGGCTGATTTTCATTAAATAAAATTACGGTCTCCTTCTCAAAAAAAAAAAAAATTATATTGATATGAAATTTAAATTCAAAATATACTTAGCTTGAACTGACAGTTGGGTTTATTTTCAAAATTTGCAAATCTCATTAAGCATTTCATTGTAAATTGTAATGTATTATCTATGAATTGAATAGAAAATTTAACTATTTTGCTTTTGGTATAATAGACTATTTGCAAATCACTTTATCTATTCTCTATTCTTTTTTTCCCATAATATTTCAAGAGGACAATTACACTAATTCCTTTATGATATTAAAAAAATGACAGTGACCTCTAAATTTTTTTTATAAGTCCTTTTTCCTAGGGATTTTTTTTGGAAAGGATTAGCAATTACTTTTTAATGTCATTTTTCAAAATCCCTTTACAAGTATGCTCCAATGTCTATTAGAACTCTAAATCTTTCATCTATTTGTATAAAAATTATGCAATATATTGAATGTTAATTAATCATGGATCTATCTTGATTTGTGATCTGTTTTCTAGGAAATCATGGGCAATTTGGTGCCCAATAATCACATTTTTTAGTCAAACGAGTACTCACGGGTAAAATGATTATTCCACATGCTTTGAAAATTATATAATTTACTCGACTCTAAAATCTTAATCACATAAAGTCATCATATGGAATTTGCAGGCATATATTTTTTCCCCCCTAAGATGAAATCAAGGGTTTGACCAAAAAATGATATAAAAGAAAAAAAATTCACAATGGTTAAAACATTGTATCAAAGCAAAACAAGTGAAAGAGAGAAGTGAACATTGTCAAAAAATTGCTCTGAGGATTTTACAAAGTTGCTTTTTTTTTTTTTTTTTTTTTTTTTTTACCCTAATTCAATCTATTTAGATAGGGTATTAAAAAAAAAGTTTAGTTGAAGAATTTAATTTGGGATTTCAATTTTGAGATTTTTAGTGGTAATAAAAAATTGTCCATTTGTTGAAGGTAAACTATCAAGTTCTACGCAATGACACTAAATTCAAATCTGTAAGTACGCTTTTCCCTCACAATATAATGCTTTTCCAATATTATATAATTTTTATGTGCATCTTAGCTCTAGTATTGTTGGTCTTTGTCTACATGTTTGTAGTGGTCTGTACTCTAGTGTGCTGCTCACCGTTTAAGCTCCAATGAGTGGTTGGTTTGCCACAATCATTGGATCATTGCTGTTACTATCTTTCCCCTTAAAATTGCAATCACCCTAGTAATTTTTTATTTTGTGAAAGGATATGAACCTCTTTGAATTGTGCTTTCTCCGGTTTTGATCTCTCTCTTTTATGAGGGAAAAAATTGGATTTTGCCCTTTCAAAAAACACAATCTAGCATTTTGCTCTCTTTGTCAAACTAATTAGGAAAATGCCTCTCTTTTGAAAAACGATTTAGGCTCTATAGTGGCATTTTTAAGGAGCCTATAGTGACATTTTAAGGACCTATAGTGGCGTTTTGTAACTTGATATACATGAAATCGAGTTATAGGTAAAAAAAAAGAAAAAAAAATTGCATGTAACTCGACTTCATGAAAATCAAGTTACAAAACGTCACTATAGGTCCTTAAAATGTCACTATAGGCTCTTTAAAAACGCCACTATAGGGCCTAAATCGATTTTGAGAAAATTGATTTTCAAAAGAGAGCATTTCCCTAATTAGTTTGAGAAAGAGGGCAAAATGCTGGATTTTTTTTTTGAAATGGGCATTTGCCCATTTTCTCCCTTTTATGAGCTATTACTTTCATTGGGAATTTTGGAATTGGCCATATTTCCACTTTGATCCATCTTGTTTTTCTTCACTGGAAGCCAGAGCTTGATATCTCATTTAGCCAATATGCTCCACCGTCACTGGATCTTGCTGTTTAGTTTCTGTCGGAGGGAGGATAGATCTGTGTTGAGAGATTATGGGGATAGAGAGACTCATGGAAAGTGAAACTGTGAAAGAAGAAAAGAGAAAGATGAAGAGGGAAGAGGAAAGAGTGGTCAGTGGGGATAGGTTGGTTCTAATGTTTTATTGAAGAGAGGGTGATATGAAACATGGGAGGGTTGGAATTTATTTTTTGCATTTAGCATCAATTTTGTAACATTTTAGTCTGTTGGCAAGTTTGTAAAACTATTTAGCAAACTATCGAGTTTTTAAGACTCGAGTTCATAGATGGAATTCGAGTTTCTAAAACTTGAGTTGCAAGTGGTGGCAATCTGACATGGGATAAAAATTCAAATGGAGCTCAATTTTTTAAGACTCGAGTTTCACCATTTTCCAAATTTGTGTATGTTCTTTTTCTTCCTTTTCTCCAGATCGTGCTTTGTTCTTGTTCTTCTTCCTCTGTTATTCCTCTTCTCTAAATAGTGCTATGTTCTTCTTCCTCTTTCAGATCTGGTTTTTCTTCTTTTTTCTAGTTCTTCTTCTTTTTCTTCTACTTCTTCTTCTTAAGATCTACTTCTACAGAACTTGAGTCTAAGAATTTGAGTTCCAAGTGAATAAATTGTTCCACCTCATCACTAGAACTCAAATTTTAAAGGCTCAAGTTTGTTATCAAACTTGAACCTTAAAGGCTTGAGATACTAATTTCCTAAATAATTTAAAAAACATACTTATTAACGAAATAGTCTTTGAAAATATACCTGAGAGGATTGTTTGGAAATAGTAATTTAAAAAAAAAAAAAATTAAATAAGATGAGGTATGATAAGTGGCTGACTGTAGAGTTTTTGGTTGTAGACTTTTTTTGGTTGTTTCTCTTTTTCGTTTGAAATTTAAAGTTTAAATTTGAAGGGGTTAAAAAGAGACGGACTGATTTTGGGTATAATGTTTTTTTTTTTAATTAAAAAAGAAAAAAAAATCAGAAAAGACATTTGTTGTGGGCCTTGTGGCAGTAGGTTTTTGTTTTTTTCATTTGAAAGTTTAAAATGCATTTGTTAGGCTCTCAGCAAAAAAAAAAAAGAAAAAAAAAGAAAAAAGAAAAAAAGAAAAAGAAAAAAAAAAGGGGCATTCGTTAGGCTAAAAGCATTCGGTTTGTCTCATTCTTTAATATTCTATATTTTTAGATTAAGATTGTTTATTTTTATAAATTTGCTACATTTTATTTTAATTATTAAATTATTTATGATGTCATTAGGGTTCAACCTTGGTTGAATTTCGGCCTGACCTTTAAAACTTTTAACCTTTCTCTTTTTTTGTTTATTGAATGGTCCGAGTTTCAAAATCATGAAAAAGGACACAATTTTACTATATACTAGAAATACTTGATAATTTTTTGTAGATTTGGCCTTAAAAGAGATCTAATGTAGTGGAAATTATTATTATCTTTTTTTGCTGGGTAATTGCGAGAGATAGAATCCCCGAGCTAACGGTTACATACGGAACTGGGTACCACTAGGCTACAAGGCCCGGTCGATGTAGTGGAAATTAATTTTGTTAGAAGTGTAGAAATTTAATTTTTTTGACAGTGGGGTTGAAGAGGAGGGATCCATATACGTTAACTATTGCAAAAGCTTCATTGACCAAAGTTGGCCTCAAGCCTTCGAGATAGTGGATGTATGTATGTGCGGGTACCTTGGAAAGTGAGAATGGAGGAAGATTTTCGTTTGGGCTATGAAAGTTCTTCGTTGGGAAATTTTTCTTTTTTAGTTTGATTACTGATTGCTTGCTAAAATTGAATTTTTTAAGGTGTTCTTCTCTTTACTTTAGTAATAAATTTCAATTTATTTTAAAAAATAATTTTTATTAGGTGCTTTGAATTTTTATATTTTATTATATTTTGTTTCAATTTTGTGCAATTTTAAAATTTAAAGAATTTATTTTAATTATTTAAAGTTTTTTAGGCTATTTAATTTTTCTTGGAATAGTCAATAATGTGTGTCATGATTTGATTGGATCAAATAATACGCATGACATGGTGATGTGTCATTTAACGAAGACATCAACATTTTTCTAATAAATGAGCTAACAAAAAAATGATATATAACATTAGGGAATAAATTAAATCAAAATTTTAGAACTTTAAAGTGTAAAATTCAAATACTCTCAAATTTCATGATTGTGTTTTGCACTTTTACAAAAAAATTTATAATAAACACAAAAAAATATGTTTCTTATATTTTTTTTGTTATCATTGTTGTTTTTATAGTTATTGTTATTGTCATTGTCATTGTCATTGTTATTGATATAACATAACAAAATTGTTCATTATTAATATTTCTAGTAAACGCACTAAAAGATAGGCCCTTTAGCTTCAAAAAAAAAAAAAAAAAAAGGAAAAAAAGGTAAGAATATCTAATTTCAAAATGCCAGGTACTTACACAGCATTACTTCAACACATCAAAATTATAGCTAAAGCTCCTAGATTCAAATAAAAACATGAAATAAAATAAATTATTATTCAAATTTTGGCTATATTTTAAATCTTTGATATCATAAGCATATGTAAAACCAAAAAAGAGATTTTTTTTTTCTGAGAAGCCAAAAAAAGAGAGGTTATATTTGTAATATCTCCGGTACATATAACCCCCTAATTAAATTCTTGCCATAAAATTATTTCAACTCATTTTTATTATTCTTATAGATTAACACCCTTCCCCCCCTTCCCCAATCAAATGATATTAGAAAAGAATTTTGAAAACATTCTTTTCTCTGACATTTAAAGTCTAAAATAATTGACAAATCAAAAAGAACTTTGTTAGAATTTCTTAGATATGTAGACTTCCTAGAATATAATTGCGTATATAAGTAGGGGAATTCTTTAAAAGAGAACTATAGAGGTTCGGATAAATTATTGAAGTTGCCTTTACGAACAATCGAGACCAACTTGCAATGATTAATTGTAATAGAGGACCAAAACGAATGAAAATTTGATAGTATTTAAAAAAAAAAAAAACTGATTGTACTTTTTAATTACTTGACATTTTGAGAGTATATTTTTTGACTTTTGTAAGCTAATAAACCTATGTTGTAGTGCATTTACATGGAAAAGAGCTTTGAAAGTCTTTAACAAAACTACTAAATATGTGACAAATCTTTAGAGAGAGTTAATAATAGTAATAATAATGATAATAATAATAACGACAAAGATGCAATTAAAAAAGAAGAAGAAAGGGCCGGGGTGTGGAGGGGGGAAGGGCCGAGATTCAAGTCTTTATGAGGGAGCTTCACACACATATAAACTTAGATTAGATTAGAGTAGAATTTCTATCTTGTATAAAAAAAAAAAAAAAAAAGAAATATTTTATCTTATATCAATAATATTAATTAATAATAGCAATAATAATATCAATAATTATAACAACAAACACAACCAAAAATTATTAAACATTTTATTTTTATTTGTTTATTACCATTGTTTTGTTGAAAAGCCGTTTAGTGAGAATAAACATAATAGTTATTATGTATAAACAAGATAAATAGAAATATGCAGAATTTTGTAGATTATGAAAAAATCAAAATGTTTTCTAAAAAAATGAAGATCAAACATAATAATGATTGTGTATATTTTCATATTTTTTGAACTCGTTATATTGTGATTTATGGCAACATTATATAGAGTGTTGTACAATATTTTGCTGCCTTTTGTGCAAAGATGGAACAAGATAAATTTTTATTAGTACAAGCACATGGTGTAGAATACTTCCTCAAGACTCTATTATCATTTCTCATAATACTTGAAAACACTAAATAATAAAACTCTATTATCATTCCTCAAGACTCTATTATCATTTATATGTACATATAAATAATAAATATTTAAAAGAAAACACTAAAAATAAAAAGCATAAATAAAACCGACTTGAAAAAAAAAAGGCCAAAGAAGTGAAGCACAGTAAAAAGAGCCTATGCCGTCTATAGTGATTTTGGTTTTTTTTAGATTGATTAGATTTAACAGTTCAAAAGGACATCTACTTCTATTTTTATTTCTATCACTGTAGTCTGTAGATGGCATAGCTCTTTTTACATCCACACTTGCTCAAACCTGGTTCAGCTAAACAATAAAACTGATTTAATTGATCAAACAAACACACATGGCAAGCTTATTTGGTGCTTAAAAAAAGGTTTTGGATGGATGGACTGTTGACGTCGTTAACTAGGACATGCAAGGCTGTTATAATTTCGCAGGAAACTGAATATTCAAACATTCAATTTGGAGTCATTGGACTGCCCTTGATATTTTGCTGGATTCTTTTGTGGACAATTTTGAAACAAAATTCCTATTGCAACCCCCCCCCCCCCCCCCCACAAAAAAAAAAAAAAGCTATTTTCTTTCATCTTTTTAATATTTTGAAATTTTTTCCATAGGTTGAGAGAGAGAGAGAGAGTGAGTTCTTTGTAGTTGTCAATCATGCATATCTAATTGTTTTGAATTCATATTTATAGCACACTTTCGTGTATGATCCAAACAATAAAACTAGGAAATTTATCATCTAAGAAGGCACACTGGAGGCCGTATATATCCATTGAGTCATTGACCATTATTTATTGTATTCACTGCTAAAAAACCCAAAAATGGTGTCAAAAATATTCATAGCACCAAAAAATGATAGAAATGATTACTTATTGTTGCACCTATGCTAGTACTAATAAAATAATAATTTTAATCCCTAACTTTGGAAAAAAAGAGGCAACTGTAGCTGATTACAATTACAAAAAAGAGTTAATTTTTTTCAAAATCCAATGAGTGCTACAAGTTTTTGTTTATTATGTTTATAGATAACAATTATTATGTTTGTTTTCACCAAATTAAGTTAGACGAAAGTTTTCAACAGATCAATTATAATAAACATATAGAATTATATTATTGTAATTGCTGTAGTCATCCTTTTTTTTTTCTTCTTTTAAATATTATTATTGTTATTTTTAATGTTATTGATATGACAAAAACAAAATTCTCCGTACTAAAAAACAGTTCTATCTTAATTTATTTTTGAATAAATCCGGATGGGGAGGAGACTAGTAAGTGTGGCGTTGTTGCTATCTGGGTTTTAGGATGGCAAGACAGCTTTGTAGTCCTCAAATCTATCTCTTGATGCTTGGGCCAGCTGGTCTATGGACACACACTATTGCTGCATATGCAGCTGATTTCTTTGGATCCAAATAGGCCACACAGTCATGGTAAAAAATTCTTGAGATTTATTGTTTGTTATCACCCAATGGAAAAAGTGCCAAGAGACTCCCCTAAACTTTGAAGCAGTAACTAGAACACCCCCTAAACTTATATTTTGACAAATTTGCTCCTTAAACTATACAAGCCTGCCGAATAGAGACTTCTGTTAGTCTCTGTTTAAGTGACAAGCAAAACTCACGTGCATTTCATTTATATAAAAAAAAAAACTATTCAAACGGATTGAGAGATACCCCAACAATGGCGGCACATTTCAAGAGGAATAGGAAGAAGCGTGGACACGTCACATACTCACATCATCTTCAATGCTGAGTTCACCTACCTTGGTAATATTATCATCGTCTTGATTGTTGACTTTTGACTACTGGCTTCTTCATTTATGTCAAAAGATGAAATCTGTGAAGACCTAGAAAGCACGGACGCGGCTGGGAGGGTGCCGCACCCGAGTCCCCCGAGTCCGACGCGGCCTGACGCGGTTGACCGCAAGACGGTACTGCGTCTGATTTTTTTTTTTTTCTTGGATTTGCACCAACGAGGCTCGATTCACGTCGACGAGGCTCGATTTGGCCAGAATCGGCTTCGATTCGGCCAGAATCGGTTCATATCGGCCGTATCGGATCGTATTGGCCGGCGACCGATACGGCTGATACGGCTGAAATATGCCGGAAACGGCCGAAACAGGCCGATATCGGCCTTGAAACTTGCCGGAACAGCCGAAATTCTGACCTCAGAGGCATAGTAATGTGTTTCTTGCCTTCTTCTTTCTTTGTTTTGTGAATCAAGGCATAACAATGTGTTTTTTATGAATATTTTAATAGTAAAAATATATAGAAAATATAAATAAAAATATTTTTAATAATTTTTTAATCGCCGAGTCCCGCTGCACCCGCACCCTACTTTTTCAAAAATTGCCGAGTCCCGCACCCGCACCCGAGTCCCAAAACGCACCCGTGCTTCATAGGTGAAGACCTAGTTCAAGAAAACTGGATTTTTGAAGAGAAAGAATTTTTTTTTTTTTTTTTTTGGAAATGAGATTTCTCTTTCTTTCTTTCTTTTTTTTTTTTTTTTTGAAAAATTTTTCATTCTTTTCAAATGAATAAGTGGTGATCCTTTGAACAACCATTTTGAAAAATCAAAGTGTTTAAGAATCAAACAAATCTCTTTGATTAGGAAGGATCAAGATCATTAAACTCCTGTAATCAAATTTGCTTCATCCTTTTGAACATCATCAGATTAAGTCTCCAAAGGCAATCAAGAAATGAAATGTGATAATATTTATGAATTACATTGTTGGGTGTAAACAAGGAGAGTGCTCTAGATTTGGAAGTTCTTTTGAGTCATTTTGAGGATTTGAGAATTTGAAAAATTTTGTCCTCAGACATATCATCCTGTGAGGCTTGACAATTTTAAGTATTTTTCCTTTTTAATTCAAGAGAAGAATATTATTAGAGTTTAAGATGCGTCTATAATTAGCAAGACTTCAAGGAGGTCTTATTCATGGGTTGTAACGTAGGCCGGTTTTAGGTTATGAAATGAATGATATAAAAAGGTTCAAAATTCCCTATGATGTTCCCCCATGTATGCATTACTCAAAAATCAAGTATTGGAGGAGTTTTCTCATTTCTTCGTTGTCATCTTCTCATTAGTCTTCATTGGTCACTTGTATCAACATTTGTTTTTATGCTCATTCAACTTGAATCATATCTCTAGACTTTCATCTTATAAAATTCTTCTCTTTTTAGGTTGCATCCTCAAGTTTCCAACTTGGTAGGATTTTCCAATTTTTTCTTTTCTTCTTCTTCTTTTCTTTGGCCCTAACTTTTGCCTAGACCGCCTTTTTGGGTTTTCAGCGTAGCGGGCTTTTTTTTTTTTTTTTTTTTTTTTTTTTTTTTTTTTTCTGTTTTTTGTTTTTTTTTTTTTTTTTTGTTTTTGTTTTTGTTTTTGTTTTTTTTTTGTCTTTCATCTCTTGATTGAATGAACTTTTGGGGACATTTTGCCCTCCTTGTTTTTCTCAACTTAATGATTTTTGGTCATTTTGATGCACTCTCTAGACTTCTTTCTTGCCTCGATCACTCTCTAGACTTCTTTCTTGCCTCGATCACTCCCTAGACTTCTTTCTTACCTCGATGCACTTGCACATTTCTATGCTTGATGAATCTTTCCTTTTTTGATGAAATCTCTTTTAGATGAATCTTGTATTCCTCTTGGCATGATGAATTTTAGGCTCTTCAAACTTGATGCACACTTTTTTTTTTCTCTCACATTGATAGAATTTCATGATCTCTTATCTTTAGCTTAATGAATTCTCTACTCATCTTTCATGTCTTCTAGGAGAGCTTTATCAATTAGCTTCAAAGCTACAGGTTGAGTCCTCCTCAACATGAGATTTAAGTATACATAACTTGATTTTTCCCACCCTAAGTTTAGATTTTAGTGGGTTCATGCAAAAAAAGGCTAAATGTTTGAAGGCTCAAATGGGCTAGCAATGGATGATGAACATTCTAGGTAATAGGAAATAATTTGGTTTAACCAAAGATGGCCCCCTATCCCTAGTAATGCTTGCTTGTAAGCACAGTGACTTGAGCTATTTTAATAAATTCCTCTTAAAAGAAAAAGTATGAATTCTCTATTGGAGACACAAAAGTTTTCTGAAATTTGGAATGAATGCATGAGCTTTTTGAATTTTTCGATGGATAGATTTTCTTTGATTGCCTTTAAGACCATTTATTCTTTTATTCAAAGTAATTTAGCAAAAGTGTTTACTTGGATCAAATGAAATTACTATTTTCTCAGTACAAGTTGATTGTTCAAGCCTTTAAACATCACAATTTAGAAAAAGTTTTGTCCAAGGGATCCTCATTTACCATTTTGAAAAGAAGACTTTAAAGAATCTTGAAATCTTTGAAAGAAAAAAAAAAAGGGCCTTTGTGAAAAAGTCACTAGGAAGTCTAATGCCCCAGTTCAAAAATTTTTTTTTTTTAAAATGACTTAAGGGCTCAATCCCCCCAGTCCAAAGACTTTTTCATTTGAAAATTTTTCTCTCTTTTTTTTTTTTTTTTTTTTTTTTTTTTTTTTTTTTGGCGAAAGATTTGGACATCTTGAATTTTTTTGAATATATACACGAACAAAGTACATCAAATGCTACATGGAATTTTAGGATTCAAAGAAACATAGAAACATGGAATAAACAAACTTTAAGCTTAACCATGTTGTTGCAAATCAAACGTGGAATGAGGCAAAGTTGGGCCGCTTGCTTCTTCTTGGTCCATTGAGGATGCTTAAGACTTGGTGGGCTTGAACCTTGATTATGCCCTTTTGGAAGGCTTGAACCTTATGCTTGGAAGGCATGTAGCTTGTGAGCTTTTGGCCTTTGATATTGATCATGCATATACACCTTTGATGGGCTCAAGTGGGGGGCTTAGAATGATTCAAGAAGCAATTTTGGGCTTCCATGTCAAGTAGAGTTCAATCATAGGCATTTGGGCTTGAGCTTATTCATAGCATACAAGGTTCAAACAGTTATGATGGGCTCAAACATTGGACTTGGGCTCGTCATGGTTCAAACAGCGGCCAAACACATGCATAATGTAATGCAATTTACATGAACCGACCTAAAGGTAGGTTCTATGGGTCATTACAACATGGGTAGAAGTAGGTTAAAGGTCTCCACAAGCTAGGACATCGTATCTCCCAACTTATGACGCCAGGAGCGCAGCGTTGGTTCGAACGGTACAATTTGTCTCTATTAAACACCATGGTATAATCGTGATGATCCTTGTCACGGTGGGTGATAGGGTCACTGTTGGTTATATGAGTCTCAGGAAGACCATAATCCACGGCTAATACTACTAGGCTTCAGGGCTAGCACACAAATAAAATAAATTTCATTTAAGCAAATGATGCATGACATGCAATATAATGACACATTAGACATATTATATACAAAAAGCAATTAACAAACAATGAAATGATTGGCCACCATAATCTAATTGAAGCTTAGCCTTCAATATCCCCAGTGGAGTCGCCACTATCAGAGACCGCTCCCCCGACCCCTTTTTTGTGATATGTTGGACCAAACCTAAGTGAATGGATGGAGACGTGTTATTACCTCTCAAAATGGAGGTTTGATTGATCATATTTTCCCTTTTAGATTAAGGGTTTTACAATAGAGTCGCCACTTACTTAATTATTGGAATAAATAAGAAAACCAAAATTGAAAATTTCTCATTTTATTAATTTGAAATTGAATTTACATTGATTATAGGAAAATTACATAGTTTTGGTCCTAGATACAATCTAAGATAAAGTACATGGCTTTGTTTCCTAGTTACAATCTAGAAATTGAAAATTACAAGGATAAACATTGATCTATCAACCCTTAATCTAAGCTCAGAGGCTATGTTATAAAGTGGGAAGGTGTTAGGCACTCACCTTGCCCAGTGAAACCGGTTTTCTAGATTATGGTCGCCAACATTCATATCTTATCATCTAATATGTCAATCAATTTGCATGTTGAATTTATGTGTGTGCATGTGATAAACCCTAATTCAATTTATTAAGCATTGCATTTGGATTGAAAAATAAATTCTAGTGAATGTGTGTGGATGGTGATATCCTAGATTCAAGAATTTAAAAGAATGGTTTATTGTAACACAAGTTTTGTACTACACTTTTATACAATAAACATGTAGCCTTTAAGGGATACCTCCCTAGATGTAGGCCGACAAGGCTGAACCATATAACCCTCGTGTTTTCGATGTTCTTATTACATTGAGTTAACATGTCTAATATATCTTTAACACAGACAATAACTTATAGTTAAAAGAAAGTGATTAACGAGGCAAATATTGCAAAGGAAATGGAAACCGTAATATCAATGATATCATCAATTACCAGCTTGCTGCTCGTTACATTTTTTTTTTTGCTACTCGATGCATTTCTTCTCAAGATAAGTAAAAAGCATTTAATGTCTTTTTCGCTTCTAGTCATTTGCCTTGTCTTGTCAAAATTGATTTTCATTTATACAATGGAACCATCTAGGGAGTGCATTATCATAGAAATTATCCTTATTCAGGTTTACCTCATAACACATCATGCCGGCATTGGTCCAATCCCTCTTATACTGAATACGGAATTATATGAGAAGTTTCTTAGTCTTGGAGGCGCTGCTATTTCTGTTTTTACAAAATTGAGTAACACCTTTGCATTTTTGGTCTTTCCCCTTGGTGAAGAGAGAAAAAAAAAAAAAAAAAAAAATTGAACACACTAACGAGTGACACAAGAAACTTTAAAGGGTTTGAATTTAAGGATGTACACTCACTTATTTGGCCAAAGTTGTTGCAAGCCATTAATGTTGATTCGATGCTGATCATCATTGCAACAAAATGTCGACAAATGTGATGAAAGTGATATAATAAAAACAATAATAGGAATGATGATGATGGTGATGATGATGATGATAATAACAACAACAATAACAATAACAATAACAATAAATAATTAGAACAACAACCTAAATTTTTTTAATAAATATAAAATTTTAATGTCTATTATCACTGTTAAACCTATTCTAACTGACCTTGGTGAGAATTAATATATAGAATAATTATTAAGAACAAACATATAAAATACAAACTTGCTGTATTTTGAAAGATTCAAAATGATACTATAATAAGAAAGAATAAACATATAGAATAATTATTATGTATCCATTTGCATACAATTTTGATGTTGAACACACAAACATCATTAAAAAGCAAGGCATCGCCGCAATTTCTGTCATAGTAAACAAATATGAATGCAAGAAACATAATGAAAGAAAAGTTTTAGAGCATGAAAATGAACACTTTGGGGGTGAACTAGTGTTCTATAAGTGGATTTGAGGGGAGATTTTTGTTTGAAGCACTAAAAACGTCACATCCATAGGGCAGAATGCTCCAATGCCCACCATGGGATCCTTGCCAACTTGAAACAAGTGAATCGAAAAGAAAGAGGTGTACCTAAAGACCCCCAAATACCACAACACAAACTAACATGCAACAGACCTTCGCTCTTTCTAACACCCATTCACACAAAAAACACGCCTTCACAGGACAAATCAACCAACAAACCTAGAGGAGACACTAAAAAATAACGGATCTGAATGAAAGGTAGTGGATTCATTAAATAATAGCTAGGATTAGTTGTTCTAACTTCTAAAAAACACAAGCATAGAAGCTCACCGTAAGAACCCCTTCCCTCTCTTCTAATTCATCAACCAAAAAAAGAACACCTTCTCCTTTACTCATCCCTTTCCTTCCTCCATGGAGCTACTGCTTATGATTACAGGCACATGCTTATCTTTTGTGAATAGTGAGTTCTTACCCTTCTATTTAAATTCGTTATGCATTTATTTATTTTTGTATAAGACTCTGCTCATTTTTATGTTATATTGTGGAGGCTTCATTTCAATCGCCAAGTCGTACCCCCAAAACGCGCGTATGAGTCACATGTCAAACTCCACTTTGGGTGTCCTACTCAAGACATTAAAATTAAACACACTAACGAGTGACACAAGAAACTTTAAAGAGTTTGAATTTAAGGATCCACACTCATTTATTTGGCCAAAGCTGTTGCAAGCCATTGATGTTGATTCGATGCTGATCATCATTGCAACAAAATGCCGACAAATGTGATGAAAGTGATATAATAATAACAATAACAATAATAATAATAATAATAATAATAATAATAATAACAACAACAACCTAAATTTTTTTAATATATATAAAATTTTAATGTCTATTATCACTATTAAACCTATTCTAACTGACCTTGGTGAGAATTAATATATAGAATAATTATTAAGAACAAACATATAAAACACAAACTTGCTGTATTTTGAAAGATTCAAAATGATACTATAATAAGAAAGAATAAACATATATAATAATTATTATGTATATTTTGACATTTTCTGAACATGCCATGTTGTGATTTGCAACAATATTATAAAGAGTGTTGTATAGGCGCTGCTTACCTTTTTGTACATAGTTAGGGATCAAAAAGATGCAAAAGTCTTTTTCAAAATGAATCTATTGTCCTTGGGTGAAGCTTATGCTTTTCCCTCATACTCCCAACTTCGAATATTAGCCATCTAATAATAATCGGTTAATATATATGGTGTATTTTAATTTGTGCTCAGCCCAATTCGTATTGCAACAGATTGAGTTATATATTTTATTGAGTAATCAGTTTAGCAATCATTAGGTATTTATGCTTCATTGTTTTATGAGTTTCATTATATTATGTAACAATAATTTGTATTCTTTAAATTTCTATGGTGGCTTTGAATTATGTTTTTTTAATGATTTATATTCTTGCACTTTAAAACTAAATATTTGCTGATTTAATTTTATTATTTGGAGGTGGCGGCTAATTAAAATGTTGAGGGAAGGAGGGAAAAGACATAAATGTTTGGTTCTTAAATTTGAGAGTTATTAATTTATCTTAAATGAGTAAATTTCCATGAAAAGAAATAGTACAATCATGTCATATTGCTCAAAGTCAAAGGTTTAAGATTACATGTTAAGTTTTGTTGCTTGTTGGTTTCAAATGTCCTCTAAAAAATAGAAACAAAACTATATTTGTTGAGTAAAGAATTTGTTTAATGTGTGTACTTTGAATCTAATTTTATTTATAAATTAAGTATAAACATTCCTTATATATATATATATATCTTTTTTTTTTTTTGGGTAGGAATGACATTTACAGATAATTTTAACCATTAATAACCCAAACTAAATTCTTGATTATGGATTTTTTTTTTTTGAAAGAAAAAAGACTATTATATGTTTACGTTTATGGTTCATGTACCCCCTCAAAAAAAAAAAAAAAAAAAAAATGTTTATGGTTCATGTAAAGCATACACAGTTGTATATATTTGCATGAATAATGTATCATTCTGGCAAATATGTACAATGTACATTGGCATAGAGTTTAGGAATGAATTGTCCCAATGATAAGCTAAATGGAAAATGTCTAGGTCAGTAGAGTAATAGTCGGGATGTATTTAATTATAGTCTTATATGCTCGGAAAACTGAGAACGGCCAAATCCTATTGAGAAACTAGCAACTGAGAAAGCACTGTCTTATGTAAAGCTCTGGCTTCCGTTGTGTTTTAATTAAAACAGTAATTGCCAAGACTGCTCTGAGCACTGCTGTTGCCACGACTCAGCTTACGATGAGCTCCAAGAATGTTTCGTGGTCGAGCAGACCAAATTCCTCTTTGATTGAAATTAATGCTCCAGTAATTGCAACTGAGAATATTCACATCAGTGTAGCTATTTTAGCTAAAGATTTAAAAGAACTCACGCTACTAAAAAAATTTAACATTCAACCCTAACTCATCACATCCAGCGAGATACTATTTCTCGCTAACCCAAATATATAACCCTCTCTTCTCTCTCTCTCGCTAACCCTAACTCTCAGTTTTTCTACCTTTCTCTCTTCTCTCTCCATCTCTCTTTCATGCACTGATCAACATGAATATGGTGGTGGTATTAGGTCTCTCCCAATCTAGCGATTGCGGTAATTCTGCGATCTTGCAGCAATGGGTATATAGAACCAAACTGTAGCGGATGAATAATTAAAATAAAAATTTTCCGTACTTTTATTGCTATTGTTATTGATAATATTATTATTCTCTCTCTCTCAAAATTTGCCACATGTTTTGCAGTTTTTTTTTAATGACCTTAAACCACTTTCCCTTTCTAGACACACTACAAGATAGGTCCTAGAGATCACAAAAGTAAGAAAATTATCTATCAGAAATCCAAGCGAGTAAACAAGGCTTCACACATTAGCCATTGATGTTGATTCAATGCTGAGCATCATTGCCACTAATATAATGCCGAATAATGTTATTAAAAGGTAATAATAATAATAATAATAATAATAATAATAATAATAATAATTGATAGGCCAAGAATGTATTGACCTATTTGGTAATTTAATCAATTAAATATCCAAGTGAATTAATTAGATTCAATTACATGCCATAAGCGTGGTAGCACAAACAAATCACCAACTAAGCGTGGTAGCACAAACAAATCACCAACTAAGTTAAATGCAGTGGAAAATAAATTTGACATAGGTGATTTGTTTACAAATGGAGAAACCACCGAGACAAAATCCCACCAGGTGAATTTAAGGTCACAACTCTCGAGAATCCACTATTATCAAAATAAGCGGTTACAAGTAAAATGAATCCTAATACCTAATACCTACCTACAGTTTAACCTTTATCCCAATACTCAATTGGACTTGTGATGTAGTGATTGTAGAGAAAGAAAATTCCCGACCTATCACAAGCCGACATATCGTACTACCAATCCACAAAATACAGCTAATTACAAAGTGCCATGTATTGTTGCTAGGTTTTGCTATCACTACTCAGAAATCAACAGAAATTTGCCAAGTGTTATGCAAAAACCAATCACATATTAGCTCATGTAAGCGATGACATAAGCAGTCCAGTACGTGTAAACGATGACATATGCAATCCAGTGCGTGTAAACGATGACATAAGCTAACCAATTAGGTTGTGACATGTGTCACCAATCAGACTCCGCCCCGTATCGCTCACCCATCCCTAAACTCCTATAAATAGAAGCCTTCTCAAGCTATCTAGAGCACAAGCAGCATCAGAGAAGATTCAGAAGCACTAAGAAGTACAGAAGCTCTACAGGAATCAAGCCTCAAAGCCTTCAAAGAACTTCAACAACTTCAACCTCAAAATCGAAGAATGTTCGAAGCAGAATCATCTAAACTATTTGCCTAGATCTTGAAGTTTGCTGGAATCAAACTCAAAAGCCTCCAGAAACCTTAACAAACCATAAATCAACAAAGTTCTTCGTATTTAAGCCTCTAAAGTATCGAAGAACTTCCATCACAAACTTTCAAAGAAGAAGAACGCACGAAGAATGCGAAGAACAAAGAATTTCTAAGCTAGAGATTCATTGTAATTTATTTTCAAAGATCTTCGATCCGTTCCTCAGCCAAATTGAAGAATATTTTGTATTCGAGTCAAAATCACATTACCACAATTCCAATCAATAAGTCTTACAAGGAGATCGAATCAGAGGATCAATCTTCTTTAATTTCAGAGAATTGTACCACATATTAATCAATACAAATTCACATTTGTGAAACTATTTTACTTGTTTGATTTATTTCAAACTAGAAATTTAGTCATCTACAGTGACAATCTCTCCTTTCAATGCACGACTCCTAGTACATGACTAACCAATTGATGCATGGATCCAAGTACGTGACTAATACATCAACTTGAGGAAGATGTTGGTTGCAAAGTTCTTCAATTCATCCAACGATAAAGATCAAGAAACTCATTGATTAATAAACCTTTGGTGTAAAGATGCAGCAGCTTCTACAAGGAATATGATGAATTAGGGCAAATTTTGTCTCCGGTCACAATTTACATGCACAATCAATTTGCATTGAGTTGCATTACTTTGCATCACCTTTGACGACTGCAAATCTACTCCGACTCGGAATCCTTTTCATTCCGAGTTTTCACCTTCTTCTGATCTTCCCTCTCTTCACGTTCAGTTCCGTGATGAGAATGCCCATCAGGACTTCTCTGAGAACTTTTCTAAACGTGGCGTTCATCCAAAGTGCCATGTGATTTTGTTTGACTTTTTCAATACTACTCTACCCAATATCATTTACACTCGGGGATAGGAATCTCTTTGTGAGATAGGAGTTTTACTCCAATATGCACGATATCGATACCTCTGTACCTCAGTTTGCTACGCACATTAGAGGTACACATATCGTAGCCACTCCGGATCTTGTATCCAATATACTACACATCCCGTGGGTAGCGCATCCTGACTACCCAGCTTGTCAGTATGTAAGGACTGTGTTCAAGGACAAGCTTCTGTCCCTCTTCTATGAAACACCCTCCATATGGGGTGGGCACCAAAACACCTCATGCTCGAGCTTTGCAACAGGTCTGAGATTCATTAACATAATGATGACATTTGTTCTCTATCCACTATCTCACTAGAACTCCATCAGAGAGCCTCGTGCTCTATTTTTGTTATCCCTCTCAGAGGATCTTTCCATAGACTTCCCTTCTCATTTTATCACTTCTATCATAGATATCTATAGGGATACGGCAACCTGTAATAAGCTCATCTTTCCTTCGGCTATCACGTGGATCCTTCACCATCTTTCTGTCCCTATTCCTAATTCTCCTCTCTATATCGTTATGGGTACCATCAGCACAGCTTCTGTTTGGCAAAGTGAGGCCCAGCTTCGATTAAAGCAGCCGCGGACGGAGATGACGGATCCTCCAGTCCCTATTATTCCATCCACCTCCGCTCCTTCTTCTTCAGCAGGTGGTGTGACTCTTGAGGCAATCATGGCACAGCTTCAGTGCATGGATGCTCACCTTGACACTTAGTGATAAGTTGTGTCAAGTGACCACCTATGTCAGTTATATTGCACGACGAGAGGCTCACCTTGGTGGCTTCGTTGCTTCTCCATCTCCTTCTCCAGAGGCTTCTAAGGATAAGGATGGCGATGATGGTGCTGATGATGATGATGAGGATGAGGATGCTAGTTCTTCCAGCGATGATGAGACGACCTCTTAGTAACTTACCCTTTATCATTCGTGACAAAAAGATGGAGTAGTTTTGGGATGATGAGAGTAGTCATGTATTTAGGGAGAGAGTTAGCATAGGACATTTTTTATAGAGGGACTGTCTATATTTTTTTAGGGATGTAATAAGGATTATATGTACTTTTCTTTTCTTTATCTTTAGTTACATTATCTTCTTGTACATCGGTCTTGTGACCATTTATTTATGACATACATTGTACTTATTTCTCATTTATATATACGATGATGTATGTTGTTATTCACCTATCTCTCCATGTGTTATTTCTTTTCTATCTTTATACACATGTTTCTTTATTTATACAATCCTTTACTTCTGTTTCACACTAAGATGCCTTGATGAG
This sequence comes from Quercus gilva, assembly GCA_023621385.1. NCBI lineage: Eukaryota > Viridiplantae > Streptophyta > Magnoliopsida > Fagales > Fagaceae > Quercus > Quercus gilva. Next base: position 71,380,664 of record CM042476.1, read on the forward strand.
TTTTGTTTAAAGTATTTCAGAAAGACGGGTTGTCAAAATCTATCATGCCATGAACTCTCTTCTTGCAAAGTTTTTTAAGAGTTTGTGTTAGGATTAGATTTTATTGTATTTAACAAGTGATTATAAGTTTGGTGATTTAAGACTTCTCTCATACTTCATTTGTTTGTTGTGGTTTTGTCATGGACTGCCAAGGTGTTAGAGACATATGTTATGTAAATTGGCTAATCCTTTGACAAAACATGCTTTACTTGTAATTGGGTAGATCTATGGTGTGTTTAATACTTCAAGGAACAAGAGTTCAAGTTTAGTATTGAAGCCATGCAAATCTGTCCAAGAAACAAGTGAAAAAGTGTTGTTCATTAAAGCTCGACAGATTTATATCCATCGAAGTTTAATGATGAAGCTCGACAGCAGCTTGACAGAAGCTGTATCTATCGAGAATTATGAAATTCAGATTTCCAGATCTGATTTCATGCATATCCATATGTATTTGTCTAGGGTTTCTTCTCTTACAACCCTAGACATATATAAGGATTATTTTAATACTTGGGTGCCATGTGTAGTCTATCTGAGAGAGAGAGAGAGAGAGAGAGAGAGAGAAGACAGAACACATAATCACAATAGAGTACCAAGAAGGAAAAGAAAAGGCATGTATGCATGAACATGTGACGTGCTAAAAAATAATTTCATCATGGGTTGAAATCCAATCTAAACCTACTAGCACACAATTTTCAATATACAAGAACACATCTAAATACATGAAACATTGTGAAAATGCTAATGGAATGTAATGCATGATCATATAGCATCAAATAAACAACACCTAACCCAAAACTTTCACAAAAATCTCAAAAATTTTCAAAAAACCCTAAAATTTTCAAAGAAAACCCAAAAACCTGGTCTTTTGCATGAAATGCATGAGAAAAGAGGGATTTGAAGTTCATACCACAAGATTGAAGCTTTAATAGGCCAAAAACTTGAAAGGAGTGAAGATTAGAGTGAGAGGAGAATGTTTGGAGGGAGAGAAAAGAATTTCTATCAAGAGAGAAGTGAGAAAAATGAGATCAGATTTGCGCTGAACATATATATAGAAATCGTAGCTTAATGGATCCAAGAGCTAGGGGTGGCAATTCGTGTTCACGTGTCGGGTTCGTGTCAAGTTGTGTTGTAAGTATTATGCTATATGGGTTAACCCGAACCTGACTTGTTTAATAAACGGGTCAGGAGTCCTCAACCCTAACATGACCTATTTATTAAACGAGTAACCCGACATGACACGTTTAACTCGTTTAATTATTAGGTCATATTAGGGTTGATACAAATGACCTGTTAATAACCTGTTTGAATAATAAATCCTAACTGACCCGAACAACCTATTTAATTAATAGGTTAAACTTAACCCGAATAACATGTTATCAACTCTCATATATATAAAATTATAATTCAACCATAAATCAAGTAATAAATATTCAAATAATAACAAAAGCAAATATTCTTTCATTCCTTCAAAATAAAATTACTTGTCCAAAAGGTTACAACCTCCATACAATCAAATTCAATAATATGTCAAAGTTTCATAATAAAAAAAACCAAAATTATTACATGGCATCCAAGTGCCATATAAAAAACTTTAAAGACATTACATATTAAGAAATTAAAAACCAGAATGATTACATATATGGCATATCAAAATATCCATGATGGCAAAATCTAAGTCCAAACATCCAAGTGCCATATCAAAAAGTAAAAGTCATCATTGATTAAGGGACTGGATCCATTGAGGGTTCCATTAAAGAGGTGTCTTCCTTGTGCTCATCCTTATTGTTATTCATGTTCATTATATCTTCAGCGAGCTCTTCCAATTGTGATTGTGCAAGTTCTACATCAAAAAAAAATTTAATGAAACATTAAAAACTTATCAAAGCATTATAAATAAGAAATTTAGAAACTGTGGATAATCAAGCAATTGAATCAATTAAATAAATAATAGTCATTCGCATAGTAGTAATTACTGGTAATGAACTTGTGATGTCTACCACGTCTGCCAAAACAACATCTATAAACAAATGTATTATGCCAAAACAACATCTATACAACAATTTATATCCAGGGGAAACTAAGACCTTGGTTTATTGTTCTATACTACTATTGGACATTTTATGGAAATGAAGGTATCATATCATATACTAAATTACACAAAAAAAAAAAAAAAAAACAAAATTAAAACCTATTAGAACCCAACACAAATTTCTAGTAGGTTTCTCTAACTTACTGTTATAGTGTTATACAAGACCAGCGAAAGGGGCATTAACAATAACCTTTTCATTTAACATGAAAATAGAAGAAAAAGTTGATTAGGCCAATATTTATTCTCTCTTTAATCTGTAAGTTCACTAAAGATTAGGTCATAAGTTGCTTCCATGACTCATAACGTCAATCAGACCTTGCTGCCATGATTCATAATGTATATCAAACCATAAAATGGGTAGTGGAATAGACAATTGAAAGGGAAAATGAAGCATTCTACCAGATTTATCATCAAAATGAAATTTGACTTTTAAAGATAATAGTATGGAATGCTATTTGCACTGAAGCACAATCAAGTGAATCATCTCACCTGAGACAAAGTTTTACATTTATATCTATCCTATAATTAGAGTTTTATTTAAAAAAAATCATCATAAAACTTAAAACTCATTCAGCCAACATGTAAATAAAAAATACATTACCTATATCTACATATAACCAGTCTCTTGTACAAACCAATGCCTCCACGACATCAGGCTTAAGTGCACTCCTGAATTGATTAATGACTCGTCCCCCAACACTAAAAGAGGATTCTGAAGCAACCGTAAAAATAAGAATGCTCAAAATATCATGAGCCATGGTAGCAAGTTCTGGATACCGAAATTCATTTCCTTTCCAAAAAGCTAATATGTCTAGTTTTGCATTCCTATCCACTCTTGGTTCATCCAAGTAGAGCTCCAATTGTGTTTTTTGTGCTTGCCTACCCATATCCATACTATGATAGGAATCAAATTCCTACATATAAAAACAATATAATAAATGTTAGTTTTAGCAGAATATAAATGTCATAATATAAATTAAAAAAAAGAATAATAAAAAAATAACATACTTGCATCATAGACAAAGATCCCTCATTAGCATTCTGTTCTTCAGTTTCTTAAGTAGCTTGACCAGCCATTCCGGAAGATGTTGAAGGTGTAGGAACATTACTCACATATTCTCCAAACAAAGCAAATAATTTTTCACGAACCTTCAAATATTAGAGTGAACTAGCATACCCATAAAGCTTTTGATAGCACCAATCAATAAAAGGCAGCTTATACCTAGGGTCCAAGACCACTGCTATGGCCAACACAACACTAAACTCTATCCAATACTTCTCAAATTTCACAAGCATTTGATCTTCCATTTTTCTCATATACTCATCCTCACTATCACTTTCTTTCTTCAAGGTAAAATAAACAATAAAAACTTGTGGAAAATACAAGTTAGCTGTTGGATATTTTGTGCCAGAAAAGACCAATGTGCATCATAAAAAACAGCCAAGAACTTCTTAATTTTTTCTGCCTTTTTCCACTCATCAATAGTAGGACAATGCTTAAAATTATAGTCAGTTAACTCTAGTTGTTGAAAAGCACGTCGATAAAAGAGAGCACTTTGAAGCATTAAAAATGTAAAATTCCATCTAGTAGGCACATCTTGCCTTAAACCTTTCTTACCATCTAAATCCATTTGTTTAACAGATTCATAAAAACTTTTTTTTTCCTCCCTTGTGAGCCTCTTACATACTTAATGCTTTCATGAATTTTTTGGACAACAACATCAATTTCTTTCAAACCATCTTGTACAACCAAATTGAGAATATGAGCACAACAACGAAGATGAAAAAATTCACCATTTCAAACAAGTGCTTTCTTATATATCAATTGAGTTCTTGGCATGTCAATTGAAACATCATTGGAAGAAGCATTGTCCAATGTCACACAAAAGATCTTATTCTCAATACCCCACATAGATAGCAATTTATAGACCTTTTCAAACAAAGACACACCATTATGTGGTGGTGGCATATGACAAAAGTTCAACACTCTTTTCTGTAAGACCCAATTAGCATCAATAAAATGAGATGTAACACACATATGACCATCAATTGCTATAGAAGTCCACAAATCAGATGTCAAACAAACTCTACTAGGTGCAGATGTCAAGACAGATTTCATCCTTTCTTTTTCCCTCTTATACATCTTAACCAAATCATTCTTAGCAGTATTTCTAGAGATATTAGGGACATCAACACACAAGTAGGAAAAAATTTCCCATATACCAACACACTCAACAAATTGGAAAGGTAATTCATGCATTGTAATAGCAACACATAACAACTCCCTAAATTTTGTAGGATCAAATTTAGGTGAACTTATAGACATTGCATTTTGGCCAAGTATAAGTTGGCCAACATCCCTTGTGTCTTTTCTTGGACATACATCCAAATGGCGCTTTAAATTTCCCGTACTGTATGCTCTGGCAGCAATATATTCCTTTCCACACTTCTTGCATTTACATGTTGGCTTTTCTTCATCTTTTGAAGGAATCAGCTCAAAGAAACTCCAAACATATGAAGTCCTCCTCCTTTTGTTGTCTTTGTTATTTGTCTTATTATTAGACTTAGTCTTAGCCTTCTTTGGCGAAGGAAGTTCAGCCACTTCATCAAGTTCATCTTCTAAGTCAATGTCCTCTCCTTCATACTTAATTTCAATAGGTATCATCTCATCACTTTCCATCTAGGCCAATTTAAAGAAAAATTATTGATTAGAAATTTAGTAATTCTAAGATGACAAAAACAAATAAACTTGAGAAGAAATCACAAAGAATGACAAATAAATTTAAAATCAACAAAACAAACAAACAAATCTACTATGCCTATTAGTACTAAACAGTTAACATTACAGTGATCAACACAAAATACAAATTGATCTTCAATTATTTTATTTTAAGATGATTAAAACAGAAAATACTTGAAAAGAAATTAGAGAGCAAGACAGATTATTTTAAAATAAAAAAAGAGATAAACAGATATACTTTAATTTTTTTATTTATTAGTAAATAGATCTCCCATTAGTACTAAAAATTAGTAGTATGGTGATTAACATAAAAAACAAATGGACTTTTCTGCACAGTTTTTTTTTCTGTCTATTTTTTTGCACAGTTTTTCTGCTGTGTTTTTTTCTGTGTCTGTTTTTCTGCACAGTTTTTCTATTGTGTTTGTTTTTCTGCAATATCAGTTTTTTGCATAGTTTTTCTGCAGTGTTGTTTTCTGTAGAAATAGGCCTGATTTCCCCTTTATCTGGTTCTTATGTACTGATTATTATACTTAATGTAATAAAATTTCTATTTTCTATTTTAAAAAAGAGAAAATAATCAACATGATAGTGATTAACAAAATAAAGGAATGGATTGACAAAGAAACTAAAAGAAACTTGAAAATAAATTAGAGCAAGACCCAATTATTTTAAAATCAACAAAAAAACAAACAAGTCTACTATTAGCACTAAACAATCAACATGATAATGATTGACATAATAAAAAAGATCTACAATTATTGAAAATTTCATTAGTAAGAAAACAAAACAAAAATATATAACATATATACCTTGCTAGTGGATTCGATGGTTGAAAGCTGAAGAAAGAGAACTAGTGAAGCTGTGAAGTCGTGAAGAAGAACAGAGACCAGAAAGGCTAGCCACAGTTTTGAGGGGAAGAGAAACTAAAAGGGTCGGCTAGGGATTTGAGGGGAAGAGAGAGTAAAGGATTGAGAGACATGGGAAGGCTAGGGTTTTGATTTTATATTGTAGATTCAATGTATCTATAGAAGTGAAAAGAGGATTGGTTGGAGTTTTGAGGAGAAGAAGAAGAGTCGGAGACAAAGAGTAAAGATTGATGATGAAAACAAAGAGACAATAGACTGAGAGAGGCGTGAGGTTAGGTTTTGACTTAAGAGAAGAGATGATAGATAAACTTATATACCTAGGTTATAAGGGTAAAATGGTAAAATTACCTTTATAAGCTAATCGGGTCAAACAGGTCAAACAGGTTAAACATGTTAAACAAGAACACAACTCGTTTAATAAACGGGTCAGCTATGTCAACCCGAATACGACCTGAACCCATTTAGCCTCAACCCATGACCTGTTTATAAACGGGTTAGTCGTGTTGGGTTCGCGGGTCGTGTCAGATTTTGCCACCCCTACCAAGAGCTGTCGAGCACTAAATCTCAATAGATATGAATCTATCAAGGTGATGTCGAGAATGTGTCGATAGCAAAAATATCTTAATGGATCGAGATTATGTTGAGAATCTATTGGCCAGACAGAAAGTTTCTCGATGGATTGAGAAGCTATCGAGAAGCTATCGAGACAAAGTCAAAAAAGCTCGATGGATCGAATATATGATAAGATTTGTTGAGAAAGGAAGTCCAAGGGGCTCGATAGATAGGAAGCTGTCGAGGATTTGTCGAGAAGCTGTCGAGCTTGATAAAAAGGAGTTTTTCAAAGAGAGGAAAAACACATAGAGATGAATGCAACAAGCAAGCTACTGAAACATAGATCCAATCAACATGTTAAGCTCACGAAAGCATCTATCAACAAGAAAATTGCAAAGCATTCAAGATCCAAAACTCACACACACACTAAACACGTCTAAGCAATTTTATATTTCAAAAACAAGTTAAGACAATTTAGTGAGTATACATTAATACATGTATTCCTTGTGATGGCCAAATCACATTGTATTTGCACATGTATCAAAAGTAGCAAAGAATTTTGCGTGTTGTGTGTGAAAACATAGCAAGATTACATAAGGGTCTCATATTGTGACAATTTGAGATATGAGAAAATTAATATCACTCACACATAATCATAACTGCTTGATGGGGATTATCACCTTCGAGGTACATCCTATAACTCCCACATCTCCTAGAAACACGCTTGCAACCATATTTAAAAGCATTTTGATTCTTTTTGCTTTTGTTTTTCTTTGCATATTTTTCTTTTTGAGCATATCATGCATGTGCATATAAGAGAGAGAAAAGAAATACCCAATTATGTTAAGCCAAAAACATCACAATTTTGCTATGCCGAAGCATATAGATGTTATTCATGATTGGCAGGCTTTACTAGTGAGATGGTTATTTATGCCTTTCTCTTAGGATTTTTTAGTCCTTTTTGTCAAAAATAGTGATATGATTGTTAAGTACAAGAGATTACTTAATCGTACTAATCATAAACATGAGCCACAAAGCTCACTTGCTTAGTTGTGCATTAAGATGCTCATCTAAGCTACAAGAGATACAAAGTTTAGAAAACTTTGTTTCAATGGCCATCCAAGGTACACAAGTACCAATGTACACAAAACATACACTATTTTTATAATACCCCAATTTTGTTTTTATGACTATCACCGTACCTTGTCATTTTTTTAATATAGAGTTGAGGTACTATATGTGTGTGCATAGTAAGATGGTAGTAGACAATTTTGTAGTGCACAATTTTGTAGTGCTACAAATAGGTGAGGAAATTAAAGTTTTAGTGCATACAATTTAGTGAGGCAATTAAAATAATAAACAAATAAATAAAAGAGGAAGATGTTTTATGGGCTTCTTGGAGACTAAAGAGATAAGCTCAAGTGGGTTTTAAACTCTAGCCCGCTACCCCACCAAGCCCACATCTTTGATGCGTTAAAATATAAGCTGGAGGAAAAGATAAATTAGGGTTTTCATAAGCAGGATTTCATCACTAAGGAGGCTAGGAAGTGTGTTTTTCCCTTGGAGTTTAGAAGTTAGAACACATAATTGAAGAGGCAAAATTGTGTAGATGCATAAGATTTGGCTATGAAATCAAGGTGAGAACCCCATCTCAATATTTCTATACTGTTATAAATCTTAAGATATATTTACGATTTTGGCAGCATGATAATATTCATTATGTCTACTATTTGATTAATCGATTACAATGGAAAGATGGTTATATATATGAGCGTTATTCATGTAAATATCCGATTGTAATACTCTTAAGTTATGGTACTTTTGTATTTTATATTGATTACCCGTTGAAATTGAGGACCTTGGGTCTAACAAAGGATTATATATATTAGATTAATTCCTAAAAGTGAGTATACGATTTCATTGAATTGCCTACAAATTTCATTTGAATATAGATTCCATGATTATAACCTTAAATCCTAAAGGTGGCCCTGTATCCTTACGTTTTCAATGGGAATATTAATTTAAGGTCTAGGGTATTTCGGCTGCTGCTTCTCTAATGGTAATATAAGATTTAACCCAATGCAAGGGAACATAATTGGCCTCTGTGTATGTGGCTTGCACGTTGCCCACTGTGCAACCCTAGAACAAGTGATTTTTGCCATAAATTTCCTTTCGTATATGCATATATTAAGTCATATTAGATTTGCCATGTTTTCTTTGATTATATATATTAGGTTGGATTAACGTTTTCTTTGGTTATATACATTGGGATGGTTAAACGTTTTGTTTGGGGTTTTATATTAAATCCTAGGTCAATGATATTTTGGCTACTGCCTTCCTCATGGCAATATGAATTTCGATTAATGCGAGGATGTATTATTGATTAGAATACCATTGGTTAGAAAAACGTTAATTCAGTGCTAAAAGGGTTATTAGTTCAGCAAAGTATAATCCTAGTGAGTCCATTTGTATAGTTCTATAAGCTTTATATTTTGTGGAGATATTAAGTAATTCTCATGGTTGATTATAGGTCCTATTTAAGAATGTTTTGAGGCTTTTTGGAGGTTGTTTCGGCTGGATTTTCAGATTGATTCAAGTGCTGTAAGTAATTATGCATAATATGCACAAGTTTTGTTCTTTAGGTTCTTAGAAGTTAAAGGTTTTCAAAAGTTATGTTTTTAAAGCTTACGTTTTCTAAAGTTTATCGAAAGCATTATTTTTACATCATTGAAAAGAAACTTAGACTTTTAGACAATGTTTTAAAGATAAACTTCAAATTTTAGATAACGTTTTGAACGTCCAAATCTCATTTAAAAGATAAGTTATAAACTAAACTATTTTCATAAAATAATTAAGTTTCAAAGTAAGTTTTCTAAAAAGGTTCTTGTTCTTTAAATTTGTTAAAACCAAGTGATTTCAAAGTCATATTCCTATTCTCCAAATGGTACTTAATTAAAATGTCTCTTTTAGCAAATTGAAGAATTGTAAAATATTTATATAATTCCTCGGTTCCTATTTGTTCCCTAAGGGAGTCAAGCATCCTTCGATTATGTTTCAATTCAATATTGTAATATTCGATGTGTCTTTATATCTGGAATAATTGTTAATATTAAGAAAATTGTTCTATTTTGTATATATGTTGTTTTGTGATATGTGACTCAAAATGAGTGTTTTTAGAATTGATAAGATATATGTGTAAATCTGCTCACAGGATTGTATGTGAGAATATGTGATGTGTATATGTGACATTATGCTCTGATCAATTATCTGTGTGTTTTCGAATGACTTTAAGATTTGATTGTATATGTATTAAGTGGTTCTTTATATGTTTCGAAAACTATATCGAATATTTTGAGTGAAATTGTGAAATCAAACTCATGCTTTGCTTGGCTCTATTCCGTTGTGTATTCTGTATAATTACTTACTAGATGTGTGGCTTACCCTATCAATTATTGTTTCAGATTAAAGTGTAGTTGGGAATATAGAACCGTTGGATCGCTTTGTAAGGTGCAAGGTAGAGCATTGAAGTTGTAAGCGACTTCAGTATTACTTGAAGACTTATAGAATTTTAGTTACCTTTATTTTGTAATTCATGTTTTATATAGTGGAGATTATTTCCAATTTGTGGAGTTTAGATTTTGGTAAGAGGTTTTTTTTTTAAGAGTATTGTTTCTTGGGAGTTTTAATTGATTTTGGATTAATTATGTTTATGGAATTATATAAGTTCAGCAAGTTAGTCATGCGTATAAATTCATGTTCTTGTAGACACTCGATTTTGCACCCATGATTTAATCAAGGAAGATGACTGGAGTGACCATCCATGTACAAAAAAAATCATTCTTGCATAACATGCATCAATTTGTTCCTGCATTGTATGCATTAATTCATTCATTGCATATCATAAAAATGATCTTGAGATTCTAACGGTCACAACAGTGTTTCCAATTTCCGAATCGGACCATCGGATCGAAAGATATCACATGATCAAGTTTGCATGGACAACATGCATTGTGTCTAAGTAGAATCGACCACACATGATTAATTTAAATTAATTCTGATTGGTTAAGCAATTAAAATTAATTAGATAATTTTGTGATTGGTTGATAATTAGTGTTTAAAATAGGGATGCATGCATGGAAATAAAAGGGATGATTAGATAACAATAAAACTTTGAATAATCTGAACTTTATCAAGATTTATTTTAAGACATTTATCTTAAAGATAATTACTCTTAAAAAAGCCTGAATTATCTAGAATAGAGACCAAAAAATCATAAACGGAGGTTGAAAACACATCTAGGAACAAGAACTGGCCAAAAAACCTTAGAAGGAGAGACCAAATGGCACCCGAACACGAACGTGCGTTCGGCCTCCAAGAGCCAATTTGGAACTTTTGGAGTGCCGAATGGCACATTTGGAGTGCTGAATTGCCATCATGTGGGCTTTGGCCCAACGGCTTTCTGGTGACGATAACGCACACCCTTTTTAGTTTTTTCACAAAAGGATGTGGCCGGATTCAAACCCTAATTGTCTGTACCTATTTTTTAGAGTCTTCTGGCCTCTATAAATAGAGATTGAACCTTATAATTCAACACTTTTTTTGTTACGCTCTGAAAGGCATACGTTTTTACTCTCAAACCACACATATTTTCTGATCCTCTCTCTGAGTGTTGCTACAAAATTAGGGTTTTTAGGTTTCAAAGAGAATTGAACAAATTTCTTTGAACCCTAAAACATCCTCTCAAGAACAAAGTGTGCTCATGCAAGAGGTTGTTTCCTTCACCCTTCTCTTGTGATGTGATGATGCATATTATATCTCTTTCTTTTTCAAATATCTATGAATTGTTAATTGTCTTTTTGTTTAAAGCATGATAATTTCTATATGATTGTTATAATCTTTTCCTTGAATGTCAATAAATTTGCATGTGAACAATTATCTTTCTTAAAACAAAACAGATCTGCATCTTTATAAGATGTAGATCTGAATTTTTCTTAAAACAAAACAAATTTGCATCTTTATAAGATGTAGCTCTGAATTTTTTCTCAATACAAAAATTGATTTGCATCTTTCTTAAGATGTAGATTTGAGTTTTCTCAAACAAAAAGAGATTTGCATATTTATGAGGTGCAAATCTAAATTTTTCTCAAATATGATTTTCTTAATACATGCAAATTGTTGAAATAAAGAAAGAGATTATGTATTGTTGTGTTTGTGTTTATTTTAATTCATGATTGCATAATTTTAGATTATGAGTGAAGCTTTCTTTTTAGAAAATATTTTTTTAATATATATAATAAAACAAATCTGAATTTTTGTCATCAAAAATCACTTTTTTTTTTTTTACATCCTACAAAACAGATCTGATATTTTGACAAATCAAAATCATTTTTTTTTTTAACAATAAAAACATATTTGATTTTTTTTTTAACAAAAAGAAGAGATTTCATCCGTACATAAATTTGTGTGATTTAATTTTTCATTCACATGTTCAATATATCATGCATAACATGCATAGCATAGTACATTGGTCACAAGAGCCTAGAAGACCAGACTTTGTCTGGATGGAATGGGTGCCTAACACCTTCCCATTCCATAACCTAGCCTCCGAATTTAGGTTTTTGGTTTAATATATCTAGCCTTGTCTTTATTTGTTTTGGGTAGAATGTAACTATGACAACAAGCCATGTAAATATTTGGTAGATTGTAACTAGGACCCAAAGCTATGTAACTTTTCAATTTTCCAGATACGTAATTTTTATTCAATCAATGAATGGAACTATTCAGTCATGTATTTTGTAATTAGTATTTTTTCTTATTTTTTTGTATAAAGAAAAATAAGTGGCGATTCCATACCACTTACCTAAAAAGAGAGGTGCCTTAAAAAGGTACTCGAATCTCTTTTTTTTTAGGGACGTGTCTCTCATAGTAATGACTCCACTGGGGATGTCGAGGGTTAAGCTTCGTATTAGACTTAAGTGACCAAATATGTACCTTTGTTTTGCATGGTCTTGCATGATATTGTTGTTTGTTTATTTATGTTTGATGGGATGTTGTATAATATTTTGGTGTATGGAATTTGTTGTTTGTATTGTTTGTTAAAATCTTTCCTTAACTGTCATAGTGTGTGCCATCCAAACAACAATGTATGCACCCCTTTCAACAATTTTGTGGTGGTAGTAACCATGGATCACCAGTCTTCATTAGATTTGGGTACCCAGTGACGAACTCACCAACTCATAGCCTAAAGTCACTGGATTACTTCCTGTTGACTATAATGGACAAACCATGCTGCTTGGACCAATGCAATGTTCATTACATTACAAGTTGGGAGGTGTAACGTCCTAACTATAAGAAAGAATGAAACAATAAACCCACCCTACAACATAATGACTTAGAACCTATCTTAAGGTCGGTCTCGGTTAAAATTGCATTGCATGTTGTGTGTGTTTGTTTTGATTGATTGATGGATGTGAATGGGGTCTTAGCTTTGATTAATTCGACCAAGCCTGTCATTAGGGGAGAATCTGGTCAAGATCTAAAGGAAGGCTACAAAGAGAACTAAAGCCCGACACTCAAGCTAGTAGCTCAAGCTCCAAGCCTGTCACTCCCATCACAATACTGAAGCCTTCAAGCATAGAAGAAACTCCACTGCTGCAACATCACTGTTGCTATAGGAAAGAATGAAACAACAAACCCACCCTACAACATAATGACTTAGAACCTATCCTGAGGTCGTCTCGGTTAAAATTGCATTGCATGTTGTGTGTGTTTGTTTTGATTGATTGATGGATGTGGATGGGGTCTTAGCTTTGATTAATTCGACCAAGCCTGTCATTAGGGGAGAATCTGGTCAAGAACTAAAGGAAGGCTACAAAGAGAACTAAAGCCTGACACCTCAAGCCAGTAGCTCTAGCTCCAAGCCTGTCACTCCCATCACAATACTGAAGCCTTCAAGCATAGAAGAAACTCCACTGCTGCAACATCACAGCCCCATCTTTGGCCTCCAAGACAGTTCAAGCCACAAGAAGTTTGAAGCCCCTGGTAATATGGTAGAAGAGGGAGAACACCCAAACATAGAGGAACATATGAACACCTAAGAGCTATTCAACACTATGGTAGCTAGTCAGATTTAGCTAAGGGAAGATATGAACCGTATGATGCAACAATTTCAGAATTTGAAGAACAATTAAGAGGGGGACAATATTGATCATGATCCACCAGCCCTAGAGAGTGAGAAGAAGATCAATGAAAGGATGAATAAAATGAAAGAGATGATTAGAAGAGCCTGCAAGATGGAGGAACTTATGGATTACAATTTTCTTTCCCTATTCCCCAATGCAAGGTTGCCACCCAAGTTCAAGATGCCAAATCTAGACAAGTTTAATGGGATTGATTGCCCAAAGTCTCATTTGAAGATGTATATAAGTGCTATGCAGCCCTTAGGTGTGATTGAGGAAGTACTTGCTCAGATGTTCCAAAACACATTGACCGGAGCCGCTCTTAGATTGTTCCTCAACCTAGATGATGCAAGAGCAAGAAGTTGGGAGGACATCTGACGAGAGTTTCACAAGCAATACAAGTACAATATGGAAGTGAACATCACAAGAAGAGACCTTGAGACTACCAAGCAAGAGCCGAAAGAATCCTTCTCTACTTTCATCATCAAATGGAGAGCCAAGGCTGCACAGATGATGAGTAGGCCGAGTGAAGAAGAACAGTTAACCATGGTTGTAAAGAACTTATTGCTTGTATACCATAAATATTTGTTTGCATAGTATTTCCCAAATTTTAAAGCTTTAATCGCTGCCAGAACTCAAATTAAAGATGCTATAAACAATGGTATTATAAAGACTGATGACCTTCCAAGGTTTCGAAAGAATCTAGGATCTAATTCTAAGACTGCAGAGGTTTCCAATATTCATAAAAATGATCCTTATCAATTGATTGCACCCATTGCACCAGTGCAAATACCCCAAGGTCCTAGACCTAAGAGAGAACTTCATGAGTTGTACATACCCATGAGTCTAGTGTTTGATAAGCTAAAGGCAAAAGGGTTACTGAAACCCTTGGACCCAAGACCAATTCCAAATCCCTTGCCTTTAGGATTTGATATGAATAAAAGATGTGCCTACCACCAAGTACCTTGTCATGACACTGGCCATTGTTTCGCCCTTCGTCATACAATTCAAGACCTAATAGACAATAAAGTGATTGTGCTACCTACAAGGCCTAGCATCACTAACAATTCCTTGTCCAATCACAATTTTGGGAAAGGACTAAGGTTTAATTGCTTGATGACTGAAGAAGATAATAAGAAAGACCCATCCGACTTGATCTATGACCTACCCGAGTGTTTCATGATGACGTGGGAAGAATTAATGGATAGAACCTCTGCTACCATCACAGGATATGACATATGGAATGAAGTACCAGAACAGGAAAACAACCAAACATCCATAAATGAGGGGAGACACTTCAAACCCTGAGACACTAATCCCCATAATTCAACCAAAATTGCCTATATCATAATGGGGGGAGACAGTTTAAACCCCCACATTTAGAGGCCGATAACCTAGTTAAAGCTCTGAACAAACCCACTTAACAAACACCTGCCAAAGAAGATAAAGTCCTCAAGCAACTACAGAAGACACAAGCCAACATATCCTTATGGGGTTTACTCATGGCCTCATACAAACACCAACAAAACCTAGTAGACTTGCTCAACCAAATCCAAGTCCCAACAACCACAACCTCCCAAGATTTGAATGCTATGATTGGGTCCATAAATAGGGAATTCACTATTTCCTATTTTGACAAGGATCTGACCAAGAAGGGGAAGCACCACAACGATCCATTGCATATCATTGTGGATTCCATGAGGAAAAGGATACAAATGGTTTTAATAGATGATGGAAGTGCCTTGAATGTTTGTCCTTTGAAGACTGCAATCTGCCTTGGCCTGAGAATTGAAAACTTTGTGCCTACCGAACAACATGTGAGGGCATACGACAGCAGTAGAAAAGAAGTCTTGGGAACCATAATATTAGAGCACCATTGGACCGATGGTCAAGAAGGTGGATTTTCAGGTCTTTAATATAGCCTCATGCTTCAATATGCTTTTTGGTCGACCATGTATCCATGACACAAAAGCTGTACCTTCTTCCTTATATCAAAAGGTTCGGTTTCCACAAGAAGGGGCTATTATGACCATCTATGGAGATACTTTGACTGTGCCTAAACCTGTTTATGGTATTGATTCTGAGAAGGAGCCACTGACCTTGGATGGCTTTGAGATCGAGAAGCCCAGCTTTGAAAAAAGAGAAGAAGAAGTTGAAAAGATCATAATAGACTTTGCTCCTTATGGTAACAACAATGTAGTAGCAATAATGAGAAGGATGAACTACCTTCCTGGGATGAATTTGGGGAGAGCTGTGAAGAAACCAACCGTTCAAGACTTGGCAATTCCTACTGCCACACCACTTTTTGGGCTAGGCTATAAGCCCACTGATGATGATTTGTTAGAGATGGAAGTAAGAAAGATGGCTCGAGCCAAACCCAAAGCAAAAGGACTCCCTTGTCCTCCGGAACCTCTGATGCCCTACACTCCTACGCTGAATGGGAAATTTGTAAAAGTTGGAGAAAGTCAATGTTATTGGGGATTCCTAGAACCGAGATTCGATCCTATAATAAAGACAATGGTGCCCGGTTTCGAGATACTACTTGATTGTCACAATAACGCTCCAGAATTGAAGAAGGAAGATACAACTTGGGTTCCTACTGATTGGGCTGATCACATGGATCCTGACGCCATGACTACGCTCTTTGGAGATCACATCTACAACATAGAAGAAGAAGAATATTGGGAGGCCTACCCGCATACGTTGAAGAGCCCATATGAACTTGGCATCTATATCATCATCCTCTACAATATGTAGAGGATGATGATATAGATGCCAAGTTGGCCGCTTTAGACCAAAAATTGATGGTCCACAGTCTCAGAATCATGACACTTGAGAATGCTAAACGTAATGAGGAGAGAATGGAAGGAGGTGAGCCAGAGCATCTCCCTCAAGCCACTGATTTGGGCAACAAAGGCAAGTATGAGCCATTTGATGAATGGATGGATGGCATAGAGTGCTTGGATGCTCTTGTGACCAACAAGCCCACAGATATGAAGGTTGAAGAAGAAGCTACAGATTATATGGATGTAGATCCCACGGTACTAATGCTAAGGGAAGAAGCTTACTGGGAGCCATCTGCCATTGTGGAAGCCAAGACCGAGTTGAAGAACTGGGCATGGGAGGGAGTCGCCCACCCCATGGAGGACTCTGTGAGGAAAATCAAGACCGTCAAGTCGGTCACTTTCACCAAGAAGATCAAGACCACCAAGCCAGTCTCTCCTACCAAAAACATTGTTTCCGTTCCTACAGAGTCTATTTCTGCTAGTGTTTATATTCTTGTTAAGTTTGTTTATGATAGTTTTCCAGTTAAGTTTGTTGAGTCTATTAAAAACTCTTTCCCTTTTAATATGATTTCTGATTCTGCTTATTTGTTGGCTTTGAATGTTTTTATTTTTGAAATTGGTAAAGAAACTCTTAATAATAAGGAATTAAAACATGGATACCTGTAACCTATAAAAGAAGAAACCCAACCCATTAACTTGTGAACTGATGATAAACCCAAAATGATACCCTAACCGCCTCAGAGAAAGATGCATTAGTGGCATTGCTGATAGAGTTCAAAGAGCTCTTTGTCTGGTCATATGAAGACACGCCTGGGATTGATACAGATATGGTACAGCATTGCATTCCAACAGATCCAACCATGAAGCCAGTCAAGTAGAAGTTAAGAAGAATGAAGCCAGAATGGACTCTCAAGATCAAAGAAGAAGTAAAAAAAAGTACAATGCAGGATTCCTAAGAGTGGTCAACTATCCAGAGTGGTTGGCTAATGTGGTTCTGGTACCAAAGAAGGATGGGAAGGTCAGAATGTGTGTAGTTTTTCGAAACCTGAATAAGACTAGCTCAAAAGATGACTTTCCATTGCCTCACATTGACGTCTTGGTTGACAACATAGCAAGGCATACGCTACTTTCATTTATGGATGGATTTTAGGGATAAAATCAGATTAAGATGGCTCCAGAAGATATGGAGAAGACTTCCTTCATTACACCATGGGGGACATATTGTTACAAGGTCATGCCATTTAGCCTTAAGAATGCTAGCGCTACTTATAATCGAGCAACCACCATTTTGCTGCATGATTTGATCCACAAAGAAGTCGAAGTTTATGTTGATGACATGATAGTGAAGTCCAAAGATCGTGAAGGGCACATATCGGCTTTAAGGAAGTTCTTTGAGAGAATCTGGTTCTATAAGTTGCGGTTGAATCTGAAGAAGTGTACTTTCAGAGTCATATCCGGAAAACTCTTGGGGTTTATTATAAGCCAAAGGGGAATAGAAATTGATCCTGATAAAATCAAGGCAATCGTAGAAATGAAGCCTCCAAAGACTGAAAAGGAGATCCAAGGATTTCTGGGGAGAATACAGTACACTAGCAGGTTCATAGCTCAACTCACTATGACATGTGAACCAATCTTCCCATTGCTAAAAAAGGAGGTCCTAATCGTGTGGAATGAACAATGCCAAGAAGCCTTTGAAAAGATCAAAATTTATCTGATGAAACCACCAATACTTGTTCCACCAGCTCTTGAAAAGCCATTGTTGTTGTACCTCACCACTACAGATGCAGCGATGGGGGCTTTACTTGCTTAATACTTAAAGAAGACTAGAAAGGAGAATGCCATATACTACATCAGCAAGAAGATAATGCCCTATGCAAAAAAGTATTCACCATTAGAAAAGACATGTGTAGCACTCGTATGGGTAACTCGTAAACTTAGATATTATATGCCAGCTTCCAAAGGTTCTGTTGATTGCAAGAATGGATCCTTTGAAGTATTTAATGAAAAAACATGTGCAAGATGGGAAGACTGATAAATGGGTTTTGCTTTTGTCAGAATTCGATATCAAGTATGTGACTCAAAAATCTATGAAGGGAAGGGCAATTGCTAATCACCTAGCCCATTGTTCACTAGAAGAAGCTGAAGAGATTCAAGGAGACTTTCCGGATGAAGAAATCATGGAGATTGAAGTAGAATCATGGAAGATGTATTTTGATGGAGCAACAAATCAAAACGAAAGTGGAATTGGAGTTCTCTTAATTTCTCCAAAAGGGGTACACATCTGATTTTCTGGTAGATTCAACTTCCCTACCACTAACAATGCCACAGAACATGAAGCTTACATCATGGGCCTACAAGCAGCCTTAGGCCTAGGAGTGAAAGAGTTGGAGGTGTATGGAGACTCATCTCTAATAATCTCTTAGGTACAAAATAAATGGAAAATCAAAGAAGAGAGGCTTATGCCTTATCATTAATGTCGCCAGAAGTGGTCCTCAAAATTCAGCAAGATTCAATATCAGTACATGCCAAGGATGCATAATCAAATTGCAGATACTTTAGCAACCATGGCATCCATGATGGATGGGCCAAAAGAAGATGAGGCTAGACCGATAGTGTTGGAACAAAAATAAGAACCAGCTTACTGCATGACAATAAAAGAAGATGAAAGAATGGATGGGGAAGGTGAATGGTATTCAGACATCCTACAATACCTCAAGGATGGAACATACTCGGAGTCTACAGACAAGAATGATCAGTTAACTATCTGGTGGTTGTCCACTAATTATATTATTTATGGTGAAAGGCTTTACCGAAGATCAAATGATGGAATTCATCTTTTTGTGTAATTGCCAAGGAAGCACAACAGATAATTGAAGAGGTTCACGAGTCAAGTTATTGGCCACATATGAATGCATATATGCTATCAAGGAAGATAATGAGACAGGGTTATTACTGGACCACTATGGAAGCCGACTATGCGGCTCATGTTCGAAGATGCCATCAATGCCAAGTCCATGGAGATCTGAAGCACATGCCACCCATGCCATTACATACCATGACATCACCTTGGTCATTCTCTACATGGGGAATAGACATTATTGGGAAGATCCACCCTACAACATCCAATGGCCATGAATTTATACGTGTAGCCATTGATTACTTCACTAAATGGATAAAAGCTACCTCATATAAAGTTTTGAATTCAAAGAAAGTTGCTCAATTCATTCAAACCAATATCATCTGTAGATACAGGGTACCACATGAAATTATCTTTGACAATGGGCAGCATTTCAATGGAGAAACAGAAAAGTTGCTACGACAATTCAACATTTAGCACCACAAGTCTTTGCCTTATCGTCCTCAGACTAATGGAGTAGTTGAGGCTGCTAATAAAAACATTGGGTGAATCTTGAAGAAGAGCACAAAGAACTACAAGGACTGGCACCTATAATTGCCCTATGCGCTTTGGGGGTATAGAGCATCAATCCGATCTTCCACAGGAGCCACTCCTTATTCATTGGTGTATGGGATGGAAGCAGTCCTTCCCATCGAGATAGTTGTCCGATCACTAAAGACAGTATTGGAAAGTGAAATCTCTGAAGCAGATTGGTTGCAAAGCAGATATGATTAGTTATGCATGCTAGATGAGAAAAGACTTAAGGCCTTGTATCATATTCAAGGTTACCAGAGGAGGCTTAGGAAAGCTTTTGACTTGAGAACTAGAGATTTGAAGTTAGGGGATTTAGTGTTGAAAGAAATCCGAGCCTTGGTTCAAGATGCAAATGGGAAGTTTAGGCAAAATTAGGTAGGCCCATACATTATTAAACAGATATATTCTGGAGGAGCAGTAAGATTGATGGACTTGGATGCAAATCCTTTCACTGAGCCAACCAACATGGATCAATTAAAGAAGTACCACGCCTGAGGTGGTTGTAAATTAAGTTATTTCCTTTCCTAGGTTTGACTAAAAAAAAAAAAAAAGAGCTTGCTAGGCTGAAAATCCGAAAGGGCGGTCTAGGCAAAAGTTAGAGCAATAGAAACAAAAAAAAAAAAAAAAAGAAAAGAAAAAAAAAAGAAAAAAGAAAAGAAAAGAAAAGAGGTAGGTTGAAAACTCGAAAGGGCGATCTACGCAAAAGGAGAGTTAAAAAAAAAAAAAAAAAGTGAAAGAGCCTACTATGTTGAAATCCTGAAAGGGTGACCTAGGCAAAAGTTAAGGCAAATAAATAAATAAATAAATAAAAAACCTCATCAATGAACTACGTGATGACTTGATCCTTCTATTAGGAAGGTACGTAGGCAACCATGCATTGGTTCGGTCATAATTTCCCACAACCCACCTTTTGCCCATTAACCAAAATTACCAAAAATTCAATCATTCCATTAAACCATGTCATTACACAAAATCCAAAAGCCCAAACCATAAAAATTCCAAACCCCAAAAGCCTACACCTTAAACAGAATCCCTAACCTGCAAATTCTAAAAAATTCCTAAATATAAGAGTTTTTACATAAACTTCTAAAATAAACACGTTCAAAGCCAAAAAAATAAGAAGATCCCTTTGTCTTCAATCTTTTCTTTTTCTGTTGATCATTAATTTCCTCTGTGATAGGTATTTTGTCAGCATTGTCCCTTCTTTTGAATTCATAATTGTCTTCATCAGGTCTTTCCTGGTTGTCTTTGAGAAACTATTCTCTCATAGCAATCCTTTCAACTTCCTTGTCAACAATCTTGTCTATCAACTAGTTAGAGTATTCTATAGTCATCTTGTAGAAGTGCGCCTTGACAAAAGATTGGTCCACTTAGTCAGCCATCTCTAGACCCAATAGCATGTTCTGTACAAAAGTAGGATTTGTATCCACAGGAGAGAGGTCT
The DNA here is from genome assembly GCA_023621385.1 of Quercus gilva. Taxonomy (NCBI): domain Eukaryota; kingdom Viridiplantae; phylum Streptophyta; class Magnoliopsida; order Fagales; family Fagaceae; genus Quercus; species Quercus gilva. The sequence goes on from CM042476.1 coordinate 71,401,787, forward strand.
TCTTTTGCCACTAGGTATTCCTTGCTCATATTTGAATTGCCTCAAGAGCCTGTCCCCTTTGTAGAAAGTTGCTCTCCGCAATCCAACAAGGAAAATATGATATGATCCTAGAGACTTCAGTAAAGGGGGTGGGCACTTCCACCAATAATAGTCCTATTTAATTGAGGTACTAGATTTCTTGTCTAAGAATTTCATCCAATCACCCGCAGTTTGGCATTTAGTCTTGATTACAACCTTGCTAAGAAAACTACTAGGCCCATAATTACCAGTTGTAGGCTTAGCAATCATGTCCAGTCGCTCCATTAGCCATATCTACAAAGTCAAAGGACTCCCTAAAAAGTTCTGAGTTTCTCCACCATGACATATAGCATCCAGTCCCAGAAGAGTTTTTGCTAAGATCAAAGAAACAAGATTATCACCAACCTTAATCTGACTCACAACACTTATAGCTCGAGCATCCACAAAGCTGTATCTTCCAGAGCAAAGAAAAAGTTCTCCCACAAAGCATAAAGCCAAACCGAAGTTTTCCTGCATGTTGTTGATCACTCCATAGGTGCGTTTGTCAATCAGCCGAGAGATAATGGCACAAAGATTCACCATATGACCTTCAATCATACTATCAATAATGGAAGTAGGAAGACTGAGAGCATCAGACAAAGATTCCTTATGCCTGGGATCACATGAAATCGTTACAAATTTTTTACTTGGATCATAGCCCAAGATAGCAGGGAATTCTTCAATTGTCGGACAGAGTTTAGCAGTGTTAAATTGGAATACATGATCTTCAGGATCCCAGAATTTCACAGCAGCACGAAGGAAGCCCCACTTGATTTTGACATTCCTCAAAGCCTTGATTCCCTTTAATTTAAAGGCTGTAAAATTGGTTTTGGTACTGAAATCAAAGCTACGAACCCATCTATTGATGTCATGAATTGTTAAATGAGAAAAATTATGATTGCTAGCCATGGATGAGTTTTTCTTGTGATTATTGTGTTTTGCTAACCTTTATGCAGAGATTTGTCACAGGAGAATTTGTTTAAATAAGCTGCATAAATTCCTAATGAGGTTTGAAATAGGTTTTAGAGAGTTTGTAGCTGACTAGGAGAGAGTCTCATGATCATAAACGAAGTAAATGTAAAAAAAAAAAACGCGAAAATGCGAAGCGCACATTGGGAGACCATGAGGAGTTGGCCGACCGTGGCATGAGTGTCATGGTGTGGCTCAGTGCAATTCGGCACTCTAGAAGTGCTGAACGGCACTCCAAAAATGCCGAATGGCACTCTTCGGTTGCCAAGTGGCGCGCAGCCCCTCGGTCCTACACTCATGCAATTCCATGCAGTTTCATGTTCTCGTGTAATTTTTTAAGATCGTTTGACACTCAAAAAGATTTTTTTTAATCAAACTGAGACATTCTAACAAGTCTAACACACTTGTTTTAAAAAAATCATCACCTGCATCATTGTTCTCAAAAAGTGATCAACTCAAGTTTTCTTAAGACTCATGGATTTATGTTCCAAACTAGGGGCATTCGCCCACGCCTTATGCATTTTCAAAAAAAAAAAAAAAAAAAAAAAACACCACCATCATTTTATTAAAAAAAAAAAATCAATCACATCAAGATTTTCAAAAGTCATGCATTCATTTTAAACTAGGGGAATTCGGCTCCACCTCATGCAAGTAAGTGCAGATTCCAATAGAGCCAAGCAAGATAAGTTTAAATTAGTACTACAAGATCTTATCAGATGAATTCTAAACTTGTCTTAGTTAAAGTTCCTACATGATCCAAGGTGATACCAATGACAAAGAGCTAAACATGGAAAATAATACAAGATTGTCTAAGGAACACTTTCTTTTTGTTTTGTAGGAAAATTAAACATACAAGTCATGCATCATTAGGACTCTGAGTCCGCTTGCGGGAGGATCTTCTTGATCCACCTCTAGAGGAGCCACCTTCAGTATTTCCTTCCTGACCTGCGAACAAGCGAGAATCGTATTGACAATTTTCAAGTTCGAGGTTCTTGATTCTTTCCTCCAAAGTTCTTCTGGTATTGTCAGCGGTTTCCATTCGATGTTTCTGAAAAGTCAGCAAAATCAAATGTTAAAGTCACTATCAAGCAAAGTTCAAGCCAAAGATACTTAGAAAGCAACGTGGTATACCCAGTTAGAATCATTGATCACATATTGGGAGGACTGGGTACAAGCCAATGACTGCAAGCCTCTAATCATTCATGTGCTTTTTTCCACAAGATCCACATCAACCTGAAGCACAACTCTATCGAGTTAGAATCCATTCAAGAAATAAGGACAAGGAACTGAACATTCAAGAACATACTGGATTGGGCCAAGGCATATTTAACACATGCTCTGGCCTATTAAAAGGTATGGGACTATATGCTCCATCAGCATTCATCACATCATATTGCCATGCCAGAAAATGAGGATAAGTTTCTATGAAAGAACTAGAAATAACCACCAGCATGGTGAGGAGAGGGAATCTCTTCCTCTTCCTTTTCTTCTCCTTCAGAAGATGGAGGCTGAAAATCCAACATGCAAATATTGTTACCAAGCAGAAATATGGAAAAGGAATTTGTAGAGCAAAAGTTTGATCTTAGAAGGGAAGGAAAATACCGTTGTACCAACCAGGCAACCTTGCAGATGATCCTGGATAAATTCAGAATAATTTCCTTCTGCTCCTACAACAATATAGCCATCACGGTCCCGAGCAATCTCTTCACCAGCCAAAAAGTCAGCCAACCGAACAGTGCGACAAGGATGAGCCGGAATTGTGGCAGGAGGATACACATGTTTAGCTTGGGGCAACACCTGATCACCAAGATACCAATACTTTCCATGCCCACATTCAAACAATACTTGGTGGCTATTCAGTTCTAAAGCCCGCTCACACTCAGCATACCTCTCACATCCAGCCCAAGGATTTAATTTCATCTAGAAAGTCACAAAGAAACTCAAAAAGAGAAGAGAATGAATCATAACCAAGTGCTAAGGATTTAAAATGGAGAAAGAAAGAACTCACATCATCAATTGTCAGATTGTCAATCACCAAGCGCCAAAGATCCAAAGAACGCCTAGAGGGTGGAGATAAGCAATGTTTGGGCAACCAACAAAGAAATCTAGGAAAAATGCCAGTAAACTCATCCTGAATTTCAGGACTAACCCCAAAATACTCATACATCCAAACCTGAAAAATTCATAACACCATTACCACATAGCCAAAATAATTTTCACAACCGACACCTAGCCAAAATAAATACCAAACCTCGCCTGCCAAACAAATGGAACCCCACCCAAGCTTGAAAGACTCCACCTTAAGAGTTGGGTCATGAAATGCATCAGAGTAGCATAGGCCATGCCACCCCAGTCATAATTTCGGAAATGTTCAATTTTTCAAGCTCCCTAAGTAGCGTAAATTCACAGTACTGCCTAAATCCGGACACAAGAAAGTCCTAATAAAAAGAAGCATGAACATATAAGCACCCTTTGCCATAGTCTCACATTAGGGAATACTCTCACATAACCAAGACAAAGGAACATTGTTACTCCTCATTCTAGAAGGTATTACACCTAGAAGTTTCTTGAGCTCAGTTGAAGTAAGAGAATCATTGCCAAGAATTCTTTTACCACCTAACCTCAAATCAGTGATGACAGAAAAGTCATAAGGTATCAACATTACCTCCCCAATATTTGGAAAATGGAAGGTACAGGTAGTGTCCCCGAAGCGCTCTGCTAAGGCAAGAAGTAACTGAAGATCCTTGTACTCATGTATCTCATGATTTGACAAAGCTTCGAAGAAGGTGCCAAAGCCTGCTTCATTGATGACATTTTTGATGCTAGGAGATAGTGCTACCCATGCACTTTTCAACATTTTGAGACTCCCTTGACTTTTGAGGCTCAGCAACATAAAAACTCAGCTCATCAATTTCCATAACCTAAAATATATAACCAAAAAATTTCCATATCCAAAAAAATATTTCCACAATCAATACCCCACCACAAAATCAAATCAATACCCCACCAAAATGCCACCACTACCAAATTTATCACATATCCATACAACCACCAAATTTTGCCATAGCCTTGCAAAAAGAAAATTTCTACATGGCAAGAAAAAATTCCCACAACTTCATGCACAAATGAATTCTCAGATACCTAAAAAAATTTTTCCACAATTTGCCAATACCCATAAATATATCCATGCACATACCCACAAGATTTTGCCATGTTCATAAAACAAAGTTTACACATGCCAACAAGTTTTCCCACATATATCATAAACACATTCCTATAAGTCAAGTACAAAGTTTTCACGATGCCAATACTCCTAAAGTCCAAACCAAAATTCATCCAATAACACCACAAATTACCTACATTGTCAAAATTCCAAAAGCCGCCAACAATACCCAAATTGCACCAAGATCAAAGAAAAAAACACATTTCAAGAATGCTCCAAAGCCAACATTCCGAACATGATCAATCACACAATGCCCCCAAAATTTCAAAAGTGATAATATCTCACTGTGAAACTTTCAATGAAACATGTAACAACATTTTGCCAAGCAAAGAAACCAAAGAAAAAAAACTCACCTTGGTGTCTACATGACAATATGGAGCACGGGTCCTAGGGTCTTGAAGAAGTCCATCATTATCATGCCACTCAAATGTTGGATCATACTTCTTACCATGAGAAGTTAGAAAGGATCCCGTGGAGGAAGAAGCCATTTTGATGCAAAGAGAATGGGTTTTGGAAAATGGGTTTCACCAAAAATGGGTATGTGATGAAATGCTCAAGAACATAAGGATCTAAAGCGATATTGATGGAGATGGATGAGGGAAGCTTGAGAAGCTTAGAAAAGTATTTTTTTTGAGAAGAAATGGTGAGATGAAGAAGAAAATCCAAGGGGAAGAAGAGAGTGAATAGTGACAATGGTGGAAGAGACATGGAGAAAGATGAAAAAAAAAAAAAAAAAAAAAAAAAAAGGGAAAGAGAGAGACAAAGGAAAGTAAGGGGCCAAAATTCGTCCCCCAGCCCCCACACTTAAACTCAGCCTAAGGCTGAGTCAACCTAAAAAAAAAAAAAAGAACTTTCTTTTTTAAAGTTTTCAAATATCCCAAATCCCAAATTTTCAAATCAAAATTTTTGTTCCCAAATTTTCAAATTCATATTCTCAATGCCCAAATTCTAAATTCAACTCTTTAGTTTTCAATAAAAATTCAAACTTCAAATTTCATGATTAAGATTCTGAACCTTGATTTTAAAAATTCTAATGGCTCAAAATTTCAGATTTTAAATTCTAGATTTTAAGAAGATTTTTTTTTTCCAAAGTCTCAAGTCGAAATCAAAATTTCAAAACTTCAGAATTTCAAAAATCAAATGTTTCTCAAAAGAAAAATATTTTGTCAATTAAACTTTTTTTGATAAAGTTTAAATTAAGAAAGGGATCACATCTCAAAAAGCAGTGGGAACACAAAGCCTTTATCAGTTAGAAACTGATTCCAAATTTTGATTTTTGCAGGCAACCACTTGGTTTCAAGGATGAGAAGCCTTAGACACCCTTTCGTCAAGATTAAGCCAGTTGATTGCAGACGTTCCTTTAGTTAAGACCAAACCAGTTGGTCGCAGATGCTCCTTTCGTCAAGATCAAGCCAGTTGGTCCCAGACACTCCTTTTCATCAAGATCAAGCCAGTTGGTTGTAGACATTCCTTTTTTTCAAGATCAAGCTAGTTAATGGCAAACACCCTTTAGTCAAGACCAAGCCAGTTGGTCGCAGATGCTCCTTTCGTCAAGATCAAGCCAGTTGATCACAGACGTTCCTTTAGTCAAGGCCAAGCCAGTTGGTCGCAGATGCTCCTTTTCGTCAAGGCCAAGCCAGTTGGTCGCATATATTTCTTTTTGTCAAGATCAAGCCAGTTGATCGCAGACACCTCCTTTTGTCAAGATCAAGCCAGTTGGTCGCAGACCCCCTTTTCATCAAGATCAAGCCAGTTGATCACAGACTCCTCCATTATTAAGATTAGAATGAAAAAGTCTCAGCCGTATCAATTATCAAGAGTCATTTCAGAGTTCAACAACTACCAGCTAAATCAAATACTTTCATTTTTTGTCAAAAGATAGGGCACTAAATCTACATTCCAAAGTTTTAGGTTCAAGGGCTAGGTAATCTTTGAAAATTCAACCTCAATTAAATCATGGTCACTAAAATCAGTGTCTTTGTTTTACATTGACATTTGCTTTCAAAACTCTGTCAATGAGGGGCATTTTGTAGACACTCGATTTTGCACCCATGATTTAATCAAGGAAGATGACTGGACTGACCATCCACGTACAAAAAAAATCATTCTTGCATCAAATGAATCAATTTTTCCTGCACTGTATGCATTAATTCATTCATGGCATATCATAAAAATGATCTTGAGATTCTAATGGTCGCTACGATGTTTCCGATTTCTGAATTAGACCATCGGATCGAAAGATATCGCATGATCAAGTTTGCACGGTCAGCATGCATTATGTTTAGGTAGAATCGACCGCACATGATCAATTTGAATTATTTTGATTGGTTAAGAAATTAAAATTAATTAGATAATTTTGTGATTGGTTGATAATTAGTGTTTAAAATAGGGATGCATGCATGAAAATAACAGGAATGATTGGATAACAATAAAACTATGGATAATTTGAACTTTATCAAGATTTATTTTAAGGTATTTATCTTCAAGATAATTACTCTTAAAAAGGCCTAAATTATCTAGAAAAGAGACCAAAACATCATAAACGGAGGTTGAAAACACATCTAGGTACAAGGACCGGCAAAAAAACCCTAGAAGGAGAGACCAAATGGCATCTGAACACGAAAGTGTGTTTTGCATCCAAGAGCCAATTCGGCACTTTTGGAGTGCCGAACGACACATTTGGAGTGCTGAATTGCCATCATGTGGGCTTTGGGCCAACGGCCTTCAGGTGATGATAATGCACACCATTTTCGGTTTTTTTGCAAAAGGATGTGGCCGAATTCAAACCCTAATCAACCGTACCTATTTTTAGAGTCTTCTAGCCTTTATAAATAGAGATTGAACCTCATGATTCAACACTTTTTTTGTTATGCTCTGAGAGGCATACGTTTTTTACTCTCAAACCCCACATAATTTCTGATCCTCTCTCTGAGTGTTGCTGCAAAATTAGGGTTTTTAGGTTTCAAAGAGAATATAACAAATTTCTTTGAACCCTAAAACATCCTCTCAAGAACAAAGTGTGCTCATGCAAGAGGTTGTTTCCTTCACTCTTCTCTTGTGATGTAATGATGCATATTATATCTCTTTCTTTTTCAAATATCTAGGAATTGTTAATTGTCCTTTTGTTTAAAGCATGATATTTTCTATATGATTGTTATAATCTTTTTCTTGAATGTCAATAAATTTGCATGTGAACAATTATCTTTCTTAAAACAAAACAGATCTGCATCTTTATAAGATGTGGATCTGAATTTTTCTTAAAACAAAACAGATCTGCATCTTTATAAGATGTAGATTTGAATTTTTTTCTTAATACAAAAACTGATTTGCATCTTTCTTAAGATGTAGATCTAAGTTTTTTCAAACAAAAAGAGATTTGCTTCTTTATGAGATGCAGATCTAAATTTTTCTCAAACATGATTTTCTTAATACATGCAAATTGTTGAAATAAAGAAAGAGATTATGTATTATTGTGTTTGTGTTTATTTTAATTCATGATTGCACAATTTTAGATTATGAGTGAAGTTTTTTTTCTTAGAAAATCTTTTTTTAAAATATATAATAAAACAGATCTGAATATTTGTCATAAAAAATCATTTTTTCTTTTATATAACAAAACAGATTTGAATTTTTGTCATCACAAAACTTTTTTTTTTTTTTTACATCCTACAAAACAAATCTGATATTTTGACAAATCAAAATCATTTAAAAAAAAATAAAAACAGATCTGATTTTTTTTAACAAAAAGAAGATATTTCGTCCATACATAAATTTTTGTGATTTAATTTTTCATTCACCTGTTCAACATATCATGCATGACATGCATAGCATAGTACATTGGTCACAATAGTCTAGAAGACCAGACTTTGTCTGGGCGGAATGGGTGCCTAACACCTGCCCATTTCGTAACCCAGCCTCCAGATTTAGGTTTTTGGTTTAGTAGATCTAGCCTTGTCTTTATTTGTTTTGGGTAGAATGTAACTAGGACAACAAGTCACGTAAATATTTGGTAGATTGTAACTAGGACCCAAAGCTATGTGACTTTTCAATTTTCCAAATATGTAATTTTTATTCAATCAATGAATGGAACTATTCAGTCATGTATTTTGTAATTAGTATTTTTTTTCTTATTTTTTTGTATAAAGAAAAATAAGTGTCGACTCCATACCACGTACCCAAAAAGAGAGGTGCCTTAAAAAGGTACCCGAATCTCTTTTTTTGAGGGACACGTCTCTCATAGTTCCATGGATTTGGGTCGCGACAGTTTTTGTATTTTTTTGATTTTTCAATTTTTTTTAATTTTTATGAAATACAAAATAAAGCAAAACTGAAAAAAAAAAAAAAAAAAAAAAAAAAAAAAAAAAAAAAAAAAAAAAAAACAAAACAAAAAACAAAAACATGTTAAACGAAGCATAGCATAAAACTAGATACAAATGCGTGAGGAAGGAGGAGAAGGAGGAGAGATCACTCCATGGAGATTACACTAATGTTTTGGCATAGGAATTCAAACCGTTTGCTATTAAGAGGCTTAGTGAACAAATCATCCTTCTAATCATTAGTGTGGATAAACTCAAGAGTGAGTGTGCCATCTTCGACAAGCTCCCGAATGAAGTGGTGTCGAATCTCTATATGTTTAGTTCGAGAATGCTAAACAGGATTTTTAGAGATGTTAATGGCATTGGTATTGTCACAATAGATGGTAAGATGTTCTTGATGAATACCATAATCAAGGAGGAGTTTTTGCATCCACAGAAGTTGGGTGCAACAGCTACTAGCAACGATGTATTCAGCCTCAGCAGTGGATAATGAGATGGAATTCTGCTTCTTACTCATCCAAGAGATAAGATTATTACCCACATAAAAACAACCCCCCGAAGTACTTTTTTTATCATCAGCATTCCCAGTCTAGTCTAAATCAGAATACCCAGCTAAGACATCATTGGTGTCCTTGTTATACCACACATCGAATCGACAATGGATTTGACGTACTTTATGATTCTTTTCAAAGCAATCATATGAGATTCTTTAGGATTAGCCTGATATCTAGCACACACTCCCACACTGTAACTAATGTCAGGCTATTAGCAGTAAGATAAAGGAGACTACCTATCATGCTTCCATATAGAGAAGAATTAACACTTTTTCCTAACAAGTCAAAAGTGAGTTTAACATTTTGGCTCATAGGGGTTCTAACAGAACTAGCAGATTCCAATCCAAACTTTTCACAAGATTTTTAGCATATTTGGATTGAGATATGAATATACCTGACTCTTGCTAATGGATCTGCAATCCAAGGAAGTGATTCAACTCTCCAATCATGCTCATCTCGAACTCGGCTTGCATAAGCTTGGAAAAATTATGAGCAAGTTCATCCTTTTTAGACCCGAAGATGATATCATCAACATAGACTTGAGCAACAATCAACTCACCATTTTCCCTTTTGACAAAGAGAGTTTGATCGACTTGTGCTCTTGGGAAACCATGTGAGACCAAATATTGTGTAAGTCGGTCATACCAAGCTCTGGGTGCTTGCTTTATTCCATAGAGTGCCTTCTTGAGGTACAACACATGATCCGGAAAGTGTGGATCAATGAATCCTTTGAATTGAGCCACATAGACATTTTCTTTAAGGAACTCGTTTAAGAATGCAGTCTTCACATCCATTTGGTAAAGCTTGAACTTCAAGTGACAAGCCAGGGCTAGGAGTAACCTAATGGATTCCATACGAGCTATAGGAACAAATGTCTCATCAAAATCTACTCCTTCCACTTGAGAGTATCCTTGAGCCATAAGACGAGCCTTGTTGCGGATCACATTTCCCTCCTAATCAGTTTTGTTACAGAATATCCACTTTGTGCCAATGATGTGTTCTCTTTCTAGTCTAGATACTAGGGTCCAAACATCATTCCTTTGAAACTAAAGTAGTTCATCATGCATGGCCTCAACCTAGCTTTTATCTTGGGGAGCATCCTCCAGTTTGGTAGGTTCAACCTGCGACAAATAGCAAGAATAAGAGACAAAGTTAGCAACAAATTTATCAATTGTACACTTTCTCAGTGTAAGTTCATTCATATTTCCCATAATAACTTTAGGAGGGTGATTCAGCTCGATCTTTGAGGGAGGTCATTTCTCTTCATGAGATTCAGAATTAGGTGATGTAGGAATATCTGTGGAGACTTCTACAACACTTGTTGTACTTGAAGAGACAGGCTCTTGACCAACTTCTTCTTGAACAATCTTAGGCTCTAGATGAAGAATTTCCTTAGGTACTTCCTTACTAATTTTCTTAGAATCAGAATCTGAAACTTCATCAATAACAACATTGACAGTTTCCATCACCTTCTTGGTTCTTTTGTTGTACACCCGATAAGCTTTGCTTGTGGAGGAGTAACCCAAGAATATTCCTTCATCACTTCGGGAATCAAACTTTTTCACATTCTCTATATCCTTGAGGATGAAGCAAGTACTTCCAAAGATTTTAAAATACTTCACATTTGCCTTTCTTCCTTTCCACAATTCATAGGGAGTATTCTTTGTACCAGGTCTGAAATATACCCTGTTAATCGTATGACATGCGGTGTTGACTACTTCTCCCCATAAATTTCTAGCCACATCCTTGTTATGTAATATGGCTCTAGCCATCTCCTGAATGACTCTGTTCCTTCTTTCTATTACACCATTTTGCTGAGGAGTAATAGAAGTTGAGAGAATTCTCGAGATATACCAGATTTGGTACAAAAGGATTCCATGTATGAGTTCTCAAATTCTTTACCATGATCACTGAAAATTCAATCAATCTTCAAGTTCTTCTCATTTTGCAATCTTGTACAATAAGCTTCAATGTGCTTAGGAGCATCTGACTTGGATCTTAGAAGAATGACACAATATACTTGGTGAAATCATCCACCACAACCATGATATATCTCTTTCCTCCAAAGGTCTAGATGTAGCTGATGTCTGAGTGCCTGGATGTTTTGCTTTCGTCTGTTTCCCAAGCTGACACGGTCCACACACAACATTGTTAACTCTGCTGAGCTTTGGTATTCCCAAAACTGATTCATGCTTAGATACAATAGACAGATCTTTGTAGCTAGCATGTCTCATCCTTTGGTGCCATAGGTCTTCATTTGGCAAATGAATGTTATTGCACACAATATCGGCTTCAGGTACCAATCTATAGTAGTTATCCAGAATGTGGACACCGCTTATGAGTTTCTTCCCAGACTCATTCAACACAAGACATTTCTCTTTTGAGAACAGCACCATAAAGTCTTGATCACATATCTGACTTATGCTCAACAAGTTTACTCTCAAACCTTCTACATACAACACATTTGTAATGTCTAGCAATCCAAGTAGAGAGATGGTTCCCTTTCCTTTTTTCTGTGACTTGCTCCCATTACCAAAAGTGACATTTCCACATTTCTTAGACTCGCCTTAAAGAGAGAACGGTCTCCAGTCATGTGTCGTGAGCATCCACTGTCAAGGTAGCACAAACATGTGTTTATTACCTTAAATGTAGATTTCATCATAAAGCACACCTCATGCTTGCATGACAAATTAGTAGGTATTGTTTTCTCTCTCATTTGCCATTTAAGAATAAAACCTTTAAGTTTCACCCTTCTTAGACGAACTCCTCTGCACATTTTCATTCTGAGACAGTCTAGTTTCTTCTTTGTCATATTAAGACCTTTTTCAATAATCATCAAGATAGCTTTCAAATAACTTTTAGACTTGCATTTTCTGAAACACTTAATCAAATAGAGATTAGAAAAGCAAGATGTATTTGAAATAAAAGATCTTTTCATGCCATTTGCAGCCATGACAACAGGAGTTAATGGATTACACAACAAAGATTAACCCTAATCAGAGTGTGCCTACTCTGATACCACTTGATAGGCCAAGAATGTATTGACTCCTTTGGTAATTTAATCAATTAATTATTCAAGTGAATTAATTAGATTCAAGTACATGCAATAAGCGTGATAGTACAAACAAATCACCAACTAAGTTAAATGCAGCGGAAAATAAATTTGACATAGGTGATTTGTTTATGAATGGGGAAAACCACCGAGGCAAAATCCCACTGGGTGAATTTAAGGTCACCATTCCCGAGAATCCATTATTATTAAAACAAGTGGTTACAAGTAAAAGGAATCTCAGTACCTAATACCAACCTACAGTTGAACCCTTACCCCAATACCCAATTGGACTTGTGATATAGTGACAATCTCTCATTTCAATGCACGGCTCCTAATACGTGACTAACCAATTGATGCACAGATCTAAGTACATGACTAACACACCAAATTGAGGAAGATGTTGGCTGCAAAGTTCTTCAGTTCATCCAACGATGAAGATTAAAAAGCTCATTGGTTACAAAACCCTTGGCGCAAAGATGCAGCAGCTTCTACAAGGAATATGATGAACTAGGGCAAATTCTGTCTCCAGTCACAATTTGCTTGCATAATCAATTTGCATTGAGTTGCATCACTTTGCATCACTTTTGACGGCCCTTAAAATAATCCTTATATATGTATAGGGTTGTGAGAGAAAAAACCCTATACAAATACACATGGATATGCGTGAAATCAAATCTGGAAATCTGAATTTCGTAATTCTCACCATATACAACTTCTGTCGAGCTGCTGTCGAGCTTCATCATTAAACCTCGATGGATATAAATTTGTTGAGCTATCTGTCTAGTTTTAATGAACAACACTTTTTCACTTGTTTATTGGACAGATTTGCATGACTTCAATACTAAGCTTGAACTCTTGTTCCTTAAAGTACTAAACCCATCCTAGATTTACCTAATTACAAGTAAAATGCGTTTTGTCAAAAGATTAGCCAATTTACATAACATATGTCTCTAACAATATCCATATGTGTCCTAACAATAATAATAATAGTAGTAGTAGTAGTAGTAGTAATAATAAAAATATAAATAAAATTTTGAAATATAAATAATATTAACAATAACAATAATAACTAGAAAAAAAAAAACCTCAAATATTATAATAAATATAAAATTTTAATGTTTACTTTCATTGTTAAACCCATTCTAACTGAACTTGGTGAGAATTAATAGAATGGTGATTAAGTATAAACATAAAAAATATAAACTTGCAGTACTTAGTGTATTTTGAAAAAATTAAAATGGTAATAAAATAATAAAGAGTAAACATAATAATTAATATGTATATTTTTGATATTTTTTGAACATGCTAAATTGTGATTTGCAACAATATTATAAAGAATGTAAAAATAACTTCTCTCTCTAGGAGAGCTTGGTACTTGGCTTTTTTGCCAGCTATCTCTTTAAGCTGAACCTCTTCTCACCTCCTTTTCTTCCAATAGGTTTTCCCTTCACTGTTTTACTCTTGTGTTGCCTTATCAATCTTTCCTTGCTTATCTGTGGCTTTCCTTGCTTTTTCTTACCCAAGGAGTGGACTTTTCACTCTTGTTTAGTATTGTTTGATTTCTTTACCTCCCTTTTCTTTGTTTAAGCTTTCTTTTGTACTTCTTGTTTTCTATGTGTTCCTTGTCTCTTCTTTTCTTGTGTCCTTTTCCTTCTTCTAAGTCTGTTTGTGTCGGAGTTTCCCAGATGGATGACCATTTCACATCACGTGAATATGGTTGGACTGAAAGTAGTGGCTCAGATATAAGCAATGGCCCTTTTGCTGATGATACTGAGTCTGATCAACAAACTTTTGAGGGAGATGAAATTCCTTTTGCGAGGCAAGGTCCCATTATTGAAGCTGATCCGAAAGAAGTCAACATGCAACGGGATTTCTAGGGCCTATGTGCTATAGGTTTCATCCTTGACTATAGGAAGTTCTCTGTTCAGCATTTACAACATATCATAAATGTTGCATGGAGAATCAAAGGCTCAATTACTGTTGTTGGTAGAGATTCTCATTTCTATTTGATCCATTTTGAGATGATTGAAGACTTAAATCATGCATGCAAAGAGGGACCGTGGGCTATGGATGGTGCTCTCCTTATCCTGGAGAAATGGAGGCCAAATTTGGTCTTGAATAGGTTGCAGCTGAATTTTGTTTCTTTGTGGGTACAATTCCATGGTCTTCCATTGGAATATCATTATCTTGAACTCGCAGAGAATATGGGGCAATTGATTGGGATCGTAGAGAAAGTGGATTGGGAAGATCAATTGCTAAGAAATATTAGATTTATGAGAGTCAGAGTTTGTAAGGATCCTTGGATGCCTGTGATTACATGATTCATGTTAAGGCTGGATGATGGCTCAAGAATATGGGTTCAATGTAGGTATGAACGAGTGCAAAAGTTATGTACAAGGTATGGACTGATTGGACATAGTAGAGGTCAATGCACTCAGGATATGGATACAATTGAGAATTGGCTGTACAGACAGAGGTGAAGAATCCAACGATTACATCAGATACGTTTTTGCCATCTACATCATCATAATCACATGCATCCCCAAGGAGACCCTCACATGTAAGAAAATTAGAATTCACCACCTACACAATAGAACATTGATGTCAATCAACAATCAATGCATATGCAAGATAGTCATTTCACAGCTCACATTGCAAATGCCCATCCTGTCACACCTTAAAACACTACCACACAAGCTGAGTAGGTACATGCAAGCCTAAATTCAGCCATAAACTCCTTATATTTAGGCAATAACATTAACCCATACACTGATAAGGTTGTACACCACAATGTTCCTAATCTCACTTCGACCCATCATGCGTCCAACACCGTTAATCCTATTGAGAATGTGGAGTCTTCCTTCACAATAAGGCCTCCATGGCAACACCCTATTTCTACTAATCTGAGATGGACTTCGGTTGGGGGTGAGGGCCCTTTTATCATGAATGGTGAAGTGAGAGAAGCTACTCATGATTCGTCGGAGACGGAGAGTGAATCCTTTACGGAAAGGTATTTCAATTTGGATAAGTTGAATGAGGGGAGACCTGAAGTTAGAATAGGGGATGCATGGAGACGTGGGCAAATTCCAGAATCACCTGAAGAGGTTATCGAATCACTTGTACAGAGGGTTAATCGTGGAAGGTATATTCTAGAAAGAGGTAACTCTAGTGTTGATTTGAATCATAGAGAGGAATTGGAGAACACAGCCAATGTTGTGGGGGAGACTAATGGAGATACAACTACACCACAGAGTAGGGGTTTGGGCCGAACCAGGAGTTTGGACTTGGGCTTGGATTTTGGGATGAACTCGAGCCCATTATCAATTGTACCTGACCCATCTTCCCTAGTGTCTACAAGGCCTGACCCAGGGCCTCAAATGGAAGTGTAAAAGGAAGAAAATTGGGAGGTGGTTCCAATCAAAAATTTGGCTACAACAGAATCCAGGAAACGGTTTAGAGTGGAGATTGGTAGATTGGGAAGGAATATTAAGCAAAGAATACCCTGTGGATTATGCCACAAAGAAGGTACAAGGAGGTCTTCTCTAGCCAATCTAGTCCCCTTATTAGAAGAAGCAGGTGAAGCAATGAACCCAACAATGTCATTGGACAGTGGCAACTCCTAATTAAAATTGCAGGGACTAGAAACCCGAGACTTAATAGGAGTGCTTGGGCTTTTGAAGCTAAAGATTAGCAAGGAGTTATCAGATTCTATGGTGTTCATAGCAGCAATGCTAGTACAATTAAGGGAGCTGTGCAAGAGGCTCTGATGGAAGCTATCTTTACAGTCAGGAACCATGGTTTTCAACGGATCCTTATTTTGACCAATAGTAAGGACCTAATTCAGCTTGTTCATAAGTCTAAGAAACCAGCTTGGCATGAGAGGTCTCTCATTACTGACCTAGATGTTTTGTACTTGGAGGGTCTAGTTTGTAAGCTATTAGAGGTTCCTAGGATTGTACTTGATTTTGTGTATAATGATGCAGCTATGGCAGTTTGAATGCCAATACACAATAGTTGGGCTAACCTAACTTCTTTTGTAAGCTGATATCCTTGTATCTTCCTTTTGTGGTATCAAAAAAAAAAAAATAAAATAAAATAAAATAAAAAATAAATAAAGAGTGTTGTATAAGGTGCTGCTTATCCTTTTGTACATAGATAGGGTAGTTAGGGATCAAGATCACTCTTTTATTAGTACTAGTACAAGATGCAAAAAGACATATTTGCATGAATACGGTATTGTTCATTTTGTTCATGCAGATGTCTACAATGTACACTGGTAGAGGCTTTTTGTGTTGTATTTAGTTGAATTTCAAGAACAGTGATTGTGAATTGCTATTATATATGTAGTATCCAATAGTGATTTCAAAATTATATACATAATAGTAGTATAATGAGAAATTTGTCATAACTAATATAATGAAAATTGCAAGAAAAAACTATTTTAGTACCTCAAAAAGTCCTAGTCGAACTATTATTCTATATGTTTTATAACCTAAGCTAATATGAATATTACCACTACAATTCATCATTCCCGTGCGTAAGCATGGGCTACATACTAGTTATTGTTTAATTGGGATACCTTGCTTAATTTGATGCTGCAATACACATGAAAATGAAAACTAGTTGTTGTTCAAATATAATTAGATTCAGAATGAGTTTTCAATGATGCCGTAAATCTATGTGAACAAGCCCAAGGGAGAGGCATTTGTGAGCGTTTTCTGTTTTCATTGGATACCAATTGAGTAAATAAACACTCTCTTTTGGTCATTGTTTAATTAAAGAAAAATTGTTTTATTTGGATGCTAAGGAATGGATTTGGAAATGCTTTATGCTGGGTACATCTTTGCTTTAGTGTCAACCATGGTTCTATTTGGTTTTTTTTTTTTTTTTTTTTTTTTTTTTTTTTTTTTTTTTTTAAATATATATATATATATATATATATATATTTTGGGTTGAGTTTTCTTGTGAGGACTATATTGTGAAATTTCATAAACTTTTCCTGTTCTAAAAAAAAAAAAAAAAAGTGAAACAAAACAAACTAAAAATAAACCAAAATTAATATTACAATGGGAAGATATATATTGCTTAGAATATTTTTTTCCTTTTTTATAATCAAAATGAGGAGTCCAATTGGAAAATTTTATTTCAATGGATATTCGCACAATAATTTTTTTTAATTGATATTCCCACAATAATTTTAAGTATTGTGTCTCATGATTTTAAACCATAGAGAAACTTTCATCTACATTCTTACCTTCTCTTGACTCTCTTATTTAACAACTAGACTATGGATTTTTGTTTTTATTTTTTTAGTCCTGTAGAAAAGAATTGGATACAAGAATCCTTAACTCTAAACTAGCCTTTAAGCACCTCTTAATGTAAGTTCATATAATGTATCAAATGCTTAAAGTCATATCCATAGGAATGGATTTGAAAATTCTTTATGGTGGCTACATCTTTGCTTTTGTGTCAACCAAGGTTCTATTTTTTTTTGGTTTAGTTTTCGTATAAGGACTATGCTGTGAAATTTCATAAAATTTTCATGTTCTGGACAAAAAGTGAAACAAAACAAAATTAAAATAATTAAAATTACAATGGGAAAATATATATCTCATATAATATTTTTTCCTTTTTTAAAATTAAAATGGGGAGTCATTGGGAAAATTTTCTTTTAATAGATATTCGCATAACAATTTTTTTTAATTGATATTCCCACAACAATTTCAAGTATCGTGTCATGATTTTAAACCATAGGAGAATTTTCAATCTACATTTTCACATTTTCTTGACTCTCTTATTTAATCAATGGACTATGGAGTACGGACTTTTATTTTATTTTTTTACTTCCTTGAAAAGAATTGGATACAAGCATCCTTTAACTCTAAACTAGCCTCTAAACTTGGGTTCAATACTGGAAAGTTTTGGGTTGTTATGTCGACATGGTCATGATGGTGTTGCAACTTGCAAGAACTAGTGGTCGGGTCTCAGGGGATGATTATGCTTTTACTGTGGTGTGGGACTTTGATCCAAATTTAGACAACGTGAGTCGCATAATTCTAAGTCCAAGATAGTAATTACGTAATCAATTTGGTCATAAGCATTTGGTTTTGCTTATTAATTTTTACATTGTTTTAATATTGGTTTGGCTTGTTTTGTGACATGTTTTTGTTGTATTTGCATATTTATTGTATTTACCCAAATGTTTAGACTTGTGATGCTTTCTTTTGATATTGTTATCAATAAATAAAGTATACTTTTTTAATTAAAAAAAAGAAACATGAATTAAATATAAAGAATGTTGAAATAGCTTGCAAGAAAATTTTAAAATACCAGTTGCTAACCCGTGCAATGCATCGGATAGTTAGCAAATGTAAAATATCTTCACTTTGGTCAATGCTACAGTTAGTTAAAAATGGAGTTGAAAATGAACATATATCAAAGACAAAGTTTAGTTACAAAATTGGTCTACAACCTTACTCAATAAAATTAATATTACTACATATTTTAAAAATCTAACTATTGAATTGTATGTTCTTTATGCTCTTAATACATGTAAAATTTTGTGTCAATTGGATATCATTTACTATATCATCTATAAGCTTATATTTTATGTATAATTTTAAATTACAAAAACTTGCAATTTAAATAATTTATGGATGACTTAGTTATTGATCTTTAATTTTCTAGAAATTTTGCAAGTATGGAGGATATAAGAAGAAAATGTAATCCGATGGTGAATTTGTCAAAATTTACCTCCAATAAAAAGATATTGAGTAAGGTTGTAACCTTAAGTTACAACCAATTTTGTAACTAAATTTTATCCATATATTAATATATTTTGGTGGTATCTATTACCTTTATCTTTCTTTAGCATTTACTCGATCAGTAGTTTTCATAGAAATCTCAACCATATTGCCATAATGTATATAAAAAAATAAATAAAATAACAGTATTAATCACGTAAATTTTTTTTAAAGTATTAAATAAAAATAAATTAATATTAAATTTTGGTCAATCACATTGATCATTAATCAATTAATAATAATTTATTTAATGACCATATTTATAAAAAAAGAAAAGAAAAAAAAAAGAGGTTTTACTAATAACATGTTCTATAATTTAGATCAAAATTCAAAACTACAAAGATGCATAATAATAATAATAAAAAAATTACAACCAAATACTTACACAACCTTCAACGAAAAATCTTACAAACTTTAAAGTTCATGAATAGTTTTTTTTTTTTTTTTTTGAAATTTTAATAATTCGATAATTACAGAGAGGAAGAGGATATTCTAACATAAAAAGCAAACCAAAAACTACCCTTTAAAACACCACCTCTGGAACCACGTTTAGATTTTGATGGTTATAGAACACCTACAATTCAATTATCTACTCTCTGTATGTGACATTAAGTGAGGAATACTACAAAACATCCTTGCTGAATGTTCAAATAGTGTGTAAAACACCTTGAACGTTTAGACCCCCAAATTACACATAACCAATTCAAGCTTATTAACAAACAATGTACGTGCGGAAAATATAAATAAGCTAAAGCAGAATTGATAACATAATCTAAACCAAATAAAATCACATCCACAGCAAAAATTAAATGGTAAAGATTAAGGGAAGAGAGATGCAAACACAAAGACAACACAGCGATGTGTTATCGAAGAGGAAACTGAAGTCCTCAGCATAAAACCTTTCCGCCACCCTCCAAGCGGTCAATAATCCACTAGAGAATCAAGTTGGGATACATGAACAACAGAAGACCCTCCAAGCCTAATCTACCCAGTGTACCTAAGCCTTCCAAACTTTTTGCTTCAACAAGGTTGCGCCGAATCTTTGTCTTCTTTAGCTTACCGAATTTCGCTATAGCCCATAGCATCAACCAATATCAATTGGTCCCTTTCTAACTGCTTCCCAAGCACCAAATAGCCTCCTCACAAATATGGTTATGGTGAGAAAATGTTTTTGCTAATTTACCTCTCAAGGATGTAACAATGAAGAGGGTGAGAGTAGAGGAATTTGGAGAAACAAGGATGAAGATTGTGGATGAGTCAATCTTGTTTTTCTCTAGAGTTTCTCTCTCAAAATTCTCTCTAGAAGCTTTCTACAATATGTGGGTACAAGGGGTATTTATACTGGTGTATGTTTGGAATGTGAAAGGTCAGTTTTTCCCAAACAGAGTGAACTAGCGACTTGGCCTCGCGACTTGACTAAGTCACAAGTCTAAGTCGCGAGATAACGACCTGGCCAGCTTGGGACTTTTGTCCTGTAGTGCAATAGCTGGCGTGACTCTTCAGCTTCCCTGCATGCTTCACACGTGTGCCTGCTTTGGGGACTTGTCAGTCGCGAGATCCAGTCGCGAGGCCCTACATGAGTGCACATTCTTGAGCATTTCTTCACACTCTCTCACACACTACCATTACATGATTCCCACCTAAATACAAGGTTTTTAAATGCTGAATTACAAGCAAATTGACATGAATAAAGTCAACAAGATGGTTGATTAAATTCAACCTTACACTTGCAACTAAAAGAAAAATCAGATAAATACAACCACTAAGTCTCTTGTTAGGTTGTGTTTCTAGTATGCAAAATCAAAAGGAAAACCAAAAACCAGAATAAAAAAGAGTCACAGCTACATTGTTAATTCAATATCAAACTCAAGATTTAGAAAAACGCATATGAAAAAAAGAAAAGAAAAAAAGTACCAAGATCAGGGTTTATGGTTGTAGATTTAGATTCTAAGGGTTGTAAAACACCACCTTTGGAAGGTTTAGATTTTGTCGGTTCCTTCAATAATCTACTCTTTGTATTGCATAAAACATCATTGCACTTAAAAGAAAAATTAGGTAATTACAACTACTAATTCTCTTACCTGCTAGGTTGTCTTCCCAGCAAACCTGCAAAATCAAAAGAAAAAAGAAAAAAGAAAAAAAACTCATCATACAAACTATTTTTAATTCTTTAGAGGAATAAACAAAAGGTTTGCAAAGTAAAAAGGAAAACAAAGAAGGCAAAGGAAGGGAAGAGTTCTAGGTCTTTTATGTTAGCAATAGTAGCGTTTTTTTTTTGGTAGTGGGGGCGCTCTCTCTCTTTCTCTTTTTTAAGATTATGATGTGAAAAATTGTGAGGCCTCCAAATCATATGTGACAAGCTCTCATAAGGTCAACAAAAAGTCCAAGACTTCAATTTTATAGTACATGTAGATTACAAGGATAAAGTGAATACACTGCTGTTATTAAAATTATCAAGGGTCGAAACCAAAGTTCCACTGGGCTCAATTTTCTCATCTCCGTGGGGTCCTGCTTCTTCACATATGTTACAAATTTTAGAAGTTGTGACCTCTTTTTAATTTCATATATGGTGGTACGTACAAATTAAAGACAGGTTGATTTATTTTGACCTTGTTTTTCTTTAATACAAAAGTCATTTAGGTCTCATATTTTGAAGTATGACATTATTTGTGTAGCTCAAGTAGTCTAAATTATGAACTTAAGAGAAGAGCATATACCATGTGATGGAAATTTAGACCCCTTAAAAACAACCAGATTGCATAGCCTAGTTAATTAGTCAAGTTGTTACTTAGTCAAATTAAGCAATTCTAGGTTAAAACAATCAAATAATCATATCAAGCATATAAAGCAGCGGAATAATAAATAACACATGATATGATGACCCAGGAAACCACACGGTAAAAACCTGAGGAGGATTTGACCTAGCTATCCTCAAGGTAAAAAGCAAATCCACTAGAAAGAATCGAAGTTCATACAAAAGGACTTACAAGCTCTCCGCTTGACTTCCTAATGCTACCCGCCAGTAGAACTTACTGACACGACCACGTGCAAGCTTCGAATCCACGGACTCCTTTTTTCTTTGACCTTTGCAAAACACAAACACCCACGTCTATGACTTTGAGATCCCACTCAAAGATTTATTAACACAAACTCTCCTGTTTGTGACTCCAAGACCACCCTTGAAGGTTTAGATCATCATCACCTTTGATAACTAGAGAAGGCAGCAACTTCTACAACACCGGATCTAGAGATTCTTCAAGGAATAACATCGGTAGAAAAACATAAGAGAGCTTTTGGGTACAAAACCCTAAAATACCAAAGAGGCACAAGAGGCACTCTAATATCTCTAAAAAGCTCTAAAAACCCTACCTAGGGTTAGCTTATGATGTCCTTTAAATACTTGGAAAAACGGCTCGTGATTTGGGCTTCAAACGAATAAGTTATGGCCTTTTTACGTTTGCTAATTTTGCTGATACGCGATTTTCGATCGATTAAAAATTAGATTGGATCGATCGATCCAACCAGCTTGTAACTCATTTGTTTTTATCCTGAACTTGAAGTTTTTGTCTTGGGCTTCAATGTAGACCATTCTAAACTAATGAAACTTAGTTTTTGTCATGTTTTGTCATGGTTTGCCAACATTACAAACTCAAAACCTAACAAGTTCAAACTTTAAAATTGGTGTGATAGGATTCCTTAATGCTAATTGTCTATGGCAAGGTTCACAACAGGATCCTCTCAGGAACCATTGGCCGTCCCTCAACTCTGAGTCTGAATTTGTTTCTTATATAATTTGTAGCATCCACTGGCCTCCCCCGAACTCTGAATCTGATTTTGTTTTGTATATTATTTGTTTGTAATTATAGACAACTACCTTAAATCATATATCTTCTTTGATCCTTTTGTTAATTTTACAATTTTGATGTATTTATTTTAGTGTCTGAAAAAATTCCTAGAAATGATATTCTATGGTTTTATAGGCATTTTGAAGAACTTTGTTGTTTTTGTTTAACTTAAATCATTGTTTGTAAAAGTGAAATTACAATATTTGTGCAGGTAGATTTAGTGAAAAGACATTATTTCCCTGTTTATTGGAATGGAGAAAATCGGCGTGTTTTAAGAGGTCATTGGTTTGCCCGTAAGGGGGGCCTTGATTGGCTTCCACTTCGTGAAGACGTAGCTGAACAACTGGAGATTGCATATCATAGCCAGGTTTGCTACAATACTGGGTTTTGACATTTTGGATTATTATGTCCTTTGACTACAAGGATTTTATATGTATTCTATTCGTTACTACTAGTTGTCTGTTATATTCAAGCATGTATATGTGTGACACTAGAGTAAGAAAATTTGAAGTTTACGTGGATGTTGAAGATTGTGTTTTCTTCTTTAAGCCTAAAGAGTACATAATTTCAGGTCCATGGTATAGCCTTCAGTTGTTGCAGTCTGCATATTCCTTTTTAAAGATTTTTAAAATTTTAAAACGTTTAAAGTTAATATAAGATCTTTGCACCCTTTGGTTAAGTGGAGATTTGAGCATTTGTTTGTTTGGTTGGTTTTTATTTTTATTTATTTTTATCTTGTTTATTAAGTTATAAACAGGTGATAAAAATGAATTTCTTGTATCCAGGTTTGGCACCGTCGAACATTTCAACCATCGGGTCTTTTTGCAGCTCAAGTTGATTTGCAAGGCTCTACCCCAGTATGTGTATTGTTTTTGTAAAGCAAGAGTCCCATTGAACTCATTGTTAATATCTGGTGCATGAATACATCTTGGGGCTGTTTTCGTAGTGGTTGCATGCACTTTTTACTGGAGAAGATGATACTTGGGAGGCTTGGCTCAATGTTGATGCTTCTGGTTTTTCTGGTGTAATGGGTTTTAGTGGAAGTGGAATTAAGATAAGGCGTGGCTATTCCACATCTCACTCACCAAAACCTTCCCAGGTTTCTAAATTTTCTCCTCTTTAGTTTTGTAGAAACTTTATAGCCTTCCTTTTTATTTCCTGTTATATGTTCGTACAACATATATGGCTTATGCCGATGGTCTTTGGACTCATTTCCCCTTGAAAATAAGGGTGGAGGGTTCCTGTATGGGGGTGTGAGTTGTGTTTATACTTTACATACAAACACAGACAAACGCGCGCCAAACCCCCACACCAACACCAACACCCCCCCCCCCCCCCCCCCCCCCCCCCCCCGCCCCCCACACACACACACAAACAAAAGGAAAAACCCCCACATATGTTATGCTTGTATGCATGTATATGGGAACAGTTGTTTCCATTTATATAATGGCTGCTACCCCCTGCCTCCCCCTCCTTTATCTCTTTTAACAATCATTTGATCTTCCCCCTCTATTTCTCTTTAGGATGAATTACGTCAGCAAAAGGAGGAGGAAATGGGTGATTACTGTTCACAGGTATGCACCATAGCATTCTTCTTGTCATGAGTTTGTTCATTTTTTTAATGCACTTTGTTTGTAATATTTGTATGTTTGTCCCTATATTTCCCCCTCTTCTAATTTAGATATGTTGTGTTCATTAAAACTTTAAGAATCTTGTAACGGTTTTGATATTACAAATATGAGGTGTGGGAGGATAAATATATGAGTGATATCTTTTAAGTAGTCTTAAGCAATTCCTCAGTTCAATGGACAACAGATTTTTTTATTTTTATTTTTTATGTGTGTGGACGACTAAATTTCTCGGTTCGAAATAGAGTCAAACAAGTAAAATAGTTTCACAAGTGCGAATTTGTATTGATGATTGTGTGGTACAATTCTCTGTTGATTACAAAAAAGTTATCCTCTGATTCGATCTCCTTGAAAGATTTGTTGATTGGAATTGTAATAATGTAATTTTGATTTGAACACAAAATATCCTTCAATTTGGTTGATGGATGGATCGAAGATTGTTGAAACAGAATTACAATGAATCTCTGGCTATGAGCTTGTTAGAAATCCTTTGTTCTTCACGTTCTTCGTGTTCTTCGTGTGTTCTTCGTGTTCTTGGTGTGTTCTTCGTCTTCGAAGGTTTGTGGTGGAAGTTCTTCGGGGCTTTAGAGGCTTGAATCCGTAGAGCTTCGCTGATTTGTGATTTGGTGAGGTTTCTGGAGGCTTCTGAGCTTGATTCCAGTGAGCTTTGAGATCTAGGAATATGATTTGGATGATTCCTCTTTGAATGTTCTTCGTATTTGAAGGTTTGTGGTGGAAGTTCTTCGGTGCTTTAGAGGCTTAAATCCGTAGAGCTTCGTTGATTTATGGTTTGTTGATGTTTTCGGACACCTTAGGCTTGATTCCCGCAGACTTTTGGATCTAGGCGGATGATTTTGATGATTTCTCTTCGAATGTTCTTTGTATTCGAAGGTTTGTAGTTCTTGAAGTTCTTGGAGGCTTTAGAGCTTGGTTCCGGCAGAGCTTCTGGATTTCTGAATCTTCTCTGATGCTGCTTGTGCTTCAGATGGCTTGATGTCCTCCTAAATGTCTCAGGAAGGCTTCTATTTATAGGAGTTTTGGGGTGGATGAGCGACACGTGGCGGAGTCTGACTGGTGACACATGTCACAATCTGATTGGTTCGCTTGTGTCATTGCTTACACGTGCGAGGTTGCTTGAGTCATCGCTTACACGTGCGAGGTTGCTTGAGTCATCGCTTACACGTGCGAGGTTGCTTGGGTCATCGCTTACACGTGCGAGGTTGCTTGAGTCATCGCTTACACAAGCCGATGCATGATTGGTTCTTACATGACACTTGGCAAATTTCTGTTGGCTTCTGAACAGTAATAGTAAACCCTAGCAGCAATACGTGGCACTTTGTAATTGGCTGTATTTTCTGAACTTGGTAGTGTGACGTGTCAGCTTGTGATAGGTCGGGAATTTTCCCTCTCTACAAATGCCCCCTCGAGACTCGTTCACGCACACAGTTTCAGAGTGTGATGTGGGAATGAGTTTCGAAAACAGACTTTTGCACTTGACTCTTCAAATGAAGTAATTGAAGGTGGTGGAGCTTTCAGCAGGATGAGATAATTTCTGAGGAGTAGACCCACCCATATGAAAGGTTTTGATGAGACCAAAAAGAGGTCTGCCTGTATTTGAATGTACTTGCGTGACCGAGCCTTCTCAACAGAGGTTAAGTTGAAGTAATTTCAGGAAAGTGTTCCATGGTACTCGGAGTGGGTTGGTGAGGCTGAAAGTTATTTGCAAGAAGTTTGATGTACTTGCAAGATCGAATCATTTCAGCAGAGGTTAAGCTGAGGTAATTTCAGAAGAATATTTTGGATCGTTGGCGGCGATCACAGGGTGTAGAAGATGGGGAAGATGAGAGGATGGTGGCTGGGTACAGCATGCAGAGTCATGGTGCTAGCCTCGTGTTTTTAAGAACCGCTGGTGAAGTTATCTCAGAAGAGTATACTTCAAATTATGGCGAGGCCATGTGGGAAAGTGATTGAATGCACATGTGTAATTGTTTCACTCAAGTTAAGTTGAGGTAATTTCAGAAGCTTATGGATTTTGGGGATGATGGTGTTGGTGGTGAAGAAGACGGGGATGAAGCAAAGCGAATGGGTGAAACACACACCACCATGGTGCTGGCCCTGTATGTTGCTTGGGGTCTGACAGTAAGTCATAGAATGTGCATGTGTAATGGGACCATACCGACAGACATTAAGTTGAAGTAATTTCAGAAGAGTACCTTCTGAAATACTTCAAGCTAGATTTAAGTTGGAGTAATTTCAGAAAATGTGTTTTGAGGTAACAGCAACGATGACCTTTGAGTCCCATAGTGGTGGGGACATGGAATAAGGCTCTGGTGACCAATTACCGGCTCCAAAGGCTGAATTCTGATGAGTTGGTGCCTTGGAGGTTATTTCAAGTGTTGGATGAAAGATAATTTGTAGGATACCCCAACACTTTTTACCATCTTCATTTACTGCTTCTTGTTGGAAAAGCACAAAAAAATGAAAGATGGAGCTAACTTGTGATTCTGGTCCTGAAAACCAGCCAAGTTGCTGTTTATTCTGAAATGCTGCTTCTGTTGGAAGGCCAAACAATTGGAAAGAGACTACGGGAGCCCTGAGCCTAGGAACAGGTGTATCAGCTGGACTTGGATTTCTTGGCCGACCAAATCTGAGGAATCTTGGAACCACAGTGCAGACCTTGTTATGAATAATTTTATGGACAACTGTGGTCGTTAAGTGGAGAAACAAAATTTGTTTGGATCTCAAAATTACAATGATGTTGTGAAAAAGGTTTCTGCCGAACCATGAGAGGGTTGATTTCAAACTGATTATGAAGCAATATTGGTTGCTAAGTGTTGAGAATGATGAAGCCATAGTGGGAAATGGCTGTGAGAAGGAGGACTTGAAAATTTGAAAGAAGCAAATCTTCATTTCATGACTCAGTATGTTTTTCTTGATGAGTTCTTGTTGAATCCGGCCCTTCTATTTATAGTGGAGAAATGAAGAATGGTAAGTTGGTAGTTGAGAATGGTGGTTGAGAATTTTTGGTGAGAATGGTAGATTCCCGACCGGTAGGCACCGAACGGTAGGTGGGAATGTTTGGCACCGAAAGGGGAATGGTAGGTTGGAAGGGTAACCCGATGTAATTTCAAGCTCAAGACACACTTGTGAGAGTTCATTTGTACTTTAAAAAGGGAAGCCCTGATGGAGCTTGGAGAATAACCTTGAGAGGGTCCAGACCAAGTGGATGAATCTCAAATTTTGATATTGAGAGCTTTTAGTTTTGGACATTGTCAGTGCTTCGGAGATGTGAGTTAGATTGGTGATTTCCAAGTCACGAAAAACTATGCAAGACAAGTCTAGCTCGAAAATCTTAACTTTGGGTTGATTTCAACACAAAAGACAACTATCTTGGAATTGAGTTATTTGTGCAATTTTCGAGTCTCAAATGATGGAACGGACTCCAAAATTGGAATGTACGCGAAAAATTGAACAAGATAGGTCCATCTTAAAAATTTTGACTTTTGGTCAACATTTACGCAAAAGTCAACTTTTTGGAAATTGGACGTTTGCACAATTTCCGAGTTTCAAATGAAGAAACGGATCCCAAAATCGGAATGTACTCGAAAAACTGAGTGGGACAGGCCTCTTTTGAAAATTTTGACTTTTTGGTCAAGATCAAAGTTCAGCCTGGTCAAACCTTTTTCTTTCTCTCTCTCTCTTCTTTTTTTTTTTTTTTTTTTTTTTTTTTTTTTTTTTTCGGTTCGGACCGGGTCAGATTTCCGGGTCGGTCCGGGTCAAACGGGTCAGACCGTAGTGGATGATGACGTCATCCATGACGTCATAAGGCGCGTGTAAGCGCGTGTGAGCGCGTGGTTTGACGGGGCGGCGCGTGAAACTGACGCTGCGAACTCCGGACCTTCAGGCGGCACGTGGCGGCGCGTGGCCCATCGTTTGGGCCTGAAATTTTCAGGTTTGGTAGATCTGAGGACGCTGGATCTAGTGGTATGGTCTGTTTTCTGAATTTGTGAACATATTTGCACAGATTTCAAGGATTAAACCATTGGTCATCGCGAGTTTTTGGCGGCGCGTGGCGGCGCGTGGTAACTCCATTGATGATGATCTTTCTGGGTTTTGTAGATCGAAGTCCGTTTAAGGTCCCTGTGGGTTCAGTTTTGTGAAATCCTGAACTGATTTGCACAAATTTGTCAGAGAAGGCTGCGGGTCATTGTTGAACTTATGTGGCTTTTCAGCAGCTCTGACAAGGCGGCACCTGTGTTTAGACTTGAAGGTCGTGAGGTGGGTGATGAGCCACTGTTTTCTGTATGTCATCCTTCATTTCAATATTTGGTGCAGTCTTTTTTGATTTTGAGTGCAGTTAAGTCAGCAAAGTCTGACTTTTAGACTTAAGACGTTGTCACATTGTTTTTTTTTTTTGAAACGTGAATACAATTTTTTTGTTTTCCACTAGCTGGTTGGTAGAACCATTTATTGGTTTGCTGACTTTCTTCATTTTTCTTGCCTGCTATCTCAGAAATTTTCTATATAAAGGCATGTTATTGCCTTCCTTTATCACTGAGGCACATGCTGAACATTCAGCTTTCTTCTCCTGCTATCAAGAATTTTTTTTTTTTTTTTTTTTTTTACATGCCATGAAGCCTTTTCCTGACAAATTTTTTTGTTGCTTGTTTTTGTTTTGCAGCACAGTTTTCTTTGGCAATTAAGCCGCACCAATACTTGTCTTTTCAGCGCAGTCATCTCAAGAGTCTTTGCAACATAGCCACATCAAGAGTCCTTACCATGAAGATATGCCAGCATTCATTTTTGCCATGAAGCAATATTTGCACTTACATATGTCATGAGGTCGCACCACCATTTGCACTGAAGCCGTGTCAACATTCATCTTTGCCATGAAGTAATATTTGCACTTACATATGTCATGAAGTCGCACCACCATTTGCACTGAAGCCGTGCCAAGATTTGTCCTTGTACGGGAGCCATATTAACACTTGCCTTCACAATGAAGCTGCATCCATATTTTTCTTTGCCATGAAGCCACGTCAACAATTCATTTGCATTGAAGTCGTGTCAACATTCGTTTTTGAAGTTGCATTAGCGCCAATTTTTTTTTTTTTTTTAGAGGCGACAAAGTTCAAACATCAAGGGTACATAGTACTATCGCCAGACATCAAGATTTTAGAGACGCCCACAATACTTTGAAGATACAAGAAGATACCAACAAAACCTTGAAGTTTCAAGAAGCTCCCATCAAGACTTTAAGGATGCAAAGAGATGCCGTCAAAACCTTTAAGATGCAAGGAGACTGTATCAAGACTTTGAAGATGCAAGGAGACTGTATCAAGACTTTGAAGATGCAAGGAGTTTTCATTAAGACTTCAGAGATGCCAATGAAACCTTAAAGTTTCAAGAAGAATGCCGCCAAGACTTTGACATTGCACGAACATGCCCTTAGAGGAGAGATGATGCAACAGCAACTTCAGATGCTGGAGGAAGGTGACGTTGTCCAAATTTCAGAGACATGATGTGAAACGACACCACTCAGAAGGGAGATGATGTAGTTCAAATTTCGGAGTTGTGAAGTGGCACAACTTTAGAGACATGGGAGGATATCCACAGAAGAGGGGCAATGCCATGAAGACTTCATTCTTTGCAAAAGAGGTTGAAGATTTTATTTTACTCCACAACCAAGAACTAACTTATGTTTATCATTAGTTCAAGGAAAGCCGAGTAACACCAATTCTTTGCAGCTGTCATTTTCTACCACAATGATCTTTAAGCATCATGTAGTGAGCAATTGATTGATCTTAAGCAACGCCTGCCAATTAAAGGGATCTCAAAAGCATATTGACGACCTTTGAAAAATTCCTTAAGCTAGACTGGCAATCCTTCTTTTCATGTGACTGAACTTAGTAAATGATACCAAGTTGCCTACGTACCTCGGAAAGGGATCAAGTCATAACGTAGTTCAAAGGTTTTTTTTTTTTTGCAAAAAAGGGGGCTCAGTGTGTAATAGTGGGTATCACCACTAATCGAACCCGAGACCTCTCAAGGGCGACTTGGGCATCCAACCACTACGCCACACTAGCAATTGGTGACATAGAGTGGGATT
Organism: Quercus gilva; assembly: GCA_023621385.1. NCBI lineage: Eukaryota > Viridiplantae > Streptophyta > Magnoliopsida > Fagales > Fagaceae > Quercus > Quercus gilva. The sequence goes on from CM042476.1 coordinate 71,432,343, forward strand.
AATTTCTCTTTATTGGTATGCTTTCAAAGGTAATGGGAAGACATCATGTACCCTGGCAGCATTACAGTGGGTAGTTTAAGCTCTTGCCAAGGAGCAATCCTCGATGGTCAAGCGTAGAAGTGTTTAAGGAACTTCCCATTGATGGGGTCGATCCTTATGCTATCATTGTCAATCAATTTGTAAGTTTTATTGGTGTTTGCCCCCTGCTTGAGAGTTGGAAGTACATCACAAGGAACGGTCACATGGTTTGACCCGACAACTTCATTGAAGTTTAGATCAATCTTGTTTTCTTTGGCAAGCTTCATGATTTGTTCTTTGAAGACGAAGCATTTTTGGATTGGGTGGCCAATGATGCGATGATATTTGCAGTAGTTAGGGTCATCAACTTTCCCCATGTCTTCCGGCCGCTTGCATTCTGGCAATTCGATTAACTCCAATTGCAGTAGTTGTTCTAAGATGTTTGGCACATCTTCATCAGGGAACGGATATGCTTTTTGCTCACGTTCCTTAAAAGTTAGGCGACGCACTTCGTTCTTTCGCCATTCTTCAAGCTGTTTTTCATTTGCCTTCGCTCCTCTTCTTGGAACCTTGACTTCGACAGTGTTAACAACTATTGGGTTTTTGAGGCTGACTTTTGCATTTCTATCATTCCTCCTTACTTCCTTTACGCTTTCCTCAGGTATGGGAGGTTTTGTATTTCCTCGGCTAGCAATGCTCAGCTCCATGTCATGCGCACGAGTTGCTAACTCTTCAAATGTTCGAGGCTTTATCCCTTGAAGGATGTAAAGAAGTCCCCAATGCATGCCTTGGATGCACATCTCTACAGCAGAAATTTCAGAAAGTCTATCCTTGCAATCTAGACTCAAAGAACGCCATCGATTGATATAATCGACCACCGGCTCATCTTCCCATTGCTTGGTATTAGTAAGCTCCATCATGCCTACCGTGCGTCGTGTGCTGTAGAATCGGTTGAGGAACTCCCTTTCAAGTTGTTCCCAACTATCGATTGACTCGGGTTCTAAGTCTGTATACCAATCAAAGGCATTCCCTTTTAGTGAACGGACGAATTGCTTTACAAAGAGGCCTCCTTGAGTCCCTGCATTCTCACAGGTTTCTACAAAGTGAGCCACGTGTTGCTTAGGGTTTCCTTTGCCATCAAACTGCAAGAACTTAGGGGGTTGATACCCATTTGGCATCCTCATGTTGTCGATGCGCTTTGTGTAGGGTTTTGAATATGTGAGAGAACTTGTAGAAGAACCTCCATATTGTGCTCGGATGGTATTTGTTATCATGTCTTGTAATTGTTGGACTGACAATGAAGCAACCGAAGTAGATTGTTCTCGTCGGGAAGTGTCTTCAATTTCTCTCCCTTCGTCATCCTTTGCGGATGTGAATTTATGACCATGGCTTGATTCACCAAGATCTTGTACTTCGAGTTTGTTCATTAAAGTTGCAATTTGGAGGTCCTTATCTTCAAGTGCTTTTGTGAGAAGGACGACCCTTTGTTCCATTTCAACCATTTTTTCTTCCATGGTAGTGGTGTTAGTCATCATGACTGACACAACTTCCCAAGATGATGGAGAAGGAAGTGAATTGAAGTGAGCACGTGAAATCTCATTTTTTGGGTTCCCTTTGTTGGGAGAGAAATCGTGCGAACAACTTCTTGTGAAGGGAGGAGGGGATTTGCCCCCATATTTGAGGTGTTCCAAGGTGGAGATGTCCTTGTTGATGACCTTGTTTCTTGTAAGAGGGTCTAAGGAGATGATTGTCTGGACCTTGGCTTCCTTGGTTGATTGAAATTGAAGTTGATTGTTTGCTTTAGGTTGGCTACAATTGATTGCACCAATGTATTTGTTGGTGGTAGCCGTACCAAGTCTAGTTGAAGAAGCTGTTGAAGCTTTGATGTTCTTGCTAGTGGCCATTGGAGTTGGTAGCAAGATGATGATGATTTCTTTCTTTGAAGGAGAATGAGATGAGAGGCAGAGAGGTCCCACCGGGCGTGCCAGAATATGTGGACGACTAAATTTCTCGGTTCGAAATGAAGTCAAACAAGTAAAATAGTGTCACAAGTGCGAATTTGTATTGATGATTGTGTGGTACAATTCTCTGTTGATTACAAAAAAGTTATCCTCTGATTCGATCTCCTTGAAAGATTTGTTGATTGGAATTGTAATAATGTAATTTTGATTTGAACACAAAATATCCTTCAATTTGGTTGATGGATGGATCGAAGATTGTTGAAACAGAATTACAATGAATCTCTGGCTATGAGCTTGTTAGAAATCCTTTGTTCTTCACGTTCTTCGTGTTCTTCGTGTGTTCTTCGTGTTCTTGGTGTGTTCTTCGTCTTCGAAGGTTTGTGGTGGAAGTTCTTCGGGGCTTTAGAGGCTTGAATCCGTAGAGCTTCGCTGATTTGTGATTTGGTGAGGTTTCTGGAGGCTTCTGAGCTTGATTCCAGTGAGCTTTGAGATCTAGGAATATGATTTGGATGATTCCTCTTTGAATGTTCTTCGTATTTGAAGGTTTGTGGTGGAAGTTCTTCGGTGCTTTAGAGGCTTAAATCCGTAGAGCTTCGTTGATTTATGGTTTGTTGATGTTTTCGGACACCTTAGGCTTGATTCCCGCAGACTTTTGGATCTAGGCGGATGATTTTGATGATTTCTCTTCGAATGTTCTTTGTATTCGAAGGTTTGTAGTTCTTGAAGTTCTTGGAGGCTTTAGAGCTTGGTTCCGGCAGAGCTTCTGGATTTCTGAATCTTCTCTGATGCTGCTTGTGCTTCAGATGGCTTGATGTCCTCCTAAATGTCTCAGGAAGGCTTCTATTTATAGGAGTTTTGGGGTGGATGAGCGACACGTGGCGGAGTCTGACTGGTGACACATGTCACAATCTGATTGGTTCGCTTGTGTCATTGCTTACACGTGCGAGGTTGCTTGAGTCATCGCTTACACGTGCGAGGTTGCTTGAGTCATCGCTTACACGTGCGAGGTTGCTTGGGTCATCGCTTACACGTGCGAGGTTGCTTGAGTCATCGCTTACACAAGCCGATGCATGATTGGTTCTTACATGACACTTGGCAAATTTCTGTTGGCTTCTGAACAGTAATAGTAAACCCTAGCAGCAATACGTGGCACTTTGTAATTGGCTGTATTTTCTGAACTTGGTAGTGTGACGTGTCAGCTTGTGATAGGTCGGGAATTTTCCCTCTCTACAATGTGAATGGACAATGAATTGGGTGTGGTGTTACCATGGTAGCTAAGCAACTAGTGTTTTATTTCTAACTAAAGAAACTGTACATGTTTACAGTTAATGTGATTAGATGTTGAACATAATTTTAAGCCTGTGGGCTGCATATCTAATAATTTGGACCATTCAATGTAACATAAAGTTGTGGCCAGAACCTTATAATCAACTTACATTTTGGCTATTAGATAGTTTCATCTGTGTTTTTCCACAATTGTTGGAAATGGATGATTACTGTTCACAGGTTTGCACCATAGCATTCTTCTTGTTATGAGTTTGTTCATTTTTTTTAATGCACTTTGTTTGTAATATTTGTATGTTTGTCCCTATATTTCCCCCCTTCTAATTTAGACATGTTGTCTTCATTAAAACTTTAAGAATCTTGTAACGGTTTTGATATTACAAATATGAGGTGTGGGAGGATAAATATATGAGTGATATCTTTTAAGTAGTCTTAAGCATTTCCTCAGTTCAATGGACAGCAGATTTTTTATTTTTTATTTTTTATGCGAATGGACAACGAATTGGGTGTGGTGTTACCATGGTAGCTAAGCAACTAGTGTTTTATTTCTAACTAAAGAAACTGTACATGTTTACAGTTAATGTGATTAGACGTTGAACATAATTTTAAGCCTGTGGGCTGCATATCTAATAAATTGGGCCATTCGATGTAACATAAAGTTGTGGCCAGAACCTTATAATCAACTTACATTTTGGCTATTAGATAGTTTCATCTGTGTTTTTCCACAATTGTTGCATAAAATTATAATTTTAAGAGATATTTTGTAAAGAATATTATCTTGGGCTTAATTTGTCCTACAGCATATTTGGAGGGCTGTTTGTATTGTCTCTTTATTTTGAAGGTAAGATCTGTTTCAATTATTAAAAGGAACTTCAAATTAGAAAGCCAAATATTTGATTATGGCAGTACACCATGCTTGATGATTTTTATTCATAGATGGCCTGATCTTCCTTTGTAGGCTGTAATGGAGCTGATTGAACTTCTTGTTTAAGCTAGGCTCGAGCTCCACTTGAACATTTCAACTTAAGCTCTAGCTAGGTTCAGTCACCATTTAGGGGCCCATGTCACCCAAGGGAATTTGGTTAAGCATTTTTTCTTCAACTATTTATCTGTTTTAATAGAAAGTGTCACAATCCTATTATCTGCTCTTGGTCAATGTGGGTCACATAAGTAGGCTGGGGATTAGGTTAAGCATAGAAGTTTTAAGAATCGGAGGATAGAACCTCGCTCGGGTACTTCATATTTTTTTGGGGGGTATATGGGAAGGTAGTTTGAGAGCTCCCACAATTTTACATCTTTGTATGATTCTAACCTGATCAGGAAAGAGTAAGATTGAATTAGCCATTCCTTAGCAGGTTTAAGTGGACCTTGTGATTGCTTGAGCTATTGGGTTTCCTTGGGCTTTCAGTGTCACTTTCTAATCTGGGGCTTGCTTGTGTCTATTTATGTCCTTCTAAAAGAGCGGGTTCATAAGCAAAGTTGTACTATGTTTGAGTTTGACCTGCTTTTATTGAGCTTGGGATTTGCATGTTTTTTATATGAAATGAGACCAGCTGGGCATCAGTTGCTTGCAAATGGCTTGACTCAGTTGCAGCCTTCAATAACTCTTCTATGATAGACAAAAAGGGAAAAGATAACGTTAATTATTTATATTTATTTTCTCTTTTTCAACTTTTCAAGGGACAAGTCCATATGCATAACTAGATTTTATGTGTTGGACCCAGAAACTCATCTTCCTCTTTAGTATTCAGCACAATAAACTACCGTATCATTTAAATGATCTTTGTCTGACTGAAATTGTTCTAGGTACCAAAAAACAGCAAAGTGGTAAATGCTAGAATATTTTTTAGTTCCTTGCAATTGGGAAAAGTTCCCTGTTTCAGAACAGAGAGCATTCATGGGTGGAGTTCGTAGTTTTTTCATTGAATTTAAGCTTTTTCAACTGGTGGTTGAGGAAGGAGGAAACTTTTTCTCCTTACGTATTTTTGAACGGGGCAAACACTTCATGAAGTCAGTATTCATGAACAAGAATGTAGCTTTATGGTTGATGAAGAACATTGAACACACAGTGGTCGGAGTCAATCCCAAACAGTATTTTACGCTCAGGGAAGGAGACACTGCGTACACTTTGCAGCGAGGATCTAATGCATTTGGTCAATTCCTTTTTGTGTCTGAACTCAAAGTTGAAGGGCAGAGAAGATCGGTTATTATTCCTGGCGGTAAAGCACAAAAGGGTTGGAAGGTCTTTGGGCTTGAACTGAGGAAGATGTTGGCTCCTGACCAATATGCTTTAGGTAGTTTTGGTCTATCCAAATTTGTGTCCCTACCTCAGAGGAGAATTTTAGGGCCTAATCCCTCTTGGTCTTTTGCTAAAATTTTGAAGGGTCAGGTGCAGCCAAGGGGTGTGACTCAGTCACAACCTCCTATCACCAAGGAGAAGGATAAAAATATGATTCAGGGGGAGTTTATGGAGAGGCAGAACCTGTCTAGGGGGTTGTTGGAGATGAACTCGAGAATTTCAGGTGCTCAGGTGGGGGTTTCACCGGTGGGCAAGGCTGAGATGGCGGCGATGGGAGGAGGGGTTAGGAGGGAGCAAAGCATTTATGAGAAGTCAGACTTTGGTGAGCGAAATCTGGCAGAAGATAGGAAGCGTATCCCATCAAATCTCATTTTGAATGCTGAAGCAAAAGAAAAAGGGAGAAGTGATCTTAGGAGATCTTGCTAGACTAGGAGTGGTCTAATCGTGAAGGTTGATGTGAAAGGAAGGAGAAGTGTTGCCTGGGATAGTACGAAAGGGGGAGCTAAGAATTTTAAGTGGGTGTCACCGGCTTGCAAAGATTTGGGCTTGGGTTCGTTGGGTGTGGACTCCTTTAAGTTGACATCCCAACTGACCATATGTAAGTATGGTTTGGGCCCATCTTCCTCAAGCCCAATAACTATTGAGCCTGGGGAAAGCTCTAATATTATTGTGGAGCCTTTGTGCTCAGCCGATATACATGAGAGAGTTGGAGAGAGCCTTACGGTGACGCCGATGAGCGCGGGGAGGCCAACACAGGTGGCTGGAGGTCCGGCGAGGACCCAGAAGGACTGGGCTCAGGCTGAGAATGGCAGGAAGAGCCTCTCGGCGCCTCCTGAGGGAGAGGTTAGTTATGGGTTTTGCCCCGATAGCTCCGTGGTGGATGGTATGGTGGTTGTGACTAGCTCCAATGGTTCTACGGCGGCTCCGGAGGAGTTTATCTCTGCTGGGTTTTACTCCGACGGACCTGCGGTGGCTCTGTTGGAATTAAATGGAAGCTATTCCAACGGGGCTAGCGTCGATGAAGTCGCGGCGGTCCCGGGCAAGATCGACTTGGTTAATCTGCAACTCTCGAAGGGTAGTTTTTTGGCAGAAACGGGCTTTGTGGATTTTGGGGTCAATCATGTGGATAAAGCTGGCTGTGTGAGTAGTAAGTTTTTGCTTCAAGGGGCGGATAAGGAAGAAACCAGGCAGTCAATTGTTGGTGAGAACGGTCAGCTCAATTTGGCTTTATCAAAGTTGGTTTCGGGTGAGGAGGAGAATCTGGCAGATTGCAACCCATATTCTACTATTATCCCGACGGGGATGGCCTTGTCGATGGATACACACAATGGTTCTGAGGTGTTGAATATTGGAAATTCGTTGGACGTCTCTAGTTGGGTGAAGAACAGAATCCTAGGCTTTAGTAAAATGATTGGGCTTTCTGTGAAGAGACATGAAAAGATGTGTATTGATTATCTTCAAAGGCTTGAAAGGGAGATGGCGGTTATTAACCAGTAGCGAAAGAAAGCAGCTGTTAACCGAAAAATAGCATCCTCCACAGGCAAAGGGAAAAGAGAGTTGAGGAACCTAACCTCAACAGTTAATTATGATGGGAGATAGTGTGTTAGTAGTGAGGTAGAGATAGTTGTGGGGCCTTAATAGTCTTTATGAAGCTGAAAATGATTTCTTGGAATGTTAGAGGTTTGAATAACCCTCAGAAACGTCTGGTTGTTAGAAATTTGTTTCGTGGGTGGAAGGGTGATGTTGTATGCCTTCAAGAAACTAAGCTGGCTAGCATAGATAGACAGCTGGTCTGCAGTATATGGGGCTGTAAGTATGTGGATTGGGTGGCTCTTGATGCTGATCAGACAGCTGGTGGGGTCTTGATTATGTGGGATAGGAGGGTCTTAGAAAAGCTGGAGGTTCTGGTGGGCTCATTTTCGGTGTCAGTTCAGTGGAAAGGTGTGGAGGATGGTTTTATTTGGGCATGTTCAGGGGTGTATGGCCCAAATGATAATAATTTAAGGGGCGATTTTTGGGATGAGTTGGCTGGTATTCAGCAGTATTGGAATGTTCCTTGGTGTTGTTATGGAGATTTTAATGTTGTCCGTTTTCCTAGTGAAAGGAGGGGTGGGTCTCGGTTTACTCCGGCTATGGAAAAGTTTTCTGAATTTATTGAAGATTTAAACTTAATAGATTTGCCGTTGGAGGGAGGGAGTTACACTTGGTCTAGTGGCACGGACCAACCTTCCATGTCTAGGATTGATAGAGCTCTGGTTTCTCATGACTGGGAGCAACACTTTCCGGATGTGATCCAACGGATTCTCCCACGAACTATTTCAGATCATTTCCCAATTCTTTTGGAGGTTGGGGGTATGGCGAGGGGGAAAAGTCCTTTCCGATTTGAGAATATGTGGTTAAAGACGGATGGGTTTGTTGATAGGGTGGATTTATGGTGGAATCGTCATACTTTTTTGGACACACCTAGTTTTGTGTTGGCTAAAAAATTGAAAGCTTTGAAAGAAGATATTATTCAGTGGAACCGTCAAGAATTTGGTAATGTTGGGCGTAGGAAGAAAGAATTGCTTGGGGCTTTAGAGTTACTAGATGCTAAGGAAGGGGTTCTAGGTCTCACTGAGTTGGAAAGAGAGGAGAGAAATGTAGTGAGATCACAAGTTGAGCATCTTCTTTCTCTAGAAGAGATCTCGTGGAGACAAAAATCGAGGATGTTATGCATTAAGGAGGGAGATAATAATACTAAGTTCTTTCACAAGATGGCTAATTCCCACAGAAGGTATAACCATCTAAGTTTCTTAGAAGTGGATGGGGTGATTTATGAGGACGGAGCAGAAGTTGCGGCTTAAGTTGTTCAATTTTATAAAACTTTGTATCAGGAGCCTGAGGAGTGGAGACCGTTTGTGGAAGGTTTGGATTTTGACCAAATAGGGGAGTTGGAGAGGGGCAGGTTGGAGAGAAGGTTTGAGAAAGATGAGATTCTTTCAGTGGTCAGAGATATGGATGGGGATAAAGCTCCAGGACCAGATGGTTTCCCTATGGCCTTTTTCCATCAGTGCTGGAGAGTAGTAGAAAGAGATGTTTTGGCAGTCTTCGAAGAGTTCCATCAACACTGTAAGTTTGAGAAATCTCTTAATGCTACCTTTATAGCTTTGATTCCTATGAAGAATGATGCCTCTAACATCCGTGATTTCAGACCCATTAGCTTGGTGGGGAGTTTATATAAAATCTTGGCCAAGGTTTTGGCAAATAGATTGAAAATGGTGTTAGATCAATTGATTTCGGAATCTCAGAATAGTTTTGTGGGAGGTAGGCAAATTTTGAATTCAGTTCTCATTGCCAATGAATGTGTTGATAGCAGAATGAAGAGTAAGATTCTGGGGGTGATCTGTAAGTTAGACATTGAGAAAGCTTATGACAATGTGAATTAGGAGGCTCTTCTGAAATTGTTGAAGAAAATGGGCTTTGGGGAGAAATGGTGCAGCTGGATTCGAACTTGTATTTCTACAGTGCAGTTCTCTGTGTTAGTCAATGGGTCTCCTGCGGACTTCTTTGGTAGCTCTAGAGGTTTGAGACAAGGAGACCTATTGTCTCCCTTGTTATTTTTAGTTATTATGGAGGTGTTTAGTAGGATGGTGAAGAGAATGGAGGAGGCAGGTTTACTTAGTGGTTTTAGGGCAGATGGTAGAAGGGGTAGAGGGGTTTGTGTATCGCATCTGCTGTTTGCGGATGATACCATTTTGTTCTGTGATGCAGAGGTGGAGCAAATCCTTCATGTTCGTTTGTTGCTTCTTTGTTTTCAGGCTGTGACTAGTCTGAAGGTTAATATAGCTAAAAGTGAGATGGTTCCTATAGGGGAGGTAAACAATTTGCAGCCTCTGGCAGAGATTTTGGGGTGCAGGGTTGGGGCCTTGCCTATGACGTATCTTGGTATGCCGTTGGGGGCATCCTATAAGTCCCCTTCTATTTGGAACCCTATTTTGGAGAAAATTGATCGGAAGTTGGCAGGGTGGAAGAAGTTGTATTTATCAAAGGGAGGTAGGCTAACTCTGCTTAAAAGTACGCTATCTAGTCTCCCCATATATTTTTTATCTTTGTTCACCACTCTTACTCATGTGGCTAACAAAATTGAGAAGCTTCAAAGGGACTTCTTGTAGGGTGACTCTAAGATACATTTATTAGGTTGGGATAAGGTGTGTTTGCCTATTGCTAACGAAGGTTTGGGTATCAGGAAATTGACCACTTTCAATAAAGCCTTACTAGGAAAGTGGCTTTGGTGTTTTGGGATTGAGGAGGATAGGCTTTGGAGGAGGGTGATAGCTTTAAAGTTTGGGGAAAAATTGGGGGGGGGGGGGTGGACCTCTAAGTTGGTTAGGGGTGTTCATGGGTGTGGTTTGTGGAGAAGTATCCGGATGGGTTGGGAGGTTTTTAGCAATAATGCCCTGTATAAGGTTGGGGTGGGGGATAGAGTGAAATTTTGGACAGATAGATGGTGCGGAGATCTTCCTCTTCATCTGGCTTTTCCAGTCTTGTACAATTTTGCTGCTAACAAAGAGGCCTCCGTTGAATCTTCTTTGTCATGTCAAGGAGCAGGGGTTAGGAGAACTTGGGATGTTCGCTTCATTCAGGGTCCTAATGATTGGGAGGCAGATGCGGTGGCTGATTTCTTTCGCTTATTGGCTTCCAATCTTCCTTCCGTGACTAATGGTGACTGTTTGAGATGGAGGCTGGCAAAAAACAGGAATTTTACTATTCGCTCCTTTTATCACAAGTTACATGGCTCCTCTGCTGCTGCTTTTCCTTCGAAAGGTATTTGGAAGGTTAAAGCTTCCCGGCGTGTCTCTTTCTTTGTTTGGACAGCCGCTTGGGATAGAATCCTCACGGGAGATATCCTGAGATGTAGGGGCTTCGATTTCGTTGACTGGTGCATTATGTGTCGGTGCTGTAGCGAGTCAATGGATCATTTGTTGTTACATTGTCAAAAGGCCTATCATCTATGGTGTTTTGTCTTTAGGATTTTTGGGATTTCGTGGGTCCCCTCATGTACGGTGCAAGATTTTCTTTTTAGTTGGTGGAATTGGGTAGGGAAGCATGCATCTTTCATTTGGAACCTTGTTTCGTTGTGTTTAATGTGGTGTATTTGGAAGGAGCGCAATTGGCGGACGTTTGAGGATTTGGATAGATCTGAAAACTAACTGCTTGCTCTCTTTTCTGGTTCTCTTTTTGATTGGGCTAGGGCTTGGGGACTCACATCTAGTGACTCTATTCCTCTTTTCCTTAGCTCCCTTACTCTTTGTATTTAATGCCTTTTTATGTTTTTGCTTTCTCTTTTTCTTCTATTTCTGTCCTGCTGATGCACCTTTGCATCTAGTAGTTTTTTAATATACTATTTCTTACCTATAAAAAAAAAATTGTTCTAGGTACCTGTTCAACACTTAGTTTTTATGATTCATGGTATTGGTCAAAGGTTGGAGAAGTCTAATTTGGTTGATAATGTTACTAATTTTCACCATGTCACATCAAGTCTTGCTGAACGGCACCTTACTTCACACCAACGTGGCACTCAGAGAGTCCTTTTCATCCCATGCCAGGTAAATGCTGCCAGTTTATTTTGTGGATATTTTTTTGGTTACATTAATAAAGAATTCCTAGGCATTTAGTTTCTTGTGATATTGACAAGATCAAGCTTTGTTTATTTGAGGAAAATAGGATATATAAAATATGAATATATGGATGAGGTTGGACAAGCTATTTGTTATAGTGATAACTATCTTCCTCCTTTCCTTTTTTTTTTCAAAATTTTTTTATTGGTAATTTAAAACCCTGTGGCTTTTGAATTCACAAACTCACCCTCCACCCATTCTTGTGGAGGAGGATGTGCAATTTGAGCCAAAGCTATTCAATTTCTCTCTCTCTCTCTCTCTCTCTCTCTCTCTCTCTCTTTCTTTCTTTCTTTGGTGGGTAAATGTGAGATTATCATAATGTTTAGACTATATTGAATCAGTCATGTAATTTGAGATGAATGGGGAGTGAATGTGCTTATAATATTCTCAAACTGATATGCCATTCAAAAGGTGGAAGCACTCTCCTTCATCTTAGAGCATTATAGCACATTTATCATCAAATTATAGGGGTTTCTTAAGATGCAAATTCTATTATTGGTCACTTGTTACTGCTCTGTAGTATTCTACAATTTGTCTTGGGCATTGTGTTTTAAATTTATTGTAGAGATTTATGCCATTAATAGATTCACCATTAGTTGTCTATTTTCATAGAGATGGCTATGCAATTAGCAGAAAACATGGTCCCTAAATATTTAAGCTATTCCTGAAAGGAAAACAAATTGATTCATTGATTGTAGCAAACATTGATAACAATGGTCTTAGCAATCTATTGGTGTAAGCATGTTTAAACCATTTTCTGAAATATAGAAGTAGCATAAGAAGTAGATTGAAGCTGAAAGTATTTTTGGGTTTGCTTTTAAACAAATCTTTGGAAGACAGAATTTGCAATGTTTTAAATCTAGAAAAGTTCTTTAAATAAAGTTGTTAACAGGATAGTACCCTATGTTAAGTGGTGCAAGTTGTAAGGAATTCAAATTGTTTTCAAAAAGGATAATGGTTCTTTTGTCTCCTTTTTTGAAAGATTTGAGTTCTTGGGTTGGGTTGTATATCTTGTTAATTGGAGTATTTGGTGTTTGTATGTACTCTAACTAACTTGATGGTATTTGTGTAAAGTTGTAATTTACAACTATGTTTTGTTGGCTTTTATTCCGTGCCAAATTTGATTGTAATTGTGTTCAATCGTTTAAACCCTGTATTAGTTGTGGGATATGTTGTAAGGGTTGTGTGATAGAGAGAGTGTTTGAAGACTCCAGCATTTGAAGAACTGAAGGATTCTCGCGGGTATCTCGCGACCTAGCATCCCGCGAAGTGAGCCATGTGCCAGGCACATGCTGGAATGCGAAGAGTCAGGCAAGGTGGAGACAGTTGTGTCTCGCGAGTATCTCGCGAGTAAGGCCTTCCCGCGAGACACCCGCGAGACTAGCTGTTCTGCCAACCTGTACTTTTTGAGTCACACCTTTTGCACCTCTCCTATATATACCATCATTACCCAAAATTGTTGAGAAATACTTCAGAGAGAAAACCCTAGCCAAACACATTGGTAATTAGAGATTGTCTTCCCCACCTTTCTCTATACATTTGCTTGTGGTATTTCCTCAACCCTTCCCTCTCCATTATCCATATCTTTGAGAGGTTGATAGCCCAAACACTTACCACACCTTGTGAGTGCTGTGTGACGTTTTGGTGCTGCTGGGAAGCATTGGAAGAAGCCTTGAATGGCAGATGCAACATGGAGCTTGTTGCGGGATCCGGATAACTAGGACAAGACACGGTTCCGAGAAGCCTTGTTGGAGTAGGAGCTTGGAGGGCTTAGGTACAGCGGGTAGACTAGGCTTGGAGGGTCTTTTGCTAACCCATGTATCCCAACTGATTGTCTAGTGGATCGATTTCCGCTTGGAGGGCGGCGGAGAGGTTTTTCGCCGAGTTCTTCGGTTTCCTCTTCGAGAACACGTCTCGGTGTTTTCTGTGTTTGCATCCTTCTTCCCTACTCTTGTTTAATTCCATTATACTGCTGTGTTGCTTAGTTTATGGATTAGAGTAGCTCACTTGTTCATCCACTCGCTTTTACACTATTCCGCACTTTGTATTAAAGTTGTGTAAAATCTATTGAGCCGTAATTTTTATTTGGGGGTCTAAACAGCTCTTGTGTTTTTCAACACATTTTCGAGCTTTTGCTATTGTGCTTTATTGGTTGCATGTTCGGATGATCATTTGCTTTGCTATATGATCATTACAGTCATTTCCATGACTGTTTTGGTGTTTGATCAAGTTGCTCACATGTTTCACATCCTGTTTTCTTGATCGCATTTTACTTGTTACACTATACTTGTCCGTTTATTACTTGCTTTACCTTGAGGGTCTAATGTGTTTTGTGCAAGTGTTTCAGGTTATAGGTATATATGTTCCAAGTTCATCACAGCTCCTATGATTCATGATAGGGGGAGTGATATGATAGGGAAGTACTTTATATTTTGTACCCATGTTGCTTATGTAAGCTTTAAGGGTTTGTTTGCATGCATATTATTTGTAGGTCTTTGTGGTTTGTGCCATGCATTTGCAATACCTTGCTCATGCAACCTTCATGCATGTTTACTTGTTGTTAAATGTCATGCATTTTTCTTCAAGTACATCACTCTTGTGCCTATGTAGGATTGTTCCTAGATGCATACACGTTCTATGCATTGGTTGAGTGATGAACACTCTTGTGCCCTAGTAGGATTGTTCCTAGATGCAAATACTTCGTGTATTTCGCATTGGTTGAGTGTTGGAGTTGCAAGTGACTCTTTTCAAATGAGCTAATCATCTTGCAAATCCGGATGTTCGTTCCATGTGTGAATGAGCATAGTAATTGCTTTTGTATAGTGATTACTTGGTTGATCGTGCCATGATCTAGTGTTTCTATTTCGTTTTGCTCGATCATGCTATTATTGCTCCATATGCTTTTCAAGTTTTTCTGCATACAATGATGTTATTGTGTTGTTGTGTTTCAGGAGTTACTTGTTCATATGTTTCAAGAGCACTTCAGAATCTAGAATTAGGTGTGAGTGAGTTTTGCCTTTGTTCCCAAACTCACGTTTAAGTCTAGAGTCTGTTTTAGGGTTTTGTCACGGAATAGCCAAAAGGGGAGATTGTAAAGTTGTAATTTACAACTGTGTTTTTGTTGGCTTTTATTCCGTGCCAAATTTGATTGTAATTATTTTCAATCGTTTATACCCTGTATTTATTGTGGGATTTGTTGTAAGGGTTGTATGAGAGAGAGAGTGTGTGAAGACTCAAGAAATTGAAGACTGAAGAGTTTTCGCGGGTATCTCGCTACTAAGCATCCCGCGAAATGGTGCATGTGCCCTGCACGTGCTGGAAGCTGAAGAGTCATTCCAGGCTGTCATTTTCGCGAGTGTCTCGCTGGTAAGGCCTTCCCACGAGACAGTCGCGAAACTTTCTGCCTGGAGGATTTTTATGAGTGACCTTCTTACCCTTCACCCACTCTATATATATACCCTCATTACCCACATTTGTTGGTGTGGCTATTCAGAGAGAAAAACCCTAGATAGGTTTTCTACAACTCACCCACCCATCTTTTGAGAGAGAGCTACTCCTCCTTAGTGAGAAATCATTATAGCCTCTTCTCCATCCCTCTCCTATTATCATACCTTGAGAGGAGATTTATACCCAAACACAACCCACACCTATTCAGAGTGTAGAAGGTGTTTTGGAGTTGCTGGGAAGCATTGGAAGAAGCCAAGGATGGCAGATGCAACATGGAGCTTGTTGCGGGATCCGGAGAGCTAGACAAGACAGGGTTCCGAGAAGCCTTGTTGGAGTAGGAGCTTGGAGGGCTTAGGTACATCGGGTAGATTAGGCTTGGAGGGTCTCTTGCTAACCCATGTATCCCAACTGATTGTCTAGTGGATCGATTTCCGCTTGGAGGGCGGCGGAGAGGTTTTTCGCCGAGTTCTTCGGTTTCCTCTTCGAGAACACGTCTCGGTGTTTTCTGTGTTTGCACCCTTCTTCCCTACTCTTGTTTATTTCATTTTTACTGCTGTGTTGCTTTAAATATGGATTAGAGTAGTTGTTGTGCTCATACGCTTGTGTTTACACTATTCCGCACTTATCATTAAGTTAGTGTAAAATCAACCAAGCCGTAATTTTAATTTGGGGGTCTAAACTGCTCGTGTGTTTTCAACACATTTTCGAGCTTTCAATTGGTATCAGAGCGGGTACACTTGTTTTGGTTTCATTACCTAAGTGTGATCCTTGACCCCTTGTGTCTATTTGCCATGGATTGTGCTATGTATGCCTCTTTGTATGATTTGGTTGGTGATAAATGTAACATGCCATGTGTTTGTGAAAATTCCTCTATGAGTGATAATCCTCATAATTGTGATGCTATGTTACATGAATCTTTGGGTGTTGTTGATATTCCTAACACCAAACTCTTAAAGAAAAATGCTAAGAAGTTTCAAAAGAGTTTAAGCAAGTTATTTTGTGAAAATGATGATTTGATTGCTAAGCTCAATGAATCCATCAAATTGGTTGAAAAATATAAGAAACTTGCTGAAAACTCTCTTGAAAAGCTGAAAGAGTTTGAATGTTTGAATATGGACTTGGATGCTAAACTTGTTTTATCTAACAAACTTGTTGATGATCTTAAATCTGAAAATGAATCTCTTAAGATGCATGCCAAGTGTTTGATTGCTGAACCTATTGTTAAAAAGGATGAAAATATATGTTGCAATCATGTTGTGGTACCCGATTTTGTGTCTAATGTGTGTTTTGCCGCAAAGGACAAATCGGTGTACATTCCTCCACATAAAAGAAATCAAAAAGTGGAGAGAAAGGCTCTTAAGCCACAGCCTCTGTTTAGGTCTCAACCTAAGGCTTTGGATGGATCTAAATTTGTTCCAACTTGCCACCATTGCGGTGTGATTGGTCATATAAGGCCTCAATGTTCTAAGTTGAAGAGAGAACAAAACCAAGTTGTTAGATCCATTCCCAAAAAGCCTAATGGACCTAAACACATTGTTTGTCACCATTGTGGTGCCCTTGGTCATCTTAGACCTCATTGCTCTAAGTTTCAAGCTTTTAAAAGAATCAAAAGAAAAGAGAAACTTGAGCTTCTTGGAAGTTGTGCTAAAAATGATAAACCGAATTTGAGTGAAAATAGCATGTTGTTAAAGAAAGTGTTTAATGCTCTTAACTCCTTGACTATGTGCATCTCCGGTTCTCATTCTTCCAACCCTCGTCTCACTTCTCTTGAGACACTCATTCCAAACAATCATTCCGTTTGGATGAGGAAGGGTTCCTATGGTTGAGCTTATGCTCTTTTGGTCCTTGATCTAATTCTTTCGATCTTTGTAGGACCATTCATGCATTAGATGCTTCATTGTCATGTATTTGTGCATCATGCATCTCTTTATATGCATTGTTTGTGTTTTTGTTTTTGATCTTATTTTTTTGCTTTTGTTTTGTGTGAGTAAAAATCCAAAACTACATAAAAAGTGAAAAATTCAAAAAATTTGATCACATTTGTTTGAGCACATATCTCATGTGAGTTTGGCCTAGTACCTTCGTACTAATGGCGTAGTGCATTTACGAGCTTAGCTTGTTATGTATGCACCTATTTCTATGTGGAAGAAATCTTGAAAACTATGTGTGACTGTTGTAAATAGATCTTTAAGCTTGTCATGAATGATTGGTCAATAGTCTTGTTGGTCTTGATACTTGCATAGACTTGTGTCTATATCTCTTCCCACTTTATTTTTATGTTTTTGCAAAAAGAGCTCACGAAATGTAAATCTCAAAATGAAAAGAGATATTGAGCTGCAAAAGCCTGTCGCACATACTAGTATTTGACTAGGAAAAAGGGAAAGCGACTCTTTTAATGTAAATTTTATGGTGCTCAAAAAGCCAAAGTCTAATCATCAATGTTGAAATATCATAAATTTCAAGCACCTATCTCAAAATGAGACGTTTTGTCCATACAAAATAAAATGGACCAATTGTTATGCTTTATGTAGAAGCCAAATGAAAAGCTTCTAAGTTATGTATTCAATGTGTGGGAGGTCATATATACTCATTTCTATAATGGAGATAGTCCACTTGATTTCGTATCAGTTGTGTATGACTCGTTTGAATTGATCATTGAAGCTTCGCTCTGGTCTAAGGACTATTTCACACTTGATTCCCACACACAACACACAAGTTCAATGTTCAATGAATGCCTATTTCATTTGTGTGTTTGTACATGCTCAAATGTGATGTGTGTGTGCTCAACCATATGTGGTTCAAACCAAAAAGATTTTTGTTCTTTTTGTTTGCTTTTGGAAGTGATTTGTATCACCCATATTTTTCAAAGTTTTTAAAGTGTTTCTGTGTGAAAAACATGTTTTCTGGGTGTTTTCGTGACTTATTTCATGTTTAAGTTCTGTCACGAGTGAAAGGGTCCAATTCGCAAGTTTTTCAGCTTTGGACAGAGAGTTTCGCGACTGTTTCGCGGCTGTTTCGCGAGTAATGCTTACCTGCGAGATACCAGCGAGATACCAGCGAAATTTTCGCGGGATGGTAAGTAGCGAGATACCAGCGAAAATTTCCAGATCAGCTTTTTAAAGGGCATTTCGTGGGTCATTTGTTTTAAACGTCTCCCATCCTCTCCCAAACCTCTGGTTTAATGTTTCTACATCAAAACCCAACTAAATTCAAGTGTTTTTCATTCCATAAACATCTCTAAGGTAATCTTTAACTCTTTTCATTGATTTTAATCCTTAGATTACATTTTTGGGGTTTTATGTTCATAATTGGGATTTTCTCAAATGGGAGTTGGAAAACTTATTTTCTGTCAAACTTTTTTATTGGGTTTTGTTTTAAATGATGATTTGGTTTGGTTGTTGGCCCCTTGTGGCAAAAATAACATGTATTTAGGCAAGATTTTCATATGTTCTTGCATTGTTCATCATACATGTATAGTGTGTGCACTCTATGTGTTTGATAAAATGCCCAAATGGCATTTTCTCGTTGTTTTGGACTCCGATGAGTACCAAACTTTGGGGATCACCATAATTATTCATGTTTATCATGTTTTGATCATTGGTGGTGTGTTTTGTACACCTTGCCCCTTGAGTGCTTTGCTCTTGCATTAGTCATGCATCACACATGCACACTAGATGCACACTAGATGCAATTTGCTGCACACACTCTAACACTTGACATGTTTTTGCATTCACTCATGCTAGTTAAGTCTTTTTAGACCTTTTAGCACATATAACATGTTCTTGTGTCCATGTCATGCCTAGGTTCATATCATGTTCCATCATCCTTAGCATGTCATGTTCTTTATGCTTTGTAGCAATTTTTTAATGTTTGTATTATGTTTGAGCTTCAGTTTCTCATTCATCTTACACTCCTCATGCATCATCTTCATATCTTCTTTTCTTTCCCTCCCTCTTGATTAACGTGTCTATTCGTGACAAAAAGGGGGAGAGTATCGTCATTTCTATATGACTCATGTGCACACTCTTAGGGAGAGAAATTCTACCTTGTGCACATTCGTAGGGGGAGAAAGCCATAGGGGAGATGCATATACCAAGGGGGAGAAGACATTCTTTTTGAGAAAACCTTGATTTACTTTATACTTGTTTTCTCGTTGCTTTATGATGCTTTGATATACTTTGTTGCTCTCATTGCTTCGTGTTTATGTGTTGGACATGCTTTTAACCTTTTGCTATTGTGCTTTATTGGTTGCATGTTCGGATGATCATTTGCTTTGCTATATGATCATTACAGTCATTTCCATGACTGTTTTGGTGTTTGATCAAGTTGCTCACATGTTTCACATCCTGTTTTCTTGATCGCATTTTACTTGTTACACTATACTTGTCCGTTTATTACTTGCTTTACCTTGAGGGTCTAATGTGTTTTGTGCAAGTGTTTCAGGTTATAGGTATATATGTTCCAAGTTCATCACAGCTCCTATGATTCATGATAGGGGGAGTGATATGATAGGGAAGTACTTTATATTTTGTACCCATGTTGCTTATGTAAGCTTTAAGGGTTTGTTTGCATGCATATTATTTGTAGGTCTTTGTGGTTTGTGCCATGCATTTGCAATACCTTGCTCATGCAACCTTCATGCATGTTTACTTGTTGTTAAATGTCATGCATTTTTCTTCAAGTACATCACTCTTGTGCCCATGTAGGATTGTTCCTAGATGCATACACGTTCTATGCATTGGTTGAGTGATGAACACTCTTGTGCCCTAGTAGGATTGTTCCTAGATGCAAATACTTCGTGTATTTCGCATTGGTTGAGTGTTGGAGTTGCAAGTGACTCTTTTCAAATGAGCTAATCATCTTGCAAATCCGGATGTTCGTTCCATGTGTGAATGAGCATAGTAATTGCTTTTGTATAGTGATTACTTGGTTGATCGTGCCATGATCTAGTGTTTCTATTTCGTTTTGCTCGATCATGCTATTATTGCTCCATATGCTTTTCAAGTTTTTCTGCATACAATGATGTTATTGTGTTGTTGTGTTTCAGGAGTTACTTGTTCATATGTTTCAAGAGCACTTCAGAATCTAGAATTAGGTGTGAGTGAGTTTTGCCTTTGTTCCCAAACTCACGTTTAAGTCTAGAGTCTGTTTTAGGGTTTTGTCACGGAATAGCCAAAGGGGGAGATTGTAAAGTTGTAATTTACAACTGTGTTTTTGTTGGCTTTTATTCCGTGCCAAATTTGATTGTAATTATTTTCAATCGTTTATACCCTGTATTTATTGTGGGATTTGTTGTAAGGGTTGTATGAGAGAGAGAGTGTGTGAAGACTCAAGAAATTGAAGACTGAAGAGTTTTCGCGGGTATCTCGCTACTAAGCATCCCGCGAAATGGTGCATGTGCCCTGCACGTGCTGGAAGCTGAAGAGTCATTCCAGGCTGTCATTTTCGCGAGTGTCTCGCTGGTAAGGCCTTCCCGCGAGACAGTCGCGAAACTTTCTGCTTGGAGGATTTTTATGAGTGACCTTCTTACCCTTCACCCACTCTATATATATACCCTCATTACCCACATTTGTTGGTGTGGCTATTCAGAGAGAAAAACCCTAGATAGGTTTTCTACAACTCACCCACCCATCTTTTGAGAGAGAGCTACTCCTCCTTAGTGAGAAATCATTATAGCCTCTTCTCCATCCCTCTCCTATTATCATACCTTGAGAGGAGATTTATACCCAAACACAACCCACACCTATTCAGAGTGTAGAAGGTGTTTTGGAGTTGCTGGGAAGCATTGGAAGAAGCCAAGGATGGCAGATGCAACATGGAGCTTGTTGCGGGATCCGGAGAGCTAGACAAGACAGGGTTCCGAGAAGCCTTGTTGGAGTAGGAGCTTGGAGGGCTTAGGTACATCGGGTAGATTAGGCTTGGAGGGTCTCTTGCTAACCCATGTATCCCAACTGATTGTCTAGTGGATCGATTTCCGCTTGGAGGGCGGCGGAGAGGTTTTTCGCCGAGTTCTTCGGTTTCCTCTTCGAGAACACGTCTCGGTGTTTTCTGTGTTTGCACCCTTCTTCCCTACTCTTGTTTATTTCATTTTTACTGCTGTGTTGCTTTAAATATGGATTAGAGTAGTTGTTGTGCTCATACGCTTGTGTTTACACTATTCCGCACTTATCATTAAGTTAGTGTAAAATCAACCAAGCCGTAATTTTAATTTGGGGGTCTAAACTGCTCGTGTGTTTTCAACACATTTTCGAGCTTTCAATTTGTATTCTAGTGGAGAAAGGGTTTGAAGCTTAGTGGTGAAGCTGCAGTTGACAAAATTACTTTAGATGGAGTTCGAGGTTTGCGTGTCATGTTGAGTGCAACTGTTCATGATGTCTTGTACTACATGAGCCCCATTTATTGTCAGGATATTATTGACTCGGTATGGCTCCTGCGTACTCTTGTACTCATTTCTGTTTCTATTTTTTAGTTCTTTATGTATAATTAAGTTGAATCTATTTAACTTCAGTAAAATCATCACTTATTGGAAAAGGATTTTTTTCAACTCTGCACTTCTAACTATCCATCCATTTTATAATATTCTGTTGGAGATATCATGTTCACTGTTGGCAATTCTTAAGTATCTTCATAATACATATTTTATCAAGGATACTTTATTTCTATTAATCTGTCTATATCATAGGAATTTTTCTCCTTCCAGCGGGGGGTAATAGGAATTCATGTATTGAGTTAAGTTGTTGGAGGCTTAATTCATTAGTAAATTAATATTCTAAAACAGTACAAGGAAGGTTAATTCATAAGTATATTAATACATAGGTACATTAACTCAGTTCCTTGCTTCCTTTTAATTGTTGGGGGTTGGGGCGCCGGGGGGGGGGGGGGGGGGGGGGTGTGAATTTCATTATATGGAAATAATGAAACTCTAATGTTGCTACATAAGCTTTTGAAAGTCTACATTTTTTTCACTGTCATTATTCTAAGATATTTTTTAAATTGAATTTAAATTCTACAAACCTTCTTTATTTATATCCTCCGTTAAAATCTTGCCACATCATATTTTCTTTAAATAGTATGATATAGTTCTATATAGAAACACCATACTAATAAATGCCTATTAATAGCTACCATAAATATCAAATTTCATAGTTAGTAAAGAGAGAGAGAGAGAGAGAGAGAGACAATTATATTTTGTTTTATTTTTCTCTGCATTACATGGGTTATTGACTAGTTCTTTTATTAAAAGGAAGGCTAGTGTACATGATCATACATCAAGAACTAAAATACCATGATAAACAACTGTTGGGGTTTCCTTAAAAAAAAAAAAAAAAAAAAAAAAAACCCCTATTGTTTGGGCAATTATTCTTATTTAAGTAGTGGGAGAGGAGGAAATTTCATTCCATGAAAATAATGAAACATTACCTATAAATTTTTTTTTTTTTTTTGAAACTTTATATTCGTTTATGGGCAAAAATTAGGTACAGTACCTTAGATACAGTACCTTAGGTTCCTCGCTTAAAATTTTGATATCTCTCCAATTTAACCACCCAAACAAACGGCGTTAAAACTAAATTTTTTTTTTCCTTCTTACTTCTTTTTCCTGTACTGCAACTGCAAGAGAATCCAAGGCTTCGGATCTTTCAAATTGTAGGATTTGTGCCTTCCACTGAAGAATAAATAGATATCATCATCAAAAGCAAACAAAAAAAGCCCCAGCAAAAAAATAAGGAAGAAAGGGGAAAAAAGTAGGAAGTTTCCTTCCTAGACTCGCTCTTCATCTTTGAGTCCAACGACTCGCCTCTTCTCAAAATCGTCACCTTCTCCATCACCAGACCGGTCTTCGCCACTCTCCAATCATCCGCAGAGCTCAACCTCTTCAAGACCGATGGCTCCACCGTGGTGACATACCTCTTCTTTTCTTGCCAGACCACTGGTTTCCAGCTAGATCTAGTGTTAGAATGGTTAAAGTTAGGGTTTCCATAGTTTCTTTGCGATAAAAAACCGCCGGCTTCTTTATTTTCTCCTTTCTTCTTTACTTTTTCGCTGGGGCTTTTTTGTTTGCCTTTTATGAGCACTGTGGGAAAGCAGAAAGCATAGCTTTTGATGGGCTGAGATGAGAACAAGTTTACAGCTGATGGGTTGTAGTCCCTTACAAATAATCTTTGCTACACGTAAGTTCCTTGAAAGTTGTTTTAACTTTTAATATAAGTGGACTTCTTTGTTTTCCTTTTTGTTCTCTCAAAAGGAGTACCTTCACTATCTTCATAGTTATTTTTATTGTTTTATATGATTTTAGTTGCAGTGACTATTGGATTTATTTGGATTTCCCACGGTGCTTTTTGCTTTTTACTTTATTTGGATTTATTTGGAGCAGAAAGCAGAGCTCATCTATGTATTCTTTAGCAGAATGCATAGATCCTACAATTCGAAAGATCTGAATCTGAAGCCGTGGGTTCTCTTGTAGTTGCAATACAGGAAAAAGAAGGAAGACAGGAAAAAAAAAAATTATTTTTAACACCGTTTGTTTGGATTGTTAAATTGGACAGATGTCAAAATTTTAATTAGGAAACCTAAGGAACTGTACCTAAGTTTCCTTCCTTTATTAGACTATTAAGGAAGGTTGGTCTACATTATCATACAGCAAGTTCTACAATACCATTATAAACAAATGTTGGGGCTTCCTTAAAATAACAACACCACCAAAGCTGTAGTCCCAAAAAACTGTTTGGGAAATTATTCTCTATTTAAGAAGTGGGACAGTGATCAGATTAAGATCCAATCAATTTAAGAGTATTCATGATATTCTAACATCCAAGTGTCAAATGGGTATCAATTGCACGATATGACTGTAGGTAAACAAGGTTAGAAAGAACTGGCTGGTGCAGCATAAAGCTGATGCAATACCAGTCATGACGAGGCAGATTTACAATAAAGAAACAGATTATAGCAAAAGGTAGGGAGAGGTATAAAGTTAAAGCTTAAGGTAGGGAGAGGTATAAGAGTTTGGGTCTCCAGGCTCTAGAGGCACAAGAGATTTTTTAAGTCTTAAATTTCAGATATCATATGAAAAAAGAAAAAAACTGTTCATATGGCGCTTAGAAGACTAATAAACAGGTTCTTTTTTTCCTTCTATCTGATAAACAGATTCTTATCAGCCTTGTAGGATTTTTTTGGGTAAAAGGTGTACACTGAAGATGTGCTCTGGGTTTGCTCTCATAGGAATTTGGTTATGATCAATAAGAGGATCATTAGAGGATTTTTATGCATTCATATGTATACATATGCAACAGTTGCAAGGGATTTGCTGATCATAGTTATTGATTAAGGAATTCTTCATGCATTACCTTTTGTTGGAGATATCTTGAGCATATAAGATTACATTGATTTGTATTCTTTTTTGAAATGACATTAATAGATATATTTGTATTAAATATTTTATAACTATTTATTTTCTTCCTCAGCAACTTCAGCTGTTGCTTTGAAAAAGTAAAATTTTTTAATTAGTAGTGACCAACTCAAGCTATTAAGGACATTGGAGGTAACAGCATGATTAGTACTTGAATTGATAAAAATACTTCCTCCTCCAGGTATCCATCCAATTAAATCGGTTATACTTGAAGTTTCTGAAGAGGAATCCAGGCTATGATGGAAAGGTTTGCAGCGGAATGCATCCCTGGTTTTTCTAATTTTTTAAAATGAAATATAAGTTATGTGCATAGAATGATATGAATCATGCTAACATTTATATAGGTTTCAATATATGGGCATTCGTTGGGAAGTGTCCTTTCCTATGATATTCTTTGTCATCAGGAGAATTTATCCTCCCCATTTCCAATGGATTGGATGTACAAAGAACATGCTAGAAATGAAGAATCATCTCCTGATGTGAACAACCAGTCTTCTATGTGTGACTCTTTGACAAAGCTGGAGGATAAAGATTTCACGGTTGTTAATGAAACTGAGGACAGGGTGGATCACTTTGAGGACAAGATTACTTCACAAACAGATTTAGATGCTGAAAATGAGGAAGGAGATGCTGAAGATTCCTCAATAATTGTGGGTCCTATCACTTCAGATTTAGATGAACTTACTGCAAAGTCTATGGACTCCAAGCAACCAGGTGGTGAGAAAGATGTTGATGAATTACTTTGTGATTCTAGTGACATACCTTCTCAGAAGAGGGATGCCTTGAGTGAAACTACCAACATGGATTCTGGCATCCAGATTGAGGGTTTAGAGAAAATGACTGAGGACACGTGTTTTGATGAAGGCAATAGAAACAAAGCAATCAAATTGCTGAAGAAACAGGTGTGACTATTAAAAATGATCATTTTTCTTCATGGGTTTCTATGGAACCTTTTGTATAACATGTAATATTTGCTGCTTCAGATTGATTCGTTAAAGACCAAAATAGTGGAATTGGAAAAGCAATGTGGTGGTGGAGATACAAGGTTGCATCAAGGTGACCTCCAATCTTCACATAAAATTTTCCCCCTTTTTTTGTGTTTATATGTCTGAGTTTTGATGTGTAAAATATACTGGAACTAAGGAGGATCTTACAACTATTCAAGAGCAACACATAGATGAGAAGCTGCCATCTGGGCAAGATGATTAACCAATGAATTACACCCCATATATTAAGTGCACGAAGCTTGAATTTAAGGTAAAGAAGGGAGATTTCTGGATCCTTTATTGTGCAATTTCTTTTTTCCTTTTTGCATAATGGAGTACCTTGTTCTTTACTTTATCTAGTGCTTGTGGATTTTCAAAACTAAATGCTTGCATCTCTGAAGAAGAATGAAATTGGTTCTATGTTTAGTTGCAAATCAGATCTGCTCATATTTTGGAATGGGTATATTTTCTCATATGACTAAAATCTTTTACATCAGGTTGACACATTCTTTGCAGTTGGATCGCCTCTTGGAGTATTCCTCGCCCTTCGTAATATTCGTATTGGCATTGGTAAGAGTTAATATGCATATGGATTTAAGACCCTGTATATGTATGGGTGCATGAATATCCTTTTTACTAAGAATGTTGATATCTCTCTGAAATCTTCCAAAGTTCTTAAATGGTTATAATCATCTTATGATTAATTAGTCTAGATATTTAGTTTGTACTGATAGTATAACTTTCTTTTTCTAGTATGAGCTAAAGTGTTTAACATCATGTGTTTATACTTCCATGTAAAATTTCCGCTTTTTTAGAGACTAAAATGTAACTGAACTTGATGCTCGAAGTTTCTAATCAATGTTCATTCAAATACTTATTTGTGGACAAGAGCTTCCATATTTCTTAATTTTGAGTTGGGCTCTGACTATTTTTTTACTTTATTTAAATGTAATCTACCTGATAAATATGCAGAGGTCTGTGCGGAAAGTTAGTTATCTATAAATGAGTTTGTGGTTTGTGTTCTCCTAGTAATGGGCATAGGTTTGTTCAGGATTTGGTGAATTTTGGTAGGTGTCAGTCTTTTCTCTTGGGGTTGCTAATTTGCTTTGTAGCTTTAAGCTGTGTCTTTTTCTTTAGTTTTGAATTTCTGTCACTCTTTTATAAAATTAAGTAGTTTCAGATACGTGTTCCAGATTTAATGACTTGCTTTTCGTCTTTATCCCAGGAAAAGGAAAGGAATATTGGGAAGAAGAAAATATAAGTGAAGAGATGCCAGCCTGTCGGCAAATGTTTAACATTTTTCACCTGTTTGATCCTGTGGCATACAGGTTAGTCATAGTTCCTCTATTACATTGACGTTTCTCGTTTTTGTTTTGTTTTCATTTTCTTAGTAGACACTTTATTTTGTTAGAATTGGGTGTATGAAGGGCTGGATGTGGTTTCAAACAGCTAGTTTGCCTTTCCTCTTCTTGATTTTGTTGGTGGATTGATTTCTGTGTGCTAGTTTCTGGTTCCATTTTTATTGATTTATTCATCATTATTTGATTCCTCTTGCATACTTAGATGTGTAATTGGGTTGCAACTTGCAACCTTTCAATGAACTTATTTGGTAAGTACTTTTAATTAGATCTGCGTAAAAGATGTAGTGTTGATGGCTAGAGAGGAGAGAATATAAAAAGATTGTGTGAGCTTAACTCCAGAGTGGCTGCCTTCTCTTTTATATATCATTTATGAAGTAAAATTACAAGTTTTCTCGTGTTGAATATTAACAAAAGAAAAAAGAAAATGGTGCATGTAAGGCATTGCATTGCTTACTTTTAAGGGAAAATGATGTAAGCAAGACATATATTTAAGTGTGCTATTTAATAAATTTTAACTCGACTGCTGGAAATGGAGAAGGGCCCCCTTTCCTCCTCTACTCTCTTGCTCTTTCTACAAACTGATACAAACGCACACACACCTGCCCCTTTTTTACTTTGCACAAACATACACATCAAACCATGGTGGTATAAATCAGTTATAAGTTTTGTTATAGTTGTTACCATTTTTCCCTTTTATATTATTTATTAGAATTTGGTAATCTATGGCAACATTACAGCACATTAAAGAATATTTTTTGAAATTTCTTTCAGAATAGAACCACTTGTCTGCAAAGAATACACCAATAAACGCCCTGTTCTTATACCTTACCACAAGGGTGGAAGGCGGTTGCATATTGGATTCCAGGTATGGCTCTTTAACAACACATAAATGTGGATTAAAGTCTCGTTCTCTCCCTGTCTTTAATATGCTCATGGTCTGTGGTGTAGGAATTTACTGAAGATTTGGCAACTCGTTCTCATGCAATCATGGATCATCTACACTCCATAAGGGTGGGCTCTATTAACCCTTCCAAAGTTAATATATCTCTCTAATTTCTTACATGCAAGAGTTTTATTTTTCAGATATCTATATCTATATTCTATATATATATAAAATAGACAAAGCTGAGAGAAAGTGAGTGCCTACAATTAAGGACGTGTTGACAAATCAGAAAAGTGACGTCACTTAAAAAAACCGATACTTTATATTGTTTTACCACGTTAACACCGTTTGACAGTGGCAGTATATATTTAAAAAAAGACGGTTACAATAAAATAAAATAAAACATAGCATCTAAAAATACCCCAGCGGTTTCTCTGAGGGAATGGGCAGATTAGCTGTGGGTTGGGCAAGTATGTAGTAAGTTAGGCACGTTTGGAAAGAAAACTGAAAAGTAGCATCTCGAGTTTTAGAAACTCGAGATCTACATTAAAAATCGAGTCTAAAAGACTCGATTTCAGTCTGTTCATGCTGCTGACCTAGAGAATTGACACACCTGGAACTCGAGTCTATAAGACTCGAGTTCCACTGTGCAAAAAAAAAAAAAAATTCAATGTGTGGAACTCGAAGAGTTCCATTGCCTAAAAAAAAATTACAACGTGTGGAACTCGAGTCTTATAGACTCGAGTTCCATTGTGCAAAAAAAAAAAAAAATCAACGTGTGGAACTCTTCGAGTTCCACTGCCAAAAAAAAAATTACAATGTGTGGAACTCGAGTCTATAAGACTCGAGTTCCACTGTGCAAAAAAAAAAAAAAAGAAAATTTCAACCAGTGGAACTCGAGTCTTAGAGACTCGAGTTCTACTGTGCAAAAAAAAAAAAAAAAAAAAATTCAACGAGTAGTCCATATGTGAAAAAAAAAACCACACAGGCCCGTGAAAATTTCAAGGAACTCGAGTCTATAAGACTCGATTTCCACTGTGCAAAATGAATTTAAGTAACACTTAAGCCCGTATAACACAAGTGCTCACAGGACTACACAGCCTTCCCACCCAAAAACAGAGCATTCTCACTAAGTCTCTCAGCCTCACTAACTGTCACTCACCCATAACTCTCACACCACATTGCCTCTCACTCTCACTCCCACTCTCAAACTCTCACTGCTCTTTCCTCTCAACAAATTCATATCTCAGGTATGGGTTTGCATAATTTGATTGTCATTGTAGTTGGGTATTAGTTGTCTATGGGTGTGGGTGTGAGTTTGACTATCTATTTTGTAAATAGTTGACATAACTTAGTTAAATTTCTGATATTGTGAATTATAGAACTTTGTTTTGTCAGTGTTAATTTTTTGAGTCTTTTTTTGCCCATTTTGTTATCAAAATTTTATTCATCATTTCTAGGCTTTTATTTTTATCATGATCTTACTAGTTTTTTTGACTTTGTTCATCATTATTTTGGGTATGAAATGGGTAGTGAATGAATGTAATGAATGGGTATCATAATCAAACGCCTGAAAGTAATTCTTAAAATGCACTGACCTATACAATACATGGCTGTATAAGGAATTGATCATTATAAAAATAAAAATAAAAGTATAAGAATTGGTCATTTTGGAAACAATTTGGTATCTGGTAATGACATTTAAGCCTTAAGGATATGGAATACTTTCGTTTTGTGAATTTAATATGTTCTATGTATTCTTTAAATATATATATATATATATATATTTTCCATACCTTTTATTTTTTGGGGTTGCTCCACTAGATATGTTTCAAATTTTGTTCTGAAGCCAAACTTAGAACCATGGGTACCACAAGTTACATAATGGCTATAAAACTAGTAATTACCTATGAAAATTCTGGCTTGAATATGTTCTGCCTTAAGATCACATTACTTTTTTTTCCCCCAGTTTACGACTATGTGATTTAACTGACATGGTAACTTGACTTTAACAGGTTCACAATGCCTGAAATTGAGATAATCCTATACCACGATGGTCCGCTGAAGAATGCCAATGCGAACAAGGGGTTGCCATTTGAAGGGCCGGGTATAAAGAGCTATTATACCCAAATTGATCGTAGGTTCAAGACCCTTGACGAACTGAAGATGATGGTTATGGAAGAGTTGTGTGAGAATCCTGCTGTGCACAACATAAAAATGACTTATCGTATGCCAAATGAAATCCTGAAGCACCGAATTAATTACAAGTACATGGCAATAGAAACAGACAAACATGTGAAGATTATGTTTGACAAGTTGGAGAGAATACCTGAAGTAACTAACATTGAGTTGTACATATAGTTGGAGCCGCGTGCAAAAGTTGGTATCAACGAAATCTAACAAACACAAACAAGTTTACATTTTACAGTTCCGGATGCTCAATACAAGTATTTTACACATGTAGAGCATGATAATGTTCATGCCGATGATCGGCCTGATGATGATGAGGATGAGGATAAGGATGAGGATGAGAATGATGATGAGTATGAGGATGACGATGATGATGACGACTATGTTGATGGGAGTACTGCCATTGACGATGAAGATGAGATTGAAGAGAGGATTGAGAGAGGGGACTTTAGGGACTTTGAGAGGGACATTGATGATTATGAGACATTGGACGATAGTGAACCTAATGCAGACAATGTTCTTAGTGTCCAAAACATTACGGACACAATCTCTGCCTACGCACCTCCTGCTTTGTCATTTTCTGCAAATACTTGGGAAAATATAGTTGATCCTTCACATATGGAGATACCATTTGTGTCTACTTGGAGAGAGGGGATGAATTTGTACAAAGGCTTGACTTTTGCCAATAAAGCGGAGGTGCAGCGTGTATTAACACTGTGTGCCCTGAAGGAAAACAAACAGTATGTGATCAGTAGGTCGACGACGACAAAACTTTGTGCAAAATGCGTGGATGAGTCATGTAAGTGGTATGTCTGCGTAGTCATGAAGCCTAATCTCCAGAGACTATGGATGGTCACCGTGTACAAGGGTCCTCACACGTGTATACGGACTGGGGTGCGAAATGATGGTAGAATGATGAATTGTAATTTTATTGCATCAGACATTCTTAAGAAGTTAAGTGAGGATCACACTACCCCAATTAAGCATCTTAGATCTATGATAGAGTCGAAATATGAGGGCCATAAGCCTTCTTACTACAAGGTATGGGATGCGAAACAAAAGGCGATTGGGAAGCTATTTGGGAATTGGGAAGAGTCTTACCAGAGGTTGCAAAAGTTGCTTATGGCATATATTGATATGGATCCGACTACCCAGGTGTTCTATCGTATGACATCCACCGATGAAGATGACACCGTATTATTGAATTATGTGTTTTGGTCTTTCGGTCCAAGCATTGATGGATTCAAGTATTGCAAGCCGGTTATCAGTATTGATGGGACCCATCTGTATGGTAAATATCAGGGAAAGTTATTGGTTGCAATGGCAACTGACGCTAACAACAAGGTATTCCCTCTTGCCTTTGCTGTTGTGGATTGTGAGTCAGGGTCCAGTTGGAGGTGGTTTTTACAATGCCTTAGAGATACGATTGGCCACGTGATACTTGACGAAGGCATTTGCATAATTTCTGACCGACATCTTGGTATCAAAAATGCCATTGCAAACTGGCCTAAAAGGGATGATGGAAGAACACGGGTATTTCATAGATATTGCCTTCGACATGTTGCGAGCAACTTCAACACACATTTTCAGAACTCGACTCTAAAGTCAGCTTGCTTGAAAGCAAGATATGCTACTCAGGTAGTTAAATTTGATACCACAATGGAGTCCATTAAGCAGGTGGAAATTGAGGCCATTCGGAATAAGAAGAAGGTGACGGGGAAGGATGGGAAGGAAAAGAATCAAGATTATCTTCCATACACATACCTAATGAGCGAGTCTGTGGATATGTGGACCCAATCACATGATGGTGGAAGACGTTTTGGGGCAATGACAACCAATATATCAGAGTGCTTCAATGGTGTACTGAAAGGTGCACGGGGCCTTCCTATTGCCGCGTTGGTTGAGTTCACTTGGTCCAAACTTGTTCAATATTTCCACGACCGGCACAAAGAATACCTTAATCGCCTGTCAGAGGTTAAGAAATGGAGTCAATATGCCTTTGACAAGTGGGAAGCAAATAAGCTTAAATCTGAGAAACACTATCTCAAGCCATTTAACAGTGAACAGATGATATATCAGATAGTTACTTCATTCACCTGTAGCGTAGGAGGGGGAAACCACAATTATGAAGTTCGGATACAGGAAAGAACATGTAGTTGTGGGAAATGGCAAAACATAGGGATCCTGTGTTCATATGCAATTAGAGTATGTGACTATTTAAATATTGATTCGAATGCATATATTCACCCATGTTATGGTTTGGACAATGCCCTTAACACTTATCAGCATGCATTTGTGATTCCCAAGTCACAATCATTGTGGAGGGATCCCATGGGGCCAAAGTGGTTGCCTAATCCAGCATTGTTGCGGGCCAAAGGTCGACCAGTGAAGTCAAGAATAAGGAATGAGATGGATGGAGTAAGGAATAAGGATCGAGGGTCGGGATGGCAGAGGGAGGATGCAGATTTGATAGAGACACAACCCAAGCAAACATGTGGATTGTGTCATGCTTCCGGGCATAACCGTAGAAAATGTCCGTAGTCCCGTGGTGCTTCCACAAGCAGTAATGTTCCACAGTAGGTACGTAGATGGAAAAATATTATGCATTGGTTAAATATAATTGTTGTTTGTTCTACCATTAACTAATGTTTTTACTTTCTTGTCTTCTAACGTGATTAGTCTACGTTTTGCAGGCATGCTTCCATGGACGCCGTTTTTGTTGTGCGAATTGCTGATCTTAGGAAAAGTGACTACGTTGTATTGGCACATTGAACTTTTTGGCTTTTGTTGAATGTACTTATAATTCTCTATCAAATGTACCTCTATGAAGATTGTGATTTGAGTAATACAGTTAGAATTGCAAATTAAGCATGGTTGTGCATGTTTAGAATGTTGATATATTGGGAATGCCTTTTTGTTGTGATGCAAATGTAATTGCATTGTAAAACTATATTTATGAATAAAGCGTAACAGTTTCTATAGCTTGGTGCGAGAACGCCTTTTGATGTAATGGTTGTGCATTTACATTCTCAACTTCTCTGCCTCTCAATGAGTGTTAGATTACATTCTCAGCTTCTTTATCTATGTTTCTCAGCAGGTGCATGTACACATTTCAGTTCTTGATTTGCCTACATGTGTAGGAAAAAAAAAGGGCAACAATCTACCTGAACAGGGGATTTGCCCAAGTAAAAAAAAAAAAATTTCCCAGTAAAACTTGAGTTTATAAAACTCGAGTTCCACTGGGAAAAACAGAGCAAACAGGGCAACCCCTTCTGCCTGAACAGGGGATTTGCCCAAGTGAAAAAAAAAAAATTTTCCCAGTGGAACTCAAGTTTCTAAAACTCGAGTTCCACTGGGAAAAACAGAGCATACAGGGCAACCCCTTCTGCCTGAACAAGGGATTTGCCCAAGTAAAAAAAAAAAAAAATTTCCCAGTGGAACTCGAGTTTCTAAAACTCGAGTTCCACTTGGAAAAACAGTGCATCCACAGGCCCAAAAACCAAAAAACCAAAAAAAAAAAAAAAATTCCCCAATGGAACTCGAGTTTCTAAAACTCGAGTTCCACTGGGAAAAACAGGGGAAAAAAAAAAGCACCATTCTGCCTGAACAGGGGATTTGCCCAAGTAAAAAAAAAAAAAAAAAAATTTCCCAATGGAACTCGAGTTTCTAAAACTCGAGTTCCACTTGGAAAAACAGTGCATCCACAGGCCCAAAAACCAAAAAACCAAAAAAAAAAAAAAAAAATTCCCCAATGGAACTCGAGTTTCTAAAACTCGAGTTCCACTGGGAAAAACAGGGGAAAAAAAAAGCACCGTTCTACCTAAACAGGGGATTTGCCCAAGTAAAAAAAAAAAAAAAAAATTCCCAGTGGAACTCGAGTTTCTAAAACTCGAGTTCCACTGGGAAAAACAGAGCATACAGGGCAACCCCTTCTGCCTGAACAGGGGATTTGCCCAAGTAAAAAAAAAAAAAAATTCCCAGTGGAACTCGAGTTTCTAAAACTCGAGTTCCACTTGGAAAAACAGAGCATACAGGGCAACCCCTTCTGCCTGAACAGGGGATTTGCCCAAGTAAAAAAAAAAAAAAAAATTTCCAGTGGAACTCGAGTTTCTAAAACTCGAGTTCCACTTGGAAAAACAGTGCATCCACAGGCCCAAAAACCAAAAAACCAAAAAAAAAAAAAAAAAAAATTCCCCAATGGAACTCGAGTTTCTAAAACTCGAGTTCCACTAGGAAAAACAGGGGAAAAAAAAGCACCGTTCTGCTTGAACAGGGGATTTGCCCAAGTAAAAAAAAAAAAAAAATTTCCTAGTGGAACTCGAGTTCCTTGGGAATTTTTTTTTTTTTTTTTTTTTTTGTTTGTTTGTTGTTTTCCGGCTCCAAACTTGCAATACTTTTGAATATGGCTCTGTTTAATTGCTGAACTAGATGAAGGTTGTGTGTCTCCAGCAAAGAAAGGCTTAATTGTTTTAATAAAAACATCACACAGTTGGTATTGCCACCATGAATACATAGTACTTGCTACATTTTAGAATTTATACGACTCCAAACTTGCAATACTTTTGACTATGGCTCTGTTTAATACTGAAAGTATCCATTTACAGCTAAATGACAAGTCGTCTGGATTTACATTTGTGGTCGGAACATAATCAGTTGGCCTATGTACCATAAGAACTATATATGGAAGTATGGAAGCATAAACAAGAAGCATCCAACTTTATTTAACCAGATAAAAGTTGGCACTAGGTTATCCACTACTTTGTTTTTCTACACAACCAAGCCCCCTAAATCAAGAAGAAAAAGTTATTACATTATCATAAGGTTCAGACTTAAACCATTACTCATATTGGGTGTGGCTAATTTTCATCAACTGCAAACCGTGGTAAGCCAAACTCAACCTTCAGTTGCACTTTGACACAACCTTGTTTAGCCAGTCCAAGCTCAACAGCTTAATACTTTATTCAAACCCGTTTGGACTTGTGAATAGTTAATACTGTTGCAAAATATGCATTTGCAAACGTATCAAACCATCATTAACTTCTTGAAACTGTCTTGCCACAATACAATGAGATTCCCCTCAGATTCATTGGGATTTCCCCTTCAGAGATGTAACCAACCAAAGAAAATTGCAACAAGCATGTAGCAAGACATTCAATCTTTCGTGCTAATTGTTTTAATTATCATGACATTCAAGCTGAATAATCAGATGTTTATAAAATAAAATAAAGTGTATCAGACAGTTGGAAACACAACAGTTGGGGTTATTTTGGTCTTAATACTGCCTCCCATGCATGTACAATTGTGTGAATTATGTGGCAATATATTGAGTAGGCTCTATGCGAGTGATTAGCTCATTCAAGATAACAGCACATCACAGATATTAGTTTCAAAGACAGATATATGGTACATTGTTATGTATCAGATAATTTTCAAAATCCTAGATCAAAACTAGGACAATGCAAAGCATATCAATTTGTCTCAGAAAAACACAAATCAACTGCATTAACTAATTTAACTTACACCCAGATATCTGTCTCGGTATGCATCACTAATCGCATTTACCATATGCACCAGAAACTTGAATGGTCTAGATAAGCATAAAAAGAGTCAAGGGATGTTTAGTGGGGTTGGGATGGAACCCAATTCTTTGATGGCAGGTCCATATTCATACAGACTTGCCTCTTATGACAATCTTCACTACCTAGTAGCTATAGTACATTCATTTTGTTTAACTTTATTATTATTTTTTTTTTACATTAATAGTTACAGGCGGGGGATTTAAACCCTGAATGTTTCAGTAAGAAACATCAGGAAGTGCCAATAGAGCTAAAAGGCTCTTGGCAATTTTGTTGAACATTTTAGTAGTACTTTCAGCTCGGGCTTATCGGTACAAAGTATTAGCAAGGCTTGCAATCAACACATTAGTAACAGAAACTAACACTATTAAGTTAATAAATGAGATTGTCAAAACAAAGAGGATGGAACAAGGAAAAATTTCTCAGACCGAGGCCCGGTCTTGTAAAACTTCAATTGAAGCAGGATCACGATATGTTCAGTCACAGAAATTGTAAAACTTCAATTGAAGCAGGATCACGATATGTCAGTCACAGAAAAAGTAACTGTTGCGGCAGAAAAGATGGAAATACTGAAGACCAAAAAAAAAAAAAAAAAACGAAAGTTTCACCACCCCTTCAACACAAGTCTCTCTCAACTGGGAAGTTGACCCAATTCCATCCATGTGTATTGGACAATGATGATTAGTTAATGCAATGTTGGGCGAGTAACTCGCGGCCTTACAGGTGTCTTTGATGGACTTACCCTACAAAATCAACAATATACAAGATAAAGTGACATCAAACTTAGTTAAGGACTTGAAAGAACAATCCAGTCCAGGGGCAAACCTGATGGGTTGGGTTCCTACTATCATCCCACTGCAACTCAGTGCAGTAGTGGCACTTTCCGCCTGCTCAGGAAAACAAAATAACATGTCAGACTTAAGCAATAGCCATTTACTGCAATCAGAGCATTGTGGCATAAGGTTTTAGATGACTCAAACACATCAATAAATCATTAAAAAATTTAATTAATTATTCAGTAAAAGCATAAATCATAAAAAAACTGTTTGCAAATGTGTCTCATGTAATCTACAATTGATAGTTCAATGTCACTGTAAATGAAATGTTTGCAAATGTGTCTCATGCAATCTAGAATTGACCCCTTTTTTCTTTTTTCTTTTCTTTTTTTTTGGGGGGGGGGGGGGGGGGGTGTTGAATGACCCAATTTTGACAAGAAAGAAGGCCCCAAAAAAAATTAACAATGTCTAATAACCACAAAAACTAGAAACGATTCATGTAACACACAGTAAATTATATTGCACAAACTATAGAAATCCTCTTTCAAAAAAAAGTGCTGGTTCCGCTATGATCTTCCTCCCTTTTCTCAAATATTAATTTGGAAATTTGTTTTTCTCAATGCAGAAATGTGTATACACCTCACCCATGGCGATGAAACATTGTCCCTTCATCATAAATAATTCACACACAAAGGGGACTCATGAAGCATATAAATTTTTTTTTATAGGTCTCATCAAGCATATTAGATCACAAGTAAACATCATTGTGTATTATTGTTATTACTAATTGTTTTCATGATAAATGGAAGTGCAGGCACAATTCTAGGAATGAAATATGTCCTCCGTAAGAATAGGGTCATGGGCAACTTCGTAATAAAAAAAAGAGACATTAATTTATGAAATAGTGTTCTACGTAAGTATCCAGGCATGTTCAACAAGATAACATTGCCAAAATGAAAGTATCTCAGCTAAATTGTATAATACAAACATGGTAGTGAAATTCTGTTAAAGAAAAAATTCTGTTAAAGAAAAAATTAAAACCCATAACCAGCCAAAGAACACAAATAAGCAAGAAAAATAGAAAATCCACTGAAGTTGAATGGAACAATACGTTCACTTTTTTTCACTGGCATATAACCGATGTGATGTTAGTTGGCAAATGGACAATGTGATCATAAGAGACAAACTGTTTGGAATACTACAACCAAATTGTGATGCAAGGAGCAAAATCATTTCAAATTTTCTTCCATATTTTATTTTTGCATTTTGAACTAAATTTCTTTTTGAACTTGACTTTAATCTTGTTGAGGATTATGTGAGATTATGTTTTGTACTTGGATTATTTTTCTTATTAATTTACTCCTCGAAAGCCTATTTAAAAGGGCTCTGATAATCATAGAAGACGGATTATTGAGGAATTAAATTTTATAAATCAAGTGTTTTTCATGAGAAAAGACGAGGGAAATTTGCTTATGATGGTCTGGTTAAGTTCAGCGGAGAATGAAAAAAGGTAGAGGAATTTTTTTTAAAAAATTAATAAAATGAGTAAAAAAGGATATGAAAGTAACAGAAAATATGATGTTAGATAGAATAGAATGAAGGATTAGAATACATGTGGCCAACCATGACTAGTCTGTTGAGAATCTATATCCAACCACAAAATTTTGGGACTAAGGCTTAATTGTGGTTGTTGCTGTTCATAATAAAGAACAATTCATCTAATAAGCATCTCTACATTCTTCAGAACATATGCCAAAATTTCAAGAATAAATTAATGGATTGAAATAATTAAGTAGAAGTGTCGCTTACATAATGAAGAAACTAAATAGAAATTATAAATAGCATGATTTAGTGTTCATGAAATTAGACATGCGAACCTCGTTCAAATGGTTATAACAGTTTGAGAAAAGAAAATAAATAAGAGCTGCTGGCCTGGGCACTTTTATCTTATGTTATAGAATACTAAGTTACTAACCTAAGTGGTTGAGTGACTAGTGCAGCAGGAGTGACATCCTTGGATGTCTGTGTATTGCCATTCAATGTCACAGCAATACTCCCACCATTAAGCGAATTTCCAGAGTGCTCTTCAGCAGGCTGCACTACTGAATTTTGCGGCTCGATAAATGCCTTGCTTTCTTCAGCAACACGTTCATTTAATATACCATTGGCATTATCTGAGTATCAAGCAGCTCCACATACTCAACTTCAATATTCAAAGGCACCAAATAAATAAAATTTAACAAATTCAATCTCAAGATAGAAATCATTCTAAAAAGACAGATTGCCATTCAATCTCAAGATAAAAAGGTTTTAAAAGCCACAACCTGATAATCTGGTCTAAAATCATGCCCCCACTGGCTCACACAATGAGCTTCATCAATAACAACCCTAGCAAGCAATTCCCGAGCATGTAAACTCTCCAGGTGCCTCAAAAGAACATCACTTCTGCATTAAAGAAGATTGGTTTCCAAAATTAACAAAATAATGAAAAGAAAAGAAACAAAAGTTCAACTGCACTTTTCAACTCCATACTTTGGTCTTTACAATGTCCCTTCTAAAGATCCAGTTTGTACAATCAACTCTAATCTATGAAGACACAAAACATGACAGCACAAACACGAACATGACATGACACAATAAACCAAAAGACAAGGGAGACAAAAGAGTACAAAAATACATATTTATTTATATACAAATACCATGTGCACATCCACACACGCATATATAGAATATCATGCATATAATATTTGTGCTACTTTGTAAATCATTCTCAATTCATAATTTTAAGTAAAATATTCTATATTCATTATTTATAAAGGGAAGACAAGATAAATCACATATAACACAAGGTTGACTCAAAGAACCATAATTTCAGTGGCTTAGTTGATTTTTAAAAGTGAATTAGACCATCAGATCACGTTTAAGTGTTTAATATGTCCAACTCATTCCCAACTTTAAAGACAGATAATCAGATATTCTATTGCAGGTCTATCTTAAAAGTGTCCGGCATGTGTAGCACATGGGCACTTAGACATATCTGTGAAATGTTGCTCCATAGCTCCTAATTTTAGAAAGAATGGCAAATAACCCTTCCCCCCCCCCCCCCCCCCCCCCCCCCCACTTCTGTCCAACCCACCCACAGACAAAAAAGAATGCCATCAAATGTATTGATAGAGTCCGAAACTAAAAGGGAAGGCACGCACAAACAAAGAGCAACGTTTTTTGGGCTGAAACAGAGCATTGTTTTGGGCTGGAAAAAGGGTAACACGTTGAGAAAAAAAAGAAAGAAGGGGCGCCAAAACTGAAAAAGAGGAAGAGGGACTGAACTGAAGAAAAAAAAGGACGCTGAAGCAGAGAACAGGACAATAAGTTGTGGAGACTGAGAGTAGATATTTTTTAGCATTCATTTTCCTTCCAATCTTCTCAGAAAAATTATGGTGAATTCGTTGATGTTGAATTTAATTTTTAGCATAAACTAAAGTTTCTTTATTCTAGGAAAACGATGTAATCTAGTTCCGAACTATGCTTGCTTTTTCTCTGTTAATTTGAATTAATTCTCTTCATGTTCGTCTGATTTATTCTGAGCTTATTGCTTCTAATTAACTGGCCATTAATTAGATGATTTTGATCTTGTGATTTGCTGTCGAAAGAAGGAATTATAGGATAGAACTTGAATATTTCGGCATAGGTAAATATAGAGATCGAAAGATTTGTATGAACCTATGTAGTATTAAAATCGTTGGTCTTAATGCTGTCTTGTTTTATTAAATTGCATATTCTTGTGTAAAATGATGAACAAGAAAGTTTCCGATTGACTGTCGAAAGAGGCTTTTGGATCAGTTTGGAGATTGCTAACAAATAGAGAGAATTAAATTAAATTAGTTAGATTCTCAACAAAAAAAAAAATTAAATTAGTTAGATGAGTAAAGCGTAGTGAGGAATTAGGTGAAATCGATTTCCTAGAAGTTTTCTTCCCATTAATTCAATTTTCGATAAATTGATTTTGTTCTAAATTCCAATTTACAAAAGCCTTAGTGACTTATCTAGATAAAATCAAGATTAGCATAATTTTGGTATTTGTCAAAAGTAAGTTACCAATCCCTGAGGGCGATACTTTTCTCATCACTTTACTATAAAACTACGATACTGTGCACTTGCAGTTTTGCACCGATCACTAGCTCACTTACACAATAAGACCATCACTTATATTCCTAGCTGCTGCCCTCTTTCAATTGTAACATAATTGAACTCCTATCCTCCAATCTAAAATCCAAGGATCACTCCATCTCCCAACTCTCTACACAACAACCTAGGCTCACTATCATTATTTTTCCTGGCCACCACCATCATTAATATCCATCATTACATCATCATCACTTAACCATTTTTTCCAAACCCCAACAGTCAAACTACAATCATCAAAACCACCATCAACCAAAATCAAAATTCAAAATGATATATAATTCAAAAATTAAATCTGAAATGGTTTTGGTTGTGCTCCCTGCATCAACTACCCTCACATAAACTTATGACCATGAATATTCACCCTAAACCCATCAAAAACCCACAAACAAAACCACCATCACAATCCATTAAGCTACATCATTGACATGCCCTAGACTATCATCCACTAACATTACCATTGTGGTCAACTTGCAACCACAATTGTGTAAACACTGAATGACACAGCAAACCATTATGACAGACCACTTAGTCTAATTTTAAATTCATATAAGATCCTTTGTTTTTCTCTTCAATTTCTCCACTTCCTTTAATTGGAAGTGGAGGAACAAGTACCTAGGAAGTAGGAAGTGTATTGAAGAATCCGTTAAAGAATTAGGAACTAAAATCCATATAATCAAGAAAAGAAGAGGACAAAGGGACACTGCCAATCACCAACATCCAATCATACAGAACCTTGAAGAATGGACTTCAGCATTGCTATTAGTCATTGTTCTATTGGTTGTGCAAGTGATTGAAGAAAAAACTAGGTCATGGCTTTAGCTAGTTTAAATCTTTGGTGATTAAAGAAAGCTCAAGAATGGTTGAGCTACATCAACAATTGGGCAAAAGATGGCTGGTTCATCTTGGACTACTAGAAGTATCAATTTGTCCTATATTTGTTATAAATAGCATGCTTGTCCATTTCTACTGTTTCTTCATCAGGCAATAGTCAAGTAATGCAGCTAAAGTAATAGGACATATCAGTGCATGGTTTTTTGCAAAATAGTAATCATGAAGATTAAAAAAACACTCACCTGGCAACTTTCTCTGGTGTCACATATAACAGCTTGTATTTACAGTAATCAGAGCATAGCTCTCGAAGGATCTCCTGCTGTTCTGTCCATTCCATATTGGCACTTAAGTAAGCAGCAGGTATGTTCGCCTAAGTGCAACTCAAAGAGAAAGAAAATGTATATCGTTCAATAAGCAGCACATAAATAGTCCAGATGGTATTGAAGGCTGCAGACATCAGTGATAAAGCAAACATTACCTGCAATAGATGCATTATCTGATCTTGAATAAGTGACACGAGGGGAGAAATTACCAATGTTATACCTGGACAGATAAGAGCAGGGAGCTGAAAGGAAAAAAAAAAAAAACAAACAAAAAATTCTAAAGTGTAAACTCCCATAATGCAAACGAGAAAAAGTTAAATTTCCCAATAGTAACAAGGGAACCCTACACTATACAAGTTGCTTGATCTAGAATACCACTGAAATCAAGCATATAAGAAAATGAACAACCAAAACAGGCCAGAATTATCAATGATGTACTGACCATAGATTAGAAAATTAGAAACAACAGTTCAGCAACACGTTCAGCAGGCTGCACTACTCCACTTTTTGTCATTAGAACCTTCAATGTAATTAACTTCAACATACTTAGGAACATACGGTTCCCTCTCCAAAGGGCCTGATGAAACATCAAATCTATGTACAGAGGAGAATGAATTCCATCGTTCATTCCCTCCTAGCTCACTATTCAGATTTACCTGGGCTTCAAATCTCATTGGCGTCTTGAAAGCAGTTGCTTGAGGTGTTTCATATTGAAATGACCTGATGGCTGTTGTGGATGTAGAATAATGTGATCTTTGTCTTTCCTCGTCGACTGAATTGGCACGAAGATACCCATCAAGCTGCTGAGTTTGCTTATTTAGCTGTGACCTAACAATAAACAAACATTAATTGGCTCATTCCTCTTTACAATGATGATTAGTGTATTACAAAAACATGAAAGAGTGCTATTATGAGACAACAAAAGGCAATATAAACCATTCTGCATGATTAGTGTATATATTCAGAATTTCACTTTGTCATTTCCTCTGAACAGATCCAATATATGTAGCAAATAGAATATTGAACAATAATTACAGATCAGGTGGGAAGCAAACCTACCTTGGCAAAGCTTCTCAATGTGCTCTGAGGTGAGTTCATTAACATTATCAAGCAGTTCATTTGATATAACGATTAGCATGTCCTTCATTTCCTGCAAATGAGTCGTAGCTTCGGGGCACAGTCCTAGCTGCATTACGACCAAAATTTAGGCATATGAAGCTGACAGTATACTAAAATGGATTCACAATTGAACAGAAAAAATATGCTACACCTACCTTAAGACCATGACTACAGTTTGAGCACAATTCCAGTGGCAAACTACTTTCATCTTGCCTAGAAAAATTATCTTTATCTATAGTTGGAGTAATGGGTGGCAGCTTAGAAATTGATGGTTGTGGTGTGCAAGTTGATTGGTGCCGTTCCAGTATATGGTCCACATCAATATTCTGAACCTAAAGGTAGTAAATAAGACAGATGAATGCACAGAAATCAACATTGACATCAATAAAGCGAAAACAACATATGACTTTAGATACATAGAAATATGAGGACTACTTCAACACTTAAACTAGAAGTACATGAAATAATTTGTAACCAGCAACCTGGATTCACCAGAATAACCTCTGAAATCTTCATTTGCATATGTTCATAAGCAAAACAGCAAAAAATAAAAATCACAACGTTCTTTGAAAATGTAATCCAACAGATACCATATTACAAACAAACTCAAATTTAGCTACTTGATCAGTGCTATTTGAGGCACTTGAAACTATGCCAACTTTCTTTTATTGGTAAAATTTTGCCAGCTTGATGATATCAAAACAATTAAAAACATAGAGTTCCAACATGAATTACTCCTAACCAAGTTAAATTGATTAGAGCTAATTCAGGTTATTCAAGTTTCATTGTAATTCATAAATAACAGTGATATGAATTACCTCAAGTATGTCATCATCATCCACGTTACCAGCAAAAATTCCTACAGACTCTTT
The DNA here is from genome assembly GCA_023621385.1 of Quercus gilva. NCBI lineage: Eukaryota > Viridiplantae > Streptophyta > Magnoliopsida > Fagales > Fagaceae > Quercus > Quercus gilva. Next base: position 71,475,514 of record CM042476.1, read on the forward strand.
TACTTGGTCAATATGAACAGTATGATTGTTGAATGATCTATCCAAATTCTGAGAATGAGAATTGTTGACTATTGGTGCTCTTATCTGACTCTTTTCAGCTTCCATGGCTCTAAAATTATTTGATGAAAAATTATTGCCCATGGACCTTCCGGGTTGACTAATCTTACTGTTGGTTTCGCTGAAATTTTTATGTGTTTGTATACCTTCCAAGCTTCTTTCAATGCATTAGCATGTGCATTAGCATGTTGAGACAAATTAACTGTAGGAAGGTTATCATCACATTTGAGCCCTTGACCTGAATTGCTCCGGCTGCATATAAATAACAAACAATTAACTACACAAGCTAGGAAAAAGGAAAGGAAATTGGTGCCCCAAAAAAAAAAAAAAGAGAGAACAATTATAACTCTTGCCTCATGTGCATTTCCATAGTCATTGATAAGCATATTCGCCTACCAAGTTAACGGCTCCCCATTCTCAAAATCCACATATTAATACAAAAGCCTGCCATATAAAACCTCCTCAATAACAAATTTCAATGTACTACAAAATAAATGAATTCCAGTCTGCAAGTAATTTTGAGAAGATACAAAACTAAAGTCGAAATTGAAAAACCCAAGGTAATAAAGTAATTAAGCTAACCAAAGTAGACATAATGAAACTGGAACATTAAAAAAAATTACATAAAACCAAAACAAGAGTATTCAACCACTCCCACTCACATCCACAAATGAAAAACTAGAGAGGACATCCGCATAAATATCAAGTCAAAGAAACATGTTTTTTTTTTTTTTTTTTTTTTTTTTTTTTTTTTTTTTTTTTTTTTTTTTTTTATAAAAGTAAAAGAAACATGTTCTAAAAAGAAAAAGGAAAGAGCAAGTAGAAATAACTTCTAAGGAAAAGTAATGATGTGCACTAGATAATTATGACTTGCAACATTATCATCAGTGATTCACAAATTCATGACTCATGCGGACATGCAGTTTTCACAAATCCAATGAATGAGGCAAGAGCAAGATTTTTTTTTTCTTCGATAAGTAATAGAATTTTATTGAAAATGGAAACAACTACTCTATGTTCACAATTATGAACATAAAGCACTTTGAAAAAAAAATACAGGCAAATTAATCAGAAGAGAAGCAATAGGGTCAGCTGCCAAAGCCAGTGCAGCTGGCACAGCAATCTGTGCTATTTCTGAACCAAGTTCGTCCAGTTTAAAAATTTGTCTGCTCATAAAGTAGAGGAACCAATCATTAGATCTTACATACAAAGAAAAAAAAAACCCAAATGATATTTTATAAAAACAAGTCAACCCATTATCCCGCATGTGAACAAACACCCAACAAAACAAGAATTGCTTAGCATCAATTAGAGCTTGCTTTATCCTAAAGTGTAAGCTCCTACTTGCAGTGGTGGGCCATCGGTGGGCCATCATTAATCATGTCACCAACATAAAAACCAAAAAAAAAAAAAAAAAACACAGTATTCTCATCCAATCCTGGTCCAAACAAACACCATACTGATTCTAAAGTAGAAATAACAGCATTTTGCCAATTGGGTATCTTTCAAATACAGTACCCTTTCAATTAAAACCCAAAAAAACCAAAAAAAAAAAAAAAAAAGAACACAGCCACACCAAAAAACACAAACACAACTATTTGCTAACTGTTAAGAAAAAAAAAAAAAAAAAAAAAGCAAAACGATCATTTTGTTTTGACAGAAATGGTTCCAAAAAAGTGCTCCACAAAAATTAATGTTTCTACATGGATCAAGTTTATGTCTTGATACAGACTTACATACATAGACAAATATGTATTAATTTGGTAGAGTTAAATATGTATTAATTTGGTAGACTTACATACATACATAGACAAATATGTATTAATGGAGATAAATTTTCAAAACTCAAAATCCATCATATTTCTCAAAAACCAATTGAATTCAACAGACAAAAACTATGACATTAGAGAATTTACTATGACATATATCACACATGCACCATCCATAACACAGTAATTTGCTGCATGCATCTTTAACAAACCTCTTTTTCAAGGTTCACCAATTTTGCGTTTTTTAACCCTCGTGTAATGTTTGGGTGGGGGAGGAGGCTGCGGGGCATCAGCCTTAGGCGCATCATCGTGCTGCAAAGACATTAGATGCATACAATCAATATTCGATGCAATGATAAGAGTAAATAGAATATTGCAAAATAGACGTAAACATCGTAATTAATGTTATCGTACCATAGAGCTATCTTTGTGTCCTATTTTGTGTCCACCTGTCCCACAAGTGGGTGCTCTTCTAGCACGTTGCGGTCTACCTCGTGGGGGTGACGGCTGATGAGGGGGATGCTCGTTCGGTACATCAATATCTGGCTGTAGCTTGTCAATCCCAACCGGAGGTCCTAGAGGGTCGGATGAGGATGAGGTCTGTGGGTAATGATGCTCTATGTACAGGCCAGGAGTGGAGATCATTGTCATGGATTCAGTACGGGGTGGGTCCATGGGCAAAGTGAGTGCACTGGAGCTAGTGGGTGGGTATAAGGGTGTCTCAGGGTGCATAGGAGGGGTAACGGGATTGGGCTGCGAAGGTGGGGTGGGTGAAGGGACCTCAGCTTGGGGAGATACATCTACCATGGATGGAGGGACCTCAAACTGAGGAGATGCGACTGGGATGGATGGAGAGACCTCAGGCTGGGGAGATACATGCGGGGTGGGAGCATGTATCTCAGGACTACTTACAACCCGAGGGCTTGTTGCACACCGACCACGGCCCCTAGCTGCACGTGTGCTTGGGCTTACTGTAGCTGGCCTACCACGGCCCCTAGTTGCACTTGTGCTTGGGCTTACTGTGGCAGGCCGACCACGGCCCCTCGCTGCACTTGTGCTTAGGCTTACTGTAGCAGGCCGACCACGGCTCCTAGCTGCGCTTGTGCTTGGGCTTGCTGTATCACGGTGACCACGGGTCGGTGTAGTTACGGGTGCTGCACTTGTGCTTGGGGCTACAGTAGTTGCTAATTCAATTTGGGTATGGTTGTTTGCCTGCCCAGTGGTTGCAGGATCACCACCAAGCCCAGCCACATTATATAGGATGCGCCGAACATGGTTGTGTTCTCGGCTGCCTGCAGGAAGCCAATTCAATAACGCTACATGGCTTTCAATCTGAAACAAAGAAAGAACCAGTATAATCAAAATTTTTCACATTTATGTAACAATTATAGAATGCAAAATATAGTACTTATTACTCTACTTAAATACTCATCTAAACTAAGAACAAAAAGTTTTATTATGAGTCATGCAACATAAAATCTTTTTAAATGGATGTCAGTCATATCAAACCAAATTTGTTGACAGAAGAAATCAATTGATTCTACGTTCGTACATGTACTAAATAAAAAACAAAGCAAGCAATAAAATATAATTAGAACACATTACCAACTGATGTAATCTAGCGCTGTTGCGGTCGACATACTTTACAGTGACCGGACGATACCATTGGTAATAGTCATGATCGCGGTCCATCTCACCAATCTGAAGAGGTGCTTGGCAAAGTTGTTGTTCTCTGCTATTCCATGAAATGATACACGGTTCATGCTCCTGCCTCCAATTCTTTTCCACCTTCCCACGCAAGTCTATTCTATGCAGCCTTTCATTGTACACAACATGGTCAGGCCGCCCTTGCGCCAACCCAAACTGTCGAAGGACACGGTCCGGGTGGTGTGGCTCCACTATGCAAAAACACACAATCGGCACCCTTGCTGTCCACGTACCCCTCCCTGCAACGCAGAAGTCAGGAAGGTGGACGAAATATGCCTCGTATGGCTGCCACACAATCTACAATAGAAACAAAAAACAATTATCACAGCATCTAAAAATGTGAAACAAGGGAGAATACATAGATACAAGGAAAAACAAAAATTAAAACGGAAGATATGTTAAAAAATGAAGCAATGATATTCTTAAGGAAAATTAACATAACCAAACAGAATATTTTAATATTATTACCTGGTTCGGCTTCATTGTAACTAATTGCTCACGATAGTAGACCAAGGTCATCTCGGATGGCCTACTCTTCAAGCCTGGCACCCGCACCCACCTACAGTTATGAGCGAATAACATAAGATAAGTAGCTACTTAGTTACTAAGAAGAGTACATTGCATAACACACTAAATATCAAAAAAATACTTACTTAAAGGCAAGTGGAGCATACGGCCACGGGCTGTAATCATATCCAGGTGGGGGCTCTATCCTCGGGCACAAGAATGGCAACCTTGCCCATGCCCAATACTGGACCAAGGTGCATGCCCCACCAATCTGCGATGCATTTTTCTCGCTTGCTCGACACAACTCTCTGTACAACCAGGCCAGGCAACCACTGCCCTAGCTGTACTGTGGCGGATCATTCAGGTTCCGCAGTTGCTCCAAAAACATCAGATGCACCCTATCTCCCGATTTGTCCATAAAAAGCTTATCCCCTAGTAGTGCTAAAATATAGCACCGGGCATACTTGTGTATCTGAATTTCCGTTGTGTCATCAGGCAGTGGCGTTGCAACGGCTTGAAGAAGGCGCCTGATCAGAATTCTTTGCCCCAGCAAAGTTTTGTTGTCATTCGCCGGAGTAAAACCAAGAAACTCCTTGCAAACAGTGCTCCAAGTTCCATCAGACACAGCAGTCGGCCCAACCAAGACCTCACCGTCTATTGGAAGTTCGAAAATGACCTCTACATCTTGTAGGGTGATTGACATCTCACCGTGTGGAAGATGGAACGTATGAGTCTCCGGCCGCCATTGCTCAACTAGGGCCGTCATGAGGGAATTATCTATCTCTCTGGAAGGGGCCCTAAACAATCCTTCAAGCTTTAGCAACTTGATAATGTCAATCACCTGATTATCTCGCATTTGAACGTTTGGCATCTCCTTAGTATGACCACGGCACGTAAGTAGGCCCGGGTCCTGCAAAATCAATAAAAATTATAGCAGTTGTTAGAACTATAAATACAACTTTGAAAGAACTTGCTAACTAAAAGTCAAAGATAACGTAAAAATTAAAGCAGTTGTTAGAACTAGATATTTCACCTCGCCATTCCAAATGTCCTCTGATCGATGATGTCGTTGTCGCGTCAACAATGACTCATCACTAGGACTAGGCTCCAAGATCTGTGGCTCCTCATCAATCGGAGGCTCCATACTGCAAAGAGTGCTACATATTTAATTAATTAAGTAAATAAATAAAAATTTTAATTATTTAATTAAATAAATAAAATAAGAGAGGATAGCACTACCAAATATGAACAAAGGATACAGATCAAGATGACACTCTAGATGCAAATTCCTAACACTTTCAATTGAAAGAATAAGAGAACAGCAGGGATAAACTTAAAGAACAGCACATAAAATACTGTACTTAAGTTTGTCCTATTCCTTATAACCCATATTTCAAGCTATATTTAACACTTTTCAAGTAGCCCACCATTAAACAACAAGACTTTTTTTTTTTTTTTTTTTTTTTGAGTTCATTTAAACAACAAGACTAGTAATATTTGATTAAAAAAAAAAAAAAAAAACAAAACAAAACTAGTACTGTGATACAAATTTGTCACCAAACTGCCAAATTTTAACATTGATGACTTATAAGGTAAGGGATATGGTACTAGTGCACAGTAAGAAGACCACGACAGTTAAAATCAACTATTCAAAAAAGTTCAAATCAGATAAACGGATTACATTCAATGAATCAACATAGAAAGTTATCAAAAGTGTAGTAATTATTTGGTATTTAGCAATATAAGGAAATTGTATTATCTTCTCTCATATTATAGTAAAATTTACTAATTAAATTCATAACAAAATCTGCCATGTATATGAGAAGGTGGAATATCACCTAATTGACATTTTCCATAAAATTTATGACTAATATTAAATTCGGGTAGTCTCAACTAATAAATAAACTAATACTTTTTAATTGAATACTAATAACAAATTATAAATTTAAAGGCTAGTTTTCTACAATTGAAAATAGTAACAAAAATTGACCTAACTCTAGTAAAACACCAAAAATTATAGTACATCAATCCTTTAATATATATATATATATCAATTTATTTTCGGTGAATAAGACTTATCATTAAAAGAAAAGGAACCTACAAGAGAAAGTACAAAAGCAGGGAACAAAATCATCCCAATCATGAATCTTAGGGAAAATTCAGGGATGGAATATATGAGGATTTTTCTTTCAAAGTTACACAATACAATGGGCAACAAAACTAGCTTTTTCTAAATAGCATGTCATTAACATGACCATTCAACAAAAGAATCTAAAACAATTATAGTTCTAGACTTTTAGTAGTAATAGTACTATTTTCAATGACCCATTGTGGGGAAGTCGATGTGATTTGATATTCTTGAATCACATTTAGTGCATCTCCTTCACAAATAACAGATTTACCCACTAGTTCTACTATCCTTAGCAAAATAATTACAACCCAGAATACTTTTACGGAGCTGCCTAATGGAGTCTATGAATTATTATATGGTTTTACTAACAATCTTACTTATCAACAAATATCTACTTTATGGTCCATTTAGGATTAGCCAATGGAGTCTATGAACCATTGGCTATAACCAAAAATTACTATAAACCAATTTTAAACAAAACCCAAATGGGCATGTATCAAAAGCAACTGAAAACCCAAGTAAATCCACAACCTAGAAACAAAAACAACAGCAGCAACAACTCCTTCAGTCAAAATAAGTTCTAACATTTACATTTCTAAGAATATGTAACCCACCATGCAAAAAGCCTAATTCTATAACATAAATTCAGCAAAGGAGGAACGGAGAACTACCTAGCAACCGAGATGAAGAACGACGGCGAGATGAAGAGCGATGGCGAGATGAAGAACGACGACAGCTAGATGAAGAACGACGGCGAGATGAAGAACGACAAAATCAGCTAGAGAGCACAGCGTACCTGATTTCGGAGTGAGAGGGAGTAGGATTTTGAAAGTTTGAAAGTTTGGGAGTGAGAGTGAGTGTATAAAGACTGTTTCTGAAACTTCAGGTAAATATAAAATGTTAAACAGAACTCGAGTTTTAGAAACTCGAGTTCCTCAAGATTTCCACGTGGACAACTCTGTCCAGATCAGCAAATGAGGAACCCCAAAAACGAGTTTAAGAAACTCGATTTTTATTTGGATCTCGAGTTTAAAAAACTCGAGATGCTAGTTTTATATATTCTTTCCGTTCTGGGCAACTAACGAAATTCTTTGTAAATTATAGTTATTTAGCAAGGGTGTTCCGGTTTCTCCTCATCAGACTGCTTAACATTTTCTCTCTCAAAAAAACCCCTGGCGATACTGCGATAGAGAGAAAGGGAAGGAGAAACAAAACCCTAGCGATCGCTTCTCATCAGACTCTGCGATCCAGTGGAAATTCGTACAGCCGGCCATCTCCATATCCTGCCGGACTTAGACCACCGCAACCGGCACCCGTCAAAATTAAATACGATCAAAGTTTTTCAGTTTTTGCGGTTGCAGATCACGAACAGAGGTTTTCAGGTTTCTCTTCTTTCTTTTTTTCGCTTCCTTTTGGATTTTCTTTCTTCGTATGTTTGTTGGTTTGAAACACGCTATTCTGATCTCTGTGTATATGGATTTGCACAGAAGAGATGGAAGTGACGGTGAGTCTGAACTTTCGATCGGGGACTTTCTCCTTCCCTCTCTGTATCGCTAGGTTTTTTTAGTTGCAAGCCTTTTGTTTATTTTGCTTTAATCGTTTTTTTTTTTTAAAATTATATATATATTTACACACACACAAAGCCCATATGTTCTGTTTTTAATTTTAGAAAGTGGGGCTTTTTTTTGAGAGAATCATTTGGGCATTATTTATGATTCAGGTTTGGTTTGATTGGTTATGATTTCGGTTTTTTGGTTAGAAGTAGTTTTGTTTAGTTTATGTAAATAGACGGGTCAGAATTGGTTTAATCTCTTACCCTATTGTCTTCTTTAGGTTTGCTGTCAATTTAGGGATTTGAGATACGGAGATAGAGATCGGCGCAACTTCGTGACCAACATAATCAGAACTAAACACAGAGCGACGAAAGGTACGTATCAATTCTCTGTGTTCGAATTTGAATTGAAATTTGGATGTTCATTCTCTTGCTTTAGATGCTTTGTTGTGAATATTAAATCTTATGGCATGGACAAGAATGGTAGAACCCTAGAATAATGAGAGGTGATGGAGCAAAAGACATGATAGAGCAGACCAACTTATATTTTTTTCTTTTTCTTTTTTAGATTTGTATATTCCTTTTGTTCATGCTGTTGTTTTCTTCTTTCTTCTTATAAAAATTTCATCCAATGAATTCTATTTAGTTTTTCTTTTCTTCCTTGCTTTTTTCCTGCAACCCTTCTTTGGCAATTGTTATTGTTGAAGGGCAGAGCTGCAGTCCCTAAGGAAATTAAACACCGTCTCAGTATCAAACAGGAAAAATTAATTTGGGGCTGTTAAAATAGTGATTTGGAAATTTGAGACTGTAAAATAGAGAGAGAAATATGAGCCTTCGTACACTGTCAGACTGCCAAATTTATTACTATTAAAGTTTTTTATTTTAATCTTTTAAATTTGAGCGTTATTAGTGATTTAGATTGAATATTCCATTGTCTGGTCGTGTTTAATCTTTATCATATCTATCTTAGTTGCATTAGAGTATAGAGTTTACCATCATTTTTCCTGCCGTAATTTTTCAGGTTATAGAACTCTTTATATAGTAAATTTTCTTGGTGCTTTTGGTTTACTTCGTGGATATTGTATATTCAGTTTTAATTGAACTCTTTTTGATAATAACTCTATTTACTCCATTATATTTTCCAGTTTGGAATGGGTAAAGCATATGGTTTAAATTTGTTCGGATTATACACTGATATTATCTCTGCTCAAATTAACTCTCTCTTTAAAAAAATTATTGGAATTCTTTTATCTCTATAATATTATTGGAATTATATTAACTTGAGTATTTAAATCATTTATATTGAGCAAAACATTAAATAGTTTACAACTAAACCTATGGACTCTTTAGTCTCTGCTTATAAGTCAGACTTAGAAGGCCCATATAATGTTTTTATGTTGTGAAATTCTTTAGTAAACTTTCCTTCTTCTATCGTAAACTTTTGGTGTGCCTGAACTACAATCCATTTAGGGTAAAATTTCTCTCGTTCCCTTCTCCTTCCCTGTTCCACTTCTCCATCTTCCAAAACACACTCCACGGCCAAACCCCTTCTTCATCGTCCAAAACCCAGACCATAAAGGTAGATAGTTTGGTGAAACGGTTTGGTGAAAGAGAAAAAACGCAAAAGAACAGAGAGATTTCGTAAACTGCAGAAGAACGAAGATCGAAAGATAGATCGATAACGTTACAAAAGAGAGATCGAAAGTACCTTCAGTCGAGATAATGATCCTGTTAAAACAGATGAAGAACAGAGATCGACAGAGAGATGAATTTCAGGGCAGCCACCACCTTCATGCAGTCGGAACTGTTACCGGTGAAGGTTTTCTTTATTCTTTTTAAAATTACACGATAAGTATGATTTATGTTTCAGTGTTTCGATTTAGCCATTTGGGTTAGATTTTGTTTTGATCAATTATAGGATTAGATTTGGTTTATGGTTAGGGTATATGTGTTGCTTTGGTTTGGTTTTGGATTTTTGAGTTAAAATTGTTTTGGATAATTTGTGGATTACAAAGCAGAGAGTATTTTTGGTCTCTTTAATTTCTTTACGCTTCATGAATTTGCATTCTTAGCAAAGAGTTTCCAATAGTATATTTCAATAGTAGATTTCATTTGACATTGATTGATTTCGTTTTCAAATCTGTGTAATAAAAAATTAAAAGGTTTTTCTTTAGCTTTTCTTTTTCTGGATTTGTAGGTGGAAAGGCAAATCCTTGGAAGCAATCCAAGTCTGGGTAGAAGCATTATTACCAGGTATAGTTCCCACTATGTTCAATTTGTTTTTTATTTATTTATTTTTTATTTTATATATATATATATATATATATATCCGTTCTCTTTAGCCTGTGAAACTCCTCCATAGTTTCTTCTGCAGTCTCTTGGTTTCCTTTTCTGAAAGGAGTGTTAATTTCTATCGTAAATTCTATTATAACAAAAAAAATCTCTATTTGGATTCTCTGACAGTTAAGCAAATAATTTTTGTGTTCTTTATTATTTCTTTCCTTACTTTCCTTGGCTAATTGAAACAGTTTAGAATTACTCACAAATTTGAGCTGGGTATTAGAGAACACTAGGCCTTAATTTTGTTTGTTGAAAAAAAAAAAAAAAAAACTTAGCAAATGATTAGCACTAATATGTTGGTCTCAAATTTGTTCAATGTTTCTGTGTTATATTTGAATGTTTTTTCTCCCTTTTTTTTTTTTTTTTTTTTTTTTTTTTTCATTTATTGTGCAAAGTTTAGTTTTTCATAAGAATTATGTCAGTACGAACAAATGACTACATCTACTAGGCGTTCGACAAAAGGCTTCCAATAAGTATTTTCATTTTTTATTCTCATTTGTTTTTTTTCCCCTTCTGTTTCTGTACAGATAAATTGCCTGTGGTGGAGCTTAATGATCTTAAACACCGAAAATAGATCACAAGCCACATATGCCATTAGTGCTTTCCTAATTCCAACTCATTATTTTCTCTGTTTTTTGCTTAACTGCTATTAGTGCTGACCCTATTCAACTTCTAAGAAAAGGTTTTGCTTCCTTTTTAAGGAGCAAACGATAAAATGTTATGTCAATGGAAAATTGTAGTAATGCAGCATGTTCTTGATTAGTGAATCTCACTAAAATATTAAGCAATTCTAATTGAAGATTTAGTTGCAATTCATTTCTTGAATTAGGAAAAAGGTGAATGGACTTTAGTTATAATCATAATGGTCAATCCCTAACTTGCAATAATACTCTGACCATAACCATCTGAAGTCTCATATAATGCAATCTTTTGGCATCATACAATGACTTGAGGCAACTCTTGAATTTCATTTATAATGTATCACATAGTTTTGATAATTCAATGCATTAAGACATGATAAAGCTATGCACAGTTAACATTATTTCTGGGGCTAAAGTTTCAATAGAGTTAACTCCTTTGTGGGTTTTTGGGCTGCTTATTATAGTTGACTAAAGAAAACACGCAAGTTTGTGTCAGACAGCCTGTAGTGAACATAAAGAACCTAGACTACAAAGAGCTATAAGGAAAGGGAAACTTGAAAGAATTGCAAGAGTGGATGGCGGACAACTGGGTTCCTAGAAATTGTTAATTTCATTTTTTGATATTGAAATGGTTATTGAGGAAAATTTAGAGCGAGGAAACTGACTAAAATTTGAGTTGCTTTTAAATATGTTTCAATGGAGGTTTGAGATATTTGAAGCTGGTCAACCTCATATTAAAATGAATTTCTTCCGAGTGTCTCTCAATTGTCCTGTATCCAAGCAGAGTTTGATTCCTGCAACTTTTTAGGGTGGTGCTTTATTCTTGAATGAGTTCCCAAATAAGTTGTTTCCTTTTTCGTATGCACTTGCTAACCATGTACTTTGAGGCTCCATAATGAGATGGAAGTGCTTTCAAACTCTTATCACTATTTGATTAATATGAGTCTAGATACTGCAATGGGTCATAAGCTGTAGCCATAACCTATCCAAGCATCAATAGTAGCAACAATGACAATGACATCAAGGTATTCCAAAGTCTCTGTACTCAAACTTGACTATGTTTTTAAAATACTTTTGCGATCACTTTGGTCTTGAACATTTGCTTCTCTATTTGGTAACCAAATTTGGCTCAATTTGCAGAGCTTAATTTCAGTTTTATTTGCTATTTGTATATATCTGTATATATTACATCTTGATGTTGTTAAGTCATTTAATAGATTGCCTACAATGTGTTTGATTATAGTTATCTACGAGTTTGATATAAGTCTTAATAGAAACAAAGTTGTTAATCTTAAGGTTTTTGTCTTGGTTTGTTTCAGATTGTAATATTTGCAACAACTGTGGTAATGAATTATTCTTTTGAAGAGACACCCCTTTTCTCTTTCTCTGTTTTTTACATTGGTGGTGGTTACACTTGAAGAACTGTTTGAAATTTAGATAGTTTTGATTTTTGTTCTTGGGGGTTTCTTTTGGATCTTTTCAACAATTAGGATTGTGATTGTCAAAGATAGTCATCTGTTGCATTTTCAAATTAGTTACTTTATCTCTACTAAAAAATGAGTTAGTTACTTTATCTTTAATTGCTAGCATCTATTTTTTTTCTAATTCTGCTGATAGAACAACTTAATTTTTTTATACACAATTTGTTTGATAAAATCACTGATCTTTTGTTTTATTATAAAATTCTTAATACATGGCGGTGGAAGGGAAATAAGGAGCGTGGTCTTGTAGGAGTAAATAAATGGTCCCTGCCTGCTATGTGCAATGCTGATGGTCTTGAGACCTTCCTTACAATTTAGGTACTACCATTTTTTAAATATGGAGCTTTTTTTTTTTTAATAAGAAATATGGAGCATTGATTGATTATTGAAGAAATTTGTTTTGTTTTATTAGCGCACGAACTCTTCAGGCAATATTTAAAAAAAAAAAAAAATTGATTTGTTTCTTTATTGTTATTATTTTGTGAGAATGCTTAAGATCTTTCATAAATGGATTGGTTTTCAAAATTTGAAATACAAGTTGTCTCAAGCAAAACTTTGACCAATCTCACCATGTTTAGATTGATATTAACAAATTGAAGGCAACCAAACTTTCACCAATCTCAATTGCATGCATGAGAATGCTTCAAATCTTCCTTATTATCCTGAAAAGATGATACCTGTGGGCATATATAGAATTTGAAAATTGTGGGACTAATATTCAAGGCTAGGTTGTTGGATGAACTGATCATCCCACTTTAAATGTACATGGTATTAGATAGAGCAATCTGATCTAATGAAATAAATTATCTCTATACTCTCAGAGTGCTAAAACTGAAGCTTGATGAATAAGAGGATAGTGGAATTCTAAGTTTGTAATTATTGTAATGTTTATGGAAAATTCATTTTTTGCCATTGTGAATTTGTTGTTGAAGACTTGCAGCCATCAGATGGGATTATATATTTATGGTTAGGATAGTCCTTATTCATAACACAATATAATCCTCTGGCTAATATAGTCCAAATCAGGTTCCAAACTATGACTAATGTAAATGTGCAGAAATTGTTATAATGTACAAATGTGTTCCTTTTTTTCATATTAATTTATTCACATTTATGCCTCAAAGTTGGGTGTTGATATTTTATTATAAAAAAAAAAAAAAAAAAAAAAAAAAAAAAAAAACAAAGAAGTTGGGTGTTGATATTGATTTTGCTGCTTCATACAGGTACTAAAAACAATGTTGATTGTGTTGATGACTCTGTAGTCGACATCAAATGCTCTAATTTAGTTGATGTTACTGTTGAAATGTCTTTTGATGGTTCACAAGATAGTGAATCTTCTGAGTGCTTCAAATGCCCTTTAGAGAAGGTAATTCTTTCATTCCTTTGGCGTAGAGTGTCTATAAAGATGTGGTTTGTTGTGGTTTGTCGCAACTCCAATATGTAAATGATCTTAAAACTTTCAGTACTATCAAGTTTGCAACACAGCGGTTCACCAAGTAATATTGCTACAATAATTTAATACTTTTTAGCTTCTCTTTTTATTTTAGTGACTGTGACAACTAAAACAGGTCAGTATTCTAACTTGCTGCCTCCTTTAAGTCCTTAGCAAACATTGATAAAATTTTATTGCTTTATAATTAATATTTTGGTCTCTTTTGTAGTAAAACCAAAATGTCTTCTAGAAAGCAGTTTCATAAAATTATTAGTATGTTATTCTACTAGAGTTCAAATTTCCACTCAAAGGTCTAATAGTTTTTAATATACTTTTAGGCTTTTATTTATGACCTTCACAATGAGTTCCAGTCATGATTTGCATGTCCTAAACTGCAAAAAATGATGAAGCCATTGATGTACTACAGTGTATTACTTTTGAAATGGTGTGTGCTTAATGGCACTATGCATGCTTTCCCCATGGAGTTTAAGTTGCACCATTGCTATGTTCTTGCTACTGGTGTACAAGTCTATCATATTGGATTGCTGCATTGTTCAAGAGCTACTATTGCATTAAGGCTGCATCAATCAAGTATTACTGTTGTATTTAGTGATGAAATACTCATTGATGTACTGTAATAATTAATTATTAGTTGAAATTTACAAGGGATGTGAAATGATTCCTATTTTTTTCTTTTTCTTTTTTCTTTCTACACATTGTATAATACATTTGATTAATCAAATTTATAATTATTCCCTTTTTTTTCTATTTTTTTTTCTTATTATTTCTTCATTCTCTCCAATTAAGTTTCTTTCTTAGGAAAACACTTAAAGAATATAAGTTGCTTTGTAAGGAATACATTTAAAGATAGAACATAACAAATAAATAAAATAAAATAAAATATTCCCGCGCATTGCGCGGGTTAAAAGCTAGTAGATTTTAAAGAATGAGTCTAATATGCAAGTCCTGTGTCATAATTGGCATGTGATTCCATTCTTCTTTGAGAGTTCTCGACGCAGAACGGATTTTCATGAATAATAAATAAAAGGGAAAAAAAATCCTAGACTTCGCCACCTAAGGGTGCTTAGAATCATCACCAACATGTAGAGAAAAATCTAACTCAAATTTATTTATTTATTTATTCAAATTGAACTGTCTCAAACTATTCTTGGAGTCTCTTTTTAATAGGCTTCAAGGCTTACATCACGTTACAATTACATCCCATGAAATCCTCAGCAAAATTAAAGCAAAAATTTAAAATTCAAAATTCAAAAATGAAATCCTGTATCTTAAATAAGAAAATATTTGTAATAAATAAATATTAGAATTATGGTTAAATGATTAAATTAACCATTTTCTAACATCTTAAGCTTTTGGGAAATTAGTAATTCAACATGGTATTGGAGAAGGAGGTCCTAAGTTTGATCGTTGTCTCCACTGTACCTCCCATTTAAAATTTTAAAAATTCTGTATGTTGTGTCTCATTTATCAAGGGGGATTCTAAGCCCATATGTGAGGGACAGTATTAGGATTATGATTAAATTCATCATTTCCTAATAGATTAAGCTTTTGGGAGAATCGGTAATTTGACAATAAACTCTGAATAAATTTGATTGTGCTCTCTACATCACTTCTTTTTATCAGGGTCATTGGATCTTTACACATATTTTTTAACTTCTTTTCTAAGCTTTATGTTAGCCACAAGTTTTAATTTCAAATGCGTAGTAACATTACATTCTAAAGAGCTGTAAGATAATATAACTTCCTTGATTACAAATTAATAGTGGAAGATAAAGAATATTGTAGTACATATGTGGCAATGGTTTGGAGATGCTCCCTTCTTCTTCAAAATTTTTTGCTAACATCTTAATTGTCGTCTGAAACTTTGGTTTTATTTCTTTTGGTGATTGATCAGCACCTGCCTTTTGATCAAGTTTTCTATCCTTTTTGCCTGCTTTGAGCAAGCAGATTTTAGATGATCATATGGTTTCTCTTTGGACATATTACTGGGTTAAAATTACTGTTTTGGGTACCTGCGTTATGGAAATAGGTTAAATGGTTCTTGTACATGAAGTTGGCAGAGAGGAGTAAGAAAAGGGCTCATAAAGGAGTTGACAACATTTTGAGTGTGGCTTCAAAAAGAATCTAGATATGGAAAGCTTTGGGTGGGGGAAGGTTGCTTTAGTTTAACCTTCCCTTTGCATTTTTCTTTTTCTTTTTAATATCAATAACTGGGATTATAATTCCCAACTTAGTAGTGGGGAATCAAATGTCTCTTTGAAGATAAATGAGATTGAAAATGAAATAGAGTATTCTTTAGTAATTTTAAAGGGGCATGTGCTTGGGGGCGGGGTTTCATTTCTTTGAAATTATGGCTATGCTATTTGGTGAAATTTAAAGGTGGATTTGCCAATGAGCTGTGGCTCAATTGGCACTTCCTTTCCCCTTAGAATGGGGTGGACAGATTTTGAAATCCACTAGATGCATGTATAACTTGCCACTTATAAAAATAAAGTTGGAGTTTGAGCTCTTGAATCTGTAAGTACAATGGCACTTGTACACCACTATTTATAAATTTAAATCTGGAAGAAATTCCTTAATCTGGAAATACCACTTTTATATACTTATGTATGTGACTTTTAAATAGTTTATTTTTGCTAGAAGTTGAAATATTTTCCAAATTAATCTTAAGATTGTCACATATACTAAAGCTTCTACTTGATTGGTGGGTTCGATTTTGGCATGACCCATAATTTAGCATGGCCATTGTCAGGTTCCCATTTCTCTCAACTTTGAATGAAGTAGTGTGTATGTGCATCCAAATTGACTACACTGGTTGGGCTGGTTTCCAGTTTGGGAGGATAGAATGCTAGCTCAATAAGTAATCATGTAAATCTAAATAATCTCATATCGTTTCTGTTTATGATTAACTGTTCTCGTATTCATTTATAGTACTAAGTGACGTTGAGCTTCAGTCGGGCCCCTCAATCGCTCTGTTACATTTTACCATATTATATGTGTGTGGTGTTTGCTTTTTACTCATGCAAGATGTTAAGTTCTAAGCTGTATGCTGTCTAAACAGGTCAAAGTACTCACAGTTTGCCAATCCAGAAGCATGAATAGCCTAGAAGGTAACATAATCTTTCACCCTTCTGTTTTGCGTTACTTTTCCTGTTTCCCCCCTTTCATTGTTACTTCATATTCTCCTCCTTCTGTTCGTAAAGGTAAGGAGGATTGGGGAAATATGTCTTAACAGAGTGGTCCTCTTCCAAGTATCTACATCAACCCCCCACCCCCATTTCCCCTTTCCCCTTTCCCCAGGCCCCTGCTTTTTTTACAAATAAGAAACAAGAAAAACAGAGAAAAATAAATCAAACTGTTGCCCCACGACCAAAAAATAATTTTGATACTATAATCCAGCTCCACTGAGTGGTGGCTCAAACTAATCGGTATTTATTATGGAAATCCATTTTTTGCTATTTAAGCCTATCTACAGCTGTGTGGAGAAGTATTTTAATCAATCTTATATTCTTTGATCTATATTATTAATATATGTAAAAATTCTAATGTTTATATTGCAGAAGAGGGAGAGGATTCCCAAGAAAAAGAAGGGAGATCATATGGTTCTCTTATGATTCAGAGATTAACTGGAAGTGAAGAAGGACAGATTGATCACATGCTTCAAGTGCGTTGTTTTACCAATTTGATGCTAAATCTTACAACCATGTACATGGTCATGCACATGCACATGCACATACTGATACTGCACATATCTTTCTAATGATAACTGGGATTAGCATCTTGCATGGGTTGATTGTTTGAAGTCATTAAAAATGGATAAGGTAGTACCAGTTCAACATATAAGGACCTAATCTGATCATTGGAGCAGCTTTCTTGCCAGATTCTTTGTATGTATCCCCACCTTGTTGCATGCTAATCTTAAAACAAGGATATGGACATGGTGCTGTATACCCAGCACATGTAGGTCTTAGACATGGCAGCATTAAGATAAATGACATGATGTGAATGTTAAGAGGGTTCAGATGGATGACTCGCAACATAAGGAAAATCAAATGAGGAGTTGAGATATTGATGCAAAGATTGGCATTGCATCAATCAAGGATAAGATGTGGGAGTCACCTCAGATGGTTCATTATGTGCAATGAAGATCTACAGATGCACTAGTTTAAAAAAGTTGATATAGGTGGAAGGAGTGTTAAGGGTAAGCTGATAAGGGGATTAAAAAAATACGTGGGTAGTAGGAAGAAGATTTCCAAAGAGTTAGCAAAGAACATGACTTTTGAAGTGTTGAAGTGGAAAAAGACTCATGTAACTGATATCAATGTTGTGATTAAGATTATGTTGTGATTAAGATTAAGTTGAACTTGAGTTGTATTTGCATGTTGAAATATGTTTTTCCAATAATAGTTTGATGTTGTTCATGCAGGATAAAACATTTGAGCATCCATACTTACAAGCCCTTGGATCACATACATAAGTACCCGCTTTCTACTTTCTAAAAAAAGTCATTTTATACATAATTTTGGTTCTGTCAAGTATTGCTTGTTATTGGGCAAGTACTCACTATCTACATTGTGTGCAACTATTATCATCTGCCTTCCATCATTAACTTCTCGTTTGAACATTTGGCACAAAATGTTCATGCAATTAGCATGTAATGATTAATGTATCTGATCCCACCAAACCATGTTTAAGCAACAACTATCACTATGATTCTTCTTATGTGTTTACATTTATTGGCCTTTTTTGCATTTTTTTTAAAGCTATCCTATTTGGTTTTTATCTTATAATCTGTTTCTGCTAACCATATGGTTTTCACAATGTCAATGATTACTATATACTTGCAATTGCTAAAAAGTTTTTCTTTTTTCGTTTCTCTTTCTTATTCTTACACCACAGAAGGGTTAAAATATTTTAACAATATGTCGGATTGAGTTTAGGATATTTATGTTCTCAAAACTTTTTTTCTTTTCATCTGTTTGTAATTGTTAAATTACTGATTGTTCCTAAAGTTTAAGCTATTAGGATATGGTAGATTTAATCATTTAACCATATACTTTTAACACTTCCTCTTATGTGTGGGCCGAAACTACCTTTTAATAGGTAAGGCCCAACACGTGGGAATTTAAATCGGAGGTAGAATGGAGGAGATAGAAATTAAACTCAGGACCTCCCGCTCTGATACCATGTTAAATTACTGATTGTCCCAAACGATTAAGTTATTAAGATATGGTAAATTTAATCATTTAACCATATACTTTTAATAGTAATCTTGTTTTATGACTAAAGAAACTGAATTAATAACAGAACTACAAAGAACAGATGCAGCACCGGCTTGAATTAAGAACATGAGTACAACAGCAAAATCCGTAGGCAACAAAAATTGTCGCAAATCCATAATTTCAGTCAGAAAGAAAGAGATAAAGTTGCAGAATTGGAGAAAAAGATTAGGGAAAATTACATTTTACACCATATATTTCTAGGGTTCTTTCAAATCAAACCCAATAATTGTGGTTTCAAAATAAATCCTACAATTTCAAAAGTTTCAATTTAAATCATGAAGTTTAAGATTGTTACAAATTAAACCTTATAGTTTTGTTAGTTTCAAATTGAACTTTGGACTTTTAAAATTGTATCACTTTAAACTCTGGGCCTTTTGAGTTTGATTTGGGGGTTTGATTGTGGGGTTTAAAAATTTAATAGTTTTCTTCTCTTTTATCCCCATTCTTTGTAGTGGGGAATATAATAACAGACAAGTAACTTGAGCCTGCATGTTGTGTTGCTTTTGTACCTTGATCTTCTTTTAATTTGTGAATCTTGGTATACAGAAACTATTGGAGGGATCATGATACTGCTCTTTTCATATTAAAACACTTGTATCGAGATAGACTTGAAGACCCCAACTCACCTGTGGAATCTAGTGGGGGCAAAAGAAGAAAGTGGTTCCACAGGTTGGTCTGATCAAAGAGAGACTGTTGATGAAGAACTTCCATTAACATTCTCTGACACAGTTATGGTTAGAAATTTTTCAAGAAAAGCCAAGAAGATTTGGAGGAAGCGCTAATGATAGCAGCATTATTCAAATTCTTGCTGCACGCCTTTAGATGCATCATGCAGGTGCAATTGATGACAATGGAAGCAATTTTTGTTATTATCATATCACTGCATTCTGGGCCAAATTATCTCATACTTTTAACATTGCGGAAAGTCCTGAAATTTATGATTGTGTCATGCTGGATGGGAATGATAGTCAAAGTTACAATGAAAAGGATATGCTAGTGTCCACACCAGGGCTCACCCTTGAAATGTTGATTGAGAATAAGGGGAGTGGGTTAGTTGTGCTATGTAGCAGAGTAGCTGTTGGTTAAATGGAAGTATACTTGAAACTAATCCCTATGGGATTTAGGAGAAATCAAATGGCCATAGACAAATAGTGTATAGTGTTGTTCAAAAAAACATGTAGACAGTGACACACAACAGAATGATATAGAAAGGTGTAAATGGAACTCTCTCTCTCTCTCTCTCTCTCTCTCTCTTTGGGTGATGAGAATTGCAAAAGATGGTGTAAATTTGTAGCTTTATTGTATAAAATTTACTCCTTTTGTGGTGATTTTTTGAGCTATCAAATGGAAAACTGTTGTGGTGATTAACTTTAAAAATCAATTCACTATATTGAAATACTATTTAATCATATTGCTATTTTGCTACAAGCCGTCAGATTGATAAATAAGGTTGAGCAAATTGTTGCTTAAGATGATTGGCAAGTAGTAGCGGTATATGTCCTGCTACGAACCCACCAAGGCCGATTTGTGCATTACAAAATCATTGCAAAGAGATCAAGTCATGGGAATAACATCCATGGTTCAAACGAAAAAAAAAAGGTTTATTATCATTCCAAAAATGTACTATTATAATGTTGTCAAACCCTTCAACATGTGCGTTATGTTATGTCCTGTACTTCCTACTGACAAACTGAAAATCTTTTTGCTAAATCTCCCTACTCTAGCTAACAGTAATAGTTAATACCTACACTTAATACAAACTCCCTCCTAACTCTAAAAACATCTAGCTAATATTGATTGATATGTAAGGTTCATATTTAAGATAAATACAATTCTTTAGATATTATAAAATGTGTCATCTTCTTACGATAGCAATTAAATTAATTTAACCATGTAATTTCTTCTCAAAAAAAAAAAAAAAAAAAAAATTCAACTGTGTAACTTAGTCTTCTTGAAGAGATGGAAAAGCATAGTTCCCTAGTTTGAACATGGCGGAACATCCACACTGTCACGAAATCTTCATGCTCACGCAGGCTATGTACTCCCAAAGTTTGAACATTAATGAGTGTTCCTTACCTTTTATGTCATACATAATGACAGGAATTCCATTATCAACAACTTCGTTCTTGTTTAGCAATGGTAAGAGAGTTTTTGACATCTAGTTGGTTCAGGGATAGCCTGCTTTGGCCACTCCTTATATAACTGAATGTCAATTGCTTCTCAAAAGGCTTAGAGCATGCTCTTATGAGGCTGTTGAGGAGTGGGAATGGTGGGAAATCCGAGGGTTTGCAGGAATAGGCTTTCATGGACGGGTTAATAACCATGGTTTTCTTCGGAAACATTGAATGGGTTCTGGCTTGCTAGTATTTGCTACATATTGCTTATGCCTAATTCTTTGGTTTTTGATTTCATGCAAAGCTTTGACAAATTTCTCATCTGGCAATTGACATGCTTTATGTGAAGAAGAATCATGGCAGCTTTGTCTTCCTCGTTGAATTTGTGAAGGAAGTCATTGCTATTAACATATCCACTCAACCTTATTTTCCTCATCATTTAATTTCAGTATCTAAGTTTATATGAGGAAAGGACTACGTCTACGAGACTAATATAGTAATAGGATGAAAAAAGGTTCATCAAACTATTATTCAAATTGTGTGCTCACAATTGTATCCATGAAAAAAATTTGTGGGTCCTCCAAATATATTATTTAATTCATTTTAATAATTTTGCTATGAGGAGGGGCGGTATGGTGTCAAATAATTTATAGATAAAATAGCAACTTTATTTGATTATTATCATCAATCATAAGATGTACAGAGTTGCAAAAGCATAATTGTTTATGAAAAAAGAAAATAGAGGTGTGAATGCATTGGAATAGGTTGGATTTTACTTTGTGTTTTTATAAAAGCCAACAATTTCACATGTTGAGAAATGTTCAACTCAACCTGATTCATAGGGAACATGTAGGGTTGGGTCCGATCGTTAGAATCATTTTGCCAGGCCTATTAAAAATTTTTGGTCTTCATTCACCAATTTAAACACATTTTTTAATAAATAATTACAATTTCATCTAAAATAAATCTCAAAATACTAAGACAGTCCGAACTAACAAATTTAAAGTAAGTTATGAAGTCTAAAATAAATTAAATTTTTTTATAGGTATATAAAATCTAAAATAAATTAAATTAAGGAGTTTATACACACATACATACATATATATATATATATATATATATTTAAAGTATTAATTAATAGCGGGGTTGGTTGGGTTATTTGGATTAAAATTTTTGTCAACTTTGAAGCCGATCCAACTCTAAGTTATAAAAAAATAAGGACCCAACCAAACCCTTTAACCCAAAAAAAACAAATCCTAATGTGTTGGTTTGGATCAGGTTCATCAAGTTGTTAAAGAAGAATAAACTAAAGAACTATAAAACTCAGAACAATTGAAAACAAGTCACATGGATGTTAATGGTTTACACAAGCTAAATTACATACAAATTACAATCCATGGTTGAACCAGTGACAATCTTCCAACAAACTGCCACAAAGGCATCTTGGAGCTCAAACTTTTAGATTTATTACGGACAAATAAGAAACAAAGTCTTGAGTATTAATTTATTGAACAATAACTAGAATACCTAAACAATACTTAGAATTAGAGCTCCAAAAAAAAAAAAAACAGAATCCTTTTGAAGCAAACAAGGCAAACTCATAATCTTCAGCATCATTCTGCCACGAGTAAAAAAAAAAAAAAAAAAAAAAAAACGGAAATATGGTTTATTAAAATTGACAAATTCATGTTCCAAAATACAAATAATAAGACATCATAGCCAAACCAAATCTAAGAAACCTCTGTACATAAAATTGAAAGTCACAAGCAAGATTAGGATTATTGACATGCATGGAGGACACATAATAAAAAAAACATAGAAAAAGTCAACATTACATAATTCACAATCTTGTATCTTCCAATCACACATCATTCATAGTGGACTTTCCTGGAACATATGGTGGCCATTACTCACATACAGAACACGCCTACAAACACACATTCACACATGCATACACACCAAAATACATATTAAAAACAGTATTTTGACATAGGATCCAGAAGCTAATTCATTCTATTTCAAAGAATTTGATGTGTTTATCAGTTTATGCCAAGATGGTAACTAAATCAAACTCCAAGCAATCAAGCAATAGCAAGCATTGTTAGGCATGAACATGGTTACTTATTGATCATGTCAGAAACCATTATTTTCAAAAACTTAAGCTATTACAAAGTGGATAAATAATATAAGTTGAGCATACTTTTTGTTAGAGAAATAAATTAGATGAAGCAAAGCTTTTTTTTTTTTTTTTTGGTTTGGGGGGGGGGGGGGGTAGATGAAAGAAATGAATGCGAAAACCATTCATGAAAAAAGAAATAAGAAAAAGAAGAAGAAAAACATAGAGAATTGAGAAGCTACCTTCATGAAACATTCCCGAATTACTACCAAATGTAGATCTTTGTGATGCACTGCAACACTAAGTAACAAAGAGTAACTTATGAGTTATGTCTAAGAGTATGATAACAAATTCAAATAAATATTGCTAACTTAGGTAACACAAAGTATCAAGTTGCAATTCCAATCACATAAAAGAAGACATAAACAAAATTGTTCAACATGTATTAGTTGGAAATTATGACTTGGATCACTCATTTCTTTTCATGAGCTTATGACAACCTAACAATGAGGAATGCAGTAAAAATACAATTAAAAGCAAGAGATTTGCTACCCAAAAGAAGAATTGGAAAAACAGAGAAAAATTGGAAATCTCATTAAGAATTTATATCTAAGTCAAGGATTTTTAACTAGGACTCAAGAACCATAGGCTAATGGCCAAGATGCATCACTAAAGGGAAAATAATTAAATTGTGATTATACTTATCAATAAATAAATAAACCTTAATCACATCTTATCCATATAGGAATTGCAAACTTAAGAGCATAGGGTCTAAAACAGAAACTGGTAACTTTTTTCTTAACTTGATACAACCACTTTTTCAAGCATGATGCATACATATAGAAATGGAGAGAGACTGTGCATCTTCTGACTATTAGTTTTTGCATCTATTGGGTGCTATGGTTAAGAATCAGTGCAAAAAGAAAGTACAACCTAACTCCTAAGAGCATCATCCCATAAACAAGGCACCAATCCCCCTCCCCTACATAATCTCCACAAAATAATATTCTCAGCCTAAATGGGAGGGGAACACCTATGAGGAAAATACGAGGGTACATAAAGTCAAGAAAATTATTTCTTAACTTATATGCTGCTTCTCAAATGGACAGCAGTATGTACAAACGAGTACAAAGGGCGTCAATGAAAAGACATAGGGAGCATGTGCCAAGCTAAAAAAAAAAAAATTACCGAAGACATCCTATCCTAAATTAGACTATAAATCTATGACCTCAGTGTGGCAGACTAACAATGTGAGCACTTAAGAGTTAAAACAACCTATTATCAATGGCAAAATAATAATAATAAAATAATAAAAAGAATAAGCTGTTATTAATCAATTTATTTCATGAGGATAGTTCTCAAATTATATAAAAAGCAAAGTATGCACTTAAAAGTTTGCAACACAAAGATTTATATATAAACAAATCACAGGCTAATGTGTGCTCACTGAAACGGACCAATATGTGGTACAAACCACAAATAAGACATTACAACCATACCAAATCTAAGAAACCTCCATACATAGAATCGAAAATTATATGCAAGCTTAGGATAATCAACACCCATGAAAGACGCATAATGAAAAATCCAACATAAGTTGTGGGGTTACATAAGTCAAAATCTTGTATCTTCCAATCACACAACATCTATAGAGGACTTTCCTCAAACATATGGTGGGCTTGACATACCCACAAACAGAATACACTCAAATACATTTATATAAACAATATTTTGAGTAAGGCCCAAAACCTAATTTTATCTATTGCGAGGAATTTATTTTATTTTATTTTTATTTTCTATGCCAAGATGGAAAATAAAACAAACTCCAAGCAATCGGGCAATAGCAAGCACGATTCTGCCGTGGGTAAAAAAATAGAGATACGATAAAGTACAATTAATCGTTGGAACGGATTACTTATTTATGATGTCAGAAACCATTACGTCAAAGAAATAGCTTAAATGATAAAATGAATGCAATCATTCATTTAAAGGTTAAAAGTGGAAGAAAAAATAGATAGAACTGAGAAGCTACCTTCGTGAAACATTCTGAATTATTCCGAATGTAGATCTTTGGGATGTGCTAGACCTTTGGAAAATCCACATTGCCAATGCGATTTTGAAGTTCCATGGAGACAAATTCCAAATCTAGTTGTTGGAGATTTTGAAGGTATTCAATGCCCATGGGCACTGTCTTTAACTCCATGCAGCTGTAAATCTATAGGGATTTTAGATTTGGTATCACCCCATTTTCAATTATTATCTCATTCAATTGGGGGGAATTATGAATTCTTAAACTTGTAAGCTTAAGAAAGCCTATGTTGAAACATAGCTGTTTTCCAACATAGGCATTATTGAGTAAAAGATTTCCCAAATTGGGCAAAGCAGCGATATGAGGGAGTAAATCTTCTTCTAGTCTCCACCAATGCAGATTCAAATATGTGAGGCGTTGAAGAGAATGAAACCACTGTGGCACCTTTTCTAGTTTTCCAACCAAAACAAGCTTTTGAAGGTTGGTAGAAGGAGATGAAAGTGCATCCATACAGAGGGTTTCCTCCACATTTGTAACCATGATACACAAGTAGCGAATAAGTTTCATGTTATGAATTGAATAACATAAGTCCGCCTCATCTGCTGCTTTCACATTTGTAAGACCGATCGTGGTAAGTTGAGTCATGCTTTGAATCTATTTCAACAAGTCACCTTTTATTTCTAAATATGTCACAACTTGCAAATTTTTTAATCTATAGATATTTGATGGTGTTCGCGGCCCAATAACAAATTTGAAATCATTCCAATTTCCAGTGAATTGGTGTAGAATTAGATGCCGCAAGTTTTGCAACTCTCCTATTTCACAAGGAAGGACCTCTAGTTTTGTGTCTCGGATGTCCAAGGTTTGAAGGTTTCGGAGCCGCCCTACAGATTTTGGAAGCTCCTTAACTAAAGTTCCCCCTTAAATTCAAATACCTTAAGTTAAATAATTTGAATAGTTCATTAGGCAAGTCATCAATGGGGGCATCTTCCAAATCTAGGACCCTTAACATTTTACTTCCAAAAGGCAATGTTTTCAACATCTTGTTAAAAACAAGAAAAGAATGGAGCTTCAACATGCTCATAAATGATTTGACTTCTCCATCAGTTTTGTGAATTGAAATGCGGCGTGCTTCGCATTCTGTCATTTCTTCTCTTCCAACATGTACAACACCAATCTTATCTCTCTCTGATATTGATAGAGCAAGCTCCCGCAGAATATCATGCATTTTACATCTCTTTGGCCTTCCAAATACATTCCTTTTTACAACTTGAAGCATGCTTCGAAAAATGAGTTCTAATATGTAGCTCTCTGCTACTTCCTCTGGCATGGACCTTTTATCTTGTTCTACAAATCCTTCTACCATCCATAGCTTTATGAGCCTCTTTCTTCGAATCTCATGATCTTTTGGGAAAAGAGAGCAATATAGGAAAAAATGCTTCAATTGATGTGGTATATCGTTGAAACTTAGCAACAAAATGCTCTTCACTGCTTCTAGCTTAGGATTTTTACTTAGACTCCAATTCAAGCTGTTGTAAATTTCGTTCCACTCAGGCATATTCTTGGAGTACATAGGACTGCCCAAAGCCGCAATTGCAAGAGGTAGGCCTTTGCATTTTTTTATAAGTTCTTTAGCAAAAGATTTAAGCTCCAGTGGACAACTTCCATTGGTACAATTTATGAATGCTTTCTTGCAAAAGAGCTCCCATGCCTCTTCATTTTGCAGCAATTGAATATGATGAATATGATGTTTACCTCCCAAATGATAGCAAGCTACATCTTCTTTTCGAGTTGTAAGGATGATTCTACTCCCAATACAACTGTCTTGAAATGATACCTTGATTTGATCCAAGAGGTTTGTGTCCCAAACATCATCTAGGACAAGTAGATACCTTTTCTTCTCTAAATAATTCACCAGTGTATTCACTAACAGTCTGTAGTTCATGGAATTCAAGTCTGTTGGATTTGTTTCCTTCCTTGACTCGTGGAATTCCATAATCAAGCTCCTCAATACGTCTTCTAATTCATATTCTTGGGAAATTGTGATCCACGCACAACAGTCGAAATGTTTCTTTACATCATCATTATTGTAGGTGTTGGCCACTAGTGTGGTTTTGCCTGAACCTCCCATCCCAACTATCGAAATGACGGTCAGATGTGGTTCTCCATCCATCAACCTTTTCATTAACGATTTCGTTTTCTTTTCAATCCCAACAAGTTCATCTTCTTTAAAAAAAAGAGATGATTTAGCATGATGCACCACCCATTTCTGATTATCTTCAGAACTAGTTCCCTCTATATGATCAATACCGTATCTTTGCTTCCTCTCTGGCATGGCGCCCTTTATTTTCTCGTTAATTTTTTGTATCTTGGTGGCAGTTTGACGTCTCACCCAGAGATTTTTTGGAAAGTTAATGGTGTGGAGAAGGTTCCAGGAAGATTGACTGCCAATTTGTTGGTGATTCATGTGATACATGTACTCATCAATAATGTCTTCAACATCATATGCCTAGTCCCTAACATTTGCCACCCAAGCTTTCTCTCCTTCGCTCCCTACTCCCTTTCTATCAGCATCTACTAAGAATGATCGCACGCTTATTAACTCATCTTTGATATCTTCAATTGCATCACGAGCCCCCCATAACAAAGATGCTTCATTTGAAAGGATTGAAATGATATTTTCAATCAAGAGTTCCACTACAGCCTGATCCATTTTTAACTTCACAGTTCAAACTCCCTTCTAGCTTTAGTCACCAAGTTTTTATGCTCCCTTTCTTCCAATTATATCACATCCAAAGAGAAAGAGAATGCCATGCTTTGACTTGTTGCTTGCCGGTCCTAGGAGACCTACATAAAAAAAGAAAAAGAAAAAAAAGAATAAAGGTGAGAAACATAATGCATGAAGTATTCTAATTCTCAAAAAGTGTACCAGTACGTCAGTTAAGTTGAAGAATGATTTTTTTTTTTTTTTTTGGGATAAGTGGTGTAGATAAAGTGATTTTTTCTATTTATTTAAATTAAACAATGATCGTTGTACTTGTCTAAATTAAATAGTGAGTAATATTTCTATTTGTTGCTGGCAACATTTTCATTTTTTTTTTAAGGAACTTGCAATATATATTTTTTAAAACAGAGCATTTCAATAATTAAAATATCATCGTTTCCACATGGTTTGTATTTATGACACTAGATGTTGTCTAATATGTGATTTGTACATTAAACAGAACACTAGAAGGATGTGATTCATGAACTTTCAAAAAAAAAAGAAAAAAGGAGGATGTGTACATTAGTATTTACATTAGATTTATTTTTATTGCATAATAATGGAAAGGGAAGGCGGGGGTACCAATAAATGTTTATAAAGATTTAAGGAGTAAGATTCTCAAAAAAAAAAAAAAAAAAAAAGATTTAAGGACTAAAATGAAATAACGTTAATTTGATAAAAGAATTAAAGAATTATATAATTTATGGACCAAAATTTTGACTTTTTTTTAAAAAAAAATTTCTTTCGAAACAAAATAATTTAGTGTTTCTAAAATATCATTCTTATCTTATTACGAAATTTAAAAAGTTTAAACAAATTATTACATGATAATAGTTGCATTTATTCTTAGGTAAAGACTGTAAAAGACATCAACAAAAATATAATTTTCACATATTAAACTTGTTCAAGTGACAATTAAATCATTAATAAGAGATGAAGTTTAACACCTTTTTTTTTTTTTTTTTTTGGAGAAAAATTTAACACATTTGTTTGATTTGCCATGTTTAAGAGATGCTTTACAATTCACATTTCAATTTCCCATTTGTTTTTAGAGAGTTTCAATCTATGGTGTCTACTTTTGATGATAGCTCTTTATCATCAGATCAAGACACCAATCAGTTTTTGGTGTAGGCGGGAATTGAATCACAGATTTCTTATATAGCCATCAGAGACTTTACTAGTTGAGCTAACTAGAACCCACCATTTCAATTTTCCTTGATCTATTATTTCTATATTAATAAACCACAGAGTCCTGTTTCCATAAGGGACCAATTTATTTTAATTGTTTTGAATTTTCTTATTCTTAAACAAAAGTCTCATGTCCTACTCTAGTGTTTCACTTTATAGTTTATACTCCATCAATTATAATATGTACTTAGCTATAAACCCGCACGTTGTGCGTAATAATTATTTTATGATGGCTTTATTATTATTATTTTTTACAATTTAAACTTGTAGGGTCCAAACTTTGTAGCCCAAGCCCAAAAGATTTGGATTGTGAGTCCAACGAACCCGGAACAATGAATTTGTAGAGAGTGGGTGAAAGAGCTGGGCTCGTTATAAATTTAGCAACGGTTCACTCTGATGAGCTAAGATGAACTGACATAAAAACACGCTACAAAGCTAAATAAACTCCAATCCAAAAAGGCTTGTTATTGATTTAAAGGTGAATACAATTCTTAGGGTTCTTTTCCAAATTGTTCTCCTCCCTCTTCTTTAGAGGCCTATTACATTTATATATTCTTCCCCTTCCTCATCTTCACCGTACACCTGTTCTTCATTTAAGCATTCACTTGAGTACATGTCACATCAAATATCTGCTTTAGTTTTCCGTGAGTGGTGGTAGCTGAGATGGCACTGTTCAGGAGTCTTCTCCATATAAATGCGGCTAGGAAAGTTGCTGTAGTGCATTAAATGCGGTGGTAGCAGTTTTTCCTTTTAGATATTTCTCTGTTCTTATCATCTCTAGGCATGCCCAAAGCTTGTCCTTATCGTGGAAGTAGTTGGGAAGATCACTCAAACCTTCAGTATATTTACTTGATCAAGTCCCCTTGGAATCCGAGGAGAATGACCTCTTCGGACCATTAAGGTTCTCTTTAGACTGCTCCTCTCGTTCATTTCCAGGTACATTTCTTCCACCTGGACTTCTTCCTAACCCCTTTCTTCTCTTCGGACACATAGTGATATTCAAATTGGGCCCTAGGCCCAACACATGACATTGGGCTTTTACACCCACAAAACTAATTTAATAAGGAGTAATGTATTTCGTATTCATATTTTTATTTATTATAAGAACAATTATAAATATAATATAGGAACAATTATAAATCATAAATATAAATTTTGTCGTACCAAAATGAAAATAATACAATTTTTCTCTGAAATTCAAAAGGCAAGTTAACGAAAATATTCATTTTTTAAGAAAAGTTATTTATAACATTTTGTGAATCATTAAAAAGAATATAAAATTTGGAAATTATTTTTTTTGTTTAAAACAAACGTTCTCAAACCTTATTTTTTTTGCCTAAAATCCAAAATACCAAAAAATGTAACTAAGAAAATTAATAAAACTTAACAATGATTTATTAGACCAATTAGGAAAACAATTTTTTGTAATTTCATCCACCCAAAACATATTATCAAATAAATAATTATTAGTAAAATCTAAGACTTAAATTTCTATATATGCATTGTTATAAAATAATTGTGGGGCCAGAGAATTTGGCAGCCCCGGCCCACTCTACGCTAAGCCCAAGGCCCATGCCGAGGATAAGGATGCGTCCGAGGATGAATCCTTCCGCCCGTAATACTGCCGAGGACAACCACGTCCTCGGCACGCACTGATCATTGTAAGGAAGAACAAGGTGTTCTCGGCGATGAACTTTCACAGTTGTCCAAGACAGAAGCAGGTACAACGGATTGGACATAGGAGCATGGTGGAAGAGCAATCCCAGGAGGAATTGTCACCTCCACATTAAATGCCCCCAACTGACGTTCTGGCCTCATTAAATGGAGAAATGACCCCTGAATAGTGCCGCCTCAGCTGCTACCACCCACAAAAATGATGGAAGGTGGCTGATGGGACAGGCATTGGCATGATGACCTAGAGAAGCGACACATGGAGGGTCGAGATGAACGAGACTGGGGATATAAAATGTAACCAGTCCTTCAGAATGGGGGACGGGACTTTTGGGAGAGGAATGATAAAGTTTGTATAATCTTTGTAACTTAATCCCAAGGGAGAGAAAAAGAGAGAAGTGGTATAAGAAAGTGGCCGAGGAGCCTAATTCGATACTTTTTAGTCTGAGTTCTTGTCAATCGACCCTTAGATTACCATGCTTAATTGTACAACCCTTACTAGGGCCTAGTTCTTTAACCTGCTCTCTATAAATTCATTGTACTGGGCCAGCTGGGCTTAAGTTCACTCGTTCCCAAGGAATAGTGCTCGAATCCGGTCCTTACAATTGGTGTCGTCTGTGGGAAGAACTTGTGCGTTAGTTAGGGCAGCGGTCAAGCATGGTAGGAACAGGCCCTCACCAAGCGGGATCCTACCAGTCCAAACTAGCGAGGTCACAGCCACAAGGTACTTTTCCCAACCCTGAGCGTGGTCGAAATGAAGAAAATGGAAGGTTTCGAGAGGGAAGTGCACACACCACACAGACCGGCGGAAGCCACATCCGCGGGGGCAGCCACGCGCTACAGAGACAAAATGACAACCAAACCGTGCAATCAGAAGAGGTCAGAAGCCATGCGTCCAAGAGACCGGATGATAAGGTAGCCATGCAACGAGAGATAGACGACCTAAAGAGAAAGCTGCGCCATGCACAACGAAGGCAGCCTTGTCCTAGCCCCGATTCTCTCTCCGACGAGGATGGCGACGATGACTATAGGCAAAGGTCAAGAACCCCCCCAAGCGAGACCTTCTCCCACGAGGAGGAGCGTTACTGGAAGTGCAAGCGTAAGAGCTCGTCCCTCAAGGGCGTGGGGAGCGATGCCATGAGCCGAGCACTAGATCAGCTTTCAAAGTCACCTTTCACCCGTCACATTGAAGAGGCTACGCTTCCTCGGTGATTTCAGCAGCCGACCTTCACTAATTATAACGGCAAGACGGACCCTGTTGAGCATGTGAGCCAGTATAACCAGAAGATGGCTGTCCACGCCAGGAACGAGGTGCTGATGTGTAGAATCTTCCCCTCTAACTTGGGATCAGTGGCAATGAGGTGGTTCAATGGTCTCAAGACGAATTCTATAGACTCGTACAGGCAGCTGACCTAAGCCTTTGGCTCTCGCTTCGTCACCAACAGAAGAACTCATCGGCCCTTAAGTGCGTTGTTAGCTCTAACCATGCATGGTAGGGAAACTCTAAAGGCCTACTCAGACCGATTATGGGAGATATACAATGAGCTGGATGGAAAATATGAGGATGTCGCCGTCAACACCTTCAAAAACAGTCTCCCGACGGGGCATGACCTGAGGAAGTCATTGACTAGTAACCCCCTGACTAGTGTGCGCTAGTTGATGAATCGGATCGACAAGTATAAGCGGGTGGAAGAGGACTAGCTACAAGGCAAGGGAAAAGAGAAGGTTATCCCTTAGGAGATGAGGGATTTCAAGTCGGACCGATACAACGGTAATCGCCCAAGGAGGGATTTTGCAGGACAACCCGGGCCTACCAACGCTCAAGCTATCAATGCCGTATTTCGAGAGCCAGTGCATAGGGTGTTAGAAAAGATAAGAAACGAGCTGTACTTTAAGGAGCCGAACAAGATGGCCGGGGACCCCATGAAGCGCAATCAGAACCTGTATTGCCAATACCACCAAGACCACGGACACACCACGGAGGATTGCAGGAACCTCTGGGATTACCTGGATCATCTAGTCTGGGAAGGGAAGTTGAAGCACCTCCTGCACCATTCCAGTGGCCGCTAGGGCCAGACTTATCAGGAGCCCCAGAGAGACGTTGCCTTAAGGGCACCAACGAGGACGATCAATGTGATCTTGGCTGCGCCAGGAAGAATAGGCGCGCGCCCTTCGCGAGTGTTATCTGTGGCCCATACATGTGCCGAGGAGTCCCAATCAGGGCCGAA
Source organism: Quercus gilva (assembly GCA_023621385.1). Lineage (NCBI taxonomy): Eukaryota > Viridiplantae > Streptophyta > Magnoliopsida > Fagales > Fagaceae > Quercus > Quercus gilva. The sequence goes on from CM042476.1 coordinate 71,508,544, forward strand.
GAAGGCTAGGAAGAATTTTTACCCAACCCTATGCTTTTTAGAGGAAGAAGACAAGATGGGGACCATTCAACCCCACGACGGCATTGGTCGTCACCCTCAGAATTGGAGACTATGACGTGAGAAGGGTGATGGTAGATGATGGTAGCGGAGCCGAGATTATGTACTCCGACCTCTATAAGGGGCTAGGGTTAAGTCCAGAGGATTTGACACCTTACAACTCCCCTCTGATGAGCTTCAATGGGAAGCTGGTGATCCCAAAGGGCATGATAAGGCTGCCCGTTCAGACTAGCCCAGAAGTGGTGGAGGTAGACTTCATAGTGGTAGACACTTACTCCCCGTACACAGCAATCGTGGGCAGATCATAGCTCCACACCTTAGGAGCTGTCGCCTCTTCCTTGCATCAGAAGGTGAAATTCCCATCAAGGGACCATGTCCTCGAAATCCGTGGTTGCCAATCCACATCAAGGCAATGCATGGTGGCTGCCACGTTGCATCGGCTCGATGCAGGGTCCTCGGCCCCTGTTGAAGGTGGCTTATAGCAATCAAAGGGCCCGAACATGCCTCTTGATGCAATCGCCGAAGAAGCAAAATATGAAGATCTAGACAAGGTGATCATTGGAGACGACCCGGAGAAATTCTTTCAGGTAGGGGCTCGGTTGCCTCCACGAGAGAGGGAGGACTTGATCGAGTTCCTCAGAGCAAACCTTGACGTATTCGCATGGGACGCCTGTGATGCTTTAGGGATCGACCCGGACTTTATCTGTCACCATTTCAATGTCAAGCCATCCGTCATTTCAAAGCAATAACCACCTCGGCGCCCGTCAAAAGGGGCACGCCGAGGCAATTAAAGAAGGGGTGAAGAAGTTTAAGTAGGCGGGGGCCATCAAGGAGATTTTTTTACCCTAAATGGTTGGCCAACACCGTGGTGGTCAAGAAGAAAAGTGAAAAATGGAGAGTTTGCATAGATTTCACGGACCTAAACAGGGCATGCCCAAAAGACCTGTTTCCTATGCCTTGGATAGACCAGCTAGTAGATGCCACAGCGGGACATCCTCGGATGAGTTTCTTAGACGCCTTTTAGGGCTATCATCAAATTCCACTAGCCCTGGATGACCAAGAGAAGACCGCTTTCATGACACCCGTTGGGAATTACCACTATAAAGTGATGCCCTTCGGCTTGAAGAACACTGGGTCCACCTATCAGAGGATGATGACGAGAATGTTCGAGCCACTGCTGGGTAAAAACATTGAGGTCTATGTTGATGATATGGTGGTAAAAAGTAAAGTGGTGCCCGAACACCTGGGAGACCTCGGCTGCATCTTTGATGTCCTAAGGAAGCACAAGCTGCGCCTAAATGCATCCAAATGCTCATTCGGTGTAGGTTCAGGCAAGTTCTTGTGCTACATCATCACCCACAAGGGGAATGAGGTCGACCCTGACCAAATTAGAGCTATCAACAACTTGAAGCCTCCGCAAAATCCTAAAGAAATCCAAAAACTCATCGGAATGATCGCGGCTCTGAACCGGTTCATTTCCAGGTCGGCTGATAGGTGTAGGCCTTTCTACCTCCTGATTAACAAATGGAAAGGGTTTGAGCAGTCTGAGGAATGCACCATAGCATTCTAGCAGCTCAAGGAATACCTATCTCGGCCACCAATCATTTCTAACCCTAACACCGACGAAATCCTGTATGCCTACATCGCCGTAGCCCCTCATGCGGTAAGCTTGGTACTGATATGGGATGACAGTGGCATCCAAAAGCTAGTCTACTATGTGAGCAAATCGCTGCACGAAGCAGAGATCAAGTACTTGCCTTTGGAAAAAGCCCTACTAGCTGTAGTCCATGCCACGCGAAAGCTTCCTCATTATTTCCAGGCGCGCACGGTAATCGTCCTAACTCAACTGCCCTTAAGATCTGTACTTCGGTCTGTTGATTACACTGGAAGAATAGCCAAATGGAACACGATTCTAAGGGCCTTTGACATTAAATACCTGCCTCGGACCTTCATAAAAGGCCAAGTCCTGGCCGATTTGGTGGCCGAGTTCGCTGAACCACTAGAAGCAATGGCCGAGAATGAGGACACGGAGAAAAAGTTGGTCGAGGCAATCGCTGTTCAAGGGCTTCCACGTTGGGAAGTGTACGTTGATGGTGCTGCGAACCAAAGGCTAGTCCTGGTGTCCCCAGAGAAGTCAATCGTGGAAAAGTCCTTGAGACTTAGGTTCCCTGCCACAAATAATGAGGCCGAGTATGAAGCCTTATTGCAAGGTATGGTCATGGTGCAAAAAATGGGCGGAAAGGCCGTGGATATGTTCTCGGATTCAAGATTGGTGGTGGGCTGGGTAAACGGAGAACTGGAAGCCAGAGATGCGAGGATGCAGGAGTATTTAAGCCAAGTTAAGCGCCTGTAGTCGGACATTGACCTTTTCAGCTTGTCACATGTCCCCAGAAGTGGAAATACCCATGCAGACTCCTTGGCCACACTTGCTACGTCTTCGGCAGGAGACCTGCCCCGAATTATCCTTGTTGAGCACCTCGAAAGGGCAAATGAGGGAGAAAGGGGCATAACCCATGTCCACCAGGCTAGGGAAAGCCCCAGCTGGATGGACCCTATAGTGAGTTTCCTCAAGGATGACATCCTACCTAAAAAGAAATCAGAAGCCAATAAAATAAGGAGGAAAGCTCCTCGGTTCTAGTTGTCCGAGGATCACAAGCTGTATAGGTGTTCTTACACAGGACCCTACCTACTGTGCATTCACCCCGAGGCGTCAGAACTGCTACTCGAGGAGTTGCACGAAGGGATCTGTGGGAGTCACACAGGAGGAAGATCTTTGTCGCACAGGGCCATCACCCAGGGATATTGGTGGCCGAAGATGCAAAAGGAAGCCCTGGAGTATGTAAAGAAGTGTGACCAATGCCAAAGGTTTTCCCTAAACATTCATCAGCCAGGGGGCGTCCTAAACCCCTTATCCAGCCCATGGCCATTTGCCTAGTGGGGCTTGGATATTGTAGGACCTTTCCCTAAGGCGCCGGGAAACAAGAGATATCTGCTGGTTGGCACAGATTATTTCACCAAGTGGGTCGAAGCCGAGCCCTTGGCCAACATTAGGGACGTAGATGCTAAGAAGTTCATTTAGAGGAACATTGTCACGTGATTCGGGGTCCCCCATACCCTCATTTTGGATAACGGGCTTTAATTTGATAGCAAAGCCTTCAGGAGATACTGTTGCGAGCTAGGGATCACGAGCCTGTACTCGACCCCGGCCTATCCTCAAGGAAATGGGCAAGCCGAGGCTGTCAAGAAGGTCATAGTTAATGGGCTAAAGAAAAGGCTAGACGACGCTAAGGGAAGATGGGTAGAAGAGTTGCCGCACGTCCTATGGACCTATCATACTACACCACGGCGGTCAACAGGGGAAACACCTTTTGCTATGACCTATGGGGCCGAGGCTGTTATTCCCCTAGAATCAAACTTTCCAACACTAAGAACAAGCTCCTTCTCCCCGGATGGTAATAATGAGCTGCTGGGGGAGAGCCTAGACCTGATCGATGAGCGAAGGGAGAAGGCAATGATCCAGCTGGCCTACTACCACCAAAAGCTCAAACAGGGATACGATGCCAATGTGAAACTAAGACCACTGGCACCAGGGGACCTAGTGTTAAGAAAAGTTGTGAGCGCTGCCAAGAACCCATCCCATGGGAAGCTAGGACCCAATTGGGAAGGGCCATACCGGATCACCTCTGTGGCGGGAATAGGTGCATACTACTTAGAAGATTTAGATGAAAAACCTGTACCTCGTCCATGGAATGTAAATAACTTATGAAGGTATTATTATTAATAAAAGCATCTTTGTCAATTTATATCTTTTGTCTGCCGTGGTTACATGCTTATCGCCCTAATAATACTATAAGTGCTAGACAGAATCTAGGTCTTGCATGGTCCTCAGACTCAAACCTATGGGGAAACTAGTTACTTCAAAAATGATGTGTTAGACAGAACCAGGGTCTTGCATAGTCCTCGGACCCAAACCTATGGGGAAACTAACTAGTTCTATAAATACTTTAAGTGCTAGACAAAATCTAGGTCTTGCATGGTCCTCGGACTCAAACCTATAGGGAAACTAGTTACTTCAAAAATAAGTGCTACACAGAACCTAGGTCTTGCATGGTCCTCGGACTCAAACCTGTAGGGAAACTAGTTACTTCAAAAATGATGTGTTAGAGAGAACCAGGGTCTTGCATGGTCCTCAGACCCAAACCTATGGGGAAACTAACTAGTTCTATAAATACTTTAAGTGTTAAACAGAACCTAGGTCTTGCATGGTCCTCGGACTCAAACCTATGAGGAAACTAGTTACTTCAAAAATGATGTGTTAGACAGGAACAGGGTCTTGCATAGTCCTCGGACCCAAACCTATGGGGAAACTAACTAGTTCTATAAATACTTTAAGTGCTAGACAGAACCTAGGTCTTGCATGGTCCTCAGACTCAAACCTATGGGGAAACTAGTTACTTCAAAAATAAGTGCTACACAGAACCTAGGTCTTGCATGGTCCTTGGACTCAAACCTATGGGGAAACTAGTTACTTCAAAAATGATGTGTTAGACAGAACCAGGGTCTTGCATGGTCCTCGGACCCAAACCTATGGGGAAACTAACTAGTTCTATAAATACTTTAAGTGCTAGACAGAACCTAGGTCTTGCATGGTCTTCGGACTCAAACCTATGGGGAAACTAGTTACTTCAAAAATAAGTGCTAGACAGAACCTAGGTCTTGCATGGTCCTCGGACTCAAACCTATGGGGAAACTAGTTACTTCAAAAATGATGTGTTAGAGTGAACCAGGGTCTTGCATGGTCCTCGGACCCAAACCTATGGGGAAACTAACTAGTTCTATAAATACTTTAAGTGCTAGACAGAACCTAAGTCTTGCATGGTCCTCGGACTTAAACCTATGGGGAAACTAGTTACTTCAAAAATAAGTGCTAGACAGAACCTAGGACTTGCATGGTCCTCGGACTCAAACCTATGGGGAAACTCGTTACTTCAAAAATGATGTGTTAGATATAACCAGGGTCTTGCATGATCCTCATACCCAAACCTATGGGGAAACTAACTAGTTCTATAAATACTATAAGTGCTAGACAGAACCTGGGTCTTGCATGGTCCTCGGACTCAAACCTATGGGGAAACTAGTTACTTCAAAAATAATGTGTTAGACTGAATCGAGGCCTTGCGTGGTCTTCGGACCTCAGCCTTTGAGGAAACTAGTTATGTCAGCAAATCCCATAAATATACAACAAGCAAGGGAAACCAAAACGCACGATGCATTAATTTCATGAAAGGTACACAGCAGTAATCACATTCCAACATAAAAAAAAAAAAAAAAAAAAAAAAAAAAAAAAAAAAAAAACCAAGCAGAAGCGCCATTACATTGTTCCAAAAAATAGAAGGGAGACAAGACAAAGGCACCAAGGGGCCTACTTCTTCAACTTAATCTTCTTCCCCCTTGTGGATGGCTGACTTGTGGCGGCCTCGGGATCCTCTGAGCTCTGACTTGGAGGAATAACCTGCAAAGGCGGCGTAGAAGGTGCTGTATCCTCAGCAAGAAGGACTTGGACATTGGCTGAGAGGGTTGCTGCCTCCTGAGGTGTATCTTCATTCGGACCTTTGGCCATTTCGGTTGGCCCGAGAAGATCAGTTCCTACGGCAGGATCATCGGAAGGTGCAGTAACCACCTCGGTAGTAACCGCTGCCTCCTCAGCTCCTTCACCTGGCGCAGCATCAGTCTCCTCCGTAGTCGCCCCGGCCTCAGAGCTAAGAGGAACAGCCTCACGAATGGCAGGGGGATAATGCACACTCTCCTCCTTCCACAGGTCGGATGAAGCCTCCACCCCAGCTTGTTTAAGGGCCTCACTCCATACTTGGGAGCAGTAGAGCCTACATACCCCAGGAACTTGGGCTCTAAGAACAGCTTCCGTTTCAGTCGCCCCAGCCTCATAGGCCGCCTCCTCGGCTTCTTCCTTGGAAGCCAAGGCTTCCTCTCTGCCAAAGTCCGCCTCAGCTTTAACCCTAAGAGCCTCCTCCTTGGCCCATTCAGCCACCTTCCTGGCCCCCTCAGCATCAGTCACCTGCTTTTTCAAATCAACGATCAACTCGTTTACGAGCTTCAACTGTTCCTTCACCCTAGCCAGACGCCTTGTTTGTTTTTGGGCTTGCTTTTGGGCACCCGATAGGCCCGCTTCGACATTGTCCCTAGCCCTGGTTACCTCCTTTAGCTCCTCTCGGGCCTTCGCCAGATCAGCCTCGGCAACCTTGAGGGTCCGACTAGTCAATATGCGTTTGTCGCGCTCTGCGTCGGCGACCTTGTCCTGTTTGATGGACGCCTCTTCCAATCTGAAAGTAGCTTGAATAGCCTGCCAATCGAAGCAAACCCACAAGTTAAAAAGAAGAAGAAGAAGAAGAGAATTAAAGTCAGAAGAGTCTTAAGTACTAAGAATCTCACCATCCCCAAATATCGCTTGAGGCTGAGGAAGACCTCCTTACTTTTCAAAGTTTCCAACTCAGCCATATCCGCAGGGAGTAGTAGGGACTGCTCCAACGCGTTGGCTACAAACGTGCCTTTGCCTCCTTGGAAGTCCCTGAGAGAAGCATTACCCATCAGAGGCTCTTCATGGAGCATTGGGGCTGGGAGCCAAGCATTAGCCTCGGGATGGGCAACGGCTTGCTTGTCCTGACCATGGGTCCCTATCTTCAATTGCTTCGAAGGGCGCTAAGTATCGCCCTCCTCTCAGGGGGAAGGGGGCTGCTCCCCTCCCAAGAGCCTTTTACCCTTATCCTTCCTCTGCTTAGGATTAGAGGGCTCGGACCTGGATGACGGACTTGGACGAGATGGAGGAAGAGGAAGCCTAGATTGGGTGGAAGCTGACCTGGTCTGAACGGGCTGAGGCTTGGGTAGAGGAGGAGGAAGCTTAGGCTGATGCTTCCCTGACGAGCCTTCAAGCAAATCGAGCAAGCTGGATTGAGTTTTCCTCTTTAAACCCATCTTGGCCCGAGAAGAGTCCCTTTCCGACAATAAGTCTGCTTCGGTCAAACTTTGGCCGCCTGAGTTACCAGAAGGATCCTCGGATAGGTGAACCTATTCGAACACGCCGAAATCGTCCTCGGCAGGACCCGAGCTGGCACCTCCTTCCTCTGTTTGTTCACCTTCCTCTTCAACCTCTGCGGCTCGGCGGGATGTAGAGGGATTGGCCAATGGAGTGCCCTCTGAAGCAAGAGATCCCTTCGGGATCAAGAAAATGTCCTCGACTACAGTAATTCTTTAGAGTCGAGAATCCTTGGCCCTAAGTACACACCTTGGCGTGGCAAATGACTTCTGAATAGGGACGTACTTAAGGATCTTGTGAGCAGCCCTAACTTGGTTGTTGGCATCGTTCACAAAGATCTCCGCCCTCATCACCTTCTCCAAATCCTTTTTATTGACTAAGCCAAAGTGACGCTCGAAAGCACGTGGATCTGTAAGAAGCAAGAACACACTACTCTTAGTAGCCAAACAAAGTAGGCAATGAAAATCCAAAAAGTAACACCCTCTCCTGCTCCGAGTACCCCATCTGGTGTGCCTTCCATCGTTGGACAATGGAGGCCATCGTGCCACTCTCCGGACACGATGAGAAAGTCCTGGTCCAGCCCCTTGCTAGACGAGGAGAGGCACTGAATAAGCCGCACACTATCATCCCTCGTCTTCATGTAGTAGGACTTGTCCTTCAGACGCTGAAGGTTATAGCACCAATTCACATCATGATGGGTTAGCCTCAACCCCATCTTCTCATTTAAGGCATCTACACAACCTAGGATCCTAAACACATTGACGCTGCATTAGGTGGGGGCAAGACGGAAATGCCTAAGGTAACTTGTCATCACCTAACCCATGGGGATCCACATACCACCCTCTAAGAAGGCAATTATGGGAATCACCACCTCTCCTTCTTTCCTCCTAAACCTCCACTCCCCCTCTTCGCAGTACTTTAGACCCACGGTGCTGGGTATCCTATAATCAGCTATGAATTTCTCCATCGCCTCTTCAGACTCGACAAATTTCTTAAGCCTACCCATTCCCAAAAACAACTAGGAGACACGAAGAAAGAAATTTAAAAGAGGGGAGGACGTAATTGGAGAGAGAGAGAGAAGGACTTACAAAAATGAAGGAAAGCTCCTTGGGCAAACTTTTTGTGCTGAAAGAATTCGTAGTTTCAGTCTAAGACGTGACCAGGTTCGAAGTATGTGTACAATATCTCTTGAATGCAGAAGTAAACGGGCGGATTAGTTTAAATGAGTATTTATATCCCCAATAACAAGTGACAACCGTGCAAAGTTTTCCCGCCCAATCCGTCAAGAAGATCACCACCGTTAGACTTTCACCGTTGAACGTGGGAAACATGAGGCCACCTGAATTTAATGCGAAGTGCGCCCCGCATACCAAGGCGTTAGAAACGTGCCTTGGACAAGCAAAAGGGCACTGATACTCATGAAAGACAAGACCCAACAGGCCGCGGCAGAGGCCCGAGAATGTCAAAATCCTCATCTCAGTCCGAGGAGCCTGATAGCAGAATTTTGAGGGGCTATTGTGGGGCCAGAGAGTTTGGCAGCCTCGGCCCACTCTACGCTAAGCCCAAGGCCCATGCCGAGGATAAGGATGCGTCCGAGGACGAATCTTTCCGCCTGTAATACTGCTGAGGACAACCATGTCCTCGGCATGCATTGATCATTGTAAGGAAGAACAAGGTGTCCTCGGCGATGAACTTTCACAACCGTTCAAGATAGAAGCAAGTACAGCGGATTGGATATAGGAGCATGGTGGAGGAGCAATCCCAGGAGGAACTATCACCTCCACATTAAATGCCCCCAACTGACATTCTGGCCGCATTAAATGGAGAAATGACCCCTGAACAGTGCCGCCTCAGCTGCTACCACCCACAGAAAGGATGGAAGGTGGCTGATGGGACAGGCACTGGCATGATGACCTAGAGAAACGACACATGGAGGGCCGAGATTAACGAGAATGGGGATATAAAATGTAACCAGTCCTTCAGAATGGGGGACGAGACTTTTGGGAGAGGAATGATAAAGTTTGTATAATCTTTGTAACTTAATCCCAAGGGAGAGAAAAAGAGAGAAGTGGTATAAGAAAGTGGCCGAGGAGGCTAATTCGATACTTTATAGTCTGAGTTCTTGTCAACCGACCCTTAGATTACCATGCTTAATTGTACAACCCTCACTAAGGCCTAGTTCTTTAACCTGCTTTCTATAAATTCATTGTACTAGGCCAGCTGGGCTTGAGTTCACTCGTTCTCAAGGAATAGTGCTCGAATCCGGTCCCTACAATAATAATGATAATAATTAAAATAAAATTGCAAAAGCTAAAATTTGTCACCCATCTAATTATTTTCGTTTGGTTAACCTTTACTTTTCTCTAAATAAATGGAATTATTGTGTACTTTTAATACAACTATTAAGAATACTTTGTCCACCACAAAGGATTAAAGAATAAACAAAAATTAGTAAAGTCTCATAGTTAACATCTAAGTAGAACACTATAAAAAATCATGTTATGTAATAAAAGAAATATCAATTTACAATAAATACAAAATTATCCATTTCATGCTATGTAATAGAATAATATTATATTTTTATATGCTATATTTAATTCTTTAAAATGCAATATGATAACATTTAACAATCAAAGAGTCCTCTCAAAAAAAAAAAAAAAAAAAAAAATCTAAGAGAACAAAAAAAAAAAAAAAAAAAAAAAAACGCATTAACCTAAAGTAGAGTTTTAAAGAGTATAAAAAATTATCAACCTAAAGCAAATATGCAAGAATAATAATAAAAAATCCACCAAAAATTTGTGAGAGAGAGAGAGAGAGAGAGAGAGAGAGAGAGAGAGAGAGAGAGAGAACCTTTTTGTTGTGAGGGAAAACTATGCATAGAATGTAAGAGATAGCGACAAATTTATAGTTAAAGAGTGTGAATAAGAAAAGACAAAAATAAAGAAAGATGAAGGGAAATAGAAAGAATGATATTAATATAGAGGATAGTAGGGAGATGAAAAGGTAAGGAGGGGAGAAAGATTGGAGAAGTAGTGGGGAGATAAAAAGGTAAGGGAGGGAGAAAGGTTGGATAAGTGTAAATATTAAAATTAAATGTTAAAAAAATTATAGAAAAATTGAAAAAAATTTTAAAAATTAGAAAATAATGATGTGGACGTTGACGTGTCTCAATTGGAGTGTAGTAACAGTAAATGCTATGCTTCAGTTTTTAGAAATATATAGATATAGATATAGATGTGTTTGATTTTTTATTTTTGAAACAATATACTTTGGTTACTTGAAAATGAGAGGGAAAAAAAAAACCATATGATAGTATGTAATTGGTGGAACATATAATAGAACGCCCAAAGCATGACCGATGTTTTTTATTCCTCTTTATCATCAATTGATCAAACAATTTGGCCTTTTTTTTCTTTTCAAATGATAAGTTTCATTGATAATAAAAGCATTGCAATTTGCATTTTAAACCAATACAGTTAGACAATAGGTGACTAATGAGTCTCATAAAATAAAAATAAAAATAGGTGACCAATGAGAGAGAATAGAAAATATTAATACATAAAATGAAGTGATTCCACCAACTGAAAAGATAGAAAACCCTTATTTATTCCTCATGAAATACCCCCGCTCTTACAAAAGAAATTTACTAATAAGAGTACACTCTAATTGATTAAAAGCAGAACAACTAGAAATTCAAACTCTCCTAAAAAAATAAAAACAAATTAAAAATTCAAACTGACCCAACCTCAACCTCGTGAAGTGTGGTCTTAATAATCAATAAAGAATGAATATATGATATAGACATAAGTAGAATTGAACTAAAATTTACAATATTCAAATTAATAAAATAAAAATTTCAGCTCCAACCTCCAGTCCTGAGTCCACTAATCGAAATTGGTACCCAAGATTTACACCATCTGATATTCAACTTGAAGATAGATGGAGGAACCTAGGAGGAGATACAAAAGAACAAATTATCAAATATAGAAACAAAAACTAATTAATGCTTTTAAATATTTAAAATATGCAAATACAGTGGTGAAATATTTTAAAGAATAGGCTTACTTGAAAATTAAACTCGAATATTTTCTTGAGAAGAATTGTAGACTTCGAGAGCTTACAAGAGGAGTTTGCAATTGAAGGTGATAAAGAAATACTATAAATAGGGAGGATCGCAAACGAGAGAAATAAATTAAATAATATAAAGATGGTTTTTCTCCACTCTGTATTTCACTTGAGAGTTGAGAATGAGTAGCCTTTTCTTTCTTCTCAGCAAAACAGAGAATGAGTAGCCTTTTACTACAGACTTGAAGTAGCCATTGCTGACCAGTCGACCACTTTCTTCTTATTTGGTTTTCTCCAGTTCACACTTGACATTGACAAATATCTCCTATATTCCTTTTTTTTGTAGGAGACTTGAAAATAATATCTAGATAACTTTTCAACCGTCTTTCACGGTGAGAATGAGTTGCCTTAATGGAGTAGCCCATCTCGACCACTTATTACAGAGTCACATAGCTTCATCTATTTTGTTTTTGAATGTTCAAAATGGGTATGAAACACCCTTGAATGTTTAGACCCCAAATAATAAATTATCAATTCAAGCTTATTATTAAACAATTAATGTGCGGAATATGAACATAAGCCAATCACAGAATTGACAGCAAATCTAAGCCAAATATAAACACATCCACAGCAGTAAATATAAGGCAAAGATAAAGGAAGAGAGATGCAAACACAAAAACAACACGCGATGTGTTATCGAAGAGGAAACTGAAGCCCTCGGCATAAAACCTCTTCGCCACCCTTCAAGCGGTCAATAATCCACTAGAGAATGTAGTTGGGATACATGAACAACAATAGACCCTCCAAACCTAATCTACCCAAGTACCTAAGCCCTCCAAACTTCTTGCTCCAACGAGGTTACGCCAAACCTTTTTCTTCTCTAACTTCCCGGATTCCGCTACTAGACCATAGCATCAACTAATGTGAATTGGTTCCTTCCTAATTACTTCCCAAAAGCACCAAATAAACCTTCTCACGGATGTGGATATAGTGAGAAAAGGATTTGGTTAAAAGCCTCTCAAGGATTGAACAATGGAGAGGGAGAGAGTAGAGGAATTTGAAGAGTCTCTAAGGTAAAGATTGTGGATGAATCAATCTTATTTTTCTCTAGGATTTCTCTCTAAAATTCTCTCTGGAAGCTCTACTCATTTGGTGGGTATAAGAGTCTATATATAGTGAGGTGAGAAAGGAATGCGAAGAGTTAGTTTTTCCCAAATAGGGTGGTTTGGTAGCTTGGCCTCGCGACTGGTTTGAGTCGCGAGTTCAAGCCGTGAGCTAACGACTTGGCTAGCCTGGGTCTTTTGTCCTGTAGTGCGACAGCTGGCGTGAACCTTCATCTCCCCCACGTGCATCTCACGTGCCTGCAGTTGGCGGCTTGCCAGTCGTAAGTCAGCCGCGAGTCCTAGCCGCGAAACTCTGCCTTCTTGCACATACTTGAGCTTTTCTTCACATCTTCTCACACACTACCCTTACAAGAATCCCACCTAAATACAGGGTTACTAAGTGCTTAAATTACAAGCAAATTGGCACGGAATAAAGCCAACAAGAAGGTTGATTAAATTCAACCTTACAATCTCCCCCTTTGGCTATTCCGTGACAAAACCCTACAACAGACTCTAGACTTAACATGTGAGTTGGGAACAGTTGAACAAAACTCACTCACACCTAACTCTAGATTCTGAACAGCTCTTGAAACATATGAACAAGTAACTCCTGAAACACATCAACACAACAATATCATTGTATGCAGAAAACTTGAAAAGCATATGGAGCAATAATACCATGATCAAATAGAAAATGACTTTAGCAATAAAGCAATAAACCATGGCTTGACCAAAACAAGCAATCACTGAACAATAATGATCACAATGCTCATTCACACAAGGAATGAACATCCGAACATGCAAGCTAATAAGCTTATATGCAAAGTATCATTTGCATGTCCAACACTCAACCAATGCATACAATATATATATGCATCTAGGAACAATCCTACAAGGGCACAAGATTGTTGTACTAGAGAGAAAATGCAAGACATTTAATCACTAAGTACACAAGCCACAAGGCAAGGCTGCAAAACAAGAATATTGCATTGCATGGTACAAACCATTAAAGCCTACAAAATGCATGGAAATAAACCCTTAAAGCTTACATAAGCAACATGGGTACAAAATGAACCATACAAACTACTAACTGAATTAACATCATAAAATTATAAACCAATACCAAAGTTCCACAACCATCCAAGAGTTATGAGTTAAAATCAAACTTAAACCACAGTGTATCAAACCTATAATAATAACAGTTATCCAAACCATAATATCAAAGCTAATAGACATGAGTTATGAAATCTCCCCCTTAAATAAGCACTCCCCCTCAAGTGCTACCCCAAAAAATTCTCCCCATTTTTGACCGAAATGGCCAAAGGATCACTGCTCCTTGTTGGTGTAGATGCTGTTAAAACTTTGTTGAGAGTACATCAAGCTGATCTTGCATTGCCGTCATTCTTTCAGTATGCTGATTTTGAACTTCTCTAAGTCCATCAAGCCTTTCCGGGATGATCTGGAATGCATCAGGAGGTACAGCTGATGAAGTGGAAGCCCTGCTTCTCTTGGTTCTGCTTCTTGGTGTGGAAGTCTGTCTTGCAGTCTCAGCTTCAGTTTCCATAGGATCACCTTTTCCATGGTCACCCTCCTCTTTATCACCTGGAAGACGACTTTATATCCTTATGATAGTGAATTGTTTATTGCTGACAATAAAGTCATGGGATTGATATCTTGAGGAATTCTAACACCCTTTGCTCTGAAGATCCTCATAAGGAGGCTAGGAAAGACCAACTTGGGCCTAGAAGTGGTTCTAGTCTAGTCCATAATAGTGTCAAATATGTGTGAGCTAATGTCAATGATGACTTTCTCCTTGAGCTCCATAAGGAATATAGCTCTGGAATTAGTAAGAGTAGTCATCTTTCTTATAGAATACAAATTGAATATCATGATGGTGGTCAAACACCTCATGTCAGCAGGAAAGGCGTTAGTGTTGAGACATCTCCCTTCTTTAACACCACCAATCCGAGCCTGGACAGTATCTAAAGACAACATCTTGTCTTTGTAGTTGATGAACTCATACTCCTCTAAACCCTCAAGACCAAGTACCTCATCAATGTCATGTGCATTTAGGGTGAATTCATGTCCTCTAATCCAGCAGTTCATCTCCTCCTCCCTTATGTTCACATTTGCATAGAATTCCCTTATTAAGGGCTCACACACTGTAGGTAGGTCACTCAGTAGTTTATCCCATCCTCTGCCTTCAAAGCATTCTGGAATGAAGGTATCCTTCAGGTCATTTAAGTCCACAAACCTCTCCTAGATAATGGTAACCTTTGTAAAGGAATCTCTGTATCTCTCAAAGTGCTTGACAGACCTAAACAGGTTGTTGTCCATTTCATCATTTTATCAGCCTTTTTAGCGGGAGTCTTCTTCTTTGAAGATGTGGAAGCCATCTGTAAACAAACAGAAGATGCCACAACAAGAACAAAACACAATTTGTGGAAATACACACATATTAGTAACAAGTTAGTTACAAAGAGATTAACAGAGTGTCAACACAGCACATAGATCAAGCACAATTTATAATCAAAAGTGGATAGATCAAATCAGAATTTCAACAAATTAGACAAGTTCATTTTGAATTAAACAAATATATAAGGGCAGTGAAGATTACAGTTAGACACACAGAGCAAATGCCAATGAGACAAGTCTGAATGAATATGAAATGTGCAAGATAGAACCCAAGGTAGCAGCACACACAAGATCTGGTGACATAAAGACAAGGCAATTCTAGCCCCAAATACAAGCATACTGAAATACCCAAGCCACATTTAGAATAAACCATAGGGAAAATCCCAAACCCATATGCCCAAAGAGTATAAGAGCAATCAAACAGCAATGCTCAGAGCAGAAACAATTGCAATGAAACTAAAACATGATAACAACAACATATAACAACAAAACAACCAACCCCAAACAACCAAACCCAACATTTTCAACAGACCCAAGTTCGAACCCCTCAAATTTCAAACCAACATTACAACACACAGATTCAAGAAAATAACACTTAAAACAAGAAATCTGAAGTGAAAGATAGAAAGCCCATACCTTTTTCTTAAAGATTTGAGAAGAAAAAGTGCAGAAATGGAGGATTTCTCAAGAGTGAACACGATAAGTTTTAGAGAGAAAAGTTTGGAAGACAATGAACAGTCACAAAGTACGAGGGAAAAATGAAAAGTTTTTGAAAACTGACTTTAAAAATGCAAAACACGTGTTTTTCGCGACTGGATCAAGTTGCCAGGGTAAGCTGCAAAACACTATGAAACCAAGATTCTTGAAAAATCTTCTAAGTGTTTTTCGCGACTGGAAGATCTACTCGCGAGGGAGTCGCGAGTTGAGCCGAGAAAATCTCTGAGTAACCTTGCGATTGGACCTTCCACCCACGAATAAGTCGCCAAACTGAGCCGCAAAATTTGTAAAAACTCAAATTTTGAAAAATTTTATAAGTATTTTTCGCGACTGAAACCTTGACTCACCAGTGAGCTGCGAAAAATCACTGAATGGGCTCGTGACTTGGACATGCGACTGGGCTAACCCGCGACTTAGTCACCAAAACAGGGCAACACTGTTTTGAAATTTTTGAAATTTTTGTAAAAACAAAGTACTTTCCAAAAACAACTAAAAACACTCAAAAATCTTTTTGTGTTTGATCAACAAAGATTGAGCATGTGAAAACACATTTAATCAAGTACAATTACACAAATGAATATGACATTCATTGAACATAAACTTGTGTGTTGTGTGTGGATATAAAAAATGAGATAGTCCTTAGTCCAATGTGAAACTTCAATGATCAATTCAATCAAGACATACACAACTAGCACTAGATAATGTGACCTATCTCAATTATAGAAATATGCATATATGACCTCCCACATAAACTTGATTACAATTCTTTGAAGCTTTTCATTTGGCTCCATATTCATCATGTCATTTGAACTTTTTGAACAAAGAAAATCTCATTGTGAGATTGATGCCTGAAATTTTTGATATTTCAATTGATGAGTAAGCCTTTGGCTTTATGGGCATCATACATTTTATTTTGGTCGCTTTCCCTTTTTCCTAGTCGAATACTAGTATGTGCGACAGGCTTTTGTAGCTCTATATCTCTTTTCATTTGGAGATTTACATTTAGAGAGCTCTTTTAAGCATAAAAATAAAAAATGGGAAGATATATAGGCATGAGTCTATGCATGTCTGAAGATCAACAAAACCATTCACTAATCATTCATGACAAGGTTGAAGATCTATTTACAACAGTCACATAGATTTCAAAATTTCTCCCACAATGATATGAGTGCATAGAAGACAAGCTAAGCTCGTAGATGCACAAGGCCATTAGTACAAAGGTACAAGGCAAAACATGCTTTGAGACAAAACTTAACAAAGTGATCAAACTTTTTGGGATTTTCTACTTTTTATGCATTTTTGGATTTTTGACACAAAAGCAGTAAAAGATTGATCAAAACAACAACAATAACAATGTAAAAACATATGAAATAAAGAACAAACAAATAAGCCATAACGTAACTCAAAACCGCAAGAAGCACACACCCAAGCAAATTCTCAAACATGAGAAGTATTAATGCATGGAGATGTTATAGTGCTTATGCATGAGTACCCTTCGTCACCCACACGTCACATGCGTTTGGGGTGATATCCTTGATGGATTGGGTACGAGAGTTAGGACTATCAAACCTTCGTGTGAAGCTTTCTAGGCAATTGGTGAAGGCACCGATCATCTTTATCACTTCCATCATTCCTGGATCACGGTTTTGACTTCTTGGTTGCTCACCACCCCAAGACCTCATGTCATTTCTTCTTCCTCGTGACCGAGGTGCGCTTGCATTGTTGTCTGATTTCAGCTTTTGACAGTTAGGTCTAGTATGTCCTTGCAATCCGCAATAGTGACAAACATAATCCGTTCTAGGACCTCGTTATGATCTTGGGAGAGATCTTCCTCTAGCTTTAAATCTGGCTTCTGATTGATTACGGGACTTATTAACCACCCGTTGATCAGCCATCTTCTTCTTCTTCTCAGCCTTAACTTTCTCAGGAATTTGCTCTTCTACAACCGTCTCTTTGGCCTTTACAAACTTTACTTCTTTGATGATATTGGCTGATGAGCAACTCCCTCCGGTGTATCCCAACCCGAACTTGTCTGAGGAAGGTTTTTGAGATGATATAACATCTTCTAACTTCTGGGAGGAGACTTTCTCTACCTTGGCATGAACTTGCACTACCTCTTGCTCAAGAAACCTCACCTTCGTGTAAGCTTCAGATAGCTCGCCATTTAGTGTATCAATCTCACACTTAGCCTCTTTATATTTGACCAAGAGACTTTTGTAGTCCTCCTCAGCCCCTTTCATCTTCTTCACAGCAGCCTTCGCCACCCTTGTATACTCTCCAAATTTCTTAAGAAGTAAAGTGTAATTCTCTTAAAGGTTAGTTGCATCTTTCTCCTCCTCAGCATCTGATTCTTCTACAATCCCTAAGGATTCTTCATTGCTGTGCTCTCTAAGTTCTTGAACAAGCTGATTCAGGTCATCTGTGGACTCAACATGATCTATGGTCATAAATGCGGAGTAGTTTCCTTTTCCGTCACAGCTGTCCTTCGAGTCAGAATTTGATGAGTCTGAATCACTCAAAGTGGTGGCATAGACCTTCCCTTTCGACTTCAAATAGTTGGGACATTCCTTTTTGAAGTGTCCATGTCCATTACATTCGAAGCATGTAATCCCTTGTGAAGATTGGGAATTTTTACCCTCTTTTCTTTTGAATTCTTTCTTCTCATTCTCAGAACTCTAAAACTTCCCTTTGTTGCCAGCTCTCCCACTATTCTTGAGCTTTAAAAACTTTTGGAAGTTCTTCACAAGATACGCCACATCTTTATCCACAACATCTTCCTTCGAAGAGTCATGAGATACAACTCTCTCATCAATTGTTTTAAGAGCTAGATACTTGCTCTTCTTCTGTGTAGGCAGGGATAACTCATATGTCTGCAGAGAACCAACCAGCTCTTGAACCTTAATGTCGTCAAGATCTTTGCTCTCTTCAATGGCTATAACTTTGGCTCGGAAACTTTCTGGTAGTGACCGAAGGATCTTCCTTACAATTTTCGAGTCC
Source organism: Quercus gilva (assembly GCA_023621385.1). Classification (NCBI taxonomy): domain Eukaryota; kingdom Viridiplantae; phylum Streptophyta; class Magnoliopsida; order Fagales; family Fagaceae; genus Quercus; species Quercus gilva. The sequence continues at coordinate 71,526,946 of CM042476.1, forward strand.
TCCGTCTTTTCTCCCAAATTAAATTTGCCAACAACAACCTCGTTCAACTTACTATAAAATGAATCAAAAGACTCATCCTCACTCATCTTTAGCTCCTCAAAGTGAGTGGTCAACATCTGAAGTTTGGTGTCCTTCACTTTCTTAGTACCTTCATAAGTTGTCTCTAGAATTTCCCATGCTTCCTTAGCAATGGTGATATGTGAAATCCAGTGAAATTCTTCTGGAGAGACACCACAGAAAATAGCAATCAATGCCTTGTTATTTGCATTAGCTGCCACAAGAGCAGCCTTATCCCAAGTAGACTTGGCAGCCTCTGGCTTTGTCCAACCTACTTCAACTGCATCCCACACAATATCATCAATAGAACATAAAAACGCTCTCATTCTGACTTTCCAAAAGGCATAATTGTTACCATAAAAAAATGGTGGTACATTAAAAGATTGAGATTTATCCATCTCAAAGGGAGTCAGGGATCACATTAAGGTATTAAAACCACAACAAATGTACCCGCTCTGATACCAATTGAATGTTCAAAATGGGTATGAAACACCCTTGAACGTTTAGACCTCAAATAATAAATTATCAATTCAAGCTTATTATCAAACAACTAATGTGCGGAATATGAACATAAGCCAATCACAGAATTGATAACAAATCTAAGCCAAATATAAACACATTCACAGCAGTAAATATAAGGCAAAGATAAAGGAAGAGAGATGCAAACACAAAGACAATACGCGATGTGTTATCGAAGAGGAAACCGAAACCCTCGGCGTAAAACCTCTCCGCTACCCTCCAAGTGGTCAATAATCCACTAGAGAATGTAATTGGGATACATGAACAGCAATAGACCCTCCAAGCCTAATCTACCCAGGTACCTAAGCCTTCCAAGCTTTTTGCTCCAATGAGGTTACGCCGAACCTTTTTCTTCTCTAGCTTCTCGGATTTCGCTACTAGACCATAGCATCAACCAATGTGAATTGGTTCCTTTCTAACTGCTTCCCAAAAGCACCAAATAAACCTTCTCACATATGTGGGTATGGTGAGAAAAGGATTTGGTCAAAAGCCTCTCAAGGATTGAATAATGGAGAGGGAGAGAGTAGAGGAATTTTAAGAGTCTCTAAGGTAAAGATTGTGGATGAATCAATCTTGTTTTTCTCTAGGGTTTCTCTCTAAAATTCTCTCTAGAAGCTCTACTCATTTGGTGGGTATAAGGGTCTATATATAGTGAGGTGAGAAAGGAATGCGAAGAGTCAGTTTTTCCTAAACAAGGTGGTTTGGCGGCTTGGCCTCGCGACTGGTCTGAGTCGCGAGTTCAAGCCGCGAGCTAACGGCCTGGCCAGCCTTGGACTTTTGTCCTGTAGTGCGATAGCTGGCGTGACCCTTCACCTCCCCCGTGTGCATCTCACATGCCTGCAGTTGGCGGCTTGCCAGTCGCAAGTCAACCGCGAGTCCTAGCCGCGAAACTCTGCCTTCTTGCATATACTTGAGATTTTCTTCACATCTTCTCACATACTACCCTTACAAGAATCCCACCTAAATACAGGGTTACTAAGTGCTTAAATTACAAGCAAATTGGCACGGAATAAATCCAATAAGATGGTTTATTAAATTCAACCTTACAGTTTTCAAATGGGTCGTCCGCATCTTTTAATTGTTGTGGTCCCATGGTTTGGTTTCATCTGAATTATTGTTTCACATTTAAGTGGGAATTCGTGATTTCGGGTTAAGGGAAGTGTTTAGGGATTAAGGGAAATTAAATTGTGTAATGGTGCAGCTTAGTCTATAGTTGTGGCTAAGGGGGCAATGATCTAGAGAGTCCTTCATTTTTGCTACTTCTTATTGTACAAAATGACATCACTACATTCATAAGCAATGCCATAAATTGTCGCAAATCAATAATTTTAGTCACCAAGAATGAGATTAATTTGCAGAGGTGGAGAATAAGATTAGAGAAAATTACATTTTGAACCATATATTTTAGGGGTGATTTCAAATCAAAATTCTATAATTGTTGTTTTAAATTAAACCCTAAAATTTCAAAGTTTAAAACTTATCCATGAAGTTTTAGATTATTACAAATTAAGTCTCATACTTTTTTTTTAGAGTTTCAAATTGAAATCTGGACTTTTAAAATAGTATCACTTTAAATTCTTGTCTTTTTTAGTTGGATTTGGGGCTTTGATATTGGAGTTTTAAAGACTTAGTAGTTTTCTTGTCTTCTATCCCCATTCTTTTCAGCGGGGAAAATAATAATCCCTATGGAATTTAGGTGAAATCAAATGGACATTTACAAATAGTGTATAGTATTGTTCAAAAAAACAAGAAGACAGTGACACAATAGAATGGTATAGAAAGGTGTTAATGAAACTCTCTCTCTCTCTCTCTCTCTCTCTCTCTCTCTCTCTCTCTTTGTGTGAAGAGAATTGCAAAAGATGGTGTAAATTTGTAGCTTTATTGTATAAAATTACTCCTTTTGTGGTGATTGTGTTAGCTATCAAATGGAAAACCGTTATGGTGAGTAACTTTAAAAATCAATTCACTATATTGAAATACTATTTAATCATATTGATATTTTGCTACAAGCCGATAGATTGATAAATAAGGTTGAGCAAATTGTTGCTTAAGATGATTTGCATTTAGCAGTTCTTCTATTATACATCTTTCTTGCCTATAATAATAAAAAAATAATTAAAAAAAAAAAAAAAAAAAAAAAACTAGTAGTGGTATAAATCTTGGCTACAAACCCACCGAGACTGATTTGTGCATTACCAAATCATTGCAAAGAGATCAAATCATGGGAATAACATCCATGGTTCAAACTAAAAAAAATAAAAAAAGGTTTATTATCATTCCAAAAATGTACTATTATAATGTTGTCAAACCCTCCAACACGGGCGTTATGTCATGTCTTGTACTTCCTACTGACAAACTGAAAATCTTTTTGCTAAACCTCCCTACTCTAGCTAACAGTAATAGTTAATACCTACATTTAATACAAACTCCCTCATAACACTAAAAATATCTAGCTAATATTGATTGATATGTAAGGTTCACATTTAAGACATACAATTCTTTAGATATTGTAAAATGTGTCATCTTCTTATGATAACAATTAAATTTAACTATGTAACTTCTTCGCAAGAAAAATTCAACTCTGTAACTTAGTCTTCTCGAAGAAATTGAAAATCATAATTCCCTAGTTTGAACATGGCAGAACATCCACACTGTCATAAAATCTTCATGCTCACATAGGCTATGTTTTTGGCAAAACGTGTTCCACCCTTCCTTGAGAACATAAACCTTGGACTCCCAAAGTTTGAACGTCATTGATTGTTCCTTACCTTTTATGCCATACATAATGATAGGAATTCCATATCAACAACTTCGTTCTTGTTTAGCAATGGTAACAGAGTTTTCGACATCTAGTTTGTTCAGGAACAGCTTGCTTTTGTCACCCCTTACATGACTGAATGCCAATTGCTTCTCAAAAGGCTTAGAGCATGCTCCTATGGGGCTGTTGAGGCGTGGGAATGGTGGGAAATCTGGGGGCTTGTAGGAATAGGCTTTCATGGACAGGGTTAATGAATGTTCAAATAGTGTGTAAAACACTTTGAACGTTTAAACCCCCAAATTACAAATTACCAATTCAAGCTTATTAACAAACAATGTATGTGCGGAAAATGTAAATAAGCTAAAGCAGAATTGATAACATAATCTAAACCACATAAAATCACATCCACAATAGAAATTAAATGGCAAAGATTAAGGGAAGAGAGATGCAAACACAAAGACAACACAGCGATGTGTTATCGAAGAGGAAACCAAAGTCCTCGACGTAAAACCTCTCCGCCGCCCTCCAAGCAGTCAATAATCCACTAGAGAATCAAGTTGGGATACAAGAACAGTAGAAAACCCTCCAAGCCTAATCTACCCAGTGTACTTAAGCCCTCCAAGCTTCTTACTCCAACGAGGTTACGCCGAACCTTTGTCTTCTCTAGTTTACTGGATTCCGCTATAGCCCATAGCATCAACCAATATCAATTGGTCCCTTCCTAACTGCTTCCTAAGCACCAAATAGCCTCCTCACAGATATGGTTTTGGTGAGAAATTTTTTTGACTAATGTACCTCTCAAAGATGTAACAATGGAGAGGGTAAGAGTAGAGGAATTTGGAGAAACAAGGATGAAGATTGTGGATGAGTCAATCTTGTTTTTTTCTAGAGTTTCTTTCTCAAAATTCTCTCTAGAAGCTCTGTACAATACATGGGTATAAGGGGTATTTATACTGGTGTGTGTTTGGAATGTGAAAGTTTAGTTTTTCCCAAACAAAATGAATTGGTGACTTGGCCTTGCGACTTGACTGAGTCACGAGTCTAAGCCACGAGATAGCTAGCCAGCCCAGGACTTTTGTCCTGTAGTGCAATAGCTAGCGTGACTCTTTAGCTCCCCTACATGCTTCACACGTGTTCCTGCTTTGGTGACTTACTAGCCGCGAGCCAGTTGCGAGATCCAGTCGCGAGGCCCTGCATGAGTGCACACTCTTGAGCATTTCTTCACACTCTCTCACACACTACCCTTACATAATTCCCACCTAGATATAGGGTTTCTAAATGCTAAATTACAAGCAAATTGGCACGGAATAAAGCCAACAAGATGGTTGATTAAATTCAACCTTATAGTTAATAACCATGGTTTTCTTTGGAAACTTTGAATGGGTCTTGGCTTGCTAGTATTTGCTACATGTCGGTTATGCCTAATTCTTTGGTTTTTGATTTCATGCAAAGCTATGGCAAATTTCTCATCCAGCAATTGGCATGCTTTATGTGAAGAAGAATCATCGCAGCTTTGTCTTCCTCATTGAATTTGTGAAGGAAGTGATCATTGCCATTAACATATCCACTCAACCTTATTTTCCCCATAAGTTAATTTCAGTATGGAAGTTTATATGAGGAAAGGAGCACGTCTACAAGACTAATATAGTTGTAGGATGAAAAAGGGTTCATCAAACTATTAATCAAATTGTACGTTCACTATTGTATCCATGAAAAAAATTTGTGGGTTCTCCAAAAATATTATTTAATTCGTTTTAACAGTTTTGCTATGAAAAGGGGTGGTAGGGTGTTAAATAATTTTTAGATAAAATGGAAATTTTATTTTATTATTATCATCAATCATAAGATGTACAGAGTTGCAAGAGCAAAATTGTTTATGAAAAAAGAAAATAGAGGTGTGAATGCATAGGAATAAGTTTGATTTTGTTTTGTGTTTTTTTAAAAGCCAACAATTTCACATGTTGAGAAATGTTTAACTCAACTATTCATAGGGAACATGTATGGTTGGGTTGGGTTGGGTTGTTAGAACCATTTTGTCAAAGCCTAATAAAAAAAAAAATGGTTTTCATTCACCAATTTAAACCCATTTTTTTAATAAATAATTACAATTTCATCTAAAATAAATCTCAAAATACTAAGACAGTTCATACTAACAAATTTAAAGTAAGTTATAAAGTCTAAAATAAATTAAAATTTTTTTATAGGTATATAAAATCTAAAATAAATTAAATTAAAGAGTTTATACATATATATTTTTTAAAGTATTAATCAATAGCAGGGTTGGATTGGGTTATTTGGATTGAAATTTTTGTCAAAATTTCAACCCGATCCAACTCAAGTTTCAAAAAAATAAGCACCCAACCAAACCCTTCAACCCCTAAAAAACAAACCCTGATGTTGGTTTTGATCAAGTTCATCAAGTTGTTAAAGAAGAATTAACAAAAGAACTATAAAACTCAAAAACAATAGAAAACAATTCACACAGATGTTAATGGTTTACACAAGCTAAATTACATACAAATTACAATCAATGTTTGAACCAGTGACAATCTTCCAACAAACTACCACAAAGGCATCTTGGAGTTCAAACTTTTACATTTGTTACAGACAAATAAGAAACAAAGTCTTGAGTATTAATTTATTGAACAATAACCAGAATACCCAAACAATACTTAGAATTAGAGCTCCGAACAAAAAAAAAAGAATCCTTTTGAAGCATACAAGGCAAACTCATAATCTTGAGCATCATTCTGCAACGAGTAAAAAAAAAAAAAAAAGAGATATGGCTTATTAAAACTGACAAATTTATGTTCCAAACCACAAATAATAAGACATCATAGCCAAACAAAATCTAAGAAACCTCTGTACATACAATTGAAAATCACAAGCTAGACTAGGATTATTGACATGCATGGAGGACACATAACGGAAAAACCCAGAAAAGGACAACGCTACATAAGTCACAATCTTGTATCTTCCAATCACACATCATTCATAGAGGACTTTCCTGGAAATATGGTGGGCATTACTCACATACAGGACACGCCTACAAACACACATGCATGCACGCCAAAATACATATTAAAAACAGTTTTTGACACAGGATCCAGAAGCTAATAGAATCTGATGTATTTATCAGTTTATTCCAAGATGGTAACTAAATCAAACTCCAATCAAGCAATAGCAAGCATTGTTAGGCATGAACATGGTTACTTATTTATCATGTCAGAAACCATTAGTTTCATAAACTTAAGCTATTACAAAGTGGATAAATAATATAAGTCGAGCATACATAAATTTGTTAGTGAAATAACTTAGACGAAGCAAAGCTTTTTTTTGGGGGGGGGGGGGATGATGAAAGATAGAAATGAATGCGATAACCATTCAAGAAAAAAGATAAAGAGAAGAAAAAAAAAAAAACACAGAGAATTGAGAAGCCACCTTCATGAAACATTCCGGAATTACTACTAGATGTAGATCTTTAGGATGCACTGCAACACTGAATAACAAAGAGTAACTTATGAGTTATGTCTAAGAGTATGATAACAAATTCAAATAGATATTGCTAACTTAGGTAACACAAAGTATCAAGTTACAATTCCAATCACATAAAAGAAGATAGAAACAAAATTGTTCAACATGTATTAGTCAGAAATTATGACTTGGATCACTCATTTTTCTTCATGAGCTTATGACAATCTAACAATGAGGAATGCAATAAAAATACAGTTTAAAGCAAGAGATTTGCTACCCAAAAGAAGAATTGGAAAAACAGAGAAAATTTGGAAATCTCATTAAGAATTTATATGTTAGTCAAGGATTTTTAACTAGGACTCAAGAACCATAGGTTAATGGCCAAGATGCATCAATAAAGGGAAAAATAATTAAATTGTTATTATACTTATTAGAAAATAAATAAACCTTAATCACATCTCATTCATATAGGAATTGTGAACTTAAGTGCATAGTGTGGCAGACTAACAATGTGAGCACTTAAGAGTTAAAACTTCCTATTATCAACGACCACAAAAAAAAAAAAAAAAAAAAAAAAAAAAAAAAAAAAAAAAAAAAAGAAGAAGAAGAAGAAGAAGAAGAAGCTATTATTAATCAATGTATTTCATGATGACTAGTTCTCAAATTATATAAGAAGCAAAGTATGCACTTAGAAGTTTGAAACACAAATATTTATATATAAACAAATCACAGGCTAACATGTGGCTTACTAAAACGGACCAATATTTTGTCCAAACCAGAAAAAAGACATCATAAACAAACCAAATCTAAGAAAACTCTATACATAGAATTGAAAATTATATGCAAGCTTAGGATTATCAACACCCACAAAAGACGCATAATGAAAAATCTAGCAAAAGTCGTGGGTTTACATAAGTCACCATCTTGTATCTTCCAATCACACAACATCCACAAAGGACTTTAAGCAAACATATGGTGGGCTTGACATTCCTATGAACAAAATACACCCAAATACATTTATAGAAACAATATTTTCAGTTAGGCCTAGAAACTAATTTTATCTATTGCGAGGAATTTATTTTATTTTACTATTTTTCTATGCCAAGATGGTAGATAAAGCAAACTCCAAGCAATCAAGCAATAGCAAGCATGATTTTGTCGTGGGTAAAAAAACAGAGATTTGATTAAGTACAATTAATCGTAGAACGGATTACTTATTTATGATGACGGAAACCATTAGTTCAAAGAAATATAGCTTAAATGATAAAACGAATGCAACAATTCATTTAAAGATTAAAAGTGGAAGAAAAAATAGATAGAACTGAGAAGCTACCTTCGTGAAACATTCTGAATTACTTCTCGATGTAAATCTTTGGGATGTGCTGCCCCTTTGGTAAATCCATGTTGTGAATGCAATTTTGAAGTTCCATTGAGACAGATTTCAAATACAGTTCTTGGAGATTTTGAAGGTATTCAATGCCCATGGGCACTGTCTTTAACTCCATGCATCTGATAATTTCTAGGATTTTTAGATTTGGCATCACCCCCTTTTCAATTATTATCTCATTCATTTGAGACAAAGTACGAATCTCCAATCTTGTAAGCTTAAGAAAGCCTGTATTGAAACATAGCTGTTTTCCAACACAGGCATTATTAAGTAAAAGACGTTCCAAATGGGGCAAAGAAGCAAGGTATGGGAGTAGATCTTCTTCCAATCTTGACCAACGCAGATACAAATATGTGAGGTTTTGAAGTGAATGAAACCACTGTGGCACCTTTTCTAGTTTTCCAGTCAAAACAAGGGTTTGAAGGTTGGGAGGAGGAGATGAGAGTGCATCCATTCGGAGAGTTTCTTCCTCATTAGTTACCATGATAGTCAAGCTCCTAAGAAGTCTCATGTTTTCAATTGAGACACATAAGTCATTCTCATCTCCTTCTTTTACATTTGAAATACCAATCGCGTTGAGTTGCCCCATGCTCTGAATTTGTCTTATGAAGTCACCTTTTGCTTCAACAACACCCATACTTTGCAAATTCTTTAACCGACTGATATTTGGTGCTATTTGCATTCCTTTTAAATATCTGAAGTCATTCCAATTTTGAGTGTAGCTATACATAATCAAATGCCGTAAGTTTTGCAATTTTCCTATTCCACGAGGAAGGGCCTCTATATGTGTGTCCCTAATGTCCAAGTTTTGAAGATTAATGAGCCTCCCTATGGAATTTGGGAGCTTCTTAAGTAAAGTCCCCCTTAAATTCAAATATCTTAAGTTGAATAATTTGAATACTTCATCAGGCAATTCATCAATGGGGGCATCCTCCAAATCTAGAACCCTTAACATTTTACTTCCTGAAGGCAATGTTTTCAATGACTTGTTAAAAACAAGAAAAGAACGGAGCTTTGACATACCCGTAAATGATTTGAATTCTCCATTGGTTTTGTGAATTGAAATGCGGCGTGCTTTGCATTCTTTCATTTCTTCTTCTCCACCATGTACAGCACCAAACTTTTCTTTGACTGATATTGATAGAGCAAGCTCCCGTAGAAGATCATGTAATTTACATCTCATTGGCCTTCCATATTCATTCCTTTGTACAACTTGAAGCATATTCCGGAAAGTGAGTTCTACTAGATAGCTATCTGCTACTTCTTCTAGAGTGGACCCTTCATTTGGTTCTACAAATCCTTCAGCCATCCATAGCTTAATTAGCCTTTTTCTTCGAATCTTGTGATCTGCTGGGAAAAGAGAGCAATATAAGAAACAATGCTTCAACTGATATGGTAAATCGTTGAAACTAAGCAACAAAATGCTCTTCACTCCTTCTAGCTTAGGATTGTTACTTAGACTCCAATTCACGTTGTTCTTAATTTCATTCCATTGAGACATATTCTTGAAGTACATAAGACTGCCCAAAGCTGCAATTACAAGAGGTAGGCCTTTGCATTTTCCCACAAGTTCTTTAGCAAAAGATTTAAGCTCTGATGGACAACTTCCATTGGGACAATTTGTGAATGCTTTCTTGCAAAAGAGTTCCCAGGCCTCTTTGTTTTGCAGCAATTGAATATGATGAATATGATGTTTACCTCCCAAAGGATAGCAAGCTACATCTTCTTTTCGAGTTGTAAGAATGATTCTACTCCCAATACAATTATCTCGAAGTGATACCTTTATTTCATCCAAGAAATTTGTGTCCCAAACATCATCTAGGACGAGAAGATACCTTTTATTCTCTAAATAATTTACCAATGTTTTTACTAACAATCTGTAGTTCATGGAATTCAAGTCTGCTAGTTTTGTTTCCTTCATTGGCTTATGGAATTCCTCAATCAAGCTCCTCAATACGTCTTCTAATTCATATGCTTGGGAAATTGTGATCCATGCACAACAGTCAAAATGTTTCTTTACATCATCATTTTTGTAGGTGTTGGCAGCTAGTGTGGTCTTGCCTGAACCTCCCATCCCAACTATCGAAATGACAGTCTGATGTGGTTCACTAGCCATCAACCAATCCATTATCAATTGCCTTTTTTTTTCAATCCCTACAAGTTCTTCTTCTGTAAAAAAAAGAGATGATTCGGCATGACGCACCACCCATTTCTGATTATCTTTAGAGCTAGTTCCCTCTATATGATCAATACCATATCTTTGGTTTCTCTTTGGTATGGCGCCCTTGATTTTCCCATTAATTTTTTGTATCTTGGTGGCTATTTGACGCCTCACCCAGAGATTTTTTGGAAAGTAAATGGTGTGGTGAAGGATCCAGGAAGATCGACCCCCAATTCGTTGGTGATTCATGTGATACATGAAGTTGTCAATAATGTCTTCAACATCATACGCCATGTCTCTCACATTTGCCACCAAAGTTCTCTCTCCTTCACTCCCTACTCCCTTCCTATCAGCATCTGCTAAGAACGATCGCATGCTTATCAACTCATCTTTGATATCTTCAATTGCATCACAAGCCCCCCATAACAAAGATGCTTCATTTGAAAGGATTGAAGTGATATTTTCAATCAAGAGTTCCACCACAGCCTGATCCATTTTTAACTTCACAATTCAAACTCCCTCCTAGCGTTAGTGACCAAGTTTTTAGGCTCCCTTTCTTCCAATTATATCACATCCAAAGAGAAAGAGAATGCCATGCTTTGACTTGTTGCTTGCCGGTCCTAGGAGACCTGCACAAAAAAAGAAAAAGAAAGAATAGAGGTGAGAAACATAATGCATGAAAGTATTCTAATTCTTAAAAAGTGTGCCAGTACATCAGTTAAGTTGAAGAATGATTTTGTTTTTGGGGGATAAGTGGTGTAGATACAATGACTTTTGTATTTATTTAAATTAAACAATGATCGTTGTATTTATCTAAACTAAACAGTGAGAAATATTTCTAATTGTCACTGGCAACATTTTCATTTAAAAAAAAAAAAACTTGCAATATATTTTTTTGTAAACAGAACATTTCAATAATTAAAATATCATTGTTTCCACATGATTTGTATTTATGACACCAAATGTTGTCTAATATGTGATTTGTACATTAAAAAGAACACTAGAAGGATGTGATTCGTGAACTTTCAAAAAAAAAAAAAAAACACAAAAAAAAGGAGGATGCGTACATTAGTCTTTACATTAGAATTTTTTTTTTTATTTTTTTTTATTGCATAATAATGGTAAGGGAAGGCGGGGTACCAATAAATGTTTATAAAGATTTAAAGAGTAAGATTCTCCCAAAAAAAAAAAAAATTTAAGGACTAAAATGAAATAACGTTAATTTTTTTTTTTTGAGAAATAAAAAATCATATAATTTATGGACCAAAATTTTGACTTTTTTTGAAAAAAAATTTCTTTTGAAACAAAATAATTGAGTCTTTCTAAAATATCCTTATCTTATTACGAAATTTAAAACCTTTAAACAAATTATTACATGATAATAATTGCATTTATTCTCAGGTAAAGACAGTAAAAGACATCAACAAAAATATAAATTTTCACATATTAAACTTGTTCAAGTGACAATTAAATCATTAATAAGAGATGAAGTTTAACACATTTGTTTGATTTGCCATGTTTAAGAGATGCTTTACAATTTACATTTCAATTTTCCTTGATCTATTATTTCTTTATTAATAAACCATAGAGTCATGTTTCCATAAGGGATCAATTAATTTTAATTTTTTTGAATCTTCTTATTCTCAAACAAAAGTCTCATGTCCTACTCTAGTGTTTCACTTTATAGTTTACTCTTCATCAATTATAATATGTAATGTGTTTGATTTCTTTTATTTTTAAAACAATATACTTTAGTTACTTGAAAGTTGAAAATGAGAGGTGAAAATAAAACCACGGGATAGTATATAATTAGTAAAACATAAAGTAGAATACCCAAAGTATGACTGAGGGTTTTTATTCCTCTTTATCATTAATTGATCAAACAATTTGACCTTTTTTTTCTTTTCAAACAATAAGTTTCATTGATAATAAAAGCATTGCAATTTGCAATTTAAACCAATACAGTTAGGCAATAGGTGACCAATGAGAGAGAACAGAAAATATTAATACATAAAATGAAGTGATTTCACCAACTGAAAAGATAGAAAACCCTTATTTATTCCTTATGAAATACCCTCACACTTACAAAAGAAATTTACAAATAAAAGGAAAAACTAATTGATTAAAAGCAGAACAATTAGAAATTCAAATTCCCATAAAAAAAAAAAAAAATAGAAATTCAAACTGACCCAACCTCAACCTCATGAACTGTGGTCTCAATGATTAATAAAGAATGAATAGATGATATAGACATAAGTAGAATAGAATTCCAATTTACAAGATTCAATTTAATAAAATAATAAATAAAAATTTCAACTCCAACCTCCAGTCCTGAGTCCACTAATCGTAATTGAAACCCAAGATTTACACCGTCTGATATTCAACTTGAAGATAGATGTAGGAACCTGGGGGATCCAAAAGAACAAATCATCAAATATAGAAACAAATGCTGATAGAATAAACTCATTTGAAAATTAAACTTGAATATTTAAAATATGCAAATACATGGTGAAAATGTGAAATATTTAAAGAATAAACTTACTTGAAAATTAAACTTGAATATTTTCTTTAGAAGAATTGTATACTTCAAGAGCTTACCAGAGGTGTTTACAATTGAAGGTGATAAAAAATTACATATAGGGAGGATTGCAAATGAGAAATAATATCAAGATGGTTTTTCTCCACACTGTTTTTCACTTGAGAATGAGTAGCCTTTTCTTTCTTCTCAGCAAAACAGAGAATGAGTAGCCTTTTACTACAGATTCAAGTAGGCCTTTGTCGACCACTTTCTTTTTCTTTTGTTTTCACTTGGCTTTTTCCTCTTGTAATTTTATTTCTCAATTAGATTTTCATGGACTGAAGAATCTTCACTGTTTTCCACTTCATGATTGTTGCTTCACTTTATGACTTTTGCTTTCACTGCTTGTCTGCTTTTTTGAATTATTGTTGTCACACAGCTTCTTTTGTAGTACTTTTTAAGATTATTATTTTTTTTTTCTCCCAATTTAGCATCATTTTAGCAACGATTTTTATTTCACAATTAGATTTTCATGGACTGAAGAATCTTCACTGTTTTTCACTTCATGATTGTTGCTTCACTTTATGACTTTTGCTTTCACTGCTTGTCTGCTTTTTTGAATTATTGATGTCACACAGCTTCTTTTGTAGTACCTTTTAGGATTTTTTTTTTTTTTTTTTCTATTTAGCATTATTTTAACAACAATTTCGTTTATTAGCATGTTTTTGAAATATTTTAGCAAACGAACATCTTGAGTTTGTTAAACTCAATTTCAATGAAGGAAATCAAATCTAATACATTTGATTTATGGGCAAAAATTGCGAAACAGTCTATTTTTGGAAAAAAATTAGGCTTATTTAGTAAGTTGGACTTTTTTTGAAAGTCGAGTTTGGCAAACTCGACTTTTGGCTGAAAAACGGACACTATAGTGACTTTTTTTTAGTGGCGCTTGTCAAAAACACCACTATAGGTACCCTATAGTGGCGTTTTCTATAATTATTGCTATAGGCACTAAAAAAAACGTCACTATAGTGTTCGTTTTCCAGCCCAAAGTCGAGTTTGCCAAACTCAACTTTCAAAAAGAGTCCAGCTTCCTAAATAACTTTTAATGCATGCCATGCGCTTAATTTTTTACCAAAAATAGATTGTTTTGCAATTTTTGCCCTTATGCTCTAGCAGAAGTTGATGTGGATATTTTGTACGTGTGGATCTCGAGTCTAACACACTCGATTTATGTTTGGAGAAGAAATATCAAATATTCTGATTTGGAGAACACGGAGAAGAAGAAGATTGCAGCTGGGTTTGGTTTTGCAGGTAGAGATGGCAACAGAGGGGTGGATTTGGTTTTGTCGTGGGTGGGTTTGGTTTTGAAGGTGACTTCACTAAATGGGTTTGATTTTGCCGTGGGTCTCTTTTTCTTCTTCATCTTCTTTTTTTCCTTCTTTCTTCTTCTTCTCATTCTTTCTGCTTCGTTCTTCTTCTTTGTTCTTCTTCTTTGTTTCTCATATTAGTAAATCGAGTGTGTGAGACTCGAGTTCTATGTGTATAAAAATTTCCACATCAGCGTTCCAGAGCATCAAAATTGAGTGCATGAGACTCAATTTCGTTCATTGAAATTGAGTTTGACAAACTCGAGATGTTATTTTGCTAAAATGTTTCAAAAACATGCTAACTAACGAAATTGTTGCTAAAATGATGCTAAATGGCAAAAAAATCTGTACCTTTTAGATAAGTGCTTCACTTTTTTTACATTTATTTAGGGAAAAGATAACAGCTCACTTGCTTTACCATTTGAGATAGTCTTTAATAATCATATTATTATGAAAGGCTGTTACCATTTTCACACTTAAACGTGGACACTCATTTTTCAATGTGAGATTAACCCATTGGAAAATAAGTGTGAGTTAAAGAGATTTAAAACCTGTGCTATGTATCCAAGAGTTAGGCCCTTTTGGATATACACCATTGTAAGTTTTTTTTAAAAAATGTTGGAAATTTAGACCCCTTAAACCACAATTAGATTGCGTAGCCTAGTTAATTAGCCAAGTTGTTACTTAGTCAAATTAAGCAATTCTAGGTTAAAGCAATCAAATAATCATATCAAAATAATAAAGCAGCGGAATAATAAATAACACAATGATATGATCACCCAGGAAAACCAAACCGGTAAAAAACCTGGGGAGGATTTTACCCACCTATCCTCAAGGCAAAACGGAATCCACTAAGAAAGAATTGAAGTTGTTACAAAAGGACTTACAAGCTCCCCGCTTGACTTCCTAATGCTACCCACCAGTAGTAACTTCCTGACACGACCACGCGCAGGCTCCGAGTCCACGGACTACTTCTTTCTTTGTATTCCTTCAATCAGCTACAAGCTCCCCGCTTGTTTATCTTTAAGCTCCAATGGCAGCAACCTTGTTGATCATCAAGATGTAGATATATCTCTATCTTGAAAACTCTAAGTTTATGTGAAGGAAAGCTCCTCAAGGATCTCACAAGAGATTCACATAAACAGCAAATATGAGCAACAAAGACTTAGAGAGGTTTGGGTACAAAACCCTAAAAATAAAAGGAGGCACAAGAGGCACTCTAATCTCTCTCTCTAAAAATCTCAAAAACGTTCTAGGGTTTTCCTTATATATAGGAGTGTTTTACTTGGACTCCAAGACGTTTAAATAGTGTTTGGGCTGAACTGGAACTCTGCAGAAAAATAAATCTGTACGTGGTTCGATCGATCGAGTCTAATTTTCGATCGATCGAGGCTTACAGATTTAGTCCAATAAATTCTACAATCACTCGATTCCAATTTTACAAATAAACATACTTTGAGCAAGCCTAAACCTAGACTAAATGTTTTGATCATGGTTTGCCAACAAAATACAAATTGAAGTTCTAATACATTAATTCCTAATTTCTTAGAACCCAACAAAAACATTCTCCCCTCTTTCCGTGTGTATGTTGAAAATATTTACTTTTCTCAAAAGGAAAAATAGTGGGTTAATTCCACATTGAAAGATGAGTGTGAGTTAAATAGGTTTAAAACCTGTGATGTGTATCCAAGAGTTAGGCCCTTTTGGATATACACCACTATAAGCTTCTTTAAAAAACTTTCTCCCCTCTCTTCGTGTGTATGTGTTAAAAATACTTAGTATTCTCAAAAGAAAAAATATTAGGTTAATCCCACATTAGAATCTTTTTGGATATATACCACTGCAAGTTTCTTTAAAAAACATTTTTCCCTTTCCTCCCTGTGTGTTAAAAATACTTAGTATTCTAAAAAAAAAAAAAAAAAACGTGGACAATTATCCCCTATATTCCTTTTTGTATGAGACTTTTCGAATAATTGTGATTGGATCTTGGCTTTCTCAATGAAGGTTTGGTATTGATGACTTGGACTCATGAATTAATTTTGAATCTGCATTATCAGATCAGCGATTATGAGGCAATGTTTGATATCTCTAACAAAACTAACTTTTACCGATTTCAATTTGTATCCCAATAAGATCAGAAGTTCTAAAGTCCGTTTGCAAATCCCCTATTTTTTGTAACTTATTTGTATAGTATTTAATAAAAAATACTATAACTTTTGATAATTTTCTATATTAAATGTATTACAAAAAAACCAAAATATAGTTTATTTAAAAAAAGCTAAAAGCTAAATATTTTCCCAAAAAAAAAAACAAAAAATAGTTTTCAACAATTTCAAAGGCAAAACTAATATTTCCAACAGAAATCCTCTTTTTTTTTTTTTTTTTGATAATTGATAAAAAAAAATGGTAAATGCATGAAGCACTTGATAAATACTAGCTCGAATGAGCCTTCATTATTGAACGCATTTTTCAAAATACGTTAAAGTTAATCAAGCTTTTGTTTTTTTGTTTTTGCTCAGTCGCTCCTGGGCTTCAATTCTCACGGATTGAGCCTAGCCTCTAATTTCCACATATTGAAGATAAAATATATATATATATATATATATTATAAGGATATCATAATAATTTAGGTTGAAGAGGCTGAATCCTTCTTTATTTCTATGGAATTGATCATATTCACTACCTACACGTTTTTAAACATGGCAAAATGTTCATCAAATCATAAACAGCACAAAGGATAAGAGTTGGACATCTAAGCCTGAAAGTAAGCATATGTTTAAGAGCTTCAACAAGCAATAATTGCCAGAACAGGCAAATGATAAATAATTAAAAGTACAAGATTCATCTATATATGCTGCCCTTGAAGAGGATGGAATAATCAATAGTTGGGAAGATTTGCAACTTTTAAAGCAGTAGACCATGTCTTAATTTACTAATACTAAGAATTTGGGACCAAGACATCCTTTTCATCAAATAATCATTTAACTAGCGAATAAAACAAATTTCAGCTTCAAACCAGAATAAGAATTAAATAAATGTCTTTGTTCAAGGTTTAGGATTTATGGTTTCAGAGACACAAACATTTAACAACGATAACTAATAGTATCAGGGCTCTTGAGCTGGTCCAACCGTTTCTTGCCACAGCGAAGTAAGAACTCAATATAGAGGAAAATTTTCCAATCTGCTTGCTTAGAATTACCGCAGAACTCAGCTGACACAGTAGAAGCAATCTTATGTCAATCTTCAGCAGATTTGGAATAAACTACTCACAAAAACCCTCTATATAGACTAAGTACTTGCTTCTGCATTCCAGAGAGCCTTGGACCCTGAGGTTCCCAAGGAATCTTCTCATTAAGTTTGCAATTGAAGATGCTTTCTGAGCAGCAAGTAAAGAAATCTATGAACTTTCTTCTCTCAGACTGCAGAGCAACACTAAACAGTATTTAATTGTAAAACTTGAACAAAAATAGCCATAACTACATTTTAAGGAAAACAAAAATGCAAGCATTTTTGTATGCAACGACAAAAGATTTCTTACTTCTAACTCTCAAAATGATTAAAAGATAAAAAGAGATGCATATGATAAAGGAGAAAAACTACACAAAGTGGCTATTGTATCAGTATATGGACATGCAACAGTGAATAACAAAAGAGTAACTTATGAGTCATGACTAGTTCAAATAGATATTGCTAACTTAGGTAACAGAAATTATCAAGTTTCGTTCCCAATAACATAAAAGAAGACAGACACAAAATTGTTCTTCAGGTAGTACTTGGATATTATGACTTTGAGCACTAATTTCTCTTCATGAGCTTAAGACAACCTAACATGAGGAATGCAGTGAAAATAGAGTTTAAAGCAAGAACTTGCTACCCAAAAGAATTATTGGAAAAAAACAGGGGGAAAAAAGGACTACTGTAAATCTTATTTTGAATATATATGTAAGTCAAATATTTTTAACTAAGACTCAAGAACCATATGTTAATGGCCAAAGTTAAAATATTAAAACTGAATATACTTATCCAAAAATAAATAAACCTTGATCACATCTCATTCATATATGAATTGTGAACTAAAGAGCATAATGTGTAATACAGAAACTGGGAACCTTTTTTCTTAACTTGACACAAACACTTTTCACGTGCCAGTACAGGAATGGAGGGGAAAAGCACATCTTTTGGCTAATCGTTTGTGTGCCTACTGGGTACTAAGGTTAAGAGGATGCAAAAAGAAGGTTCAACCTCTGAGCATCTTCCTAGAAACAAGGCACTAGTGCATATGCTCCTCAAAACAGCCACATCTCAGCTTAAATGTTAGGGAAATACCTGTATAAATCAAGAAATATATTTCTGATCTTATATAATGCATCTCAAATGGATAGCAGTACGTACAGGGGTCTCAATGATAAAACACAGGCAGTATGTACCAAGCTGATATGCAAGTACAGAAGACAGTCTAATATTCTATCTAAAATTAGACCATAAATCTATAAACAGCGTGTAACACAAACAATGTGAGCACTAAGCAATCGAAAATCCTATTATCAATGTAAAAGAAAAAAGCTATTAGAACAGATAGTCAAATCTGTTAACAAGGATGCCAAATCTAGAATTGAAAGCAAAAGCTCCAACTGTGATTCCATTCAATATCGAGTATTATGAGGTAACTGGGACATGAAGGAATCTGACCAGCTCAAGAATGTTCAAAGATAGTTGGTTGAAGTTGATGATTGCCTCAGGTGCTGCTCTGTGTTGAAAGCAGTTGGTGTTAATTAGGCCCTAAGATGTTTCTATTCTGGTGGAACTGTCATTGGCAGATCCTAGAAACTATCCCTGTTTATAGCCTGGCTTTAATAGTTTTGGTGTCAAATTGTTAATCTTGTTGATTTGTAGGCTAGCAATCTCAGTTAGGTGGTCTATGAAGGACTTTTTGTGCGTATCAGACTGGTTGTACTCTGCTAGCTGTGAGCTTTTGCTCTTTATTTGTAATGTGTTTGTTCATCAATACATTTTCTGAAAAAAAAAAAACCAAAAAAAAACCCCTACTATTAATCAAAGTTTCTCATTATGACTAGTTCTCAGATACAAGAAGCTAAAAAGCACTTATAAACACGAATATATATATATATATATATATAAACAAATCTTGGGCTAACACGTGACTTATTAAAACAAACATATGTTCCACAAACCACAAATAGATATCATAACCCAACCAAATCTAAGAAACCGTTGTTCATATAATTGAATGCTGCAAGCTCAAAAATAATCGACACACATGAAAGACATAATGAAAAATCCAAAAAACTAAAGTCTTGGGGCACATAAGTCACCCATCTTGTATCTTCCAATTAGACAACCTCCACAGAGGACTTTCCTCAAATATATGGTGGGCTGGACATACCCACATACAGAGCACACTCACAAACACACTAGCAATCATGCATGCACACCTAAATACATATATAAACACAGCATTATGGGTCAGACCCAAAAACTAATTTGATCTATTTCAAGGAAATTGAAGTGCTTATGCCAAGATGGTAGCTAAAACAAACTACAGTAAATCTAGCGGTAGAAAGCATTAGTGGGCCTGATTCTACCACGGGTAAAACCAAAAAACAAAGATTCAGTAAAGTCAAATTAATCATTAGAAAATATTACTAATTCATCATGTCAGAAAGCATTAGTTCCAAAACCATAAAGCATTTCAAAGTGAACTAATAATAAAATATAAATCAAGCATGTTACGCACTTATATAAATTTATTGGAGAAATAGCTTAAATGATGCAATTTTATTTATTTTTTTTAAGGATAAAATATAAAATGAATGCAATGACCATTCATTTAAAGATAAAAGGATATGAAAAATAGATAGAATTGAGAAGCTACCTTCATTAAACATTTCAAATTACTACCAAATGAGGATGTTTGGGATGTGCTGCACCTTTGGGAAATCTATGCTACCTTCTCCCTCAATGCTATTTTGAAGTTCCATTGAGACAAATTCCAAATACAGTTGTTGGAGATTTTTAAGGTATTCAATGCCCTTAGGCACTGTCTTTAACTCCATACAGCTATTAATGTATAGGGATTTCACATTGGGCGTCACCCCCATTTCTATTATTATCTCATACAACTGAGGGGAATTATGAATCTCCAATTTTGCAAGCTTAGGAAAGTCTGTCCTGAAACATAACTATTTTCCAACATAGGCATTACTAAGTACAAGATGTCCCAAATGGGGCAAAGCAGTGACGTGAGTGAGTAGATCTTCTTCCAATCTCAACCAACGCAGATACAAATGTGTGAGGCTTTGAAGTGAGCGAAACCACTTTGGCACTTAATAAGCCTTCAAAGGTTGGGAGGAGGAGATGAGAGTGCATCCATTCGGAGAGTTTCTTCCTCATTAGTTACCATGATAGTCAAGACCCTAAGAAGTCTCATGTTTTCAATTGAGACACATAAGTTCTTCTCATCTCCTTCTTTCACATTTGAAATACCGATCGAGTTGAGTTGCACCATGCCTTGAATTTGTCTTATAAATCACCATTTGCTTCAACAATACCTTTAGATTGCAAATTCTTTAAACTAATGATATATGTCGCTATTTGCATTCCAGTAAAATATCTTAAGTCATTCCAATTTCTAGTGTAGCAATACATAATCAGATGCCACAAATTTTGCAATTTTCCTATTCCACAAGGAAGGGCCTTTATCTGTGTGTCCCTGATGTCCAAGGTTTGAAGATTAAGAAGCCTCCCTATGCAATTTGGGAGCTTCTTAAGTAAAGTTCCCCTTAAATTCAAATTTCTTAAGTTGAATAATTTGAATACTTCATCAGGCAATCCATAAATGGGGTTTTTTTTCCAATTCTAGAACCTCTAACATTTTACTTCCTGTAGGCAATGTTTTCAATGTCTTGTTGAAAACAAGAAAAGAACGGGGCTTTGACATACCCGTAAATGATTTTAGTTCTCCATCAATTTTGTGAATTGAAATGCAGTGTGCTTTGCATTCTTTCATTTCTTCTCCTCCACCATGTACACCACCAAACTTTTCTTCGACTGATATTGATAGAGCAAGCTCGCGCAGAAGATCATGTAATTTACATCTCTTTGGCCTTCCATATTCATTCCTCTGTACAACTTGAAGCTTATTTCGAAAGTGAGTTCTACTAGATAGCTATCTGCTACTTCTTCTAGAGTGGACCCTTCAACTTTTTCTACAAATCCTTCTGCCATCCATAGCTTAATAAGCCTTTTTCTTTGAATCATATGATCTTCTAGGAAAAGAAAGCAATATAAGAAACAATGCTTCAACTGATATGGTAAGTTGCTGAAACTAAGCAACAAAATGCTCTTCACTGCTTCTAGCTTATGATTCTTACTTAGACTCCAATTCAAGTTGTTGTAAATTTCATTCCAGTGAGACCTATTTTTCGAATACATAAGACTGCCTAAAGCCGCAATTGCAAGAGGTAGGCCTTCACATTTTCCCACAAGTTCTTGAGCAAAAGATTTAAGCTCTGATGGACAACTTCCATTGGGACTGCTTGAGAATGCTTTCTTGCATAAGAGTTCCCAGGCCTCTTCCTGTTGCAAGAGTTGAATATGATGAATGTGATGTTTACCCCCAAATGATACAAGCTACATCTTCCTTTCGAGTTGTAAGGATGATTCTACTCCCAAGACAACTATCTCGAAGTAATACCTTTATTTCATCCAACACATTTGTGTCCCAAATATCATCTAGGATAGGTAGATAAATTTTCTTCTCTAAATAGTTCACTAGTGTTTTTACTAATAATCTGTAGTTCATGGAACTCAAGTCTACTAGATTTGCTTGCTTCCTTGACTTGTAGAATTCTGTAATCAAGCTCCTCAATAAGTCTTCTAATTCATATGCTTGGGAAACTGTGATCCATGCAAAACAATCAAAATGTTTCTTTACATCATCATTGTTGTAGGTGTTGACAACTAGTGTGGTCTTGCCTAAACCTCCCATCCCAACTATCGAAATGACAGTCTGATGTGGTTCTCCATCCATCAACCAACCCATTATCAATTTCCTTTTATTTTCAATCCCCACAAGTTCATCCTCTTTAAAAAACAAAGAAGATTCACCACGACGCACGATCCATTTATGATTATCTTTAGAACTTGTACCCTCTATATGATTAACACCATATCTCTGGTTCATTTCTGCAATGGTCTAGATTGCCTTATTGATTTTTTGTAACTTGGTGGTGGCTTGATGCCTCACCCATAGATTCTTTGGAAAATAAATATTTTGGTGAAGGAACCTGGCAGATTGACCTCCAGTTTGTTGGCTAATGATGTGATACATGAACTGATCAATAACATCTTCAACCTAATATGCCATGTCTCTCACATTTGCCACCCAAGTTATCTCTCCTTCATTGCTTGTTCCCTTCTTATCAGCATCTACTAAAAAAGATTGCATACTTATCAACTCATCCTTGATATCACCAATTGCATCGCGAACCCCCCATAACAATGATGCTTCGGTTGCAAGCACTGAAAGGATAATGTTAATCAAATATTTTACTACAGCCGAATCCATTTTTGCCTTTAAATTTCCTTTCGTCACTGAGTTTTACTCTCCCTTTCTTCCAATCATGTATTTACAATATCAGAATGGATTAGTGGAAAGAAGGGAAAGAAAATGACAAGCTTTTTGACTTGTTGCTCGATTGTTGTTCATAGGAGACCTACACAATCAGAATAAAGGTGAGAGATATATTGGATGAAGGTATTTTTATTCTAAAAAATGTGTAGCAGTACAAATCAGCAATGTTTGAGTTCACAATTTTTCTTAAAGACTCAAGAGCCTTATGGTCCGATGGCACTGCACAGGAGAACTTGATTTCATTTGAATCCCCAATTAAAGCTGTCATTAACAAACAATTACAAAGCTATTAAAACACACCATCAAAATATAATTTTTTGCATAAAGAAGTAGTTCGAGTTGAAATTAAACCATTAACAAGACTATGTTAAATGGATCTGTTTTGTAACTGTTAGATTTATGGTTAAGTGATTAAATTCACCATTTCTTAACAGCTTAAACTTTTGGGAGAATCGGTAATTTAATAGTAACTTTTCTTGATTCATTATTAGGATAAAATAAAGTTTGAATGAGGGACCAATTTATTTTTATTATCTCCGAAACCATAATATAAGATATAGAAACACCACTTAAACTGAAAGGTTAAAATGTGTTTGGACCAAAATATGTTATGTTAATTCTTCAAATTCCGTTATTTTTCCTTCACGTAGGACTTTAATTTCCTTCACTAGTATATATAAAAAGGTCAATCACTAGGGAAATTCCAACCTAATCCACTATATCTTCATGGATTTAGCAAATGTAAAGTTATATAGAATCGGTTTTTTTAGTGAAGTGAAATATACCAATCATCTAAGCTTAAACGGGAGAGCAAACCTTAAATGTGATAGTTCAGTAACATGATTAGCCCATAACATCAAATGATATTTAAAAAATTATATAGCTAATGAACATGGAGAGATTGCTCCGATATCAACTTATTAAATAAAATCAAAATTTTAAGCATGGATGTATCCCAAATACTTTGCAATTAAACTTTGGGTCTATCTTACATCATTAGCATATGTAAAAAATGAAATAAAACATGTCTATTGTAACACCCCATAATTTTTTACTCCAATTTAATTAATTATACATAAATTATAAGGAGGCCCACAATTAAATGGATTAAATTGAATTGGGTCTAAGATATAAAAAAATAAGATAAATACAATGGAATATGAAGCCCAAGTGTAATGGCATGAGTAAATATATGGGCCTTAATAACCCTAGCCTTTTTCTCTTAAATCACACGTGAAATTGTTGATGGGATTCCTTTTTGCTTTAGCCTGAAAGTTCAAAATGGGTATAAAACACCCTTGAACGTTTAGACCCCAAAATACAAAAATACCAATTCAAACTTTATATCAAACAATTGATGTGCGGAATATGATAACAAGCTTATAACAGAATTGATACCACAATTTAAGCCAAATATAAATACATCCACAGCAGTAAATATAAGGCAAAGATAAGGGAAAGAAAAATGCAAACACATGGACAACACATGATGTGTTATCGAAGAGGAAACCGAAGTCCTCGGCGTAAAACCTCTCCGCCGCCCTCCAAGCGGTGATAAAATCCACTAAAGAATACAGTTGAGATACATGAACAGCAGAAGATCCTCCAAGCCTAATCTACCCAAGTACCTAAGCCCTCCAAGCTTCTTGCTCCAACGAGATTACGCCGAACCTATTTCTTCTTTAGCTTTCCAAATTCCGCTACTTGACCATAGCATCAACCAATGTATATTGGTTCCTTCCAAACTGCTTCCCTCAGCACCAAATAAACCTTCTCACAAACGTGGGTGTGGTGAGATAAGGATTTGGTAAAAGACCTCTCAAGGATATGACAATGGAGAGGAAGAGAGTAGAGGAATTTGTAGAGTTTCTTAGATGAAGATTAGGGATGAGGCAATCTTGTTTTGCTCTAGGGTTTTCTCTCACAAAATTCTTTCTGGAAGCTCTCTCAAAATGATGGGTATAAGGGTGTATATATAGTAGGGTGATAAGGGAATGCAAAATGTCAGTTTTTGCCAAACAGGGCAATTTGGCGACTTGGTCTCGCGGCTTGTCCAAGTCGCGAGTTCCAGTAGCGACGTAACGGCTTGGCCAACCTGAGACTTTTGTCTTGTAGCGTGACAGCTGGCGCGACCCTTCACCTCCCCCATGTGCCTCTCACATGCCAGCTTTTGGCGGCTTGACAATCGCGATCCACCCGCGAGACCTAGCCGCAAAGCTTTGTTTTCTTGCACACTCTTGAGCTTTTCTTCACATCTTCTCACACACTACTCTTACAATTTTCCCACCTAAATACAGGATTACTAAGTGCTAAATTACAAGCAAATTGGTCACGGAATAAAGCTAATTAGATGGTTGATAAAATTCAACCTTACATAGCCGACTATTGAAACTTTGCCTTCCGTCACTGTGGCTATGAGAAGAGACTACGGTATGGTTTCTATGACTATATCAATGGAAATACAACTCCCACATTGTATTATATTAGATAAAGATTTGGTCTATATGTCAGGAACGAACACAGACCTTGATTTTGAGCCAAATAGAGTAATAGGTTTGGACTTGGTCACCATGTTAAAGTGAAAAGAGTGCTTATGGTTATTGCATTCACACTAAGCCTCAATTGTTGACCGGTTTAGTATGCATTCACACTAGTTCAACCGTGTTGGGTCTTTGGGTTGATGATTATAATGTTATAATAGCAATTGTTTACATAGCCTCAATGGTTGACCGATCAACCATCACACTTCTATTATTGTCTAAATCCTTGTCCAACAGCATTAAAGGGACAATAGGCAACTAGATTGATATAAGGCTTGTACGTGGCTTTCTATGTTAGATTGATATATATATATATATATATAATATTAAGGTCAGTAGATGTCCAGCGGCATCAAGAGAGCATTCTAGCACTAGATTGATAGATTAAAGCAATCTCACGTGGCCTTCAATGTTAAGTTGAATATATATATTTATATATATAATGTTAGAGTCAGTGGACATCCAATGCATCAAGAGGGAATGCTAAGCAACAAATTAAGGCAATACGTGGCTTTCAATAGTAAATTGGATAGTTAGGTGAATAAAGGGAGAATTTTAGATATATTAATATTGTCTAGGATAAAACTGTTTAAGTGTGAAAATAGATTTTTAAGTGAGAAATTGTGTATTGATGAACCTATTTTTTTGGTGTTGCTAGGTTCTAATTCTTCTGAATTGTTGTGATTCAAGGGAGGTTGATTTCTTTTATTTTTGCAATTAAGAGGTAAGTGGTGTTTACAAGTTTTGGGGGTTTTTCCAAAACAATATCGATTTGTTAAACTATTTTATATCAAAATTATGTTGATATTCTATGTATAAATTGATATTTTATAAATGGTTGATGTACACGTTTACTATTTGTTTTATGAAAAACTTGTGGGATAACCTATATTTAGTTAAACTTGTATGTGTGTATATATCTTTATATTTTTGAGAATTATGAATGGATTATTTTTTTAAGCATATTGAAATGTGTTTTGAAAACTTATGGCAAGTTGTGAATAGAAGCTTAGTATGGTATCTAGTCCTTAGTAAGGAACAATCATACTGTAGTTAGTCCTTAGCAAGGGACGGTCCCCAAAAAGGGAACAGTGCACATTTGATAGCTCCTTAGCAAGGGAGAATACTATTAAGGATCCAAAAAGGAAGCTCCTTAGCAAGGGAGTGCACCCTTTAGGTTCCAAGGGAACCATCCTTAAGAAAGGAGATGAAGAGGAGGTTCCAGTCCCAAAAAGGGGATAGCACAACCCTGTCAACCGGGCGTAAACGTTGACTACGAGAAAAGCCTAGGAAATTGTTATGTGATTGTATTGATGTATGTATTATGATGGCTCACAATATAAAGATATTGGTTTTTATATAAATGAAGTATTTGATGATGAATATTGATGAGTTACAAGTTATGAAATTGTTGTAAAAATTATTTATTTGAAAGGTTTGTTCCCACACCCCAATGTTAGTGAATTCCACTTATTGAGTTATCTCACCCTCCTTTTATTTCCCATTACAGATACATTAGAGGAATTATTGGAGTAGAGATTCTTGGGAGACAGCAGTTACAAACTATTTTGTGGAATTGAGGATTTTATTGTTATTATTATGGCATTAAACATTGTATTGGAGAATTATTTTGAGGATGTTTGTATTTGGTGATCT
The DNA here is from genome assembly GCA_023621385.1 of Quercus gilva. Taxonomy (NCBI): domain Eukaryota; kingdom Viridiplantae; phylum Streptophyta; class Magnoliopsida; order Fagales; family Fagaceae; genus Quercus; species Quercus gilva. The sequence goes on from CM042476.1 coordinate 71,554,039, forward strand.
CACCCTCCTTTTATTTCCTATTACAGATACATTAGAGGGATTATTGAAGTAGAGATTCTTGGGAGACAGCAGTTACAAACTATTTTGTGGAATTGAGGATTTTATTGTTATTATTATGGCATTAAACATTGTATTGGAGAATTATTTTAAGGATGTTTGTATTTGGTGATGAGAGTCAAGGTTGCTAGTTTCTTTTATTTAACATATTTTATGAATTATTCAGATTAAATAGACATTTATTGCTTATGATTTTGGGGCGTTACATCTACCATACCTGAAAGCTGAACACTCTAGTCCTGTTGCTGGATTTTGAGGTTTCTGTCCTTTCTAATATCCCATTTCTTTCTTATTCTCTAAAGATAAGTACTGCTGAAATGAAGAGAAATAGAATGGATGCTATGACTTATTGGAGGAAGTATAACGCATGAAGCTATTCACCTTCTCAAAAAGGGTGTAGCTTATTTACTATTAGTCAGGTAAGACTTCCTCAATTAACATCCAAGATATATATTTTCATATCTATTAGAAGATGAGATGTAGCTTATTTACTATTAGTCAGAAAATTTAGGTTAACTGTAGCTTATTGAATAAAGTATGCGTCTTGGATGTAAATTAATTGACCAAGCATTACCCAACAATAACTCATCCTTTATTAATTATGAAAATATTTTGGATCTGCTTTAATTTTGATTGAAAGTATAAAAAATAAAAAACACACTTTAATTTTGGTTTAGTTTGAGAATTAATCATCATGTGAAACTTCGACCAATGTGAGATATTGTGACCAATTGCTCTTATTAGTCAACCCTTTCCATAATGATTGATTCACGAAGCAAAGTAAGCAATTAGAAGTGGGAAACACAAATATTTATAAATAAATTACAACAGACAAACACATGTTCTAAACCACGAATAAGGCATCATAACCAAATCAAATCTAAGAAAACTAAGTATATACAATTGAAAATCACATGCAAGCTTAGATAATCGACACGTGTGAAAGACGCATAATGAAAAATCCAGCAAAGTCCATCGAAGACTTTCCTCAAACATATGGTGAGCTTGATTTATCCGCGTACAAACCACACATTCATGCACGCATACACACCTAAACACATACAAACACAGCATTTTGAGTATGACCCAAAAACTGATTTGTTCTATTTCTAAGGAATTTGATGTGTTTATGACAAGATGGTAGCTAAAACAATTTGCTTTAAACAAACTCAGTTTTCAACGCTATGGAACAAGATTTTATGGCGCTTTGAAAAAAGCCACTGTCGTTCCTTATCAGAAGGAATCAAAGTTTAGTGTATTGATCAAGCTACAGATTCAGAAGACCTTCAATTACTCTGTTTTGAAAAAGAAAGAACAAAACAGAGTAATCTGGACTGGAATTGTAGAGAGAAAATTTGAGAAGAAATGAGTGAAAATGTTTTTTTTTTTTTTTTTTTTGGAGAGAAATGAGTGAAAATGTTGATTGTATATTGCTTAAGTAAAATTACAGTTACAATAGGCTACAAATATTTATAGTACAGCTAAGCTAACAAATATTTAAATATAACTCGTGCTAATCGTGTGAGGAAAGCAAGCTTAAGTTAATTTCCTATTCTTTAGTCCTTTTAAATACGACAGCGTTTTTATCCCACTGATCCCCTTGTCCTCAACGATATACCGCATATTGCAATTTACAAGGAAATAAATCACTATTTCAAACTTTGAAATATACAAAATAGTCAAATAGTGTATAGTGTTGTTCAAGAAACATGGAGACACAGTAGAGTGATAAAGAAAAGTGATGGTGTTGGAGAAAAAGCCATCTCCCAGTCTCGTCCACACACGTCGTCCAAAGAAGAAAAGAGATAGGGCATGACAAAGTCGTCCCAGCAAACCTCGTCCGTCCCCAGTAAAGGACAGACGAGCCATCCTAATAAGCCTTGTCCGTCTTTAATGAAGGACGGACGGGGACTCGTCCGTCCCTAATGACAGACGAGGATGAGAAGTCTTGGCAAAGGTAGTTTTTACCTATGAACCGAGGCCTCCACAAGCCAAGAGGAGGCATCGTTCCAGATAAAATAACTACCATGGAAGTTATTTAAGTTACCTCTGACTTTAACGAATTTCTTAACAGAAGGAACGTTTGATAGAGCGAATAACCGTTCAATATGCACTATAAAAACATTTCTCTACGAAGAGGTAATTCATTCGCACATTTTTCCTAAAAAAAAGTTCTCAGAAGTATTTTCTCTGTTCAACTTCAACTCACTGACTTTACTATCGGAGGATCTTTGACCGGGTCCCCACCGGTCACCTTTGATAGTCTTTCTTTTCTTTTTAGGCCCAACACCAGAATCCGGATTATTTGACCCGCTGATTTTCGAGGGGTCATCAAAAAGTGTTAATGGAACTCTTTCCCTCTCTCTCTTTAGGTGATAAGAATTGCAAAAGATGGTGTAAATATTTAGCTTTATTGTATAAAATTACAATTTTTGTGGTAATTTTGTTAGCTATCAAATGGAAAATTGAAGCGGAGTGTAACTTCACAAATCAATTCATTATATTGAAATACTATTTAATCATATTGATATTTTGCTACAAGCCAACAGATTGATAAATAAGGTTCAGCAACTTGTTGCGTAAGATGATTGGCAAATGGCAACTAGTAGTGGTATAAATCCTGGCTACGAACCCCCTGAGGCCGATTTGTGCATTACAAAATCATGGCAAAGAGATCAAGTCATGGGAATAACATTTATGGTTCAAACGAAAAAAAAAAAAAAAAAAGGTTTATTATCATTCCAAAATGTACTATTGCAATGTTGTCAAACCCACATTTTCATCAAATTAAAAAAAAAAAAAAAAATGTTGTCAAATTGTCAAACCCACATGGGCATTTTGTCCCAAAAAAAAAAAAAAGAAAAAAAAAAGAAAAAGAAAAAGAAGAAGAAGAAGTTAAAACCTCCCTTCTAGCTAATATAATACTTAAAACCAACACTTAATGTAAACTGCCTCTCCTAGCACAAAAAACATCTAGCTAATATCAATTGATATGTAGGGATCAAAATTAATACTTAAATACAATTTTTTAGATGTTGTACCTTCTCTATTTAAATTCAACTATGTGACCATATTGATTAATGTAGCTCAAATGTGCTATCTTCCTTTGATGACAATTAAATTCAATTATGTTATTTAATGCAGCCATATTATTGAATTTAATTGAGGAACCTAAAATACATCACAACCTAGACCCCCAAACCCTGAATGCCATTGGGTATTCTTTACCTTTTATGTCACACACAGTGACATGAATTCCATTATCCACAACTTTGTTCTTGTTTAGCAATGGCAAGAGGAAGTTTTCCACATCTAGTTTGTTCAGGGACAACTTGCTTTGGTCACCCCTTATGAATGTTCAAAATGGGTATGAAACACCCATGAACGTTTATACCCCAAATTACAAATTATCAATTCAAGCTTATTATCAAACAATTAATGCGTGGAATATGAACATAAGCCAATCACAAAATTGATAACTAATCTAAGCCAAATATTAATACATCCACAGCAGTAAATATAAGGCAAAGATAAAGGTAAGGAAGATGTAAACACACGGACAATACACGATGTGTTATCGAAGAGAAAACTGAAGCCTTCGGTGTAAAACCTTTCCGCCGCCCTCCAAGCGGTAAATAATCCACTAAAGAATGTAGTTGGGATACATGAACAGCAGAAGACCCTCCAAGCCTAATCTACCCAATGTACCTAAACCCTCCAAACTTCTTGCTCCAACGAGGTTGCGCAGAACCTATTTCTTCTTTAGCTTCCCGGATTCCGCTACTAAACCATAGCATCAACCAATGGATATTGGTTCCTTCCTAACTGCTTCCCAACAGCACCAAATAAACCTTCTCACGGACTGGGTATGGTGAGAAAAGGATTTGGTAAAAAGCCTCTCAAGGATTTAACAATGGAGAGGGAGAGGGAGAGAGTAGAGGAATTTGAAGAGTCTCTAAGGTAAAGATTGTGGATGAATCAATCTTGTTTTTCTCTAGGGTTTCTCTCACAAAATTCTCTCTGGAAGCTCTCTCAATTTAGTGGGTATAAGGGTCTATATATAGTGGTAAGTGTTTGGAATGCGAAGAGACAGTTTTTCCTAAACAGGGTGTTTTGGCGGCTTGGCCTCGCAACTGGTCTGAGTCGCGAGTTCAAGCTGGGAGATAATGGCCTGGCTAACCTGGGACTTTTGTCCTGTAGTGCGACAGCTGGCGTGACCCTTCACCTCCCCACATGCTTCTCACGTGCCTGTAGTTGGTGGCTCCCAGTCGTGAGTCAGTCACGAATCCCAGGTGCGAAACTCTGTATCTTTGCACAAATTTGAGTTTTTCTTCACATCTTCTCACACACTACTCTTATAATAATCCCACCCAAATACAGGGTTACTAAATGCTAAAATACAAGCAAATTTGGCACGGAATAAGGCCAACAAGATGGTTGATTAAATTCAACCTTACAATCTCCCCCTTTGGCTATTCCGTAACAAAACCCTACAACAGACTCTAGACTTAAGGCGTGAATTGGGAACAGTTGAACAAAACTCACTCACACCTAACTCTAGATTCTGAAAAGCTCTTGAACATATGAACAAGTATCTCCTGAAACACAACAACATAGCAATATCATTGTATGCAAAAAAACTTGAAATGCATATGGAGAAAGCATAATATAATCAAGCAAAGAATGGACTTAAGCAATAAAGCAATAAATCATGGCTTGACTAAAACAGGTAATCACTAAACAAAAGTGATCACAATGCTCACTCACACAAAGAATGAACATCCGGACATGCAAGATGATAAGCTCATTTGAATAGTATCATTTGCAAATCCAACACTGAACCAATGCATAAATATATATGCATCTAGGAACAATCCTACACGGGCACAAGAGTGATGTATTGAAGTAAAATGCAAGACATTTAGCCATCAAGTACAGAAGCCATAAGGCAAGGCTATAAAGCAAAAAGGCTGCAAAACAAAGATATTGCATTTCATGCTACAAACCATTAAAGCCTACAAACATGCATGGAAACAAACCTTTAAAGCTTACAAAAGCAACATGGGTACAAAATGAAAACCATACAAGAACAACTAACTGAATAACATCATAAGTATTCATTAAAGATAGACTTAAATTGAAAACATAAAGACATAAGACATAAGACATAAGCAAAACAAAAAGGCTCCCCCTTTGATTAAGCTCTTTCTCCCCCTTTTTGTCATGGAATAGCTAGTTCTCATCTTCTTCCAGCTTTCGTTGAATTTGATCCAATTGAGTTTGGAGAGAGGTGAATTTCGTATCCCATCGAAGGTTGTGATGATACAAAATCGATGTGAGTCCAGACATCTTGGTGCTCAAGTCGTGGACAGAGGCCACTATGTTGTTTAGTTTCTCATCAATGGAGGATAAGCTAGAGCGTGAACCACTGTGAGAGGCTGGAGTTTCAGTTTTGACTCCCTTCTTACTATGACCAATGCTCGCGTTGAGCATTCACATGTTGATTGAACTTGGTTTTGTGCAGGGAGATTCATCTTCATATGGATGGATCCCTTTAAGCTTCAAAATCCAAGAGATGAGATAGCAAAATGGAATGCATATCCGAGATTCAGTCCGTTGAACCATTTTGCGTAGAACATGAAAGATATGAGTGCAAATGTCAATCTCTACATTAGAGATGAGATCATGAAGAAACAAGGCACGACCGAGGTTCATGTACCCTGTGTTGGATAGGAGTACAGGTTATGAAACATGATGATCATAAGCACTCTCAATTTCGGAGGAAGTGAGGAAACACTAACTGAGATTCCATTTGATCAAAATTCCAAGTCTTTTCCAAGAGCATCCCGAAGTAGGTCTTCATCAGGATATAGATCAACATAAACCGGTGAGTTTCCAAGTATTGGCCGGTTGATGTGAAGAATCTCTGCTAGGTATGCGGGAGAGACAGAGAAACTTTTTCTCCTAACCCAGCACTTAAGCTCATCACCTTCAACAATTGTATTTGCATAGAACTCTTTGACCAAGTTCTCATATGCATCATCAAGGTTAGAGAGAAGGTAATTCCAATCTTTGTGATCGAACCATTTTGGAATGTCGGTGTCAAACAAAGAAGGTTGATCAAAAACCCTTTCAATCAAAGGTGTAGCATCTTTGTAGTATTTCTCATGAGTTTGAAAGGCCGCATAGGATCTAAACTTGGTTGGGTTGAATGCGCCAGATGGTGAACGGGTCCTCTTCTTGCAAGGTGAGGGATCATCGACATCAATGACAGGTTCCTTTCCTTTGCTGTTGCCTCCTTTCACAGCTGCTCTCTTGAATTGTGACATAGCCACTCTGCATCATGGATTATAAAGAAAAGGAGAAACCCAACAAAAATACCAAGCAATATTAGCATAGGGTTAGGATCAAAGCATGAGAAATTAGGAAAACCCTAACCATTTGGGATTAAGGATCCAAACGTGACAATGGGTGTGTGGGTGTCAACACTAACACAAAGAACTCATAAAATGGAGTGAAACAGAATAAACCCCTTAAATCTCGAACAATATCACCACACAAACAGAAACCCATATTCGAAACCACTCAACAATCAAAACATCAACACAACACACAGATCCAAGAAAATAATATTCAAATCATGAAATATGAAAAGAAAACTAGAAAAGCCATACCTTTTTCTTGAAGATTGGAGCAGAAAGATGCAAAAATGGTGGATTTTCGAAGATAAACACGATGAGTTTCAGAGAGAGAAATGTAGAAGACAATGAACAGTCACAAAGGTACGAGGGAAAACTGAAAAGTTTTTGAAAACTGATCTTAAAAAGCAAAACACGCGTTTTTCGTGATTGGGTTAAGTTGCCAGTCAGCCACCAGGGTAAGCTACGAAACACTTTGAAACCAAAAATTTTGAAAAATTTTCTAAGTATTTTTCGCGACTGGAAGGTCTACTCGCGAGGGAGTCACGAGCTGAGCTGCGAAAATCTCTGAGTAACCTCGTGACTGGACCTTCCACCCGCGAACAAGTCGCCCAAACTAACCCGTGAATATGCGACTAGGGCATGCGACTTGACTGACCAGCAACTAAGTCGCCAAAACAGGGGAAACAGTTTTTGAAAATTTTTGATATTTTTGTAAAAACAAAATACTTTCCAAAAACAAATAAACACTAAAAAATCTTTTTATGTTTGATCAACAAAGATTGAGTATGTGAAAACACATTTAAACAAGTACAATCACACAAATGAATATGACATTCATTTAACATAGACTTGTGTGTTGTGTGTGGATATCAAAAATGAGATAGTCCTTAGTCCAATGTGAAGCTTCAATGATCAATTCAATCAAGGCATACACAACTAGCACTAGATAATGTAACCTATCTCAATTATGAAAACATGCATATATGACCTCCCACATAAACTTGATTACTATAAAGTTGTTATTTACAACTATGTATTTTGTTGGCTTTTATTCCGTGCCAAATTTGATTATAATTGTTTTTCAATCTTTTATACCCTGTATTTATTGTGGGATTTGTTTGTAAGGGTTGTGTGATAGAGAGAGTGTGTGAAGACTCAAGCATTTGAAGACTGAAGATTTCTCGCGGGTATGTCGCGACTAAGCTTCTCACGAAGTGAATCATGTGCCTTGCACATGCTGGAATGCGAAGAGTCAGGCTAGGTGGAGACAACTGTGTCTCGCGAGTATCTTGCGGGTAAGGCCTTCCTGCGAGACACCCGTGAGGCATTCTGTTCTACCAGCCTGTCTAGATTGAGTCACACTTTCTGTGCTTATCCTATTTATACCCTCATTACCCACAAATGTTGAGGAGTGCTTCAGAGAGAAAACCCTAGCCAAACACATTGAGAATTAGAAATTGTCTTCCCCACATTTCTCTATACACTTGCTTGTGGTATTTCCTCAACTCTTCCCTCTCCATTTTCATACCATTGAGAGGTTGATAGCCCAATTACTTACCATAACCTTTGAGAGTGTAGAGTGACGTTTCGGTGCTGTTGGGAAGCATTGGAAGAAGCCAAGGATGGTAAATGCAACATGGAGCTTATTGCGTGATCCGGAGAGCTAGACAAGACACGGTTCTGAGAAGCATTGTTGGAGTAGGAGCTTGGAAGGCTTAGGTACATCGGGTAGATTAGGCTTGGAGGGTCTCTTGCTAACCCATGTATCTCGGCTGATTGTCTAGTGGATCGATTTCTGCTTGGAGGGCGGTGGAGAGGTTTTTTGTTGAGTTCTTCGGTTTCCTCTTCGATAACACGTCTCGGTGTTATCTGTGTTTGCATCTCTCTTCCCTACTCTTGTTCATTTCATTTTTACTGCTGTGTTGCTTTAAATATGAATTAGATTAGTTGTCTTGCATATATGCTTATGTTTACACTATTCCGCACTTAGTATTAAGTTAGTGTAAAATCAACCAAGCCGTAATTTAATTGGGGGTCTAAACAGTTCATGTGTTTTCAACACATATTCGAGCTTTCAATTGGTATCAGAGCGGGTACACTCATTGTGGTTTAAATACCTGAGTGTGTTCCTTGACCCTATTTAAGATGGACCGGTCTCAATCGCTCAATGTTCCACAAATTTTTTATGGGAACAATTATGCTTTCTGGAAAGTCAGAATGAGGGCATTCTTATGCTCTATTGATGATACCGTTTGGGATGCGGTTGAGATAGGTTGGACTAAGCCAGAGGCTCCTAAATCCTCTTGGGATAAGGCTGCTCTTGCGGCAGCCAATGCTAATAGTAAAGTTTTAAATGCTATTTTTTGTGGTGTGTCTCCTGATGAATTCCACAAGATCTCTCATATGACAGTAGCCAAAGAAGCTTGGGAGATTTTGGAGATTGCCTATGAGGGTACAAAGAAAGTTAAGGACATAAAGCTTCAAATGCTTACCACTAAATTTGAAGAGCTCAAGATGGGTGACGATGAACTTTTCGATTCGTTCTATGGGAAGCTGAACAAAATTGTAATTGCCAAACTCAATCTTGGTGAGAAAATTGAAGACACTAAGGTGGTTAGAAAGATTTTGAGGTCCTTGCCCGAAAGTTTTAGAGCAAAGCTTACAGCCATAGAAGAGAGCAAAGACTTGGATGAGATCAAAATCCAAGAGTTGATAGGATCTCTCCAAACATATGAGCTGGGACTTCCTTCTCATAAGTCGAGTAAATCTATCGCACTAAAAACCATCACCGAAAGAATGGATGATTCTTTTGAAGAAGATGGTATGGAGAAGGAGGTAGCATTTCTTGCGAAAAACTTCAGGAAATTCCGGAGGATGAAGAACAGTGGAAGGTAGTTCAGTAAAGGAAAATTCTCATCCTCAAAAGGTGATAGGAAAGAGTTTAGGAGGAAAGAGGGGAAGGATTCTCAATCTTCTTCAGACATTGTGTGCTATGAATGCAATGGCCATGGACATCTCAAAAAGGAGTGTCCCAATTTCTTGAGAGGGAAAGGCAAGGCATATGCCACTACTTTAAGTGACTCGGACTCATCAAACTCTTACTCTGAAGAGAGCTGTGACGGAGAAGGAAATTTCACTGCATTCATGACCATTGCTCATGTGGATTCCTCGGATGACTTGGGTGCACTTGTGAAGGAGTTTGGTGAGCATTCTAATTTGGAGTCTATTGGGATTGTGGAAGAATCAGATGTTGAAGAGGAAGAGAATATAGCTGATCTTCAAGAGAATTACTCCTTACTCCTTGAGAAGTCGGGAGAGTATGCCAGGGTAGCCAAGGCAGCTGTGAGGAAAATGAAGAAAGTAGAGGAAGATCACCGGAATCTCTTGGTCAGACATAAGGAGGCCAAATGCGAGATAGAAAAGCTGAACGGTGAGCTGTCAGAAGCTTACTTAAAGATCAGATTTCTTGAGCAAGAGGTAGAGCAAGCGCATGCTAAGATAGAAAAGGGTCTCTTCTAGGAAGTTAGAAGATGTTAATTCATCTCAGAAACCTTTCTCAGACAAGTCCGGGTTGGGATATACCGGAGGGAGTAGCTCATCAGCAAGTATCACCAAAGAAGTGAAGTTTGTGAAGGCAAACGAGACGGTTGTAGAAGAGCCCATTCCCATTCCTGAGAAAGTTAAGGATGTAAAGAAGAAGAAGAATGTGGTTGAGCAACGGATAATGAATAAGCCCTGAAATCAATCTGTGGTCAAACATGAAGCCAGAGGAAGATTAATTCCAAGATCACAACGAGGTCCTAGAACTAATCATGTTTGTCACTTTTTCGGAATGCAAGGACATACCAGACCTAACTGTCATAAGCTGAGAGCATTGAACAATGCAAGCGTTCCTTGGTCACGAGGAAGAAGAAATGACAATGGATCTTAGGGTGGTGAGCAACCAAGAAGTCAAAACTGTGATCCCGGAATGACGGACATGATGAAGATGATCGGTGCCTTCACCACTTGCTTGGAGAGTTTCACCAGAATGTTTGAAAATCCCAACTCTCGTACCCAATCCGTCAAGGATATCACCCCAAACGCACGTGACATTGTGGGTGAAGAGGGGTACTCATGCATAAGCATTATAACATGTCCATGCATTAATTCTTCCATTGTTTAGGGACATTTTCTGTTGCATCATATTATGCATTGCCTTCATCTTATTGCATGTTTCTTTTCCTTGTTTTGGTTTGTACCAGTTTTTTGTTGATCTTACTTTTCTTGCTTTGTTTTGGGTGTGTTTCAAAAAATTCAAAAACCCATAAAAATTGAAAAATCTTAAAAATTTTGATCACTTGTGTTGTGTATGTCACATGTGTGTTTAGCCTAATACATTCGTACTAATGGCGTAGTGCATTTACGATCTTGACTTGTTATGTATGCACTTATCTCTATGTGGAAGAAATCTTGAAAACTATGTGTGACTGTTGTAAATAGATCTTCAAGCTTATCATGAATGATTAGTCAATAGTCTTGTTGGTCTTGATACTTGCATAGACTTGTGTCTATATTTCTTCCCACTTTATTTTTTTGTTTTTGCAAAAAGAGCTCACCAAATGTGAATCTCCAAATGAAAAGAGATATTGAGCTGCAAAAGCCTGTTGCACACACTAGTATTTAACTAGGAAAAAGGGAAAGCGGCTCTTTTAATGTATTTGTATGGTGCTAAAAAAGCCAAAGGCTAATCATCAATGTTGAAATATGTAAGGTTGAATTTAATCAACCATCTTGTTGGCTTTATTCCGTGCCAATTTGCTTGTAATTTAAGCACTTAGTAACCCTGTATTTAGATGGGATTATTGTAAGGGTAGTGTGTGAGAAGATGTGAAGAAAAGCTCAAGTATGTGTAAGATGGCAGAGTTTCGCGGCTAGGACTCGCGACTGGTAAGCCACCAATTGCAGGCACGTGAGATGCACACATGGGGAGCTGAAGGGTCATGCTAGCTGTCGCACTACAGGACAAAAGTACCAGGCTGGCCAGGTCGTTATTTCGTGGCTTGAACTCGCGACTCAGACCAGTCGCGAGGCCAAGCCGCCAATCAGCCCTGTTTGGCAAAAACTGACTCTTCGCATTCCTTTCTCACCCCACTATATATAGACCCTTAAACCCATCAAATGGAGAGAGCTTCCAGAGAGAATTTTGTGAGAGAAACCCTAGAGAAAAACAAGATTTCCTCATCCCCAATCTTTACCTTAGAGACTCTACAAATTCCTCTTCTCTCTTCCTCTCCATTGTCATACCCTTGAGAGGACTTTTTACCAAATCCTTATCTCACCACACCCACGTCTGTGAGAAGGTTTATTTGGTGCTGTTGGGAAGCAGTTAGGAAGGAACCAATCTACATTAGTTGATGCTATGGTCTAGTAGCGAAATCCGGGAAGCTAAAGAAGAAATAGGTTCGGCGTAACCTTGTTGGAGCAAGAAACTTGGAGGGCTTAGGTACTTGGGTAGATTAGGCTTGGAGGGTCTTCTGCTGTTTATGTATCCCAACTACATTCTTTAGTGGATTATTCACCGCTTGGAGGGCGGCGGAGAGGTTTTACCCCGAGGGCTTCGGTTTCCTCTTCGATAACACATCGTGTGTTGTCCGTGTGTTTGCATCTTCCCTTCCTTTATCTTTGCCTTATATTTACTGCTGTGGATGTCTTTATATTTGGCTTAGATTGTTTATCAATTATGTGTTTGGCTTATTTTCATGTTCCGCACGTTAATCGTTTGATATTAAGCCTAAATTGATAATTTTGTAATTGGGGTCAAAACGTTCAAGGGTGTTTTATACCCATATTGAATATTCAAAATATCAAAAATTTCAAGCACCAATCTAAAAAAAAAAAAGATATATTATCCACCAAAAAAAAAAAAAAAAATGGATCAATTGTTAAGCTTTATGTAGAAGCCAAATGAAAAGCTTCTAAGTTATATACTCAATATGTGGGAGGTCATATATACTCATTTCTATAATGGAGATAGTCCACTTGATTTCGTATCAGTTGTGTATGACTTGATTGAATTGATCATTGAAGTTTCGCTCTGGTCTAAAGACTATTCTTCATTTGATACTCACACATAACACACAAGACTTTGATTCAATTAATGCCTATCTCATTTGTGTGATTGTATATGTTCAAATGTGATGTGTATGCTCAAGTACTTGTTGATCAAACCCAAAAAGATTTTTGAGTGTTTTATATGTTTTTGAAAGTGATTTTATACTTTCGTGTGTGTATGTTTTTGGTTAAAATGCATTTTGTGTGATTTCCATCAAAATCTGGTTCAGGGGTTGTTTCGCGAGAAGCTCACGACTTAGAGCTTCCCTCGAAAGGTATTTGAGGGAAATAAATTTTTGCAAATTCACACAGATTTTCGTGACTATCTTGCGACTGTTTCGCGACCAACAACTTCTCGTGAAATGCTTTTTGGCAAAAACTGGAATTTTTCCAAATTCATACAGAGAGTATCGTGACTGTACCACGATTGTATCGCGACCTACAGCTTCTCGCGAAAACTTTTGTGCTTCAGTGGTCATTCTTACGAATGTCTCGTGACTGCATCGCTACTCTCTAACCCGCAAAAAACGTGTGTTTTCAGTTTTATATTGCTGATGTGACAGTTTTTCAAATCACAAACACTTCCCTCGCATAACCTCATTCGAACCCCTTTCAACCCAAATCTCTATTTCATTCAAACCCTTTCAATCCAAGCATCTTTTCTGCATTTTTCTCTTCAAGTATGTCTTCTAATGCTTAGATTATGCAGATTTTTCGTTAGGGTTTAAAAAATTTGGGGATTTTTCAAAATTGGGTTGGGGTTCGCTATTTTGAGTAAAATTTTCAAAATCTTTGATTAGGCTGAGTCCCATTTGGTGTTTGTTCATTTTTGTTGGCCCCTTGTGGCATTTTAACATGTATTGAGGGTAGATTTTGCCATGTTCATGCATTATTCATTCTTAGAGTTCATTTATGCATGTTAAGTGTTTGTCAAAATGTCCAAGTGACATTTTTGTGCTAAATTGGATTCAAGTGAGTTCCAATTTATGGGTTTACATGTGTTTAACCTTGTTTCACTTGTCTTGGTCATTGTTCATTCGTTTTATACATTTTGCCCATGTTGCACGCACAAGGCACACACCTAGGCAACCTCATGCATCTGGTGCTGCACTCTCATGCATCAACACACGCACCCACATGCATCAACACATGCACACCTAAGCACACACATGCACAGTCACTTATTTTCATGCATTATGGTTATGTTTTATTGGTTTGTGTGTCTTAGCATGCTAATTAGAGTTGATTATGCTCTGGTTTAAGTTTTATTTCTTTTATTTTTGAACTAACTTGAATCTAATTAAGTTTTGTGTTCTGTTTTTTTGTTTTGTGCACCTGTGTTCTGTCTGTTGTGTGAAATTGTGCAGATGTCTCCCACCAAGCATGCAGCTAAGAAGAAGCCATCTTCAAAATGTGCACGCACTGATTTTGAGCATTTCAAGTTAGCAGAAGCAGATATGAAGTACAATGATTGTTATAAGCACAGAACAATCATCATGGAAAGAGTGGTTCAATTGGAATCTCTGGAAGGCACTTTTATTCCTGATACTTTCAAGGAAAGGATGTGGACCAAGTTGTTGACACCAAGTGGAGTGGTATACTCTGAAATAATTAGAGAATTCTTCTCAAACGCCACTGTAGAAGATGATCACATCAACTGCTGGGTAAGAAGGAAAGAGTTTGTCATAATGAAGGATAGCATTCAAGACTTTCTTGAAGTTCGTCCTTCATCTCAACCTATCACCACCTAATATGAGGATAAGTTGGGTTCTATTGCAGAAATGGTGAGAATACTTGATGGGACACTGACTAAGAATGCCATGAACACAATACCGTTTTCATCAGAGATGAGGACCTTAGCATATGTGATGATTCACAATTTGTACCCAGTGACAAACTTAACTACACTGTCTGCTCTGAGGACCTTCTTCCTATATGATCTGTTCACTCACAAAGAGATTGGTATCTGTGGGCACATCTTCCACTTACTGAAGAAGAGTATTAGTAAGCAGAACTCCAGGACTATCATGCCCTTCCCCACTCTCATTATGGGCCTTATTGCAAAAGAAAGGCTCAAACTTCCAAGTGGTCTTACGGTAGTTCAGAGAGATTACTCCATTGGTGCTCATACCTTGAATAGGAGCACAACCCACATCAGAGGCTCCAGGACTGGTGTGCATACCATCCCACAACCTCAAGTTGAGCAAGATGAGGGTGGAGATACAGGGGAGGAGATTGATAGATTTACATCTGTTCCAGAGACTGTGGCACAACCATCATCATCTGCACCAGCTCGTGGACCAGACAAACTTGATCATCTACTAGCTAGAGTCGAGCGGATGCACATTTTGTTGGATTCTCATGTACAGCACACAGCAAACCAATTTGCTTATATTCAGGGACAGATCACAGCCATATCTACCCAGATAGAGGAGCTTTCTACCAGTCATGGATCAGACTCAGAGTTAGACCAGTTCTAGCCCTTTGGTCATTTTGGTTAAAAAGGGGGAGAAAATTTTGAGGGGGAGCTGAAGAAGAGCGTGCACAACGTTAAGGGGAGCATAGTCTTAGGCTTAGACTCATTGGTTATTGGTTGTTGATTCACAGACGGTTATATTAGTTTATGTTTTAGTTTATGTTTTGTTAATTGCTTTATGATTATAGTATTTACTGCTACTGCTTTTGGTTTAAAGCTTTGATAATCTTCTGTTTTAATTTAAGTATTATTTCAGTATTTGTGATTATCTCTATGCTTTGTGGCATACTTGATTTGTACCTATGTTGCTTATGTAAGCTTTAAGGGTTTGTTTTCATGAAAATTTGTAGGCTTTTATGGTTTGTACCATACGTATGCTGTACCATGCTTATGCAGCCTTTATGCTTTTGTACTTGTTGTTTAATGTCATACATTTTATTTCAGTACAACACTCTTGTGCCCTTGTAGGATTGTTCCTAGATGCAAATACTTCATGTATTTTGCATTGGTTGAGTGATGGATTTGCAAATGATACTCTTCAAATGAGCTTATCATCTTGCATGTCCGGATGTTCATTCCTTGTGTGAACGAGCATAGTGATCACTTTTGTATAGTGATTGCTTGTTTGGTCAAGACATGGTTTATTCATTTATCCCATTTAACTTGATCACATTTTACTTGTTCATGTTCGTACCTTGTGTTCAACTTGTCATAAGCTTAATGAAAGTTTTGTTTGTGTATGAGTGTTTCAGGTTACAGATATATACGTGCTAGTACTTCACAACTTCTAGATTAGGTGTGAGTGAGTTTTGCCTTTGTTTCCAAACTCGTGTTTAAGTCTAGAGTCTGTTTTACGGTTTTGTCACGGAATAGCCAAAGGGGGAGATTGTAAAGTTGTTATTTACAACTATGTATTTTGTTAGCTTTTATTTTATGCCAAATTTGATTGTAATTGTTTTTCAATCTTTTATACCCTGTATTTATTGTGGGATTTGTTTGTAAGGGTTGTGTGATAGAGAGAGAGTGTGAAGACTCAAGCATTTGAAGACTGAAGATTTCTCGTGGGTATGTCGCGACTTAGCTTCCTGCGAAGTGAATCATGTGTCTTTCACATGCTGGAATGCGAAGAGTCAAGCTAGGTGGAGACAGTTATGTCTCGCGAGTATCTCACGGGTAAGGCCTTCCCACAAGACACCCCGTGAAGCATTCTGTTCTGCCAGCTTGTCCAGATTGAGTCACACTTTCTGTGCCTATCCTATTTATACCCTCATTACCCACAAATGTTGAGGAGTGCTTTAGAGAGAAAACCCTAGCCAAACACATTGAGAATTAGAGATTGTCATCCCCACATTTCTTTATACACTTGCTTGTGGTATTTCCTTAACTTTTCCCTTTCCATTTCCATACCATTGAGAGGTTGATAGCCCAATCACTTACCACACCCTTTGAGAGTGTAAAGTGATGTTTTAGTGCTGCTGGGAAGCATTGGAAGAAGCCAAGGATGGTAGATGCAACATAGAGCTTGTTGTAAGATTCGGAGAGCTAGATAAGACACGGTTCCAAGAAGCCTTGTTGGAGTAGGAGCTTGGAGGGCTCAAGTACATCGGGTAGATTAGGCTTGGAAGGTCTCTTGCTAACCCATGTATCCCAACTGATTGTCTAGTAGATCGATTTCCGCTTAGAGGGCAGCGGAGAGGTTTTTTGCTGAGTTCTTCGGTTTCCTCTTCAATAACACGTCTCGGTGTTATCTGTGTTTGCATCTCTCTTCCCTACTCTTGTTCATTTCATTTTTACTACTGTGTTGCTTTAAATATGGATTAGAGTAGTTGTCTTGCATATACGCTTGTGTTTACACTATTCCGCACTTAGTATTAAGTTAGTGTAAAATCAACCAAGCTGTAATTTTAATTGGGGGTCTAAACAGCTCCTGTGTTTTCAACACATATTCGAGCTTTCAATTACAATTATTTGAAGCTTTTCATTTGACTCCATATTCAACATATTATTTGAACTTTTTGAACAAAGATTCTCATTGTGAGATTGATGCTTGAAATTTTTGATATTTCAATTGATGAGTTAGCCTTTGGCTTTTTGGGCATCATGCATACTATTTTGGTTGCTTTCCCTTTTTTCTAGTCGAATACTAGTATGTGCGACAGGCTTTTGCAGCTCTTTATCTCTTTTCATTTGAAGATTTACATTTAGAGAGCTTTTTTAAGTAAAAACACAAAATAAGTAGTGGGAAGATATATAGGCATGAGTCTATGCATGTCTCAAGATCAACAAAACCATTCACTAATCATTCATGACAAGGTTGAAGATCTATTTACAACAATCACATAGATTTCAAAATTTCTCCCACAATGATATGAGTGCATAGGAAACAAGCTACGCTCGAAGATGCACAAAGCCATTAGTACAAAGGTACAAGGCAAAACATGATTTTGAGACAAAACTCAACAAAGTCGATCAAACTTTTTGGATTTTCTATTTTTTTATGTATTTTTGGATTTTTGACACAAGAACAGTAAAAATTTGATAAAAAACAATAACAGAAAAAACATGTGAAGGAATGCTAAAACAAGCAAAATGCAGAACAAAATTCAGACAGCTCTTATGGAAGGTAAAGTTTAGGGAATGATACCGACACCAATGGTCTTACGCAAGGATTCAAACCTCGGGCCATTAAGAGGTTTAGTGAATATATCTGCCTTCTGATTTTCTGTATTGATGAACTCCAAACACACTATCTTGTCCTCCACCAAGTCGCGAATGAAGTAATACTGGATCTCAATATGCTTTGATTTTGAGTGCTGAACTGGATTCTTTGACAGATTTATGGCACTAGTGTTATCACAAAACACACACATGATGTCTTGAGAAATTCCATAGTCATGCAGTAGCTTTCTCATCCATAACAATTGTGCACAACAACTTCCTGCTGCAATATATTCAGCGTCAGCTGTTGAAAGAGAGACTGAATTTTGCTTTTTGCTCATCCAAGAAACCAAGTTATTCCCAAGATAGAAGCAACCACCAGAAGTGCTTTTCCTATCATCAATGCACCCAGCCCAGTCTACATTTGAATATCCTGCCAAACACTCATTCAAATCTTTTGAATACCAAATCCCATATTCAGACGTGCCATTGACATTGCGAATGATTCGCTTAACTGTTGTTAAGTGGGACTCTTTAGGAGCAACTTAGAACCGAGCACATACTCCGACACTGAATGCAATATTTGGCCTACTTGCTGTGAGATAGAGAAGACTCCCAATCATGCTTCGATAAAGTGTTGGTTAACGTCAATACCAATTGCATCTATGCTCAGTTTCACTGAGGAGCTCATGGGAGTCGAAGTGTGTTTCTTAGAGTCTAGCCCAAATCTTTTGACAAGATTTTTGGCATATTTCTCTTGAGAGATAAATATTCCATCTTTCCGTTGTTTCACTTGAAGCCCTAGGAAATAGTTTAACTCTCCTACCATGCTCATTTCAAATTCCCATTTCATTTCTTCCGAAAACTCATGAGCTAGTTGATCAATTGTGGATCCAAAAACAATATCATCCACATACACTTGAGCGACAATGAGTGATTTTTCATCTCTTTTAATAAACAAAGTTCGATCTGCTTGGCCTCTTTTGAACCCACGATCCAATAAGTAATTGGTGAGGCGGTCATACCATGCTCTTGGTGCTTGTTTCAACCCATACAAGGCTTTCTTCAATTTTAGCACATGATCCGGAAAGTGAGGATCTTGAAACCCCTTTGGTTGTTCAACAAAGACTTCTTTATTTAGAAACCCATTTAGGAAAGCACTTTTCATATCCATTTGGTACAACTTGAAATCCATAATGCATGCTATGGACAGAAGAATTCGAATGGACTCTAGTCTTGCTATAGGAGCAAAAGATTCATTGAAATCTATGCCTTCCACTTGAGTATACCCCTGTGCCACCAATCTAGACTTGTTTCGGACAATTTCACCATCTTCATCTGTTTTGTTCTTAAAAATCCACTTGGTGCCAATCACATGTGTATCTTTAGGCCTTGGGACCAACTCCCATACATCATTTCGAACAAATTGATGTAGCTCCTGGTGCACAGACTCTATCCAATTCTCATCATTAAGTGCTTCTTCTACCTTTTTGGGTTCAAATTGAGCAAGATAACAGTTATATGTCACATGGTTAGCAGTATACTTTAGCCCTTTTCTCAAACGAAGTCCCTCGTTTACATCGCCAATGACATTACTTGAAGGGTGATTTAGAGTTACTCTTGATAAAGGTTTCTTGGAGGTTGATGGTTCCTCATCACGAGAGATTGGGGGTTGAACCTCCGGAGGTGTGAGTGGACTTAGGACTTCTTGTGTTGATCTAGTCTCTCTTCTTGATATGAGGGGTGTAGACTCCTTTCTCGGCGATTCTTTCTCAGCATCATCACTTAGGGACATATCATCATCATTCTCATTCTTCTTAAGATTTGATTCTTTTCCATCATCATCAATTTCCTTTTCTGATATGGTGTCGTCTATGACCACATTGATTGACTCCATCACCGTCTTAGTGCGCTTGTTGTACACCCTATAAGCACGGCTATTTGTGGAGTATCCTAAGAATATCCCTTCATCACTCTTAGCATCAAATTTTCCCAGATTTTCCCTGTCATTTAGAACGTAACACTTTCTCCCAAATATTCTGAAATACTTCACCTTGGGTTTCTTTTCTCTCCATATCTCATGCAAAGACAATATCAACCAATACCTATAACCCAAAACCCAAACCTTCTTTAGATGCTTCTGTTAGCAAACCAATGAACATGAATCAGCAAGACAAGGAAGAGCATAGAATAAACCAAAATAAATATTTTAAACAAAAGAAACTAATACAAGCCCAAGAAACGGAAATACCCAAAAGACAAAAACCATTTCTTTAGGTTTGTCCCCTACCCAAAACCGAAAATCACATACAAGATTAATAAACCCAAGCAGATAAACATGGATCCAATTAAACACACTAAATCATCAATTAAACACACTAAATCATCAACCAAACAGTGAACTTTGTACAAAAGCGACTCACCCTTTTTTTGTTTTCAAAGACCGTGTAGCCTGAAGCAGACGTTGCTTGTGTGCGGGGCTCGGAGTGCAATAGTGGAGACTGAGAGAAGAGGGTGTGAGTGAGAGACGAGGGTGAGTGAGAGAAGAGGGTGAGTGAGTGAAAGTGGAGAGGGTGAGTGAGAGTGCTCTGTGTGAATGAGAGCGTGAGAGTGAGAGGGTGAGTGAGAGTGCTCTGTGTTAGAGAGGAGAGTGGAGAGTGAGAGTGCAGACTGTTTGGGTTCTGTGTGAGAGGCGGTATTTTTGGAAAAAAAACCTAACTGAAATCGAGTTTTAGAGACTCGGTTTCTTCTTTAGTCGCCACGTGGAATGACCAGCCACATGAGCATCATTGACCACATTTAAATTTCGAGTTCTTCAGACTCGGTTTCACTTTAAGCAAACCGAGTCTCTAATGCTTGAAATCGACGTGGCGTCTACGTGGAACTCGAGTTTTAGAGCCTCGAGTTCCAGGTGTACTCCACGTGGCATTTAGCCACGTCAAACTAAGTAAACCGAGCCTCAAAAACTCAATTTCTACGGCTAAAATTGAGGCTTTGAGACTCGAGATGCTAATAATTTATATACTTCCTAATCCAGGCCTACTAACTATATACTTGGAGAATTATGGTTAGTTTCCAATTTCGTTCAGACAAAAGTCCATAGGGTTTGGGGTTTGAAGTCTAATCATGTGGTGTGGCTTGAGGAAACGTGTAACTTTGATCATGATGCTGGGGGAAATGTGTGAGTGGGGTTGGGTTTCTCATGAGATCTCATGAGTCATAAGTTTTTTTCTTCTCTTTTTATCCAACACAACCAACTTATTAGTTATTAAGGTTTAAGTTTATTATTTTTTAGTTATATTTTTTAAAACGTTTTTTTGTTATATTTATTTATTATTTTTTAGATATAATGTTTTAAAATCTTTTAAATAACAAAAGAAAATCTAACAAGTATCATATTTATCGTAAATTAAGATATATTTGAATCTCTATAAGTACAAATTTAGTCAATATTACATAATTTTAAGCATTTATTTTAATTATTTTGTATTAAATATTATTAATTTAATACAATTTAATTAAGAAAAAATAGTATTTACAAAAGACCCAACTTTTTCCTATAAATTTTTATGTAATTTTTCAATTCTTACTAATTTAATATATTTATTTATATTTTAAATAATAATTAAATCAATTATGACGTCATTACGGTTCGACCTCCTTTCAACCTTAAAAACCTTGAACCCTTTCCTTTTACAGTTCATTGAACAGTCCGGGTCTGAAAACCTTGCATATTAGTATTTACAAGATTGCATACAACTATTACAAAGAAATTAATAAGATTTACATACAAATATTACAAACAAACCAACAAAACAACAAACGACATAGCATAATGTTGCTATAAATAAACTAGTAATTGAACATTCTTCTAAAACATTAATAAGGTACACATAATAGTTGTACAAAAGCAACTACTGGTAAATGTTCAGCAAAAGTCATTCCATTCGAAACTATTCCATAAAGAAAGATACACAAGCAAATCAATTCTCATAACATAATGACTAAAATTATCGATCATGCGATACATAGTCATTCCACATTCTAGTTGCTATACTAGTTCGTAATATTGCTCCTCTTCTAGCATATGCATCACTATCATTTGTACTATTTCTAACTTCATTAAGTATGTCACCATTCGAAATCTCTTGATCAACTTCTACAATCAACCTTTCATCCGGATCAACTCCCATAAGATAGTTGTGCAATATATAACAAGCCAAGATAATCTCAGTAACTGTATCAACTGGAAAAAAAGGTTCTGTAATCTCAGTAACTGTATCAACTGGAAAAAAAGGTTCTGTCATTCCAGATATAAGAGGAAAACGTTTCTTCAACACACCAAATGTCCTTTCAATAACATTGCGCAAAGAGAAATGCCGATGATTAAATAGTTCCTCAGCATTTTCTGGGCCACATGCTGAATACTCTTTTAAATGATAACGTACACCCGTATATGGCACCATAAGTCCACTTTTCAGCATAAAACCCGCATCTACTAGATAATATTTTCCTATTAAGAAAATAATTTATATAAGTAATTCACTAGATATATAAGTAATTCTCTATATTTTTTTATAAGTATACTTTGTATTTATAACTTAACATTACCTCTAGGGATTATAAGTTTTTCTTCCCTACTTAAAGCGTTTTTAATTATCCTCAAGTCAGAGGCAGTCCCTTCCCATCCAGGTAAAACGTATGTAAACCTCATGTCAAAATCACATGCTGCCAATACATTTTGAGTTGTGTACTCTTTCTTCCCTCGATATGTAGGCGCATCTTTTGCGGACACTTTTACACGAATATGTGTCCCATTAATAGCCCCCACACAATCCTAGAATTAAAGCAATCTATTAAATCAATAAATTTTTATTCATATTAAAGAAATCCATATAGTTGCTTAAAAATATGTTTACCTTAAAGTATGGGTAAAATCTATAACTATTTTGTATCTGTTGGGGAACCTCTGCCCCATTTGGTTGTAGAAGGAACTAATCTTCTAAGTAGATGACTGCTCTCAACATATTGTGAAAATGACGGCTTATGGTCTCATTAGAACGACAGAAGAAAAAGGAAACTGTACAAATTCTCTCATTATGTGCTAAAATGTAAAGAAACTTGGCTACTTGCTCTTCAACAAAAGCATTCCTAGTGTCTTTAAGACGGCCAGTTTCTCGAAGAATTTAACACAACTTAGCAAAGGCATAAGGCCCCATTCGAATTATGTCTTTACATTTCCTACTACATCTAAGTTCACTTAGTAGTTCTTGCTGAATATTTTCTCTTTCCGCACTACTTTTGGTAAGTACTCTATCCACATAACGTGGACTACAATATATGCCCATCATCCATATTCCATGCACCACATGTACAAGAAGTTGCAAAATTGCTACATCTCGTCTTCTCTGCCAATTAGTCAAAAGTTGCAAACCAAATTTGTTCAATTCATGAATATTTCTTAATTGATCTTGACAATTTTCCTCCCAACTCTTACTCAAATCTTCCAGTGGACTA
This sequence comes from Quercus gilva, assembly GCA_023621385.1. Lineage (NCBI taxonomy): Eukaryota > Viridiplantae > Streptophyta > Magnoliopsida > Fagales > Fagaceae > Quercus > Quercus gilva. The sequence continues at coordinate 71,577,262 of CM042476.1, forward strand.
TTATCCCAATTAGTTGAACTATCCATCTACCAAATATCCATCACAAATAAAAAATAATCAACACATTGGTCATAATAATTACTAATTAAAGCACCTTACCCTTGTTGTTTTGTTTTTATCATCCCAAACATAACTAGCAAAGAAACACTAAAAAAAAAAAAAAAAAAAACTAATACACATAACTAATCATGTAAGAAATTATGTCAAGCTCAAGTTCTTAATCTGAGACAAATTATTGGTAGGGAATGTTAATTGCTACTTTCTAAAATCTACGGATCAAATTGGATATTAGTGTAAACTTTAAGAAGTAGATATGGTTTTATCCATTAAAAAGTGTTATATCTTTTAATGATTATATGTATAAGAAATTCCATTTTATCAAACGTGTTTCTTACTAATTACTACTGAGTACATTAATTATAAATTTCAAGTCAGATTTCTTGTTAATGGTTATAAGTGAAATTTATGATTGATCATACCATATCAGTTTGCAATCTTATGAAGCTATTTATTTTGGTTTGATTGGGCTGATAAAATTATTAATATCCTAATTGTGTATACACACACACATGTGTACATACATATATATACATACACACACACACACACATATATATATATATATATATGTGTGTGTGTGTGTGCGTGTGTGTATATACATATATATGTGTATTATGTATTTATGTATGTATATTCTTCACTGTTACAATTGTTAAGTACTTAATTAAAGTATAAAGTACTACACAGGTACACTGTTGGCAGATTACAATTGTCAAGACGCTTTGATTTAAAATATGATGTTGGCTGCTTTTTGAGTTATAAAATTGCACATGCTATTATGGATGTTTATTTATATTTCAAAACCCATTATTCTGAAAATATTTCGGGGTGAATATGAATATTGATTTCCATCTTAGCAATGTTTGAAGAATAACTGAAAAATTATGCACATATTTGCCGCTCTCCATCATTGATGCTATTTGAATTCCTTTAAATTCCATTTGTATGAAAAGCATCATAAGTAGAGCTAGTTTTTTGTAAACTAATAATTGATTAAATAATTGAAAGCATAATTGATAATAGAAGTTACCAGTGGAGTAGTGGACTGAACTGACTGAAAATTTGAAGGCAAAGAACAAGCACGGATACAGAGCCTCAACCACTGACCACCGAAGTCCGAAGCAGAGGCACTGAGAAGGTGAGAATCAGAGGAGGTAGTGAGTGAGAGTGAGAGGCACCGAAGTCCGAAGTAGAAGAAAACAAACAAACAATACACAGATTATTTACATGCATAGATTCAATAATCCCAAATGGGTTTGCAAAAAATAAGAAATAGGAGAAAGATTCTAGGAAGACTGGAAAAAAAATTCAAATAGCAAAAAAAATGGAGAAGATCATACCTGTCTCGGCTGGAGAGGAAATCAAAAGACCCCTTGGCTGGAGAAAAAAACAAACAGAAATGAGTATTGGTAGATAACCGATTGAAAAAAAAATTAATTAAAAAAAATAAAAAAATTGAATGTCATACGAAACCATAAAATCAACAAGAAAATGAGGAGTACAACGAGGACAAGAAACAATAGATCACGTTGAAAAAAGAAGAAGAAGAAGTAAAAAAAAAAGAGAGAGAGAGAGAGAGAGAGAGAGAGAGAGAGAGAGGAGAACCTGGAACAGCAGATGGTGTGCTGAAGAAAGATGAGAAGATGAGAAAAGTGATAAGGATTTTGTGGGGCAAAAGTCATCAGGGGTGTAGGTGAAGGGCATGAATGCGGGTTGGTGGGAGGGCATTACGGTAAAACTGCAATGAGGCAGTTTTCCCTCATTGCTTTTCCTCCCAATTTGGGAGGAAAAATTTTGTGGGCCTGGGAGAGAAAATTTTCTCCTGGGTATTCCACTCCTCCTATTTTCCTCCCATTCCCAAACAGAGGAAAACCCATTTTTCTACTCCATTTTCCTTTTTATATTTTCCATCCTTCCTAAAATCCACCCAACCAAACACAGTGTAAAAAAATTTTTTGAGTATGGAATTGATTGCTAGAAACAATATCACAACATAATGGATGAGGGGCAATTTTGGAAAAGCCACGAGCCTTGGCCCCTCTGGTCCTCACCTCCCTGCGCCAATGCTGTCTCTTAAATTTGTGATAAAAATGTTGTTAACGTAACTTTGAGAAATACCTAATCCAACCTATGTATTAATTTCAACCCCAAATTTTAAATAATGAGTTAATAAATTTTTAGCCTAACCTACCAATTAATTCCAATTGAATAAAGCATGGATGATAAACACTGCATGGATAGGCATATTAAAGCATGTAAATAGGCAACCACAAAAAACCAAACACAAAATAATACATTGATGTGTTATCAAAGAGAAAAACCTAAAAAATTGGCAGAAAAACACCCATGTGGCTTAGACTGCTGAAACCGATTCACTAAGTAGATAATTGCGGCACAAATCACTCACAAAACCCTCCAATTAGTAATGCAGCAAACTTATACTCAAGCTTTTTCTCTATTTTTTAGCTTGTAGACTCACAATTGTGCTCCTATTGAATCTTCAATCCACCATAAATTGAATTTGGGTTGCTCCAATAATTCCCTAATCACCAATTAACTCTCATGACTCTGAATATAGTTTAGAAAGTGATGGTATAAATCTCCTCTCATGGTATGTGGCTATATAGAAGGTAGAAAGAACATGAGTTTTTGATCTATGGTTTATTTTAGCTCTCTAACACTTCACTTGGGAGTTTATCGGTGTAAAAAATTCAAGGGAAATGAGGCTTATATCAGTGGGCAAAGGGTGGGAATGGTAGAGAAAATCTGAACTGATTTCTCTTAGGTTCTAACGTTTTTGCTCGAGCCAAGGTCTTCAGAGAGAGCCAAGCTAATCACCAGGGTGACTGATTTCAAAAATCATATTTGCTTGATAAATTCGTTGGACATTAGAATTTCACTTGGGGCGAAATTCTTCAACTTGCAATTCTGACTTCCAATTCAACCAACTTCCACCCAATATAGAATAAGCTCCCACACAAATTTACAACACGCTGTTCAATTAACAAGAATAAAAATGCATCATTTTTTCATGGAATTTGCTAACAATCTAAAGATCCTAACAAGCATTACTCGGCACAGTTAACATATGCACACAATGATATATTGAAATATAAGATAAGTCGTATTTTGGGTTTCCAAAATATGGGGTGTGTTTGATTTTAGTCTCTCAATTTTGAAATAAAAATTTTTAAAATGTAATAACGGATCAAGAGATAGACAAGGAGTTACACCTTTTTCGTGCCAAAATAAAAAAGACCAATTCTATTTGCCATAAAATGTAAGAGCAACTGCATCAGATCATGCATAATCTTGCAAAATACAAAAAGTAGTCCATTTTACACATTTTGAGCAAAAAAACAACCACATCAATGGGTGTAAAATTGTACATAAATGCACAAGTTCTACAGTAACCATGCATATATGCACGGTTACTATAGCTCATACATTTAATATTTTAGTATTCTTTGATAGTGTTGGATATGTGAGAAAGAGGGGTAGTGAGTGAGGAAATAATAAAAAATTATAAAAGAATGAATATTTTATTGAATAGATGTGTAGAATAGATAGACTGATGTAGGTGTTTTGTAAAAATTAGTGTGCAAAATAGAAAAAGTAGTTTTTTTTAGTGCAAAATAGACGAAAAGTTTGCATAAGCTGATGAGGTTGCTCTTAGAGCATATTGTTACAAACATAAAGTACTCCATGATCAGGAAGTTAGGAAGATACGACATACATAAACATTTGAAGATCTTTATACTCAGCCTTGAACCAAGTGAACTGAATAACAAAATAAAGGAAGCGTTACATTAGTTGACTTCCTAGGGTACCCAGAATTGCAACTAGGCTTAGGAAGAAATCTAGGATGGACACCCCTCTATTCAAGCCAACCCTTGGCTTAAAACTCTTCCTCTCATCAAGTTCAACAACGCTTGCCTTCATTGTTGCTTGGAAACTGGCTTGGTGCTAATTGCTAAACTCCAAAACCTTTAAAGGGTTTTTGAAGGAGTTTAAGTTGAATCCGCACTACTGGAGAGGAGAATGAAGAGGGTATGTGTGTGTTGTGTGTGTGTGTGTGTACATATATATACACACACACACACACACACACATGCATGCCTTTCATATTGCACACTATGCAAAACTTCCAAATGGTGTAGTAGGTTTGATCGACAACAGTTCTGGCTGGGGGAAAGAAGAAGTCTCACTATCATGAGTTTGATTGCGCAATATTTAACACCACCTAAATAGTTTCAGGGGAGACTGTTGCTTAACAATATGTAAGGATAATATGAAAGTTCAATTAGTATATAAAACACCAATGAACGTTTAGACTCCCAATTCACAAATTACCAATACTAGCTTATAATCAAACAATGTATCTGCGGAATATGAAAATAAGCTAAAATAGAATTGATAAAACAATCTAAACCAAAATTAATCACAACAATAGCAGTAATTAAAAGGCAAAGATTAAGGGAAGAAAGATGCAAACATAAAGACAATACAGCGATGTCTTATCAAAGAGGAAACCGAAATCCTCAGCGAAAAACCTCTTTACTGCCCTCTAAGCAATCAATAATCCATTAGAGAATAAAGTTAGGATACATGAATAGTAGAAGACCCTCCAAGCCTAATCTACTCAGTGTGCCTAAGCCCTCTAAGCTTCTTACTCCAACAGGGTTACACCAAATCTTGTCTTCTCTAGCTTACCGGATCCCGCAATCACCCATTACATCAACCAAAATGAATTGGTACCTTCTAAACTCCTTCCCAAGCACCAAAAAAACCTTCTCACAAATATGAGTATGGTGAGATAAGAATTTGGCTAATGTACCTCTCAAGGATATGTCAATGGAAAGGGTGAGAGTAGAGAAATTTGGAGAATCAAAGGATGAAAATTGTGGATGAGTCAATTTTGTTTTTCTTTAAGGTTTCGCTCTCAAACTTTTCTCTGGAAGCTCTCTTCATTTCGTGGGTATAAAGGTATTTATAGTAGGGTGTATGAGGAATGTGAAAAGTCAGTTACAACCAAACAGGGCATTCTGGCGACTCGACCTCGCGACTAGAACGAGTCGCAAGTTTGAGTCATGAGCTAATTGCCTAGCCAGACTGGAAGTTTTGTCTAGTAGTATTACAACTGGCGTGACCCTTTAGCTCCCCCTGCGTGCTTCTCACGTGTGCCATTTTGGTGACTCGCCAGTCGCAAGCCAGTCATGAGATCCAGTCGCAAAGCTCTTCTTGAGTGCACACTCTTGAGCTTATCTTCACACTCTCTCACACACTACCCTTACATGATTCCCACCTAAATACAGGGTTTCTAAATGCTGAATTACAAGTAAATTTGGATAGCATAAAGCCAACAAAATGATTGAATAAATTCAACCTTACATAATATTTAGCCAAAAAATACTAGTCTTGAGGATAAAAAATTTTAGAAAATGTTAAAAGCTATTGTCAAATTTATTATAAAAGATTTAAAAACTAGCGTGACAAATTGAGTGATATAAATAACACATTAATAACATAATAAATAATTTTCTTAATTATTTTTTGTTGTGTTTTAAAAGTTAAAAATTAATTTATAAGATTTATATAGCTAAATTTGTAGTAACTATAGTATCATTTAAAAAAAAATCAATTTTTAAATTGACAAGGTGATTTATTATGATTAGTGTTAAGGACGGAGTTAAGGGGGGCGCCGGGGGGGGGGGGGGGGGGGTGGGGAATTTTCCTCAATTGAAACATTAAGATTTTCCTCAACTAGCTCATCAGGATTTTTCTTAATTGGGACGTCAAGATTTTCCTCAACATTAGTGGTTGGCAATGTTGCATTGCTAGTATTAGCTTCTAAATTGTTTGAAACTTTTTTTTTTTTTTTTTAAAAAGATCAAATATGGTAGTTTACTTTTTCATAACCTACAAATAAAATATAATTTGAAATTATTATGTCATTATATGGTCAAGAATCTACAATCATTACACACAATAGACAAGTACCATGCACAAAGGTGCTCAACAATTAACCAATAAATTTTAAAATATCAAAAAATCTCTTAAATTATTTACCCAAAAAAGTATCTTTTTAATTTTGTAAAAGACACCAAACCACTAACAAACAAAACTACGTAAAAAGCGTCTTTTTTAAAGTTGCGTGCTGTGTTTGTTTATGCTTTTTCATTAAACAAAGAGAGGACTACTAGTTGGACAGCTTTTTATTTATAAGTATATATATATATATATATATATAAATTTTTGTCATTGATTAAAGAGAGAAAGATGAGTTAGACTATAGGAGTTTGTTTGGTTAGAGGGGCGGAAAGTGGGAGGATAGAAAAGTGAGAGAATTGAAAAGATTTTAATTTCTTTCCTTTTTGTTTAGTTCGGAGTAGAAAAGTGGAGGCATAGAAAAAATGAGTTTGTATAAATTTACTCATATATCATTGTTAAAAAATTATGGTCAATTAAAACACAAAAGTGACAAACAACCAAAAAAAAACAATCACCCAATTTATTAAAAAATAAAAATCATGTCCCAAAAAAAAAAAAAAAAAAAGAAGAAGAAGAAAAACAAAACAACTATCACACCCATAGCCCAAGAATAAAAATAAATAAAAAAAAAAAGAAAAAAAGAAAAAAGCAACGTCTAGGAAAGGAAAAGAAAAATAAAAGGAAGAGGCAACATGCACAGGAAAGCACCAAAAAAAAAAAAAAAGGAACGGGACAAATTGCCAATGTGCAAGCATTTTCGTCCATTAAGTAGCTCATTTTCTCCCCATTTTGGGGAGAAAACTTTTTGGTGGACTTAGAGAGCAAACACTCAAACCCCACCATTTATTTTCCTTCCTCCTCACCCAACCAAACACACTCCAAAAAAGTTTTTCTTTCCATTTTTTCTCCAAATTTTTCCATCTATCCTATTTCACCTTCAAACAAACACACCCTAAAAGTTTACCTCTTTGGTTCTCTCTTTCACTCTTTCTCTTTAGTCTCTTCTAGAAAAAAACTACTGTCCCTACTTCTATGTCTCTCATCTCTACCTCTCTTCAAATTTTCTTCACAATTTAATCAAAAAAGCATTAGAGATTAGAGAGGGAGGGATACAATATTCTCATCCAGAAAAATAAAAGAGATTGGATATAAATTACTAGGCTTGGGTTGACAGGGGCAAGGCGGTGCTACGGAGGACTGGTAGTGGCCGATGGCATCAGGCGTGGTGTGCTAGTCTACCTCTGCTTTTGCTGCTTAACGCTGCCCAACTCCTCAGTCTGAGGTCTTTTGCGTTCTACCTAAAGTTAGGTTTTGTTTTTATTTTTTATTTTTTTAGAGTGGCTCAAAAATTCCCTTCCTTTTCTCTTTATTATGTGTGTGCCTTGCCTTTGGGTGTTTTCCTAATCTTAGACTAGTTAGATCTCTAGTTAGAATCGGCTTTGACTTTTTTGCTTGTGTTTGTTTTAGGGCGTTTTTTGGGCTTAATTTTTGCTACTGGGCTAATATTTTTTTATAACTTTTAAAAAAATATCAATAATATTGTTGGGGGATAAAGTACAATTTTATTGAAATAAATTGCTAAAAATAATATATTATATATATACTAAAATTTTAAATAAAAAAAAAATCTAGGGGGGACCACTGCCCCCCACTTCCAACAATAGCTCCATCCTTGATTAGCGTATAATAAAAAGTGATATTGGTAGTTGTGGACTAATGTGAAAATAATGTTATTCTAATTAATTACAACTTAGCAAGTTTTGAGAAAATGGTTTTCTTAGCATTGATCTATGCTTAATCAAGCCAAGTGTCGTGTACGTGAGGTTGACATAGCTACATACAACATAACCATCCTAATCAAAGCTAATTTTGGGGTTATTTGGGGCTCTACTTGCTAAGGGCGGCTCCAAGACCAACCTAGGGGATTCAAATGAACCCCTGACCTGGTCCTAAAAAAAAATTATATATATATATATATATATTTTTTTTGACTCCTACAATAAAAATTTGAACACCTTAACTTTAAATTTTTTGTTAAACCCAATTGAAATAAGTTTGAACATGATCCTTAGTTTTTCTCTATGTCTGATTTGCATTTATGTTTTCTTAGTTTTTCTCTATGTCCGATCAAGTATTTTGATAAGTGCTCTACACATTTCCAAGTCCAAGAAATCTTTTACTATTTACTACAATTCCAAGAGAGTGACAGCGTACATATTTAAAAAACTATACACTTCAAAAGCAAAATTTATTACTGGAGTATTATTTTTCTTAGTTTCACACTTAATCCCAGACTCCAGCCCTACTCCTAATTGTGTTACTATTCTTATTTATTAAATATTTTTTTTATTCAATTGATATAACTTAAAAATATAAATTATATAATAAGTTATTATTAATTTGATAAAAATGTATAATTAGTTATTTGATTTTATTCTTTTATGCATCCAATGATTGTTATCTTAACGATCTTTTGAATGTTAATATTTTTTAAGATTATTGTACAATATATTTGTGTTGTATATAATGTGAAAGTTATACATACAGCAAAAATATAAAAAATAAAAAATCATTTTATTTTTTACTCAAGCTTCCCCCGCCAATAAATTCATGGCTCCACCATTATTGACCCCTCTAAATAAAAATCCTGGAGCGACCACTGTACTTGCCCATACTCACTCTATTTGATACATGTTGTTTGTTTAAGCTAAAGCACGAGGCCACCACCTGTTCCAACTCCAACTAAACCAAAGGCCCCAAAATGGCAAATTGACTAAAATACAAAATCGGAAAGATGTTAGAATCCCATGTTTAAGCTAAAGTGAAGCACATAAACCTTATCATTCTACACCAGGCCAGGCACACACACATATAAAAATGAATTCATTATAAATGGATTGTTTAACCATACCATAAAAGAATTTTTTTTAAAAACATTTAATTGGTATTAAGTTATTTGAGGCCAGGTGGTCATCAACTGAAGTCTGGTTTGGAGTTCAGCACTTTTTTTTTTTTTTTAAATGTTTAGAGATGGTGGTTTGAAATAGTAACGCAATTTTACAATATTTTTACAAATTGTTAATGTTATTGAAATTCATCTAACCCACTATTAGCATCACTTTTTATATACTAATAATCATTCATCGCATCAATAATCTGTAAAATTTGTTGTAAAAAAATTTGTATCTCTAGCATTACTCTAATATTTTTTGTAACTATTGGTATAAAGAGCTATAATTAGGACAATATTACTTTTGCATTTTCTCATCATTAACATTTTTTTAACGCATCATAATAAAGTATGTCATCAGTCATCATTCATCGAAGAGAAAAAGGCCAAGCAGGTGGCCCGTTTAAAAGAAGTTTGTGAAAATTATTTTGTTAAGGGACTTACTGGGTTTGAAATCAACTTAAAGAGAAAAAGGCCAAGCAAGTGGCCCGTTTACATCACTAAAGTCTTACGACACTCGCCCAAATCATGGCCTTGTTATATGTAACAAGGGCTGCATCTGGGCTGGCCTTAATTTAACACTGATGATTGTGGACAGTTGGTAATGAGACTCCCGGTCTCATCCACTCAGAATTATAGAACTGCTATTGAATGAGCTGGATGGAACTCAAATAAGTCTCACAATCGATCTAATCTCCTTTCAAAGTAGCTATAAAGGTGGTTGATTTTGTTATAGCGGTGGTTTTAGATGCATGAAACTAAAATAATAATGATAGCCCACTTGAGTATTCACACATGCAGAGAACCATGGAAAGCTATGGAGTTTGATCTTTCTTTGTTATTAAAACATCTCATGCACAGGGTGCAATTTCAAAACTAGAACAAGATAACACACTGCAGATAAATTTAAAAAAAAATAATTCAAAAGATGCATCAGAAGAAAATTAAATTAAATGCAAAAGATAAGATGTGTTTAACTACCTCCAGAGTTATAATACAAATTTACTCATAGTCATTTCACATATGCAGAAAGGAAAGCAACAGAAAGATTGACAAGTAGAACTTGATTGGCCATTGCTAAAGTAGCCGTCGATGTTTCTGAAACCGAAAGAAGGTAGATCGGACTAAATCAACAAATAGGCGATGCTTCAGCAACACGCATAAGATTGGCACAGAAGCAAATAAACCAATGACAACCAAGATCAATGGCAATTCCTGATGATTATGATTATCTGACCAAAAGGATGCAGAAAATGCAACCATCATGGCGGCAATTGAGATGAAAAGTGAAGCCACTCCAATCATCAACCTAACTGGTAACCATACAAGAAAGTCGTTGTATGAATAACGAGAGGTAAGGATGGATAAGAACATTACTAGGGATGTTGAAGAGCAAAATAATGCTATTGCACTTGAAACTAAAAAGACCCGAACAAGATTTGGACTGTCCTTTAATCCATCAGCTTTTTCTCCAGGAAACATTATCAACCCAATTAGTATTGCAACCACCATAGAGTACTCAGCAGTGTTCCTCATCCACTTCTCGCCCTTCTTCCTTAACTCCTCGTGGTTCTTCGCAAATAAAACATACGGTGTATCCCCCTTACTATTTTTCATTTCTTTGAATGTAGGGCTTACAACCTTTTCCACCTCCTTCCATTACAAATCATAGGAAATATCACACGAGAGACTTGTTAGTCCAAAACTCTAAAAATTTTAGGTGGAAATTAAATCAATGTGGAAACAAGAGTGAACATTCTATGAAATGGTTCAACACATACTAATCTAAGAATATAATAATTATCTTGAACCATAATATTTCTCGTTGCATTTGAAGAGCTGCTCCTGATATAGCATTCAGCTTCTCTTGAGGTGCCAATCCTGCAGCTAAATGCAAAATGTTGCTTCCATCTTCTTCTGTTCTATCAATTATTAGATCTCCAATTGAGCCTATCTCATTAAGTATATTGAAGATGCTTTCATGGCGCTTCTCAACAGCAATATGAAATATGCTTCTACTGTTTCTTGTTTTCCATAATAAATCAAAGTCAAAACGAATAAGTTCAACCAAGAACTCTGTGTTGCCTACTTCTACTGCATCAAACAGAACATGTGAAATCACTGAGGTTTCGTTCAAATTCTCAACGTCATCTCTGTAAGCCTGAAGACATTTTTCAAACAGTTCATTGGCTTGAGATTGCTTTGAGTTTTCCTGTTTTAACTTCAACCCTGGAATTGACAGTGAAAAAAGAAAGTAGTTATACCCCAATGAGAAATAAATAATTAAAAGAATCGAATAGATCTAGAAAATAAGAGTGAAAGTGCTACTAGTCTTGGGTCCCATTCTAATCTTGTATGAATTAAGAATATTATATCAATTAAAAAATTTAATCAATCTATAAAAATATTATCACTAAATTCACCAAGCCAAGATATCAATTACACAAAAACACAGTAATTTACACAAAAAATTACTTTTCCTTTAAGAAAAAACTGCCAGAAAAATTCCAAATAAATCCACTATTATAAAATCAATATCTTCTTAAGTTTTATACCTAACTTTAGATCCACACTGTTGAAACTGATGCAGTGGAACAAGAACTTAAGGAAAACGGCAGAGCAAAGCAACAAATAAAAGGTAAAACGACAATAGGAAGATTGAAGGAACATAATAAAATGAAGCAAAAAACGGCAACGTATTGCTTAATGAAGGCACATGCAGATCATGTGAGTGAAGCAAGTTAGAATCAGTTATAGAAGTCTAGGTGTCAAGCATCCAACGGTGCAGTTGAAAGTCCATTAGATTAGGAAGTTAGTTAGTACTGTTTTAAGCTTTTTCTGCCTCTGTTAGTGTATATATAGAAACAGAGCTTAGTTATTTGTATACCTTTTCATTCTTCAATTTCATGAATCAATGAGAATTTTCTTTCTCTTCCAGAAATTTAGTTCTTAGTTTCCAGAAACTTCATTCTTTTACATGGTATCAGAGCATCATTTTCTTTATTTTCTTTCTCTTTCGTTGTTGCCAAACAGATTTTAGCCTTCGAAATCTTTCATTTTCCTTTTGATCTTCTTGAAGTTTTGGTCATCCATGGCTTCTGATTCAACAACCAATCAACACAGTCTTCTTCACAATCTATGCCTTCCTCAAGCACAGCTATGGGAGATGAATCTGCTAACAATCCTTATTTTCTTCCAGCCACTGAGAGTCTAGGAATTGTTCACACATCACAGCCTTTAACTGGTCTAGAGAACTACATGAGTTGGGCAAGATCAATGTTCTTGGCTTTAAGCTCAAGAAACAAATTTGGTTTTGTGAATGGTTCAATTCCAGAACTAGATCCTTTCTCTTCATTGTACAATTCTTGGAGCAGGTGTAATACCATTGTGCTTTCATGGTTGACCAACTCTCTTAGCATGGACCTCAAGGCAAGTGTGATGTATATCAACACTGCAAGAGATTTGTGGATTGATCTCAGAGATAGGCTCTCACAAGTCAATACCCCAAGGCAGTTTGAGCTTCAAAAGGAAATTGCTCGTCTTTCTCAAGGATCGCTTTCAGTAAGTTCTTACTTCACTAGATTTAAAACACTGTGGGATGAATTTGTCAAATTTCAACCTTTCATTGTATGCAATTGTGCTTGTACATGTGGTTCTAAGGCTTCTCAATTGGAAGCACAGCATAAAGAGCATGTTTTTTGTTTTTTGATGGGATTAAATGATAGCTATAGGAATATTATAGGCCAAATCGTGTTGATTAAGTCATTTCCTTCTATTAGCAAGGTCTGTTCTTTGATCTTGCAAGAGGAAAAGAGGAGTTTTGGTCATGGAGTTAATATGGTATATCCTATTGAGGCGACTGCTATGTTTGCAACTCATACTAAAGGTTTCAATGGTACTCAAGGCCAGAATCAAGGCAATCGTGGTAGTAAAGGGCATTCTAAGAAGGAAAAACCCATTTGCACTTACTGTGGACTTCGTGGTCACATAGCAGACGAGTGCTATAAGCTAGATGGGTATCCTTTAGGCTACAAGCACAAGGGAAGCAACCAGGCTATGGCTAATCAAGTTTCAGCAGCCTTACCTTTAGGAAATTTTGGGAATTTGGATGATTTTGCTTTAGCCAATCCACACGTGACACAAAATAATGCTGGTTTTCCCAATCATAGCTTTCAATATGAAGTTGTTCTTGCACCACAGACTTCTTTTGGTGCTCAATTTGCTTCCCAATAGGCTTTTGCATAAGCTTCCTTGCCTCAGTGTCCCATTTCTCAGGTTCAATGTGAGCAACTTCTTAACTATTTGAAAGTAGTCACAGCTTCTAGTTTAGGTATTGGTACTCATTCTGCTCATCAAGTTGCCACTGTTATGGCACCAACACCTACTGTTCAGCCTGTTTTAACACCTACCACAGCTTCATCCTCCAATACTGATTCCTCCAATTTTTCAGGTAATCCATATTGGATTCCACCAAATATGACACATTCTGTTTTTTCTACTGATGTTATTGATAAGCATGTCTTTAAGTCTAATGATTGGATCTTGGACACTGGTGCTACTGACCATATGGTTCACTCAGTGTCTCAGCTTACTACCATCACTTCTATTGTGCATTCTTGTGTTTTCTTGCCAAATGGGGATCAAGCCTTAGTTACACATATAGGCACTGTGCAAATTTCAACCACTTTAACACTCATTAATGTTTTGTGTGTTCCTACTTTCAGTTTTAACCTCATTTCTATAAGCAAGCTTACAAAGCATTCTTCTTGTTGCCTTATTTTTCTTGGAAATTATTGTTTTATCCAGGACCTTGCTTAATGGAGCATGATTGGTTTAGGTAGAGAATGTCAAGGGCTGTATCTGCTGCAAGCTCCTGCTTCTCATACTACTTTGGCTGCATCTTCTGGTCATTCTTCTTCCAACTTATGGCACAGCAGATTGGGTCATCCTTCCTTTTCTAAACTAGTTTTGTTGAATCACCTTGTAGGTTTTGAAGCTTCAAATAAATTAGATTGTTGCGAGGTCTGTCATTTTTCAAAGCAAAAAAGGTTACATTTTCCTTCTAGCAGTCATGTATCTGCTCAACCTTTTGAAATTGTTCATTGTGATCTGTGGGGTCCATTTGCTGCTTGTACTATTGAAGGATTTAGGTACTTTTTAACAATTGTTGATGACTTCGCTCGTTGTACTTGGGTTTATCTTCTCAAGAATAAATCTGATACTCAATTTCTCATTCCTAATTTTGTTAATACGATTCATACTGAGTTTAATACTTTTATTAAGACTATTAGGAGTGACAATGGCACTGAATTTTACTTTAAAGAATTCTTTCATTCCAAAGGCATCTTGCATCAGTTATCATGTGTTGATACTCCTCAACAAAATGCCATTGTTGAGAGGAAGTATCAACATATTCTAAATGTTGCAAAAGCACTAAAATTTCATTCTAAAGTGCCTTTATGCTTATGGGGTGATTGCATTCTTATTGCTATGTACCTTATTAACAGAATACCTTCCAAATCTCTAGGTAAAAAAAGCCCTTATGAATTGCTTTTTAAATCTCCACCACCTTATAGTTATCTAAAATGCTTCGGCTGTTTGTGTTTCATTTCCACCTTATCACATAATAGGCACAAATTTGCACCTAGGGCCAGGAAATGTGTTTTCTTAGCCTATCCTCATGGCATTAAAGTTTATAAGGTTCTTGACCTTGAATCAGATTCTATTCACATTTCAAGGGATGCCATCTTTTATAAGCACATTTTCCCCTTTAATACTTCTAATCATCCTTCCAATTCTTATCCTGATTCCTTTGTGTTTCCTCATTGTGTTTTTGATGCATCTCATACTCTTGATCCTTCTTTTGTTTCTTCATCCAATCCTCATGTCTTTTGTTTCTTCCTTTGTCATGGTTGTTAGCTCCACTCCATCAGAACTTGTTTCCTTTTCTTAAGCAATTAAATATCCTAAATGAAGGGCTGCCATGGACAAAGAAATTGAAGCCTTGGAGCTCAATAACACTTGGACACTAACTCCTTTACTTGCAAGTAAGTCTCCTATTGGCTATAAGTGGGTTTATAGGGTTAAGAGGCCGTTTGGATTGAGATTATTCTTGCGGCACGTTTTCTTCTCGAGTTTTGGTTCTTTTTTTTTTTTTTTCTTTTTTTTTTTTTTTCCAACCGCTTATGTTGACTCTGAGAGACAAAAAACACTGTGCATGAACAGTGCGTGCACTGTTCACGCAATAAAAAATATTAAAAATGGGTTCCACGGTACTATTCACACATTTAAAAATTATTTTGCTACAGTGTTTTCAGTTTTCAGTTTTCAGTTTCAGCAACAATAAGTTCAATCCAAACGGACCCTAAGTATCACTCAGATGGTTCTATAGAGATATATAAAGCTTGTTTGGTTGCTAAGGGTTTTACACAAAAACTTGGTTTGGATTACTCAGAGACATTTTCTCTTGTTGCCAAGTCTGTTTCAGTCAGAATTGTCTTGTCTTTGGCTGCTGTGAAAGGGTGGTTTCTTCACCAAATAGATGTCAATAATACTTTTCTCCATGGTGATTTAGTTGAAGATGTTTATATTTGTTTACTACCTGGCTTTCACAACAAGGGGAAGCATCTAGTATGCAAATTGAATAAGAGTCTCTATGGCCTTAAACAAGCTTCTAGAAAATGGTTTGAGAAGTTTTCAACCACTATTTTGCAAATGGGCTACATTCAATCTAAGTCTGATTACTCATTATTTACACACACACAAGGATCTTCATTTACAGTACTTTTGGTTTATGTAGATGATATATTGTTGACTGGTGATAATCCTACTTATGTTCAAAGTCTAAAGAAGGTTCTTGATGACAGATTTGGGTTGCAAGACCTGGGGTCTTTGAGGTATTTCTTAGGTCTTGAAGTGGCCAGAACTGATGCAGGTATAAGTTTAAACCAACAAAAGTATGCTTTGGAAATTTTGAAAGATACAGGCTTTCTAGGTTCCAAACCAGTCAAATTCCCCATGGAGCAGAATTTGAGGTTATCCAAATATGAGGGAAAACCAATTGCAGACCCTGCTCAGTTCAAAAGACTTATTGGGAGACTCTTGTATCTTACATTGACAAGGCCAAATATTATCTATGCTATGCATAGGCTAAGCCAGTTTGTGTCACAGCCAAGAGAGCCTCATTTACTTGCTGCAAATAGGGTGCTTCAATATATCAAAGGCTTACCAGGAAGAGGCATTTTCTTTCCAAGTAATTCTAATCTACATATTAAGTCTTTTTGTGATGTGGACTGGGCTGGATGCCCTGACACTAGGAGATCATTAACTGGTTATGCTGTTTTCTTGGGGGAATCGTTGATTTGTTGGAGATCTAAGAAACAAGGAGTTGTTTCAAGGTCCTCAATTGAGACTGAGTACAGAGCAATGACAAGTGTGGCTTGTGAGATTACTTGGGTGTTACAATTACTTAAGGATTTAAAGATAGATCATGCAAGGCTAGTTATGTTGTTTTGTGACAATCAAGCAGCCATGCATATAGCTGCAAATCTAGTTTTTAATGAAAGAACAAAGCATATCGAGGTAGACTGTCACTTGGTAAGGGATAAGATCATGGAGGGTATGATTAAAACATTCCATGTAACCACTACTACTCAGGTTGTAGACATAGTTACAAAGGCTTTAGGTTTTTCAGCTTTTGCAAGACTTTCTGGAAAATTGGGTTTGAAGGACATTTTTACTACAAGGGAATTAAATACACAAATTTCAGGTCAAGTCTCAGAACTTAAAGTTCAAGACTTGAGGGGAAGTGTTGAAACTGATGCAGTTGAACAAGAACTTAAGGAAAACGATAGAGCAAAGAAACAAATAAAAGGTAAAACAACAAGAGGAAGATTGAAGGAACAGAATAAAATGAAGCAGAAAAAGGAAAAGTATTGCTGAATGAAGGCACATGCAGATTATGTGAGTGAAGCAAATCAGAATTAGTTATAAGAAGTCCAGGTGTCAAGCATCCAACAGTGCAGTTGAAAGTCCGTTAGATTAGGAAGTTAGTTAGTACTGTTTTAAGCTTTTCCCACCTCTGTTAGTGTATATATAGAAACAGAGCTTAATTATTTGTATACCTTTTCATTCATCAATTTTATGAATCAATGAGAATTTTCTCTCTTCCAGAAGTTTAGTTCATAGTTTCCAGAAACTTCATTCTTTTACACACACAAAATACAATAATATCTTCTCTCTAAACAATTATATAAACTCACCTAGAATCTTTATCAAGCTAAGATATTAATCACACAAAAATACATAAATTTACCTGAAAAATCATTTCTCTTTAAAGGGAAAAAACCAAGAAAAAAAATCTAAATAAATTTACTATTATAAAATCAATTACAATATTTTCTCAACTGTCTCCTACTTACTTCATACATTTTAACAAGGAAATAAAACTTACTTTCATATCCCATAAAAAAAATAATAATAATAACTTACTTTCATACATGACGCAATATTAAACAAATGCCTGACTTTGTTTAATTAATTTTGTTGATGTTTTGTTTCATGTATGTGTATTAGAAACTTCACGTGTCAACGCGTATATGAATAACAAACAGCCCTCGGGTGTGATGAGCCCTTCTTTCAACACAACATTTGACATCTTCATTCCAGCCAAAAAAAAAAAAAAAGTCTGACAACTTGAGAAAACAAACAAAAATAAAAAAGCGAAGTGACAAAAAGCAACGAAATGTGACTCAAGCCATTGGAGGCTAGCACGGAGAGAACGAAAAAGGAAATTAAGAGAAAAGAAGAAGAAGCAACAGCGGCGGGGACCCCGTTGAACTCACCTTTCACTGCACATGTATGAACTATTTCTTGAAATAATTATTGTATCACACTTAAATTTGCTTTTATATACATTCTTTTTTCGTAAAATCCTTATTTTCGTATCCAAACAGAAGTCTTTCATTTCCAGTTTGGTTATTAAAATCTACTTTTTGAAGATTCACTTTCTAAGAAAACCGCCACTGTTATCAATTTTGACATCTTTCTTAATTAGACTGTTAATCAGAAATCATCACTTACGTGTTCAATATCTTCATATTCTCTCTATGTTTTGAGTTTTATTTTTTTAAAAGAAAATAATTAAACTGCAAACTTTAAAGAGATTTCTTTGAAAAAATAAAATGATATACAAATTACAAAAGAAGAATTAGGCTTAACTTACCTTTGAATTTGATTGATTAACTATTCTGGCAGGAAACCCAAAGGCGATTGATCCTGGAATTCTTCAGCTTTTTTATTTTTATTTTTTCATGAAAGGAAGGGAGAAAATGGAGTTTTTAATAGAGAAAATGACAGTTGAAAACCAAATAATATAAATGGGTTAAGCGGTGTTGCATGTATTTGTTTTAAATGTTGCAATTGCGTACAAATACTTATGTGCGCGCGTACAAATACTTATGTTTTTGTTTTAAACGTTGCAATTGCGTACAAATACTTATGATCTTTTTTTTTTTTTTTTTTTGAGATAGAATTTTATTCTAACCTAATATAAGTGTGTGTCAAACACTCTCTTGAAAACTCCATTTTCATGAAAGGAAGGGAGAAAATGGAGTCTTTAATAGAGAAAATGACAGTTGAAAACCAAATAATATAGATGGGTTAAGGGGTGTTGCATGTATTTGTTTTAAATGTTGCAATTGTGTACAAATACTTATGTTTTTGTTTTAAATGTTGCAATTGCGTATAAATACTTATGATCTTTTTTTTTTTTTTTTTTTTTTTTTTGAGATAGAATTTTACTCTAACCTAATATAAGTGTGTGTGAAACACTTTCTTAAAAACTTGAACCTCGACGCTTTCTTCTACACTTCACAAGCACTTATACTTATAGAAAGCAACTATCATGCTAAAGGTGCACGATAATAACGTACAAATACATATGTTAGTAGGGCCTGAATGAGTACATTTGATATCCCAAGTGGCAAGAATGAATTGTGGATTAGATTTCTGCAATATATATATATATATAGAGGCAAAGCTTAGAGAAAATTCAATTAGATTTTTATTGGATTCTCAATTTTGCACAATGTATCTCATTAATTTTTAATTTTATGTCATGTGAATTATTAAGTGTAAAAATCAAAGAGTTCAAATTCAATTAAATTATAAATTGAATTTTAATTGGAGTCTATTTTTTCACTACGTGTCCATCTTTTTTTTACGGTTAGTAAATTATTAGGTGCAAAAATTAAAAAGTCTAAATCAAATTAAATTCTAAATCATATATATATATATATAAATAGGAAATTATTACATATTTTAGAAATGTATAGTTTAAAAAAAGTGTAAGCAAATACTATATATAATTTGAATCTTTTTTCCAAAAAAAATTGTATAATTTGAATTATATAATTGTAATTGATTTTAATTGTACTCGTACTTATATACAGGACTACACACCAGTTATATATAGTATATAATTAATTAATCAACTTGGGTAATTTGTTAATTTAACTAGAGTCAACTTATAACCCAACACATATGTCTAAGAATTTCAGTCAAAATAACTCACATGATAAAAAATAATAATAATAATAATAATAAATAAAATAAAAACACAAAAAAAAAAAAACAAAAAAACAAAAAAACAAAACTCACATGGTCGATTTTAACTAACAAATGCAGAAGGATCGCGAGCTAACACATGCAACGCAGTCTCTCCATCCGAGTTTCCAGCGGCAGCTAAATTAGAATTAGAGTTGTCCTCTAGCATTTGCAATGCTACTCCTGCATTATTTTACACCAAAACCAACAACTCTTAAGTAAAAATATTCATTGACGGCCCAAGCATATATAGGCAAGTGAAGTAATGGTTTAAGGTCCCAAATAAAAGTGCGCTCCCACTTTTAGGTAATATAATATAATATATTTATTTTTATATTTTAATTAAGAAAAAAAAAGTTTAACTCATTTCATTGAATGCATTAAAAAGGTTCCATTATATCCCAAAACATAAAAGATAAAAGGAAACAACAAAAATAGTTCAAATTATGACTAACAAAGTTAAATCTAAATTAATAAGAGACAAATATACTAACTTAATCTTAAAATCTACTAAAATCAAAATTAATATTAGACATATTTATTAATAAATCTAACGTAAATATATTGAAATATGCTAAAATAGATACTATAAATCTCTAAAAACAAAACAAAACAAAAATCTCTCAACTCTCCTCCTCATCTTGATCTTTTTTAAATTTTAAATTTTTATTTTTATAAGCTTCTTGTGGAGTTGTGGTGGACGGTGTGCCATGCGTGGGCACAGTAGCTTCATACTAATCTGATTAAGGTAACCTCCCTCTCTCTCTGAAATGGAAGACATGAAGATTGAAGAGTACTGCGATAACTGTGGTCTGTGGGGCTTTATTCAATTATGTTTTTTTTTTTTTTTTTTAATAAGCACAGCACAGTTACATCACTAACAAGTTTTCCTTCTTTGCACTTTGTGCATTGCAGAGTGCACTGTGCACACAGTCACACACTATAACTTACTCACTAACCCGCTGACATACGTTTTCACTTTTCACTTCTTTTATTTTTTAAAAATTAACAATAGTGAATAGTCTAGATCAGGGTCTTTTGCTTTATCACGTCCACTCAATTGTATTACAAAAGTACTAATTTATTAAAGTATAAAGTGGTCACAATATTGAAAAAGTTGTAATATTACTTTTGATAAACCAGGTTTTATTATTCCATACTTTAAATTTGATTTTTAGTTAAATTATAATTTTTAATTATCAATCTTATTTTATTTATTTATAAATATTTGCTCATTATAAATGTCTACTAGAAAATAATTATCTAGATATGAAAAACTTCAACCAAAAAAAAAAAAGTTGAAAAACAAATTGAATTTAAAAAAAGAATCTAAAAAAAATTATTTAATTAATATGTAAATATATATATGTGGGCACCCGAGGAATGAGAAAGAAGGCAAGGGGCCAAACTAACGGGCCGAGGCCCTAGGAGGGACAGGAAAGGCCCTGTAACGGGTCGAGCGAGGAACTAGCGGGGGCCCAGGGAATAATAGTGCTCGGGGAAAGAGCCAGACCCAACGGGGCATCGCGCCAAGCACCAAAGGAGAAGACCCCTCGGCCAGGGGAACGTAGATCAGTGGCAGATAGGCAGCCGTCAGGGCAGCAGGCCCCTAGTCACATCAATAATAAATGGCGCACACCAGCTCTGTCAGCCACATTAAATGAGGAAGTGACTTGAAATGATGCCAGTAACAGCTGCGCCAGCTACCACTGCTGCCTGCTTCAAGGAGAAAGGATAGGTAACAGGTGTCGAAAGAGGATCAAGGGACGGCTAAAGATGGACGGAGCAGATAAAGTGGCAACATACTATATAAGGAAGAGGGCTGGGGCTCTGAAAGGAGGTCGGACGCTTGTTGTTCTATCCCATTTCTTACAAATTCTATTGTATTGGATCTAAGGAAGGGGGAGGCTGTCTCACTATTCACAGAGAACTTTGTATCACTCTCTTTTTGGTCCTTACAATATATATATATATATATATATTTTAAAAAACCTCACTTAAATCTTTTGCATTAGGCCCCCAAAGAACTTGAGCCAGCTTGTTAGGGAGGCATAATTTATCTTAATCAGATAAAATTCTATTATGAAGAATCTCGTTCACAATACAACAATTTATTTGATACTGTAGTTTCAAGCCAAAAAAAAAAAAAAAAAAAAAAGGATGGCCTAGTAAAGTTCGACCAAAACTAAAAATTTAAGCATTGAGGTGAAGATGACCGATCAGTATATAAATTAGTACCAGTCCATCAATACTTTGATACCACATTTAGAAAATGAGTGAAATTGTATAACTTTTCCTCATTTAGAAATCAAATGAACGGTTTAGATTGTGTTAATTTAACAATACTATTTGCAATGTTTAAACCATGCTTAATGTTTTGAACTTCAAATTCTAGAATGAAAAAATCAAACCATTAGCATTATGATACCCTCCCAAAAAAAAAAAAAAAACAAAACAAAACAAAACAAAACAAAAAAAAAAAAAAAAGGCAAGAAACATTATAACCATTTATGCTTACCATATAAGCCACCCTTAACACATGCGATAAATAGTTTAGCCCGTTCTTTGTCATCCCACTCGCGAACTCTCTCTTTAGTCTGAGAATAAAGATAATTCGTCATTTGTCCGTGTCTTAAGGAAGCAGCCATATAGAGTGGCTTTATCCCACTACCGAGGTTTGGCAGCTGATGATTTTTCTCCACCATCGCCAAGGCAACATTCACATTTCCAGTTGCAGCAGCATAGGTCAAGGCAGTATTCCCAACAGTGTTTTCAGCTGTTAGGTCGTCTTTACTCATCGTCTTCAATAAATTCCTCACAAATTCTTCTTGGTTTGCTGCAGCAGCAATATGAAGAGTGGTCTCTCCTTTCTTTGTAATTTTTCTTTGAATTTTTTGTATGTCCTTGATAGATTTCCAATCACCATTTAATGCAGCCCGATAAAGCTTCCCACGCTCTATACTGACTGCTTCATCTATAAGATGAAATTCTTCTCATTAATTAGAAAAAATCATAGTGCAGCTATTTCATGGAAGGAAAAATATTGTTTAACACTAATTTGTATTCACTGTTTACGTATCCACAATTGATGCGTGAATATCTACAATTTAACACGTAAAAGTGGACATCAAAGAAAAAAAAGTGAAGAATCATATATATATATATATGAATGCTAACTTTGGTGATATCTTAGTCAGACATATCCATTTTGTTAAGAACTCGTTGAATGCCCACACTATTAACCAATGGGAAAGTAAAAAATTTACCGGCGTTTGAATTGACATCCTTTGTTGCCATTTCAACTTATTGATTGGCTTCTGTGTACCTGAAAAGGAAGATTTCAGTATTACATATAAATTGTGTGATGCATGACGAAATCTGTGCAAGTTCTTTCCATAAGCCAAATTAGCTTGAAAAGCACAAAGAGATATTGCTTTTTGGGCTATGTTTAGTTCAAACAGGGGTCTTACACATACTGTGTATTTTATAAACTAAAATCTGCCTCTAAGTCACTGAAAAAGTCACGGTTTCATTTATAAAGTCATAATTTCAATTTGTAAAACACACCGTGTGTGTACGCCCTAATATTTATCTTTGATTTTTTTGTCAAAAATGACAAACCTATTATTGTAATTAGTCGCAGACTCACACGATGCATGGAAATAGATAATTATTTTGCAATTGTAATATAATGTATAACTTGTTATCTAAAATTGTTGAAGATAATTTTTTATTCTCTCTCTAAAATTTAAGCAATTTTTAAAATTATTTTTTTCATCTTTCTATATCTATATATCATTATATTGTTTTGGTGTGTATGATTGATATTATTCCTTTATAAGGTATCCATATTCTTTGAAATTATGTAATAGTATGTTTTTTTTTTTTTTTTTTGTTCAACTAAACGTTTTAAGTTTCAAATAAATTATTCAAATTCTTTGTTAAGGACATATTTTATGTAGTTGGCTAATCCTTTGACAAAACGCACTTTACTTGTATTTGGGTAGATCTAAGTTGTGTTTAATACTTGAAGAAACATGTTGTTCAAGTCTAGTATTAAAGCCATGAAGATTGAACCAAGAAACAAGTGAAGAAAAGGTGTTCAATAAAGCTGGACAGATAGCTCGACACCTGCAGATAGATAGCTCGATAGCTTCTCGACACCTCCTCGACACCTGGCTATCTGTCAAGCTCTTCAGCTGATTCTTATCGCAATCTCGATAGCTTCTTGATAGCTGGTCAATCGATCGAGAAAGTTTCTGTCTCTCGACACCTTCTCGACACCTCCTCGATAGCTGTATCTGTTGAGATTCATTAAACCTCGACACCTTCTCGACACCTCCTCGATAGCTGCTATCTGTCGAGGTTACGGAAATTCAGCTTTTTGATTTTTGGGCCAGGCTTATGTATTTGTGTAGGGTTTCTTTTCTCACAACCCTAAACCTATATAAGGCTTATTTTAGAGGCCGTCACATGAGAGAATAAGAGAATACAATGAGAACATATGAAAAAGGGTTATTCTCTCTGAAAGAAGCTACTGCATTTTTGCGCCTTAGGGTTTTTTAACCAAGTGCTTCTTGATCTTTATTCTTGATGAAGTGAAGAACTTTGCAGCCAACATCTTCTTCTAGTTGGTGATTGAAGTCGCGTATTGGGATCCGCACAATTGGTTAGTCACGCACTTGAGATTCGTGCATCAAAAGGTGGCATTCATATATTGAAGAGTTCAGAGGTTCTGAAGCGGTAGAAGGTTTTTGCTGTGAGTTCATCTACGGGGATTGTAGAGTCTAGGGACAAATGTTTTGTATTAGATCTAAAACTTCTCTTTTCTATAGTGAATTGCTTTTCGGGAAGGTTTCTCCCTAGGTTTTTTACTGTGAAACTGGTTGGTTTCATTGGTTTTCCTGGGTCATCATATCTTGTCTTATTTACTTTTCCGCTACATTCATTATTGACATGATATTGATGTTTATTTGTTTTAACAAGTTTTATTGATAATAAATCTAATTAACAACTTGGATTTAAAACTTGTTAATTCTATCAACCGGGGTCTAAATTTCCCAACAAGTGGTATCAGAGCAGGTTCACTCTGATTGGATTAATTTCCTGAGTGTGATCCATTGACCCCTGTTGTCATGGATAGAGGACAATCTTTATTTATTCCTCCTTTATTTGATGGAACTAATTATGCGTACTTGAAAGTTCGTATGAAAGTGTTCTTGCAGGCTCTAGGTGAACATGTATGACAAGCTGTTGAAGTTGGCTGGATTAAGCCAAAGGAAGCACCTGTGGATTGGGATGATGCAACAATTGTAGCTGTAAATTTCAATAGTAGGGCCTTGAATGCTTTGTTTTGTGGGGTAACCAATGAAGAATTCAAGAAAATTTCATCCGCTAAAGTTGCCAAGGAAGCATGGACTATTCTTGAGACCACCCATGAAGGTACCAAGGCAGTAAAGACTGTGAAGCTTCAACAACTCACAAGTAGTTTTGAAGAAATAAGGATGGAGGAGGATGAGACCTTTGATGAGTTCTATGCCAAACTCAAGGATATTGTGAATTCTGCTTTCAACCTTGGAGAATGTATTGCAGAATCCAAAATTGTTAGAAAAATCCTTAGGTCCTTACCTGAAAAATTCCATGCCAAGATCACTGCCATTGAAGAAGTCAAGAACATTGATCAAATTCCTTTGACTGAGCTTGTAGGGAACCTTCAAACCTATGAGATGGGATTAGGCTCAATGGGAAAAGGTGGAAAGAGCAAAAACTTGGCTCTTAAGGGTATAGAGGAAGAGACTGAAGACTCTGAAGATGAAGATCAAAGTGAAGATGAGGATGAGGATCTAACCTTCATAACTAATGAGATTATCAAGCTTCTTCAGTTTAGGAAAAAGGATAAGGGCAAACCTCCTAGGAAACCTAAATCCTCTAGGAAGGGCAAGAATGAAAAACCCCTTATTCAATGCCATGAGTGTAAAGGTTTTGGTCATATGAGGATAGAGTGTCCAAACTACCTTATGAAGGAAAAGACCGAGAAGCCAAAAGAGAAAGGGTTGGTTGCTACCTGGAGTGATACTGATGATGACTCTTCTGATGAGTTTGTGGATGAATGTCGTCAAGTTATGGCCTTTGCTGCCACAACCGATAAGGTGATTGTGGAGAGTGCTAGTGATAGTGAGGATTCTTCTGATGATGAAGTACCTAAGAAGATGACCCTTCAAGAAGCCTCTGATAAGACTGGCTTAGGTTATGCTGTTTCCTCCAGCCCCTCCTCATCCACAGCTTCTGGATCAAGGATTGTTTTTGTGCCCCAATCTGAGAAAGGTAACAAAGGTATGAAATCTAAATCCTTTGTTAAACCTCATGTTTGTCACCATTGTGGTGTTTCTGGACATATTTGTCCTAAGTGCTTTAGGTTGTATCCTCATAAGCAATTGTCCAAATGGTCACAGGTTTCTTCTCAAGGACCTACACCTTTGTTTAGAGAGTTATTAAAAGCTTTGAAATTTTTTAACTCAATTTTAGTAGAATTCTAATTCTTCTATGTCCTTTAGTAGACATACTAGGACACATGCCTTTTCATCTTCACGGCCAAAGACTCGTGCTGTGTGGGTGAGAAAGGAGCCTAAGACTTAATTGTCTTTTCTGTTTGTCCTCTGCTTTAATTCTTTCTATCTAAAGTAGGACTTTCTTTGCTTGATTTCTTATCTATTTTTGAAATCATGCTTTCATGCATTTGCATCTTTCTATCATGCCTTCATGCATATATATATATATATATATATTTCTTTCTGCTTTCATGTTGTTTATCTGTTTTTGTTTGATTGTTTAGTTTTTATTTTGTTTTGTTTCCAAAATAAAAATAAAAAGGAAAAATCAGAAAAATACAAAAACAGTGTGTGTTTTGTGTACTTTGGTACTTGTGTACCTTGGATGGCCAATGAAACAAAGTTTTCTAAACTTTGTATCTCTTGTAGCTTAGATGAGCATCTTTATGCACAACTAAGCAAGTGAGCTTTGTGGCTCTTGTTTGTGATGAGTAAGATTAGGTTATTTCTTAAACTTAACACTTATATCACTCTTTTTGACGGGTAGGACTAGAAAATCCTAAGAGAAATGCATAAATAACCATTTCACCACTGTTGCCCGCCAATCATTAATGACATCTGTATGCTTCGGCATAGCAAAAGTGTGATGTCAATGACATTTGTGTGCTTAGGCATAGCAAAATTGAAATGTCAAATATCAATGGGTATTTCTTTTCTTTCTCATAAGCCCATGTATGATATGTTTAAAAAGAAAATATGCAAAGAAATAAAAAGCAAAAAGATTAAAAATGCTTTAAAAATGGTTGCAAGCGTATATTCTAGGAGATGTGGGAGTTATAGGATGTACCTCGAAGGTGATAGTCCCCATCAAACAGTTATGATTGTGTGTGAGTTAAAGTTATTTTCTCATATCTCAGATCATCATAACATGTATACACATATGCAATCTTGCGACGTTTTTCACACACAACACGCAATATTTTTTGCTACTTTTGATACATGTGCAGGTACAATGTGATTTGGCCATCACAAAGGTTTTACATGTGCTTTTGTATGCTCACTAAACTGTCATGACTTATTTTTGAAATATAAAATTGGTTAGACTTGTTTAGTGTGTGTGTGTGTGTTTTGCATCTTTCTTTTGTCATCCATAGCATCATGTTTCATTACATTCATGCATTTTTTTTTTCTTTGTACCCCCTTAATCATCCTTGATCATCTTTATGTCTCTCGGGTGAAGCTTTCTAGCTTCTTGTACCCTTTGTCAATCATGACAAAAAGGGGGAGAAATTATGGAGACTTTGTGGTTTCTTTCTTTAAGATTCTACAAGTTAGGGGGAGAAATACATTCCTTTGTAAGGGGGAGTTGTGTTTCATCTTGTTAGGGGGAGTGTTTACTTCTTTCTTCTTGTACCTTGGGTCTTGTGACCATGTTTACATACATTTGTGCTTATCTTCTTTATATGCTGATGTATGTTTTTTTCACCTACCTCTATATGTGTTGTTTCTTTTCTATATTAATACACATGTTTCTTATACTTGTATGCAATCTATTATTTCTGTTTCACATAAGATGCCTTGATGAGTTTTGTTTAAGTGTTTCAGAAATACAGGTTGTCAAAGTCTACTTGCCATAAACTCTCTTCTTGCAAAGTTTTTCAAGAGTTTGTGTTAGGATAGATTTTATTGCCATAAACTCTCTTCTTGCAAAGTTTTTCAAGAGTTTGTGTTAGGATAGATTTTATTGTATTCAACAAGTGAGTATGAGTTGAGTGATTTATAACTTCTCTCATATGTTCATTTGTTTGTTGTGGTTTTGTCACGGATTGCCAAAGGGGGAGATTGTTAAGGACATATTTTATGTAGTTGGCTAATCCTTTGACAAAACGCACTTTACTTGTATTTGGGTAGATCTAAGTTGTGTTTAATACTTGAAGAAACATGTTGTTCAAGTCTAGTATTAAAGCCATGAAGATTGAACCAAGAAACAAGTGAAGAAAAGGTGTTCAATAAAGCTGGACAGATAGCTCGACACCTGCGGATAGATAGCTCGATAGCTTCTCGACACCTCCTCAACACTTGGCTATCTGTCAAGCTCTTCAGCTGATTCTTATTGCAATCTCGATAGCTTCTTGATAGCTGGTCAATCGATTGAGAAAGTTTCTGTCCCCTCGACACCTTCTCGATAGCTGTATCTGTTGAGATTCATTAAACCTCGACACCTTCTCGACACCTCCTCGATAGCTGCTATCTGTCGAGGTTACGAAAATTCAGCTTTTTGATTTTTGGGCCAGGCTTATGTATTTGTGTAGGGTTTCTTTTCTCACAACCCTAAACCTATATAAGACTTATTTTAGAGGCCGTCACATGAGAGAATAAGAGAATACAATGAGAACATATGAAAAAGGGTTATTCTCTCTGAAAGAAGCTACTGCATTTTTGCGCCTTAGGGTTTTGTAACCAAGTGCTTCTTGATCTTCATTCTTGATGAAGTGAAGAACTTTGCAGCCAACATCTTCTTCTAGTTGGTGATTGAAGTCACGTATTGGGATCCGCGCAATTGGTTAGTCACGTACTTAAGATTCGTGCATCAAAGGGTGGCGTTCATATATTGAAGAGTTCAGAGGTTCTGAAGCGGTAGAAGGTTTCTGCTGTGAGTTCATCTACGGGGATTGTAAAGTCTAGGGACAAAGGTTTTGTACTAGATCTGAAACTTCTCTTTTCTATAGTGAATTGCTTTTCGAGAAGGTTTCCCCCCAGGTTTTTTACTGTGAAATTGGTTGGTTTCATTGGTTTTCTTGGGTCATCATATCTTGTCTTATTTACTTTTTCGCTGCATTCATTATTGACATGATATTGATGTTTATTTGTTTTAACAAGTTTTATTGATAATAAATCTAATTAACAACTTGGATTTAAAACTTGTTAATTCTATCAACCGGGGTCTAAATTTCCCAACATTCTTTATTCCCTCAAAGGAGATTATTATGATAATTAAAACTCATAAAAAACTTATACTGAATATGTATAATTTATTCTCAAAATTTGATTATAAATAATTTGTTCTCCCTCGAAATTGAACAATTTCAAAAAGTAATTTTCATCACTTTATTTTTACAAATATATAATGTAGGGACTCAAATTATTTTGGACCCAAACAATAACATTTGTAGAGCATGGATAGAAGGGCTAAACACTGGCAAAGCAAACAATGGTTAGCGTGAAATTCATAAGGATCATAACAAAGAAATTTGGTTAAGTGTTTTTGAAGAAAATTCATTCTCGGTTCAATCTGAGGACCTCTTTCTTTATAACTGACAAACACTAGGGTTGTCCTCGGACACCCTGATAGCGCCTCTTCCACCTTTTCTTCTTCAAGGGGGTTCTCCCCCCTTTGGCGCTAGGGGTTCAACCTATTATATAGTCTTGTTTAGCTGATCTCTGTCGTCCACTTGTCAATCCTCTGAACTTATGTTTGAGGGCTTGTCCTCTTAGTCACCTTTGCAGGCATGTCTGAGGGCTTGTTCTCTTAGTCACCTTTGCAGGCTCTCTGTTAGTTGGAGTAACTAAGGCTGCGCTGTTCATTGGTCAATTCACCATTAATGTGGTCAGAGTGTTAGTGACATGCATTTAATGAGCGAGTGACAGCTTCCAACAATCAAAGTTGACCTGTCGAGGACGTGGGAATCCTTGTTCGCTTGTCCTCGGGCTCTGCCTCTCCTCGGCGTGGACCTTGGGCTCGATGTGTAGTAGGCCGGGGTTGCTTAAATATTTGGGGCCCCACATATAATTTTATAATTTTTAATGTTTATGATTGATATTATTCTTTTTTGAAATGGTTCATATTCTTCTAACTATTGTTATTATGCATTATATTTCCTAATTTCTTTTGGTACAACTAAAATTTTTAAGTTTTAAAGTTATCATTTAAATTCTTATTCTCTTAAGAAAATTATTATGATAACCAAAACTTATCATATAATTACAATTGATATTACTCAAATAATTGATAATGCTCTTAATCCAAACTTGTCTTTGCCCATTCTTAAGTAATACCCTAAATTAGATCGAAGAAAATCGAAATAGACTATTCCCATTCTTAAGTAAGTACACCAAATGGACTGAAGTAAACTAAAATAGACCGAATGGACCAAATTGGACACAATAGACCGAATTAGAACGATATGGACCGAATGGATTGAATTTGACCTAATATACCAAAGTGGACTGAATGAACCAAATTGACCGAAGTGGACCGAAATGGATAATATGGACTAAAGTATACTGAATTGGACAGAAGTAGACCAGATGCACCAAATTGGACCGACATAGACCGAATGAGCTTGGACTGAATTGGACCAAATAGCGAAGTGAACTAAATGGATTGAATAGATTGAAGGTCATCAAAGTAGACTGAATTGGACCGAAGTAAACCAAATTGAACTGAATTGGACCAACGTGGACCAAAGTAGACCGAATTAAATTGAATAGACCAAAATGGACCGAATGCTGATCTATAATTAGGATAGCCAAGATTTTGTTTTGATATAAATTCAAATTCTTACGTCCAAAATAACTAAGAATGAAATCAAACCAAAACTGAGAGAGAGAGAGAGAGGACTTGTGATGGGAAATTAAAAAAATACAATAAAAAATATGAACCTAAAACAAAGTTTAAAAATCACAATGATTCAGTAACCTAAAATAGAGTTGCAAAAAAAAATAAAAATTCAAGGGAGAGAAAGTAGCAACTTTTTCAGGAGAGAATGTGAGAGAGAATAAGATGAGAAGAAAAATTGTAAAAGTAAAAAATATAGTAACAAACTCCAAATTATCCAAGTCATGTTATGAAATAAAATAATAATAAATTTTTATATATTCTCTTTATAATGCAATAGGATAACATTTATGAAATCAAAGAGAAGAAAAACGAGATAAAGTAGAGATGCAAGAAAAATAAAAGTTCCACCAAAGAATGAAAAAAAAATTGAGAGAGAGAGAAATTTAGATAAATAACTTTTTTTGTGTATGAAAACTATGCATAGAATAAGAGGGATAATTTTAAATTTATAGTAAGATTATGTGAAAAAGAAAAACCAAAAATAAAAGAAAATAAAGGGAAAGAAGAGAGTGATACTAAGGTAGATAATAGTGAGGAGACGAAAAAGTAAAAGGAATGTGAAAAAATAGAAGAAAATGTAACAATAAGTTGGAAAATTAATAAAAAGAAAAAGAGTTAAAAATAAGAGAGAGCGTATTTGGAATAAGTGGATGATATAACCCCTGATGTAACTCAACAGAAACGTTACAACAATAAATGCTACACTTTAATTTTTAAATATATAGATATAGATGATTTCTACTTTTGTGCAACTAGAATTTTAATCTTTCTTTTTCTTCTTTTCTTAATTTTGTGAAAGGCTTTCGGGCCTTTTTCTCAAAATGTTTGTCTAAATAAAATTGTTTGAAATTTAATTGAAGAAATTGCGCTTTTGATGTTGATGTGTTGTTTTAAAAATAAAATAAATAAATAAATAATGGTGCATCTAGATCTCATAGGCAAGAGACAAAGAATTAAATAGATCTCAATTGAGAGAGTATCCCATATTTTTTAGAACAGCATTGGCATTTAATTTCAGTGGTGTGTGTTTGATAATTAGGTTTGAGACTTAGTGAGCGTTTGGATTGAGATGAATGTTGCAGCGCGTTTTCATTTCACGTTTTGGACTTTTTTTTTTTTCCAGGCGTGTGAGGAAGTAATGTGGTACTGTGCCGCTATTGTTCACATGAACAGTAGCCGCAGTTGTTGACTTTTTGTCCATAAACAGTGTATCTGTGCACTGTTCACGAACCCACAAATTTCACTTTTTATTAACTTTTTTATTAAAAATGGGTCCCATAATACTATTCACATATTTAAAAATTATTTTGTTACAGTGTTTTCAGTTTTCAGTTTTCAACTGTATCCAAATGGACCCTTAAGTACTTTTTTTTAAGAGAAGCTTGAGTCTTAAGTGGAATAATAAGTTAATACTCACAATTTTTTTGCTCCTAACAACTGAAGATGGCGGATTGTAAACAGGAGACAATAAAGTGGATTGCACAAAAAATTGTCGAAAAAGGTTATGCCTATAGTATTTGTTTTTTATATCAAAGTAGGTGACTTGCAATACAAACTAAATGAAATTTTAGGAAGATTAGTGTATTTACTTTTTCATCTGTTATAGAATTATTTTTTAAAAGTTTAGTTTGTTATGACATGAAAAAAATATATTTTATTCCCAAACACTTTTCAAAATTTTTTACTATTTTTCTAAAAAAAAACATATCTCAAATGGTTAAACCATGAATGTTGTAAAGCAACACAAATATTAATACAACAAGTCTTCTACAACCACACCATTTACCACAACTTAATGATGTGATCGACTATGAGTAATGAACAATCACTTTCAAATGAACTCACCACTTTTTTTACCACTCGTAGTTCATCACATCACAATTGTGGCAAAAGTATGTAATGACTCAAGAATAAACACAAGTCTCATCTGCGCTATACTCCAAAGAACTAGACACAATCGAAGTTCCTTATACTTGTTAATAAACCCATATCAATTTAGAATAAGTCCAATGTGGAACTCCTCCCACTCACACAATATCCAATCAAATTTGGGATATCACACTAAGGCACAAATTTGAAATTGTCCGCTTTCACAAATGATACAATAAATTTAGGTACACACCTTTTTTTTTTTTTTTTTTTTTCATAATTAATAACATGACACATTCGGATTGGTGCATAATAAAAATGGTATAAATGGTGTGTCACTGTAACTTAATAAAATGATGTCACTATAATCACAACAATTGTCAAAAAGTTATTTTATACTATATTATTATGTTCATATTTTGTTAATATAAACTAAACAGATGGTAGTGTATTTCTTATTTTATGTCTATCATTTTGTTTATATTTTATTATTTTTTAGTTACAAAATTGGTTGTAACATTGGTTACAACTTTATTCAATATCTTTTTATTAGATA
Source organism: Quercus gilva (assembly GCA_023621385.1). Classification (NCBI taxonomy): domain Eukaryota; kingdom Viridiplantae; phylum Streptophyta; class Magnoliopsida; order Fagales; family Fagaceae; genus Quercus; species Quercus gilva. Next base: position 71,610,462 of record CM042476.1, read on the forward strand.
TGAATTTTGACAAATCAACCACTAGATTACATCTTCTTTTTATATATTTCATGCTTGCAAAATTTTTAGAAAATTAAAAATCAATAGCTATGTCATCAGTAATTATTTAAATAAAAACATTTTGTAGTTTAAAATTATGCATAAAATATAAACTTATAGATCATATAGTAAACAATATCCAATTGACACAAAATTTGAGATATGTATCAGTTAGATTTTCAAAATTTATAATAATATTTATTTTATTGAATAAAATTGTAACTTAAAGTTACCATCATTTTTGTAGTTAAATTTTGTCTTTTTTATTTTATTTTTTATATAGCTTTGAATTTTAGTATATTTCTTATTCTTAAATAAGGTGGAATGTTTTTTCTAAACTTTGGCTCCAAAATAAATAAATAAATAAATAAATTCTGGTCCTGTGCTTTTACCAATAGTATTGATGAAAGCATTGGGTTCAATATTCTCTATAAACTGCTTATGTTGGTACCTGATTAACAAATGTATACCGAAACAAAGTGTCTGCGTGCGAAACAGTAAAAACCAAAAACACCAAGATGATATAGTGCTAACAAACCGTACATATTTTCGTCCAACAATATAACAAAACATGAAATAAGAAGAATGACATTAGGAGGAACAAAAGAATTGAATGCAAGCATAGATGTTATGTCTACCTGAAGAGTGATTTAAGTTCAAGTGGATTAACGAACTTCCCTTAATATAGAGACCACCAAATGTTGTTAATGCTTGAACGCAACTCCTCTACACTGGAAGTTTGGAAGTGATATTCAGCAAAAAAAGAATTTGGAAGTGATTGTTGAAGAGAAGAAAAGAAATGAAATGGCAAATGATTCCCATGCCCTCTTTAGTCAAGCAGTCAAAAGTTATTGATACTTGCAACACTTGTTTGTATGTCATTTGGAAAGGAATTGTGTCCTTTGATGGAGAACTGAGATAAAAGTAAAGATACTTTTTTTCGTCCTTTCCTTGTTTTTTCCTTTTCGTCCTTTCCTTGTTGGCATTTTCGAAACAATGTGTAGTCATTTGGAAAAAGATTCTTTTCCCTTGTCCAATCCTTATCGCCGTTGGAAGGAAGCTTGTTGGTCTTATTAAGATTCGGTCTTTTTGAGATTCGAGATAAGGTACTCACCATTTGGAGCCACGATTCGAGATTTGAATGTTTGCCTGAATATGTTTAAATGTTTATATGTAAGGAATTGGAATATTTTTTTTTGAAAGATTGAAAAAATTGTCTATATTTTTTTAATTTTTGAAAAATATGTTTTAAAAAATAATTAATTATTGTGTGCCTTTAGGGCTTACATTAACAAAATCTTTATATATATATATATATATATATTTTTTTTTTCACCTGGTTTTAAACAATTTTACACGCATGTTTACATATTTTTTTACTAACATGCATTTTTACAAAATAACAACAATATTATTAAAAATCTCTTACCAGCCAAACTCTAGTTTTTAATTTTAAATTTATGGCTAAAGTGGAAAGAATAACTAGTAAATTTGCGATATTTTAGAAAACAATCCTACTGTCTGTGTAGCGTTAACGCCGTTAAGTGACACATGATTGGCAGATGAACAACATGGAGAGTCATTTGACTGTTGTATAAGAATTTATTTATAATGTGTCTTGTTCAAAGTTTATTAACAGAGTAAGAGGATAAAAGGATGTCATTTAAGCAGATGTGACTACACTCTCTCCACCTCTGTAGTGGCTTTCTCTACCACCTTCGTGTGGGTATTCCTCCACCTCGGTGTGGCCTTCGCTACCACCTCCGTGTGGGTTTTCTTCCACCTCCGTGTGGCTCCATCTCTACCCACGTTTGGTGGGTTCTTCTGATATGGTGCGCTTCGAGTTGATCTTGATTGCTTTGTGGGCCTCTTCGACCCGGATCGTGGGTTTCCTTTTAATCTCAGTGGGCTCTTGTCTCTGCTAGTGCTGTTGCCGGTCGTCGGTGAGTTTTTTGCCCAGGCAGTTGCAAGCGTCTTTTTCTTTCTCAGACTAGTGGGCTCCGTTTCAGCCTTTCACTCCCAATCAGCGTCTTTTCTGCTACATTGACTGCGTTTGCGTCGCTGGTGAGTTTTTTTCATCCTTCTGGTGATATTGTTCTCTGCTACTTTTATGCTGGGCTTCTTTGGATTTTTGGTGTTATTTCTTATCTTGATTTGGGGAAGCTCTGTAGATTGGGTTTTGTTGTCCTTTAACTGTGAGGGTGAGTTTTCTATCTATTGCTACTCCCGTGTTGGGGATGGAAACTCTACCTTGGCTCACCTATGTCCTTTAATTCCAACCGTGAATTTTCTCCTTGCCATGAGAACCATAGCTTGGAATTGTCGAGGTGCTGGTAGAGCCTCGACAGTTAGAGCTCTAAAGGAGCTTATCCGTGAGTCAAATCCGGATATCGTTTTCCTCTCCGAAACCAAAGTAAAATCCATGAGAATCAATGAGATTTGCGACAGATTGAAGTTTGTTGATTCTTGGTGTGTTGATGCTGTTGGTTTGTCGGGGGGTCTTGCGTTGTTTTGGAGATTGGGCGTTGAATTAGAAGTGGTCTTTTCCAATAAAAACATGATAGTGGCACTGGTTTATTCAGACCCCCCGGAAGCTCCTTGGCTTCTTTTTGCCATTTATGGTCCAATCCAAAGATCCAAAAAAGAAAAATTCTGGGGTTTGTTGGAGAATATGGTATCTTCTTTTTCAGGGCCTTGGGTTGCAATCGGAGATCTTAATTGCATCAAGCGTGCGAAAGAGAAACGTGGTGGACGTGCAGTGGCCAAGAGTTCTGTTTGTTATCTCAGAGATTTCATGTCTAATACTGGTGCTATTGATTTGGGTTTTATGGGTCCATCCTTCACTTGGTCAAATAGAAGGGAAGGTTTGGCCAATATAAAAGAAAGGTTAGACCAATGTTTATGCGATCAAGAGTGGCAATCTTTATTTCCTAAAGCAGGGGTCAGACATTTGTGTAATTCGAACTCAGACCATAACCTGATTTTGCTTGATACATTCCTAGACACTGATACTTTGACGCGGCCGTTTCGTTTTGAGGCAATGTGGACTAGGGAGGAGGAAAGTAGATCGGTTGTGGAAAATGCTTGGCAATGTAGGGTTGATGGATCTCAAGGTTTTAAGTTAGTCAAAAAGTTAACTGTGACTAGCCATGAGCTAAAGCACTGGAACAAAAACACCTTTGGAAATTCAAAAGAAAGAATTAAAAACCTCAAAGCCAAAATTGCTGAGGTTCAACAGCTTGCCCCAACAAGAGAGAATTTGGAACTTGAAGCTTCCCTAAACTTAGAGCTTGATGAATGGCTAGATAGAGAAGACATGAGGTTACGTCAGACGTCTCGAGAATTGTGGGTTAAAGAGGGTGACCGTAACTCAAGGTTTTTCCATCTCTCAACCATAATCAGAAAACGAAGAAACTGCATCTCTGAAATTAAGCTGGAAGATGGTAATTGGATTAGAGACCGAGAGGAAATTCAAAATTATTTTTTGGAAAAGTTTTCTTCCTTATTCTCATCTAGCCTCCCTCATTTCCCAGCAAACCTTGAGAATTTAATTGAGCCTTGTGTTACTGACCAAGAGAACTCGGAACTTTGCAAAATCCCCTCTAGAGAAGAGATCAAGAAGGTGGTGTTTGGGATGAAATCCCTCAAAGCCCCAGGTCCGGATGGCTTTCCTGCTCTCTTCTACAAGCATTATTGGGACACTGTGGGTGATCAAGTGGTTCAATCTACCCAAAGCTTCTTTCGTAGTGGCTGGCTTTTGAAAGATCTCAACAAAACCTTCATCCACCTCATTCCTAAAAAGAAGGGGGCATGCAATTTTAATAACTTTCGTCCTATTGGACTATGTAATGTGTGCTACAAAGTGATATCCAAGATTTTAGTGAATAGACTAAGGCCTCTTCTTAATAAAATGGTGGACCAGGCTCAAGTGGCCTTCGTGCCTAATAGATGGATTAATGAAAATGTGGTCTTGGCCCATGAAATTGTTCACAGCTTCAAATATACAGGGAAGAAGAAGGGTTTCCTTGGAATCAAGCTTGATTTTCAAAAAGCTTACGATAGAATGGAATGGAATTTTTTGTTGGCAGTCTTGAAGGCTTTTGGTTTCAATCACAGCTTTGTTAATCTCATCCACCAATGCCTTTCCTCAGTTGAGTTCAATTTGCTCTTGAATGGTGGCTTGGGTCCAAGTTTCTTCCCTTCGAGGGGGCTTAGGCAAGGGGACCCCCTGTCCCCGTACTTATTTATTTTGGGCAATGAGGTGCTCATGAGATTGATAAATAGGGAAGTGTCTCAAAAGAACCTAACTGGGTTTAAAGTTTCCAATACTGCACCACCCATCTCTAAGCTCTGCTATGCGGATGACATTCTTTTGTTCTGCAAAGCTAAATCCTCTGAACTAGCCATTCTAAGAAGATGTTTGGAGAAATTTTGTTCTTGGTCAGGTCAATCTATCAGTGTGAAAAAATTAGGCTGCTTCTCTTCCAAAGGTGTGAGTCCTCAATTTATGAATCAAGTTAAATGTTGTTGGGGTCTCAATCTTTTGCCTCAAAGTACGACATATTTGGGTGTTCCTCTCTTTCTTTCAAAAAGCAAATCTCAGGATTTTGGTTATGTTAAAGAAAGATTGGACAGCAAGCTCAAGGGATGGAAAAGTAAAAATCTGTCTTGGTCTGGTAGAGCTACTCTGATTAGATCGGTGGCCCAAGCCATCCCGTCGTATTCTATGTTAGCTACTCTTCTCCCTAAAGGTCTTAGTGACCAATTAGATGCATCTGTGCGTAGATTTTGGTGGAGCCCCAAATCAAGGGCGGGTTCGTATTGGTCTCCGATGTCTTGGTCTTCTCTATGTTTGCCGCAAAAGGAAGGTGGCTTGGGTTTCAGAAAATTCTGGGATTTCAACCAAGCGCTCCTCTCCAAATTTGGCTGGTGGATTCTATCCGATAAGGATTGTCTTTGTATTAAAATTTTGAGGGCGAAATACAAGATTCGGGATAATTGGTTGGCTCATCATTCTCCTAACAATGCGTCCCCCTTTTGGAAAAGCTTGATGGGAACAAAACACCTTATTACAAAGGCAGCTTGCCTTTTGGTTGGCAATGGGAACTCCATTAGAACATGGATTGACCCGTGGATTCCTGATTTCCCTGGTTTCATCCCCACCCCGAAATTTGATGCTGATCCAGATATGGCTTTGGTTGTTTCTCAACTCCTTACTCCTAACCGAAGTAGTTGGGATCTTCCAAAGCTGAGTTTGCTTTTTGAGGAGCATGTGATTGAGCTTATCCTAAAAATTCCCATTCCTAGTTGCCCTATGGAGGACAGTTGGTCTTGGACTGCAATAAACTCTGGGATTTTTTCAGTTAAGTCCGCTTATTGGCTATGTAGGAATGGCTCTCCTCCCTCAAGTTCCGACTCCATTTGGGGTCAGATTTGGAGATCCAAAATTCATGAGCGTTTGAAGTTGCATCTTTGGAGAATAGCTGCAAATGTTTTGCCTACCAAGGAGGTAATAATTATGTTTAATGAAAATATGGATGGGAGCTGTCCCTTGTGTAATACAGCTATGGAAACTTCCCTTCATCTGTTCACAGTTTGTCCTTTTGCAAAATCATTATGGTTCCGTAGCCATTAGGGTGTGAGGATTGACTTATTGGCTTTTGAGTCGGCATCTGATTTTCTCAACTTCCTCTTGTCCCCTCCCTTTTTGGCTAATCAGTGTTTGGGCCAGTCGGAAGAATTTCTGTTGTATGGTGCCATCCTATGTGACATGGTATGGAAACAAAGGAATCAAGTCCTTTTTGGTGACGGATCTCTAAATGTTGATAGGGTGTCTACGAAGATCTCATGTCTCTTTGCTGAGCATAATATTCCCTTGGGATCTACCTCCTTTCAGCAGGTTCGTTCCTCTGTTCAGGCATGGATCCCTCCTCCAGGTACGTCTTTTAAAATTAATGTCGATGCTGCTGTGGGGCCTCGCTTCTCTTCTATAGCTGTGGTGGCAAGAGACCGGAGAGGGGAGTTGGTATTTGCCGGTTCTATGAAGGTGAATACCACCCTCCCTCTCTTGGCGGAAGCGATGGCTATTAAGTGGGCTCTCTCTTGTGCTCCGGCAATGGGTAATGAGTGCATCATTGTAGAATCGGATTGCCAATACTGTGTGCAACTTCTCTATGACTTGGACGAGCCCCCCCCCTTGGCGGTTCTGGTCTTTGTGCTCTGAACTGAGGTTGTCTTTGTCTGGCTTAGATAAGGTTTTTGTAAAATGGGTGCCTAGGCAGTGTAATACAGCAGCCCACACCTTAGCAAAATGGTCTCTTTCTTGTAATTTCTTTGGTCCTTTTGAGTTTGGGAATTGCCCTGCTTGCTTCTCTTCCATCATTTTGGAAGAGTCTAGGAGGGCTTTGTAGCTCCGTTTCTTCCCTCTTTTAATAAAAATTCTGGTTCATCAAAAAAAAAAAAAAAAAAACAGAGTAAGAGGGAGAGAGAGGGAAAAAATCAGCAATTTGCCGAATTTGTGAGAAAAAAATATGAGAGAGAAGATAAGAGAATGACGTGACTGAAGAGAATGATAGTGCTCAAAAATGAGAGAGGAGAGAGAAAAAAATGTTATGTTTTGTTTGACTTTTTATCCCTTTGGTCGAAGTGAATAGAGAAACAGACTGGCTTATTTGGTTAAGGAATTTGAGTAATGTTATTTGTATTTTTTTAAAATATGTGTGAGTGAAAAAAATTATAAAAATACATATAATGTTATTTAAAAACTAAAAATGTGTGTTTAAGATGTTCTACCATACGAGGCCTTTATCTCTTTGTTTTGTTTGACTTTTTTTAATCTTTCAAAAATTTATGCGACTGTTCTATATATAGTACACATATAGAAAGAAATGGAGTGGGGATAAGTAATTAACTTATTATCTCAAAAAAAGTAATTAACTTAAATTATGTCTTAATTTTATCATAATTTTGAGAAACAAAAGAATGCTCTTATCAGATTACATGTTCACTAAAGTTACCCCCAAAATGGAGGTCGAAAAAGTGTGGACTATTGAAATTTGTAAAGTCAGTTGAACTTATAAATGAAGAGAAAGAAAAGTTTTTTCCAATCTTTTTATATCATAGTTCTCAATAATGAAATTGCCAATATCTTCTCGCTGATAGCGACTTAATTAGAAAATGCAATCCAAATAAATCTAAAATCTTCTGAACTCTCAATTGTACATTTCTATTCCTCCAAAAAAAAAAAAAAAAAGTTCATTTCTTATTTATATTTTTTCAACCATTGAAAATTCGTTGGATCTATGCAACAGGCTTTATAGGCGTAGTCTTCTTTACTCATAGTTATCAGTTTCTCACTCCCACTCTTTTTCTGTCCAATTTCGGCAATATAACTGCAAAAATATAACCAATAGCTTTTTCTTCTCTTCTCCCTCCTTCATTTTTTTCACAAATTCAGTAAACACCGTTGCCAAATTTTTTTTGTCTCCTCACTCTGCCAGTAAACGTTGAACAATACACATGTTACAAATAAATCATATTTATCTAAGATTTAGCCAAAAGACTCCAACATGGATGTACATATTAATTGTAACTAAATAGCTTAAAAAATCTTTAAAAAAACTTCAAATAAATCCTAAAATCTAATCAAATAAGATAATTTATTTTAACTTTTTTTATTTATTTATTTATTTTTTTTTTTAGCTGCAAATGGATGAACACAATGAACAAACCTCTTGGCTGTTAAATGTGAAAAAAAATTCAAATATCAATCCACCAAAGTTTTTTCAAAGAATTAGAACCCAAAAATATATTGGAAATCTCATACAGGAATAAAACAAATTTGAACAGGCAAAAAACTGATTTCCCAACAAATTCAGTTTCTTTATCCCAAAAAAAAAGAAAAAAAAAAGAAAAAAAGAAATCAATTTCAAACCCATAAAATTCAAACACAAGAAATTGACCCATCAAAGCAACCCAGTTTCTCAAAAAGAAAGTGTGTGGGTTCTTTTTTAAAAAAAAAAGAAAGCAGCACCCAACCCAAGTAAGAAAGCAAAGATCCTAGGCCTGATGCTTTATGCTTTAAGGGATTGGGGTTAGTTCACTGCAGCTAAATGAGGCTGATTTTGAACCAAGTGGCACACAGGGTATGAATCCTACAACACATACATGCTAACATACAAAGAATATATGCATTGAATAGTAGGGAACAGCAAAGAAGAAAATAATAAGAAAAAGGAAACAAAAATAGGATGTTTGGGTTCATTAAAATAATGTAAAATGCTTCATTATTTTTTTTAATTATGTAATACATTATGCTCACTAGGATGTGTTACAAGGTCCAAATAGGTTCAAAAATCACATACTTAAATGGCTCTTTAGGCCTCTAAGACTTGCAAAATTTGAATCCTTTTGAATCCAAGTGTGGGTTCTCTAGTGGCTGTTCTGAGGATCCTGGACGGAGTTTTCCCTCCCTTTTCTCTCTTTTTGAATTCTCATAGAATTTTCTCAAGTGTTTTCTACTCCAATTTATTGTGGCCAAATGCCCCTCACTGTTTGCTACTTCCCCCTTTTTAGTGCCATCCTAGGGTTTTTGAAGTACCATTGATTCCCTTTATTTGTCCCTCCGGGTACCAGAACTAATGTTGTGTTAGTAACATTCGTTGCTAGTTCCTTTCTTATTCTTCATTATTTCCCTCTTTTGAGGTTCTCTCTTCAAAAAGACCCCAACCGACTTTCTCGTTCTGGGGGGTCCTAAAGGGCTGACCTTTAATCTTTCATTTTCCAAGGTTTCTAGACTCCACTTTTTCAGACCCATCTTTTAGCTGCTTTCCCCTTTGTCATTTTTCCCTAGTGGGCTGATTCCTTTCTACTAGGCTGAAAGATCCTCAGCCACCTTCCTTCATGGTTCTTATTCCTGGATTCCCCGAGATACTAGGCCCTTGCTCATGAGTTGTTGGTTCCCAAGCCTTTTGATATCTTTTCTGCATCACTGGGTGGCTAATAAGGACATATCTGTTCTTGTTCTTTGTGTTTCTTGGCATGTCCCCTTGACTTGTCTTAATCCCATCCTAGTTTTGCTGCATGTCCCGAGGATCCCAAGCTCCTAAGAATCCCCAGGTATCTTGGCCTTGTTCTTTTCTTGGGCTCCCTAGCAATTTTTCTGACATTTGGAGGCTAGGCTGGGCTTTTTCTTTCCTTTGTCTTATGAAGTCCGAAGTTTGCCTATTCATGGATTTGGGTTCCTCCCCACGGACCCTTAACTGGTTCAAGCCTCTCCTCCTTTCCTTTATTGAAAGCCCAAATGCTCTTTTATTTTCCTAGATTTCGATCCTTTGTGTTGTTTTTTAGGCCTTGGTACAATATTGTGATGTTTTGAACCTCAATAGAAAGCAACCTAGGCGGAACCATGAAATCCAAAAACCCATCAAAGCAAAATCATTGAACCAAATGCATCAAATCTAGTAAAAGAGTATTAATTGTTGTAGCTTATCCCTAACAAACCCTTGAGCTCTTTGTGTGGATGAAAGAGTACAAATTAGACAACAACCCAATTTACATGTTGTTGAGGACATCTGTAGGCTTCATCAAGCCCGCTCTAGACATTCTGGGGACTAAGGTGACAATTAAAATGAAGCATTTTATATATTAATTAAATTAATATTTATTTAATATTTTTATATTATAATATATTTTATTTAAAATCTATTTTAAAATTTTTTTTATTCAAGTTCTTCTAATATCTCTTTTTCAATAATATAACTAATTCACTTAAGCTTTCTTGGGACATTTTTTATCTTAAATATGATAATATAGCTATTTTGAAGTACATAATTTTTGTATTGCAAAATTGAACATCATCATGGTTATTTTCATTGTTATCTTGCAATTGTATCTTATCATTAACTTCTTACTCTTTTTGGCAAATTTCTTGCTCATTTGCAATATTTTCATCTAAGTTTGTGCTGTATTTTGTTTATTACTAATAACAAATGTATCCATTGATCTCTATAAGGCTTAATTAATTAAAATTTTTTTTTAAGTGTTCATATCCAGATGCATTTTCACTAGTAGACATTTCTAACAAAAAAATATTTACAAATAAAAGAAACACTATCAATAATATATTTATATAACTTGGATAAAAAGTAATTTCCAAGCGTAGAGCAATAGAACCTGATATATAAAAAGTACTATTGCAGCTTCACCAATAATAAGTTTCTAGCAATCTCGACCTGTATAAATAAAGACATATTCATTGTATTATTCAATGAATTAAAACTAATAAAACTAATAAATATTTATTCTAAATATTCATTTTAGCACTAGAATGTAAAGAAAAAAAATTCTATGCTACAATGTGTGTGGTATTCTTCACACATGTATAACGTTTTATTTTGTTTTTCCTTCAGTTTTATCATATCTTTATTTCTTTTTCTTTTATTTGCATTAGTCTTAGTGTAGTCCGTGACTACTAATTCACAACAAAATGCAAGATTTGGTAAAAGTGTAAAACACATCCTATAACCAAAAAAAAAAAAAAAAAAAAAAAAAAAAAAACCTCAATATCTAAAGAAAAGAAAAAAGAAAAAAGAAAAAAACAAACAAACAAACAAACAAACAAAACAAAACACCATCGCCCAGAAGTAGAACCCAACCCACAGCCACAAGTCTAAAGTCTTAACAGCAATCAATATCATCACTTAGCAGCCACAACCCACAAGTTCCATCCACTGACTCACGAGATTTATAATATTCGAAATCAAAAACCCATACATCAAAGAGAGATACCTCAGCCGTGAGTGTGAGCAGTAAATGATAAAGCAGATCAAAGAAAAAGTAGAGCCACCAATGGAAGAGATTTAACTTTTAGGAGTAGTGACCACTGTCTAGTGAAGAAGAAGAATGAGATGCAAAAATTACACACACACACACACACACACACACACACACACATAGAGAGAGAGAGAGAGAGAGACGGTAAAGACCGGATTTTCATTTTATTTGGTTGTAAATTTTGGTTTGTCTAGAGGTTAAAGATGTTATTTTTGGGACAATTGATTTTGTTTAAACTAAATAATTTTCTTTCTGTTCTTGGGTCAAAAGGATGGTGCAGATATTTTTTGGGTTTAATTTGGAACTTTTTTTTTTTTTCTCCATAATACCTCTTTTTTCCCCAAAATTTTTGGGGTCCTCCTTCTAGCTGGGAGCCTTAGGCGGTGGTCTAATTGGTCTAGTGGAAGAGTTGGCCCTGGGTTTCATGTCCTTGTCCCTTTAGTATCCTTGCCTGAACATGGGATCCAATGATTGAGAACTTGGTTTGATTTCCAAAGAGAGAAAATTGTGTTGAAAAAGTTGATGTGAGTTATCCTTGTTTTTCATTTAGAAAAAAATTGTATTGAATTTTTTTCCAAATTTAATTCAACTAAATTAATTTAATTTTTAAAATATTTTTGGATTATTTAATTACATAAAATCATTAAATACACATGTTACGATTTGATTAGACCAACAAAACAAGTGTCTCTGTTGAGGTATCACTTAAAGGCCACATCATCAAAAAATAGGAGGGACTAATGCTTAATGTGTTATATGATGTTAGGTATCAAAATCCAAATTTCAAAATGATAGAGCCATTTTTCAAAATACTCCCAAATTTCAAAGGTGTACTTTGTACTACTTTAGCCTAAATTTATATCAAGCACATAAGATAACATGTTAATTTGAAACAATAATCACGCACAATCACTAGGATGCTTGTTTCAATCCAGATAAAATCATGGATGCAATGAATTTAGGGTTCCTCACATACACAGACAACTAAATTTCAAGAAAATAACTTGCCACTTTTATTTTAAGATAAGTAACATAAAATTGATTGAATGATATGTTGTTTGTACGAATGATGTGACATAACATTGTTTACCAAAGTCTAAAAGACCGGTTTCACCAGACAAAGGGGTGCCTAACACAAAATTTTGTCACTTAGCCTCCTAACTTAGATCAAGAGTTCTTAGATTAGTACTTATCCATAAAAATTTTGGTTTTTTAGAATGTGATTAGGACTAAAGCAATGTATTTTTTTTAGATTTTATCTAGGACTAAAGCCATGTATAGTCTTCATTATCTTCAAATCAATGTACATTTTTCAATTAATAGAATTGCACGTTTTTTTTTTAAATATAATTTTCATATTTTTCCATTTAATAAAATAAGTGGTGACTTCATTTTAAAACCTTCGATTTAAGTAGGAAAATATAATTAGTTGAATATCCATTATTAGAGGTCAACATGACTCCACCCATTCATATGAGTTTGGCCTAACTTGAAACAAAGGGGGCTAGTGGCGCAATATCTCACACAAACATGTGTTTCTCACTCCACCATGGAATCTGAGATAATAGTCTTGGTAGAAGCTGACAAAGAGGTAAAATAGCTAAGAAACATGTTAGATATAAGTTCATTAAGTTGTCGCCACAACCAATGCCAACCATTTTGGTGTACTGCAATAGTGAAGCCACTATAACTAGAGCTTACAATAAAGGTGTGCAATGAAAAGTCTATACATATAAGTCTAAGACATAAGTACATTACACAATTGATAGAGAATGGAATTTATTAAATGTGTTTGTTAGGTCAAGTAAGAACTTGGCAAACCCCTTTACCAAGGCATTGTCTCGAGTACCCTTTTAAGAGAATCACCAATAATGGGAACTCAACCTTGGATAGATTCAGCATAAATAGGTTTATGTTATGATCCTTGTATCCCACATATACTAAGTATAAACTTAATCATGTGTTTATAAGCTCTTGAGCACCCTTCCCTTGCAAATTAGTTTTCAAGTAAGAACTTGGCAAACCCCTTTACCAAGGCATTGTCTCGAGTACCCTTTTAAGAGAATCACCAATAATGGGAACTCAACCTTGAATAGATTCAGCATAAATAGGTTTATGTTATGATCCTTGTATCCCACATATACTAAGTATAAACTTAATCATGTGTTTATAAGCTCTTGAGCACCCTTCCCTTGCAAATTAGTTTTCAAGAGTGAGTTCTACCCTTAGGTTCCTAACATTTGATATCAGAGCCAACTACCACTCCGAGTAATTAGATGTAGCCCATTATGTATGGGATCAAATGAGTTGCAGCTTTGTGGTCGATTCCTAGAAGGGATGACCTAGAGGCTAGATTAAAATAACTAATAGGTGAATGGAGTCACCAAAAATGAAAAGGCTACCATCGGGTCAGTGTCGCTAGAGTGAACTGTCATGGATGTTAGCTATGGCACGTGATGGTATGTTATGATCCTTGTGTCCCATATGGATTTAGTATAAGCTTAACCATGTGCTTATAAGTTCTTGAGCACCTTCCCCTTACAAGCCAGTTTTCAGGTGTGAGTTCTACCCATGAGTTCCTAACAGTTAATGGGTAATCACAAGCAATCGATACTTGGTTAGTTGGGCACTTGAATTAATGGTCTCATTTAGGATAGGTAAGTTTTGTTTGTTACGTTTAGAGGATGTGTTTTACACTTTTAATGAAGTTCAATATAAGTTTAAGGACAAAGTTTGGCTACAAATTTGATTGTATCCTAAAACTACAACTCTCATTAAAACAAATTAATATAGTAACATATTTTGAAAATCTAACCATTGAATCGTATATTCTTTATGTTCTTAACATATATCAAATTTAATGTCAATTGGATGTTATTTACTATTTCAACCATAAACTTATTTCTTATGCATAATTTTATTTTACAAAAACTTGAAATTTAAATATTTGATTGATGACATTGCTATTAATCTATAATCTTCTTAAAATTTTGCAAGCATGGAGGATAAAAAGAAAATGTAATCCAATTGTGTATTTGTCAAAATTCACATCTAATAAAAAAAATTAAGTGGAGTTTTAATCTAAGACTACAACAAAGTTTGTTGTCAAACTTTGTCTATAAGTTAAATGGTTGTGTAGTAGGGACATAAAGATTAATTGAACTTCACCATGGTTAAACTATTGTAAAGAAATTCTTATAAAAATTTAGGAAGTCACTCATGTAAATACTTGTTAGGTTATAAGATTTTACGAATTAATGCATTAGAACTTCAATTTATATTATGTTGGCAAGCCATGATCAAAACATAGAGTCTAGTTTAGGCTTGCTCAAAGTATGATTTGATGTAAACTTGGTATCGAGTAATTGCAGGAATTACTATTCAAAATTTGCAAGGCTCAATCGATCGAAAATTAGACTCGATCGATCGAACCTCGTGAATCAGTAATTTTCTGCAAAATTAATAAACCAGCCCAAGCCCGTATGATGTGTAAAGTTTTGTGTTTCACTCCAAGTATAAAAAGAAAAACCCTAACTACGTTTTAGAAGTCTTTTGTTGAGTTGTGTATTGAAACTTTTGTGAGATCTAAGAGGTGTTTATCTTCATACACACACATAGAGTTATCAAGATCAAGATTTATGTGAAGAACTTAATGATTGCTTCAATTGCTACATAAAGAACTTTAAAGAAGATCTGAAACCTTTGAATGGAGTCTTAAAGTCACAAGTAGGAGAACTTGTGGTTGCTGCAGATCAAGGAAAGAAGTAGTTCGTGGACTCGGAATTGTCACATAATCATGGTAGTAAGTTTTCTACTCAAGGTAGCAATAAGATGTTAGTGATTTAAGTCTTATTGTACAAACTTCAATTCTTTCATAGTGAATCTGTTTTTTTTTACGATAGCTAGGTTAAATCCTATCCAGGTTTTTTACCAGTTAGGTTTTCCTAAGTCATTAGATCTGTGTGTTCTTTATTTTTTTGCATTATATCTATTTTACACATATTGGTTTAACCTAGATCTAATTAATTAACAAACTTGTTAATCAACTTGGCAAACATATTGTATTAAGGGGTCTAAAAACTAACAATACTAGAAACTTATAGAAAGATATAGAATATCCATTGTGTTGTTTTTGTTATTAGGGTTCTTTTTACGTATGAATAAACCATATTGTAATTTTTTCGTAGTCAAAATTTCACTTGTAATTTTGAGTTGGTGATTTTTAGAACTTAAATAAACCTTTACGGAGAACTTATGTTGGTTTTTGTCAAACTCATAAAATAATGAAATTCTAACAAATCTAAATTATATATTTTGAACATACAAAACTTTAATTGTAATAAATCCAAGGGCTGGAAAGATTGGCTACCGCCTCTCATATTCCTATTTTCTATTTCGCGTTGAATATGAAGGTCCTCAGACGGGGTTGAAGTGAGGTGAATGTAGATGGAGATCTGAGGACTTTTATTTATTTCTGCAGTTCCCAGTTGGCTTTTTTTTTTTATTTTTTTATTATTATTTTTTTTTTTAATTCCCCTAATGGGATTATGAAATTCCCAGTCGTGTCATATAAACGTATATTGAAAAGACTATTCGAAGGCATATCAAATCCTCGGGCTTGAAAGATTGGCTACCACCTCTAATGTTCCTATTTTCTATTTCGCGTTGAATATGAAGGTCGTCACACGGGGTTGAAGTGAAGTGAATGTAGATGGAGATCTGAGGACTTTTGTTTCGTTTTTGCAGTTCCCAGTTGGGTTTTTTTTTTTTTTTTTTGGATTATGAAATTCCCAATCGTGGCATATAAATATTTTTTGAGAACTGATTAGAAACTTTCATTAAAAGCAAAACCAAAAGAATACTGTTAGAAATACTGAAGTCAATAGTATTGTATTTCTCAATAAAAGAATATACACGAGTGTCTTTATATAGGAGGCATATGAGTGCAGTACAAGTAATAATGTAATACAAGAATATGTGCTATACAAGTAATCTAGATGAAAAAATATACATGAGTGCCTTTATATAAAAGGTATATGAATGCAGTACAAGTAATAATGTAGTATAAGAATGTGTGCTATACAAGTAATCTAGTTTGGGCTTAAAGCCCACAACATTATACACGTTAATAGCTCCCCTCAAACTCAAGGTGGATGTGAGACCAACTTGAGGTTATCAACCAAAGTACGAAGGCATCCTTTAGGATGTGACTTGGTGAAGATATATGCAAGTTGATCTTTAGAGGAAACTGAGATCAGCTTGAGTGCACCATGGACAAGATGATAACGGATAAAATGACAGTCGATTTCGATGTGTTTAGTCCGTTCATGGAAGACATCTGAATGGCATTATTGTTGTCACAATAAAGAGGAGTAGTAGAGGATGTAGATACACTTAAGCCTTTGAGAAGCCATCGTAGTCAAAGGAGCTCAGATGTGGTATCAGTAAGGGCACAATATTCTGCTTCAGTACTGGAGCGGGTCACATGAGTTTGTTTCTTGCTTCACTAAGAAATCAGAGAAGAACCAAGAAGAAAGCAATAACTAGTAGTGGACCTACGATCAGTGGGATCTCTTGCCCAATCAACATCAGAAAATATACAGAGAATAAGAGGAGCTTGAACAGAGTAGAAAAGACCATGGAATAGAGTGCCCTTTAGGTATCGAAGAATGCGCAGAATAGCAGCATAGTGAGTCGATTGTGGAGCAGACAGATACTAGCTCACCTGGTGAATAGTATAGGAAATGTCTAGGCTGGCGACAGTGAGATAAACGAGGCTGCCAACCAAGCGTCTGTAAAGAGAGGGATTAGACAATGGTTTCCCTCCTGAGGGAGTCAGATGCGTATTAAGCTCAACTTGAGTGTCAACAGTTTTGCTATCAATGAGTCCAGCTTGAGACAAAAGTTCAGAAGTATACTTGGCTTGAGTAATATAAAATTCGTCTATAGAATGAGTGATTTCAAGACCCAAGAAGTAGCTGAGATGTTCAAGATCTTTCATCTCAAACTGCTGACTAAGAAAATCCTTGAGTTCTTGAATGCTACTAAGGTTATCACTAGTTATGATCATATCATCCACATACAAGAGAAGTAAAATAGTGTCTTTGTCAGTGCAATGAAGAAATAAGGCAAAATTATAATGACTGGCCATGTAACCCAAGCAAGAGGTGGTGAAGCTGAATTTGGCAAACCAAGCTTGTAGAGCTTATTTAAGGCTATAAAGCGCATGTTGAAGGTGACAAATCTTATTTGAGTCAACTAAGAGACTAGGAGGAGGTTGCATATAAACTTCCCTCAATATAGAGACCACCAAATGTTGTTAATACTTGAACGCAACTCCTCTACACTAGAAGTTTGGAAGTGATATTCAGCAAAAAAGAATTTGGAAGTGATTGTTGAAGAGAAGAAAAGAAATGAAATGGCAAATGATTCCGATGCCCTCTTTAGTCAAGCAGTCAAAAGTTATTGATACTTGCAACACTTGTTTGTATGTCATTTGGAAAGGAATTGTGTCATTTGATGGAGAACTGAGATAAAGGTAAAGATACTTTTTTTCGTCCTTTCCTTGTTTTTTTTTTTTCGTCCTTTCCTTGTTGGCATTTTCGAAACAATGTGTAGTTAATTGGAAAAAGATTCTTTTTCCCTTGTCCAATCCTTATCGCCGTTGGAAGGAAGCTTGTTGGTCTTATTGAGATTCGGTCTTTTTGAGATTCGAGATAAGGTACTCACCATTTGGAACCACGATTCGAGATTTGGATATTTGCTTGTGAGAGCTCGAAAATGTGTTGAAAACACAAGAGCAGTTTAGACCCCCAAATTAAAGATACGGCTTGGTTGATTTTACACTAACTTAAAGAGAAGTGCGGAATAGTGTAAACACAAGCGTATAAACAAAACAACTACTTTAATCCATATTTAAAGCTACTCAACAGTAAAAATGAAATGAACAAGAGTAGGGAAGAAGGATGCAAACACAGCTAACACGGAGACGTGTTATCGAAGAGGAAACCGAAGACCTCGGCGAAAAACCTCTCCGCCGCCCTCCAAGCGGAAATCGATCCACTAGCCAATCAGTTGGGATACATGGGTTAGCAAAAGACCCTCCAAGCCTAGTCTACCCACTGTACCTAAGCCCTCCAAGCTCCTACTCCAACAAGGCTTCTCGGAACCGTGTCTTGTCCTAGTTATCCGGATCCCGCAACAAGCTCCATGTTGCATCTGCCATTCTAGGCTTCTTCCAATGCTTCCCAGCAGCACCAAAACGTCACACAGCACTCTCAAGGTGTGGTAAGTGTTTGGGCTATAAACCTCTCAAAGATATGGATAATGGAGAGGGAAGAGTTGAGGAGATACCACAAGCAATTGTATAGAGAAAGATGGGGAAAACAATCTCTAATTACCAATGTGTTTGGCTAGGGTTTTCTCTCTGAAGCATCCCTCAACAATTGTGGGTAATGATGGTATATATAGGATAGGTGCAAAAGGTGTGACTCAAAAAGTACAGGCTGACAGAACAGATTGCCTCGCGGGTGTCTCACGGGAAGGCCTTACCCGCGAGATACTCGCGAGACATAGCTGTCTCCATCTGGCTTGACTTTTCGCATTCTAGCATGTGCCTGGCACATGATTCACTTCACGGGATGCTAGGTCGCGAGACACCTGCGAGAATCCTTCAATCTTCAAATGCTTGAGTCTTCAAACACTCTCTCTATCACACAACCCTTACAACAAATCTCACAACAAATACAGGGTTTAAACATTTGAACATAATTACAATCAAATTTGGCACGGAATAAAAGCCAACAAAAACACAGTTGTAAATTACAACTTTACAGCTTGAATATGTTTAAATGTTTATATATAAGAAATTGGAATATTTTTTCAAAAATTAAAAAAAGTTATCAATACTTTTTTAATTTTTGAGAAATATTTTTTAAAAAATAAGTAATTATTGTGTGCCTTTAGGGTACACATTAGCAAAATCTTTATATATATATATATATATTTCATCTATTTTTAAACAATTTTACATGCATCTTTACATACTTTTTTACTAACACATATTTTCACAAAATAACAACAATATTATTAAAAATCTCTTACCAACCAGACTCTAATTTTTAATTTTAAATTTATGGCTAAAGTGGAAAGAATAACTAGTAAATTTGCGATATTTTAGAAAACAATCCTACTGTCTGTGTAGCGTTAACACCGTTAAGTGACACATGATTGGCAGATGAACAACATGGAGAGTCGTTTGACTGTTGTATAAGAATTTATTTATAATGTGTCCTGTTCAAAGTTTATTAACAAAGTAAGAGAGAGAGAGAGGGAAAAAATCAGCAATTTACCGAATTTGTGAGAAAAAAATATGAGAGAGAAGAGAAAAGAATGACGTGACCGAAGAGAATGATAGTGCACAAAAATGAGAGAGGAGAGAGAAAAAAATTGTTTTGTTTTGTTTGACTTTTTATCCCTTTGGTGGAAGTAAAGAGAGAAATAGACTGGCCTATTTGGTAAAGGAATTTGAGTAATATTATTTATATTTTTTTAAAATACGTGTGAGTGAAAAGAATTATAAAAATATGTATAATATTTTTTAAAAACTAAAAATGTGTGTTTAAGTTATTCTACCATATGAGGCCTTTATCTCTTTGTTTTGTTTGACTTTTTTTAATCTTTCAAAAATTTATCCAACTGTTCTATATATAGTACACATATAGAAAGAAATGGAGTGGGGATAAGTAATTAACTTATTATCTCAAAAAAAGTAATTAACTTAAGTTATGTCTTAATTTTATTGTAATTTTGAGAAACAAAAGAATGCTCTTATCAAATTACATGTTCACTAAAGTTACCCCCAAAATGGAGGTCGAAAAAGTGTGGACTATTGAAATTTGTAAAGTCAGTTGAACTTATAAATGAAGAGAAAGAAAAGTTTTTTCCAATCTTTTTATATCATAGTTCTCAATAATGAAATTGCCAATATCTTCTCGCTGATTGCGACTTAATTAGAAAATGCAATCCAAATAAATCTAAAATCTTCTGAACTCTCAATTGTACATTTCTATTCCTCAAAAAAAAAAAAAAAAAAAATTGTTCATTTCTTATTTATATTTTTTCAACCATTGAAAATTCGTTGGATCTATGCAACAGGCTTTATAAGCGTAGTCTTCTTTACTCATAGTTATCAGTTTCTCTCTCCCACTCTTTTTCTGTCCAATTTCGGCAATATAACTGCCAAAATATAAGCAATAGCTTTTTCTTCTCTTCTCCCTCCTTCATTTTTTTCACAAATTCAGTAAACACCGTTGCCAAATTTTTTTGTCTCCTCACTCAGCTAGTAAACTTTGAACAATACACATGTTACAAATAAAATCATATTTATCTAAGATTTAGCCAAAAGACTCCAACATGGATGTACATATTACTTGTAACTAAATAGCTTAAAAAATCTTTTAAAAAAACTTCAAATAAATCCTAAAATCTAATCAAATAAGATAATTTATTTTAACTCTTTTTTTTTTTTTTTTTTTTTTTTTTTTTTTTTTTTTTTTTTTTTTTTTTCATTTTAGCTGCACGTGGATGAACACAATGAACAAACCTCTTGACTATTAAATGTGAAAAAAAATTCAAATATCAGTCCACCAAAGTTTTTTCAAAGAATTAGAACCCAAAAATATATTGGAAATCTCATACAGGAATAAAACAAATTTGAACGGGCAAAAAACTGATTTCCCAACAAATTCAGTTTCTTTATCCCAAAAAAAAGTCAGTTTCAAACCCATAAAATTCAAACACAAGAAATTGACCCATCAAAGCAACCCAGTTTCTCAAAAAGAAAGTGTGTGGGTTCTTTTTTCTAAAAAAAGAAAGCAACACACAGCCCAAGTAAGAAAGCAAAGATCTTGGGCCTGATGCTTTATGCTTTAAGGGACTGGGCTTAGTTCACTGCAGCTAAATGAGGCTGATTTCGAACCAAGTGGTGCACAGGGCATGAATCCTACAACACATACATGCTAACATACAAAGAATATATGCATTGAATAGTAGGGAACAGCAAAGAAGAAAATAATAAGAAAAAGGAAACAGAAATAGGATGTTTGGGATCCTTAAAATAATGTAAAATGCTTCATTATTTTCTTAATTATGTAACATATTATGCTCACTAGGATGTGTTACAAGGTCCAAATAGGTTAAAAAATCACATACTTAAATGGCTCTTCAGGCCTCTAAGACTTACAAAATTTGAATCCTTTTGAATCCAAGTGTGGGTTCTCTAGTGGCTGTTCTGAGGATCCTGGACGGAGTTTTCCCTCCCTTTCCTCTCTTTTTGAATTCTCACAGAATTTTCTCAAGTGTTTTTTACTCCAATTTACTGTGGCCAAATGCCCCTCACTGTTTGCTACTTCCCCTTTTATAGTGCCATCCTAGGGTTTTTGGAGTACCATTGATTCCCTCTATTTGTCTCTCTGAGTACCAGAACTAATGTTGTGTTAGTAACATTGGTTGCTAGTTCCTTTCTTATTCTTCATTATTTCCCTCTTTTGAGGTTCTCTCTTCAAAAAGACCTCAACCGACTTTCTCGTTCTGGGGGGTCCTAAAGGGCTAACCTTTAATCTTTCATTTTCCAAGGTTTCTAGACTCCACTTTTTCAAACCCATGTTTTAGCTGCTTTCCCCTTTGTCATTTTTCCCTAGTGGGTTGATTCCTTCCTACTGGGAGCCTCAGCCACCTTCCTTCATGGTTCTTATTCCTGGATTCCCCGAGGTACTAGGCCCTTGCTCATGAGTTGTTGGTTCCTAAGCCTTTTGATCCCTTTTCTGCATCATTGGGTGGCTGATAAGGACATATCTGTTCTTGTTCTTTGTGTTTCTTGGCATGTCCCCTTGACCTGTCTTAATCTCATCATTGTTTTGTTGCATGTCCCGAGGATCCCAAGCTCCTGAGAATCCCCAGGTATCCTGGCCTAGTTCTTTTCCTGGGCTCCCTAGCAATTTTTCTGACATTTGGAGGCTAGGCTGGGCTTTTTCTTTCCTTTGTCTTATGAAGTCTGAAGTTTGCCTATTCATGGATTTGGGTTCCTCCCCACGGACCCTTAACGGGTTCAAGCCTTTCCTCCTTTCCTTTATTGAAAGCCCAAATGCTCTTTTATTTTCCTAGATTTCGATCCTTTGTGTTGTTTTTTGGGCCTTGGTACAATATTGTGATTTATTGGACCTCAACAAAAAGCAACCTAGACGGAACCATGAAATCCAAAAACCCATCAAAGCAAAATCATTGAACCAAACACATCAAATCTACTAAAAGAGTATTAATTGTTGTAGCTTATCCCTAACAAACCCTTGAGCTCTTTTGTGTGGATGAAAGAGTACAAATTAGACAACAACCCAATTTACATGTTGGTGAGGACATCTATAGGCTTCATCAAGCCCGCTCTAGACATTTTGGGGCCTAAGGTGACAATTAAAATGAAGCATTTTATATATTAATTAAGTTAATATTTATGTAATATTTTTATATTATAATATATTTTATTTAAAATCTATTTTAAAATTTTTTTATTCAAGTTCTTCTAATATCTCTTTTTCAATAATATAACTAATTCACTTAAGCTTTCTTGGGACATTGTTGATCTTAAATATGATAATATAGCTATTTTGAAGTTCATAATTTTTGTATTGCAAAATTGAACATCATCATGGTTATTTTCATTGTTATCTTGCAATTGTATCTTATCATTAACTTCTTACTCTTTTTGGCGAATTTCTTGCTCATTTGTGATATTTTCATCTAAGTTTGTGCTGTATTTTGTTTATTACTAATAACAAATTTATCTATTGATCTCTACAAGGCTTAATTAATTAATTTTTTTTTTTTTAAGTTTTCATATCCAGATGCATTTTCACTAGTAGACATTTCTAACAAAAAAATATTTACAAATAAAAGAAACACTATCAATAATATATTTATATAACTTGAATAAAAAGTAATTTCCAAGCATAGAGCAATAGAACTTGATATATAAAAAGTACTATTGCAGCTTCACCAATAATAAGTATCTAGCAATCTCGACCTACGTAAATAAAGACATATTCATTATATTATTCAATGAATTAAAACTGATAAAACTAATAAATATTTATTCTAAATATTCATTTTAGTACTAGAATGTAAATAAAAAAAATTCTATGCTACAATGTGTGTGGTATTCTTCACACATGTATAACGTTTTATTTTGTTTTTCCTTTAGTTTTATCATATCTTTATTTCTTTTTCTTATATTTGCATTAGTCTTAGTGTAGTCCATGACTACTAACTCACAACAAAATGCAAGATTTGGAAAAAGTGTAAAACACGTCCTATAACAAAAAAAAATAAATAAAACTCAATATCAAAAGAAAAGAAAAAAAAAAAGAAAAAAAACAAAACAAACAAAACAAAACAAAACGCCATGGCCTAGAAGTAGAACCCAACCCACAGCCACAAGTCTAAAGTCTTAATAGCAATCAATATCATCACTTAGCAGCCACAACCCACAAGTTTCATCCACTGACTCACGAGATTTGTAATATTTGAAATCAAAAATGCATACATCAGAGAGAGATACCTCAGCAGTGAGTGTGAGCAGTAAATGATAAAGCAGATCGAAGAAAAAGTAGAGCCACCAATGGAAGAGATTTAACTTTTAAGAGTAGTGACCACTGTCTAGTGAAGAGGAAGAATGGGATGCAAAAATTGCAAAGAGAGAGAGAGAGAGAGAGAGAGAGAGAGAGAGAGAGAGAGTATGGGTAACATTTTGGGATTTGGAATTTTTTTTTAGTGTCTATTTGTGATTGTTTTGTAAGTAATTGTTTATACCGGGTTTTCATTTTATTTGGTTGTAAATTTTGGTTTGTCTAGAGGTTAAAGATGTTATTTTTGGGACAATTGATTTTGTTTAGACTAAATAATTTTCTTTTTGTTCTTGGGTCAAAAGGATGTTGCAGATATTTTTTGGGTTTAATCAGGAACTTTTTTTTTTTTTTTTTTTCATAATACCTCTTTTTTTTCCAAAATTTTGGGGTCCTCCTTCTAGTTGGGAGCCTTAGGCGGTGGTCTAATTGGTCTAGTGGAAGAGTTGGCCTTGGGCTTCATGTCCTTGTCCCTCTAGTAACCTTGCCTGAACATGGGATCCAGTGATTGAGAACTTGGTTTGATTTCCAAAGAGAGAAAATTGTGTTGAAAAAGTCGATGTGAGTTATCCTTGTTTTTCATTAAGAAAAAAATTGTGTTGAATTTTTTTCCAAATTTAATTCAACTAAATTAATTTAATTTTTAAAATATTTTTGGTTTATTTAATTACATAAAATCATTAAATACACATGTCACAATTTGATTAGACCAACAAAATAAGTATCTTTGTTGAGGTATCACTTAAAGGCCACATCATCAAAAAATAGGTGGGACTAATGCTTAAAGTGTTATATGATGTTAGGTATCAAAATCCAAATTTCAAAATGATAGAACTGTTTTTCAAAATACTCCCAAATTTCAAAGGTGTACTTTGTACTACTTTAGCCTAAATTTATATCAAGCACATAAGATAACATGTTAATTTGAAACAATAATCACACACAATCACTAGGATTTAGTTTTAATCCAAATAAGAGCATGAAATAATTAAAATAAAAGTGGCTTGTTTTTTACAAATCACACACAATCACTAGAATACTTGTTTCAATCTAGATAAAATCATGGACGCAATGAATTTAGGGTTCCTCACATACACAGACAATTAAATTTCAAGAAAATAACTTGCCACTTTTATTTTAAGATAAGTAACATAAAATTGATTGAATGATATGTTGTTTGTACGAGTGTTGTGACATAACATTGTTCACCTAAGTCTAAAAGACTGGTTTCACCAGACAAAGGGGTGCCTAACACAAAATTTTGTCACTTAGCCTCCTAACTTAGATCAAGAGTTCTTAGATTAGTACTTATCCATAAAAATTTTGGTTTTTTAGAATGTGATTAGGACAAAAGCCATGTATTTTTTTTTAGATTTTATCTAGGTCTAAAGCCATGTAAAGTCTTCATTATCTTCAAATCAATGTACATTTTTCAATTAATAGAATGGCACGTTTTTTTAAATACAATTTTCATATTTTTCCATTTAATAAAGGCAAAAGGCACATTTTAGTCCCTACATTTTCAGACGATTCCCATTTTAGTCCCTACATTTTATTTTTACCGCTTTTAGTCCTTATCCTGAAAAACGCTTCTCGTTTTGGTCCCTGCCGTTACTCATTTAACAGAAATATCCTACGTGGCAAACAGTCTAACAGTAAATGCTGACGTGTCTATTAAAATAATATTAAAAAAAGGCCACGTCAGATAAAAATAATATTTAAAAATGCCACGTCAGCAATTTTATTTTTGAAAAAAGCCACATCAGATAAAAATAATATAAAAATTTCTAACCTAATTATTTTTTTTAAAAGAAAAAAATTAGTTAAATTATTTTTTTTTCCTTTTTTTTGGAAGAACATGAAGAACGTGTTCTTCATTATTCTTCCCCACAAACCCAGAAAATTATACACCACAAACCCAGAAACCCAAAAATCAAACCACAAACCCACAAACCCAGAAACAAAATCACAAAACACCCACTACTGAGAAACCCACAAACCTAGAAATCAAACCACCCCCTGCCGAGCAATTCATACCCAAACCCAATACCTAACTCACCAAACACCTAAACAAAAAATCACCAAACACCCAAACAAAACCCAAAGGCACGACCACCACCACCTCGAATAGAACCCAGCCACCACCAAAACCCGGCTACCAAAGAAACCCAACTATCGAAATGCCAGCCAAACTGATCCAGCAAGTACCAACGAAACCTAGCCACCAAACAGACCCAACAAGCACCAAATCTCACCACCAAACTGATCCAGCAAGCATCGAAACCCACCACCAAATGGATCCAGTAAACATTGAAAAAAATCCACCACCAAAGCCAGCCACCGATTCAACTCCACAACTGAAACCCACCACCGAAACGCCACCACTAAAACCCAGCAACCACCGATTTGATCCAACCAAAACTTAGTTAGATGAGAAGAGATAGATGAGAGAAACATGCTGTGAATAGAGAAAGAGGAATGGGAAACGTAGAAGAGAGATATAGAGGGAGAGATGGAGAATTGTGAATAGAGAAAGAGGAATGGCAAACATGCTTTTTATTTTGTAAATCTGAGTGATTTTATGGTTTTGGTTGCTAAGAAAATGCAAGAAAAGAAAAGTAAATTTTTAATTTTTAATTTTCTGGGCAAGCTTAGATGGGGAAGAAAAATGAACAACACGTTCTTCATGTTGGTCCAAAAAAAAGGAAAAAAAATTAATTTAACTAATTTCTTTTCTTTTAAAATAAAATAATTAGGTTAGAAATTTTTATATTATTTTTATCTGATGTGGCTTTTTTCAAAAATTAAATTGCTGACGTGGCATTTTTAAATATTATTTTTATCTGATGTGGCTTTTTTTAATATTATTTTAATAGAAACGTTAGCATTTACTGTTGGACCATTTGCTACGTAGGATATTTCTGTTAAATGAGTAATGGCAGGGACCAAAACGGGAAGCATTTTTCAGGATAGGGACTAAAAGCGGTAAAAATAAAATGTAGGGACTAAAATGGGAATCGCCTGAAAATGTAGGGACTAAAATGTGCTTTTCGCCTTTAATAAAATAAGTGGTGACTTCATTTTAAAACCTTTGATTTAAGTAGGAAAATATAATCAGTTGAATATCCATTATTAGAAGTCAACATGACTCTACCCATTCACATGAGTTTGGCCTAACTTGAAATAAAGGGGGCTAATGGCGCAATATCTCACACAAACATGTGTTTCTCACTCCACCATAGAATCTGAGATAATAGTCTTGGTAGAAGTAGACAAAGAAGTAAAATAGCTAAGAAACATGTTAGATATAAGTTCATTGAGTTGTCACCACAACCAATGCCAACCATTTTGGTGTACTACAATAGTGAAGCCAACATAACTAGAGCTTACAATAAAGGTGTGCAATGAAAAGTCTATACATATAAGTCTAAGACATAAGTACATTAGACAATTGATAGAGAATGGAATTTATTAAATGTGTTTGTTAGGTCAAGTAAGAACTTGGCAAACCCCTTTACCAAGGCATTGTCTCGAGTACCCTTTTAAGAGAATCACCAATAATGGGAATTCAACCTTGAATAGATTCAACATAAATAGGTTTATGTTGTGATTATTGTATCCCACATATACTAAGTATAAACTTAATCATGTGTTTATAAGCTCTTGAGCACCCTCCCCTTGCAAACTAGTTTTCAAGGGTGAGTTCTATCCTTAGGTTCCTAACATTTGATATCAGAGCCAACTACCACTTCAAGTAATTAGATGTAGCCCATTGTGTATGGGATCAAATGAGTTGCAGCTTTGTGGTCGATTCCTAGAAGGGGTGACCTAGAGGCGAGATTAAAATAACTGATAGGTGAATGGAGCCACCAAAAGAGAAAGGGCTACCATCGGGTTAGTGTCGCTAGAGTGAGCCGTCATGGATGTCAGCTATGGCGCGTGATGGTATGTTATGATCCTTGTGTCCCATATGGATTAAGTATAAGCTTAACCATGTGCTTGTAAGTTCTTGAGCACCTTCCCCTTACAAGCCAGTTTTCAGGAGTGAGTTCTACCCATGAGTTCCTAACAGTTTAATGGGTAATCACAAGCAATCGATACTTGGTTAGTTGGGCACTTGAATTAATGGTCTCATTTAGGATAGGTAAATTTTGTTTGTTACATTTAGAGGACGTGTTTCACACTTTAAATGAAGTTCAATATAAGTTAAGGACAAAGTTTGGCTACAAATTTGATTATATCCTAAAACTACAACTCTCATTAAAACAAATTAATATGGTTACATATTTTGAAAATCTAACCATTGAATCATATATTCTTTATGTTCTTAACATATATCAAATTTAATGTCAATTGGATGTTATTTACTATTTCAACCATAAACTTATTTCTTATGCATAATTTTATTTTACAAAAACTTGAAATTTAAATATTTGATTGATGACATAGCTATTAATCTATAATCTTCTGAAAATTTTGCAAGCATGGAGGATAAAAAGAAAATGTAATCCAATTGTGTATTTGTCAAAATTCACATCTAATAAAAAAAATTTAGTGGAGTTTTAATCTTAGACTACAACAAAGTCTGTTGTCAAACTGTGTCTATAAGTTGGTTGTGTAGTAGGGACATAAAGATTAATTGAACTTCACCATGGTTAAACTATTGTAAAGAAATTCTTATAAAAATTTAGGAAGTCACTCGTGGAAATACTTGTTAGGTTCTAATATTTTGGGAATTAATGCATTAGAACTTCAATTTATATTATGTTGGCAAGCCATGATCAAAACATAGAGTCTAGTTTAGGCTTGCTCAAAGTATGATTTGATGTAAACTTGGTATTGAGTAATTGTAGGAATTACTATTCAAAATTTGCAAGGCTTGATCGATCAAAAATTAGATTCGATCGATCGAATCTCGTGAATCAGTAATTTTTTGCAGAATTAATAAACCAGTCCAAGTCCATATGATGTGTAGGGTTTTGTATTTCACTCCAAGTATAAAAAGAAAAACCCTAACTACGTTTTAGAAGTCTTTTGTTGAGTTGTGTATTGAAACTTTTGTGAGATCTGAGAGGTGTTTACCTTCATACACACACATAGAGTTATCAAGATCAAGATTCATGTGAAGAACTTGATGATTGTTTCAGTTGCTGCATAAAGAACTTTAAAGAAGATCCGAAACCTTTGAGTGGAGTCTCAAAGTCACAAGTAGGAGAACTTGTGGTTGCTGCAGATCAAGGAAAGAAGTAGTCCGTGGACTCGGAGCTGTCACATAATCACAGTAGTAAGTTTTTTACTCGAGATAGCGATAAGATGTTAGTGATTTAAGTCTTATTGTACAAACTTCAATTCTTTCATAGTGAATCTGTTTTTATCTTGAGGATAGCTAGGTTAAATCCTCTCCAAGTTTTTACCAGTTAGGTTTTCCTAGATCATCAGATCTGCGTGTTCTTTATTTTTTCACATTATATCTATTTTACGCATATTGGTTTAACCTAGATCTAATTAATTAACAAACTTGTTAATCAACTTGGCAAACATATTGTATTAAGGGGTCTAAAAACTAACAATACTAGAAACTCATAGAAAGATATAGAATATCCATTATGTTGTTTTTGTTATTAGGGTTCTTTTTACGTATGAATAAACCATATTGTAATTTTTTTGTATTCAAAATTTCACTTGTAATTTTGAGTTGATGATTTTTAGAACTTAAATAAACCTTTACGGAGAAGTTATGCTGGTTTTTGTCAAACTCATAAAATAATGAAATTCTAACAATTTTAAATTATATATTTTGAGCATACAAAACTTTAATTGTAATAAATCCAAGGGCTGGAAAGATTGGCTACCGCCTCTCATATTCCTATTTTCTATTTCGCGTTGAATATGAAGGTCCTCAGACGGGGTTGAAGTGAGGTGAATGTAGATGGAGATCTGAGGACTTTTATTTTATTTCTGCAGTTCCCAGTTGGCTTTTTTTTTTTTTTTTTTTTTTATTTTTTTTTTTTTTATAAATTTTATTTTATTTATTTATTTATTTTTTATAATTCCCCTAATTGGATTATGAAATTCCCAGTCGTGTCATATAAACGAATATTGAAAAGACTATTCGAAGGCATATCAAATCCTAGGGCTTGAAAGATTGGCTACCACCTCTAATGTTCCTATTTTCTATTTCGCGTTGAATATGAAGGTCATCACACGGGGTTGAAGTGAAGTGAATGTAGATGGAGATCTGAGGACTTTTGTTTCGTTTTTGCAGTGACCAGTTGGTTTTTTTTTTTTTTTTTTTTTTTTTTTTTGGATTATGAAATTCCCAGTCGTGGCATATAAATATTTTTTGAGAACTGATTAGAAACTTTCATTAAAAGCGAAACCAAAAGAATACTGTTAGAAATATTGAAGTCAATAGTATTGTATTTCTCAATGAAAGAATATATACGATTGCCTTTATATAGGAGGCATATGAGTGCAGTATAAGTAATAATGTAGTATAAGAATATGTGCTATACAAGTAATCTAGATGAAAGGATATACACGAGTGTCTTTATATACGAGGCATATGAATGCAGTACAAATAATAATGTGGTACAAGAATGTGTGCTATACAAGTAATCTAGTTTGTGCCTAAACAGCTCCCCTCAAACTGAAGGTGGATGTGAGACCAACTTGAGGTTGTCAACTAAAGTACAAAGACATCCCTTAGGATGTGACTTGGTGAAGATATCTGCAAGTTGATCTTTAGAGGAGACTGAGATCAGCTTGAGTGCACCATGGACAAGATGATAACGGATAAAATGATAATCGATCTCGATGTGTTTAGTCTGTTTATGGAAGATATCATTGTGAGCAATATGAATGGCACTATTGTTGTCACAATAAAGAGGAGTAGCAGAGGATGTAGACACACCTAAGTCTTTGAGAAGCCATCGTAGCCAAGGAAGCTTAGATGTGGTATCAGCAAGGGCACAATATTCTGTTTCAGTACTAGAGCGGGTCACATGAGTTTGTTTCTTGCTTCACTAAGAAATCAGAGAAGAACCAAGAAGAAAGCAATAATCAGTGGTGGACTTACGATCAGTGGGATCTCCTGCCCAATCAGCATTAGAAAATGTACAGAGAATAAGAGTAGACTAAACAAAGTAGAAAAGACCATGGAATAGAGTGCCCTTTAGGTATCGAAGAATGCGCAGAACAGCAGTATAGTGAGTCGATCGTAGAACAGACAGATACTAGCTCACCTGGTGAATAGCATAGGAAATGTCTGGACGAGTACAGTGAGATAAACTAGGCTACCAACCAAGCGTCTGTAAAGAGAGGGATTAGGCAATAGTTTCCTTCCTAAGGGAGTCAGATGCGTATTAAGCTCAACTTGAGTGTCAACAGTTTTGCTATCAGTGAGTCTAGCTCAAGACAAAAGTTCAAAAGTATACTTGGCTTGAGTAATATAAAATCCATCTATAGAATGAGTGATTTCAAGACCAGGAAGTGGCTGAGATGTCTAAGATCTTTCATCTCAAACTGTTGACTGAGAAAATCCTTGAGTTCTTGAATGCCACTGAGGTCATCACTAGTTATGATCATATCATCCACATACAGGAGAAATAAAATAGTGCATTTGTCAGTGTGATGAAGAAATAAGGCAGAATCATAATGACTGGCCATGTAACCCAAGCGAGAGATGGTGGAGCTGAATTTGGCAAACCAAGCTCGTGGAGCTTGTTTAAGGCCATAAAGTGCACGTTGAAGGTGACAAACCTTGTTTGAGTCAACTGAGAGACTAGGAGGATGTTGCATATAAACTTCTTCACTTAAATCCCCATTAAGGAATGTATTTTTGACATCCATCTGAAAAGAGTCCCATTTACTGGTAGCAGTAACAGCTAAAAGGGCACGAACAGATGAGATATGAGCAATCAGAGCAAAGGTCTCTTCATAATCAATCCCATACTCCTGTGTAAAACCTTTTGCAACAAGATGAGCTTTGTAGTGCTCAATGGATCCATCAGAGCGAGTCTTAACTTGTAGATCCACTTATAACCAACCACAGATTTCCTGGAGGGGAGTGTCACCAAATCCCAAGTAAGGTTTTTAGATAATGCATCAAGTTCCTCTTTCATTGCAATTTGCCATAAAGGGTCAATGGAAGCTTCACGATAGTTGTGAGGCTCATGTAGTGTAGCAAGGGCAGTGTAACAATGATAGTCAAGTAAATGTGCAGGAATAGATCTTACCCGAGTTGAGTGATGAGGTGGAATGTCTTGTACAAGATCTTCAGGTGGAGCAGGAGTAGGGGACCCAAGCTCAGGATTGGGTTTGGGTAGCTCATCTTCAACCTGTTCATCTTCCACCTTTTCATTAAATGGTGAACTAGGAAAGGGATTAGTGATATCTGGTGGTTGGACAAAGAAGTCTACAGGAGAATCAGGAGCAACTATAGTAGGAAGGAGCAGCTACAGAAGGAATTTGTACCTCATTTGGAAAAGGATCTAAGACAGATGAGGAAGATAGGGAGGCACGGAAGTGAAAGAGCTCAACAAAGAGGCGATGTTCCCAAAAGACAACATTGCGGGAGATACGAAGACGATCAGAGACAGGATCATAACATCGATACCCCTTTTGAGTTTCGCCATAGCCAAGAAAATAACAGAGCCTTGACCGAGGCTCAAGTTTGTTATGCTCATGTGACTGAAGAAGAACGAAACAAGTAAAACCAAAGGAGCGAAGGTGGTGATAGTCTGGAAGTGACCCAAAAAGGTGCTTATATGGAGTTTGATTTTGGGTAATAGGACTCAGAATGCGATTAATAGCATAAACAGCATGAAGAGCAGCTTCACCCCAAAAAGAAGCAGGAACTTTGGCAGAGAGAAGGAGATCACAAACTGTGTCAAGAATGTGACGAAGTTTTCGTTCAGCTTTATCATTTTGCTGAGAGGTACTTGGACAAGTTAGTTGATGAACAGTGCCATAGGAATGCAAAACAGTTTGAAAAGCATATTGAGTCTCCGTCTCATCCATATAAAAGTCTAAAACTGCTAGAAAATGAACTGTGAGTGAGTGGAACTCAAATAAAATCTCACAATTAATCTTGTCTCTTCCCAAATAGCACTTGATAGCATTGGTTAGCCTCAGACTCGTTGGCAAACCATAGTTTCGTGTTGGTTAGCCCGTTTTGTTGAAGCCGACAGTCAGGTGTTTTTTGGGTGGTCTCGCAATGGAGTTTCCTGAGGAGGTGGTCCCGATAGCAAGGATACCAGTGGTTAGTAATAGTTCCGCCAGTAATAGTTTTGCCAGTAATTATTAATTGCTTAGAAGTAGAATGAATATATTTAGTCGCTCATCATCTGTTGCTAGGACACACTTAGGTCAGGCACACACTAATCTGAACATGGAAAATGATAAGATAGTTAATTCTGAGGAATATAGCATGGAAGATATAGACAGAGATTTGTTAGAATGGAATAAATGGAATATTCCGATAGAAATAACTAATAAAATCTACCGATAGACTTCTTTTTCTAAATTATCTTTCTTGACAGATTACACTATAAAAACTGTTGAAAGAACTTACTCTTTATTTAATGAATATGAAACAATTCAGTTATTCTCAATAGACTCAGTTAACCAACCTAAACAAAAATATGCATTTTTACATATTGGTTTGGTTCAAGTAGCTGTAAAACCATTAACAAGAGAAGCTTTAAATGCAAGTGTTTTACTTTGTTTAAGAGATGACAAACATTTAAGATTTAATGACTCACTTTTAGGAATGATGGAAACAGGTTTACATAATGGACTTGTATACTTTAATTGTTATCCTAATTTTGCTTTAAGTCTAATGGACAGAAATATTATGGATGCTTTAACTTTGAATGTAAAAACAAATGGTTATTGCATGAAAGAAGGCTCAGAACCTTTAGCTATTATTTATAGGATTTATTATAAACTCATGAAAACTACCCTTGACCCTCAATCTATGGTTGACCTCTCTCCTTCAGGTCATACTCTCCTTCTTCAAGCCTTAACCGCAAATAGTAGACTTCGTGTACCTAGACAGATACAATGGAAAGATATAACTCTTCTTGAAAGATGGCAACTTGAGGCTATTGCACCCACACCAAAAATAGAAAACACTGAACCAGACTTTATAGCCCAAAACACATATGGTATAGTTATTATTTCTTTTAATAATAATGACAGATACATTAATAACCTTATAAGACCCAGCAGTTCTACAGGCAGAAAGACCCATATGATGTTTACCCCCAGAAGCTCCTTCTCCTCTAGGACACCTTTCTCTGATTCTAGACCTTTAGCTCCCCAGAATCTTCCCCCAGTTATACACCTTCCACCTATAAATACCAATAGAACCCCAATAAAGACTGAACCAGCCTATTATCCTACTGAAACCACACAACCAAACCCTATTGTGCATCAGGCCCTTTACCAGCCCCAACCTCAACCTGATTCTCCTACCCATACAGATATATTAGGATTTACAAATGACAGACAAATTAATGTTTTACCTAAGGAATTTGTTTTAGATAGAGAATTACTGAAATATGATTATTTAAAACCTGAAAACATTGACAGGAAAAAATCAGTTTTTTAAAGAAGATAATGAACAAGAAAGGAGTAATTTAAGGTCCAAATATTATGAAATGGTGACAGACCTACAGACACACTTTAGCTTTTTTGACTTTTTGGACTATCATAATAAAAAAATAAGTGTGATAGAAAAAACATTTTCATGGACAAAGACAGAAAATCATGAGGAAGTTTATCAAACTTATCCACCTTTTGAATCAATCATATTAAATCAAAATAGTGGAGTCCAAGTGCTGGCTACTCCTATAAAAAAACCTAGCCTAAGTGATGACAATAAAAACCTAGATAGTATAATTCAACAAAATAATTATACCAATACCTATCTTAAAATAATTGGTCAAAAGCTACAAGACATAGAAGACAGAATAACACCCCCTTCCACTTCCATAAAAAAAGAAAACGCGTCCAATCCCCCTTTGTTTATCCCACATGAAATACCTCCTCACCTTAGAACACCTTTAAAGAAGCCTATGACAGAAAAAACTGATAATTTACTTAATGAAATAAATAAAAAGTTAGACTTAATGAAAATAGAACCATTAAAGGACAGGGAACCATTAAAAAACAAGAATATTATAACATTAAATACAACAAGACAAACTGACTCTTTAGAGGATGAAGAATCAGAAGATAACCAATTAACAAAATTGACAGAATTATCAGATATAGACAATTTAGAATTACAATTTACAGATAAATTACAGATTAATAAATTAACTATAGCATCTTCATCACAAGATTGCAAAAAGGAAGAATTGAAATATACCCTAAAAAGAATTGGTATCCTAAACCTACTGCCCCTGATTTACAGTTTGAAGAAAGACATACTTATGTTAATTCATCCTACTCACCAGATTTAATTTATGAATGAAATATTTATGCAATGTTAGAATATGAAATAATAAACCTTTTACATGAAATGACTTTACTCACTAATGTTTACAAAAATCATGGAAAACAAGACCACAAGATAGCTCATTTAATTGTCACTAGTTTTACTGGCCAAATAAAAGGCTGGTGGGATCATTATTTAAATAATGATGACAGAAATGAAATACTAATGGCAGTAAAAAGAGAAACAGATGGAAGTGTTATAATGACAGACAGACACCCTTCACAGGATGCAGTTAATACTTTAATCTTTACCATAACTAAACATTTTGTTGGGGATCCTAATCAATATAAAGAAAGAGCTTCAGATGTTTTAATTAATTTAAGATGCCCACAACTTTCAGACTTTAGATGGTATAAAGATGTTTTTATTTCAAAGGTCTTAAGTAGGAATGATTGTCAACAATCCTACTGGAAAGAAAAATTCATTGCTAGTTTACCTTATTTCTTTGCTCAAAAAGTTAGACTTGACATAGAACTATAGACTATCCTAGCTTGACGTATGGAGACATAATATCTTCAATTAATAAAATAGGTCTATGGCTATGTAATGATTTAAGACTAAAAAATCAAATAGAAAAAGAAAAAAGGTATGCTAGAAAAGAGCTAGGAACATTTTGTGAGCAATATGGCTTTGAACCATTGATTGCTCCGTCTAGGAAAAGAACAAAAGAAAGAAAAGATATGGATAGATACAAGAATAATAATAGAAGATATCATAAAGGCAGAACTAAAGAAAAGAAAGAAGAGTCCAAAAGAAAGAAAAGTGATAGATATAAAGAAAGAGACATTATCCACTTCAAATGTGGGAAAAAGGGACACACTAGTAGATATTATAACTTTCAAAGAAAGATAAATAAACTTGATATAACAGGAAAGATAAAAGATAAATTAATGAGTATATTAGAACAGACAGATAGTGATCAAACAAATAATGAAATTCACTAGATAGATAATTGTGATAATGATAATTGTAACATTACCTCATCATCGACAGACACTTCTTCAAATAATGGAAAGATTAAATTATGTGATTGTAACAATCCTGATAACTGTTACTGTAAAAGAAAATTAAAAATAAGTGTTTTAACATAACAAGAAGATATAATAATAGACTTGATAGACCAACTTCCAGACTCACAATCTAAAAAGGATTATTTGTCTAAATTGAAAGAATCCTTAACTCAAATTGATAGATCTGAGATAGATTTAAAAGATTATAAGTCAACTTATAATTTTGTAGAAATCTCCGACAGATTTAAACCCAGTAAACCTATAACAATAACAGATTTACAAATAGATATTAATTATCTAAGGAAAGAATTAAAAGAATTGAAATCAAAAAATTTCATTTTAAAAGATATGATTGAGCAGATAGCCGCCCTTGACAGACTCAGGTCTCCTTGATAGATTTAATGGTGAAAGTTCTCATAAAGATGATTATAAAGATGAATTTTTTAATATAATTGATAGAATGATATTCCAGAAATGGTACATTGAAATAACTTTGGTTATTCACAAAGAATTCTCATTAACAGTTATTGCCCTTGTTGATTTAGGTGCTGATATAAATTGCATACAAAAAGAATTAATACCTTCCAAGTATTATGAATCAACAACAGACATATTAACCCAGGCTAATGGTGATAGACTTAACATAAGTAATAAACTAACTAGGGCATACATACATAATAATGGAATCAACTTCAGAACACCTTTCTTCCTAACAAATAAGTTGTCCTTTAAAGTTATACTAGGAAATCCTTTTTTGACTCTACTTTACCCATTTTTCACGACAAACAATGGAATATGTGCTAATATTTTGGAAAGAGAAGTATTCTTTAAGTTCCTCCTACCCCCAACCCCCAAGGATATATACTTACTGAAAGAAATTTCCATTTCAAAGGCCATAAGCACTGATAAAATTGAGCCAGTAATAGATGATGAGATTCCTACAAATTCAATGGTAGAAAATACTATTCTACCTAGTACCAGTAGCATGTAAGCATGTACATATTATCT
The DNA here is from genome assembly GCA_023621385.1 of Quercus gilva. Taxonomy (NCBI): domain Eukaryota; kingdom Viridiplantae; phylum Streptophyta; class Magnoliopsida; order Fagales; family Fagaceae; genus Quercus; species Quercus gilva. Next base: position 71,647,532 of record CM042476.1, read on the forward strand.
TCCAAAAAAAATAAAAATAAAAATTTCAAAGTTATTTTTTTAACATTTAAAACTATTAGTTTTCCTACCTTTGTTGACTAGTCTTTTTTTTTTCTTCTGTATCTAACTTCCTACGTATTCTACCTTGACTTACAAACATCTTTTGTTTTGTCCTTCCCATGCTTCATGTCAAGATATTTGCCTTATACTATAGGATAATGACTTGTATTATAGATTCATGACTTTTAGTTCCTTCTTGTTTCTTGCTCTGACCATAATGTGGTCCAATATTAATTAGTTAATTTTAAAATTAACGGTCAATTGCCTGGCAAGCAAGATAGCTATTCTAAGGCTAAAATCTCAGACCGAATTCTGCCATAATAGAAATCTTTCAAAAGGTTTCAATCAAAGCATGAAGGCGTCTCAATAGGGACAATATCCCTTTTGGATTCAAGGTCGGTAATGACAGTGTATCCATGTGGTGTTTAGAAAAGCTTAACAGACATAATGACAAAACAGTTATTATAACTAACAAATACAGAAAGGACAGATCATTATTTCCATATAGATCTAGGATAGTCCAGGCAGATATGGACATGACAGGTGTTTGTAGACAAGGCAGGTGTCAGTATGACTTATATGATCCAAGACAGATATGGACAAGACAAGTGTCAGCATGACTTCCGGACAGATATGGTCCAAGATAGGGCAGACTTTAAGACACTACACTGACAGATGACTTATATGATCCAAGACAGATATGGACAAGACAGGTGTCAGCATGACTTTTGGACAGATATGGTCCAAGATAGGGCAGACTTTAAGACACTACAATGACAGAATCCCAGACAGACTACTGTTCATAAATAATAAAACTTTTACTGTTCAAGATTCTACAAGATCCTACCGATAGATTAACTTGAGTTCACTTTATTTAACTCAGGTTACTTTTGAAAACTTACCATGGTTTATTTCATCTATAAAAAGACAGACTCCGAAGACAGAAGACAGGTCCCAATTTCCAAGTTCAATTCTCAGACTAAAAGCTTAGGTCCAAGATAGTTCTCTCCCCCAGAAAGACTTTTGTAACCCTTTCTCTTTTTGTAATCTTGTAACCCTTCCCTTCAGACAAAGATAACCTTGTAACTCTTTACAGATATTACTTTGTAATCTTGTAACTCTTTAGACAGTACTTTATTTTCAAAGCTTGTATCAATGACAGAAGTTTTATTCAAGTAAGGTTTTATCAGTTTCAGTTTTCATATTCCATATTCCGTTTTAACTTATTTTGACTATATCAATTTTTTTTTTTCTTTTTAAGGTTTTTCTTTAAAATTGGTTTTGATCAATGGTCACAATCATAATTAGAGAAGAAGAAGAGAAAGGCGATGGAGCAAACACAGGCAAAGCAGGGGAAATATTGCCAACAGGTATAACCCCAAAAAATTGAAAAACAAAATTGTTGGATATTATTGCGTTTTGCTATATAAAATTATGAATGAAATAATTAATTTTTAAATGTGAGTTTTAAAATTCTTTTATTTATTTTTCTCTTACTTAATAAAACTCAATTACTGGATATGTAAATTCAAGTGCTATTTGGGAAGATAGGAAGTAGTTTGTTCCTCATAATATTTCCCAAGTTTTTTCTTTTTTAATTTTTAAAATTTATATATGCTTGATTAGTCTTTTTCCTCCTATAACTGATGCTTTGTTTTTGTATTTTGTCTGTTTATTTGTTATTAATTTTTCAATCTACCTAGAGAGGTTTTGATTAATTTTTGGTTGGTTAGAGTGCTTGGTTGACCCTATAGCATTTGCTGCTAAACATGTTGAAATTCTTCTTCTCCTTTCTTATATGAGACATTCGGTAATTTTTCCTATTTGTTTGTAGGACTGATTTTTCTATATGTTTATAGAATAGAGCAGAAAGTAGAAAAGGTGAAGAGAGAATGAAAAGCATGTCCAACAAAGGATGTAATTTCACCATGATTGGTTGGAGATTTGGAATTGATGGAACACCCCTTCACTTTCTTTAAAACAATCTATCACTAACACAGGTTGTATTTCTTCTTTACCTTTCTTATGTGAGACACACTGTACTTTTTTCTATTTGTTTTTAGGACTTCCATTGCTTTTGTTAAATACCTCTTCACACTGATCTTATTTTAAAATAATTGTTATGCCTTTTTTTAGTGTATACTACCATGAACAGCATGATGATTAGTTTTCTGGTGCTTATTAATTGTATGTTACTGAATCACACTTAATACATAATACTTCTTTGGCCATCAAATAGTGGCATGCATTGATCTCACAACTGATATGGTTTATGTATATTTTTAATCTTAAATTTTTTTTACAAATTGTTTTATCTTAATTGATTGCACTGTGAATTTTACATATGATGTGTTCGTTAGATTACCAAAATCTTCAGTTTTTTTCTTTTTTTTTTCTCTGATTTTTAATTCAATTACTTCTTTATTCTGCAGCCTTTGAAATGAATTGGTTTTGCTTGGAATATTTGGATTCATTTTTTTAGGGTACTCCAGACTGATAATTCAAAGGCTACGATATTTAGATTGTTTTAATAGTTGGGCTTCTAATTAATCTCTTATCCTATTCTCTTCAATTAGGTTTGTTGTCAATTTAGGGATTTCATTGAAATAAGGGAAACAACCTAGAAGATCAAGTTCTAATTGAATTGTTCTTAGGAATTTTCAGTTTAGGGGTTTTGTTCCTTTGCTTTCTTGAATTTTAGTTTCAATTTTTGTTTTGTTTCTGGTTTTTTGGCTTGCTATCTGGGTCATTAGAGAAGAAGAAGGGTTATTAGATAAGAAGAGAAAGGTAGTGGAACAAACATAAGCCAATAAGGGAAAAGGTTTTTATGGTGATTGTTGGACAATCGGCGTTTTGCATGCCTAACAACATGGTTTTTATGCCCTGAATTGCCACATTATTAATCAAACAGCACCCACCTCAAAGAAAAGATGAATCCCCTTCATTTGGTAAAAGAAAAAAGGGCAAAATAAAATCTCTTCCTTCTTCCAATTTTCAATTTGACACCCACTCCGTTTCGCTTCTTTTCTGCAGCACCAATACCCAAGGTCAGCATTTTGTTACTTGATGTGTTATATTCTTTATTTTGATGCTTTCTTCATGATTTGTCATAATCCTTTTTTTTTTTTTTTTTTTTTTGGGTGGCATCATGGGGTTTAGCCCTTGAATATGTGTAGAAAAAAACATGTTTACCCTTGAATAATGGTGGATTTTTCAATGTTTTGCTCTGACCATCTATTATTTGAAACAAAAAAAGTCTAAAACCTCTTTAATGTTTGTGCTAAAAAGTCATGTTTTCCATTTGATTGTATATTTGTTTAAAGGAATGAATGAATTTTTTTTTGACAGTAAATAATGTTTTTTTTTCACTTATTGAATTTGATTAACGCCTTTTTTTTTTTTTTTAATTATAAAATTTGGGTAAATTAAATAGCCAACATATTGCTTAAAATTATGTAGTTGAATATTTAGGGATTATTTACTAAAGATTGTTGTGTGGTGTACACATTAATGCTTAGATTAGTTTGTTAATCTTTAGAAAAGGATTTTCATTTTTAAAAAAAAAATTGTTGTGTGTAATTAATATTACATTTTTTTTTGAATAAATCCAGATTAAAACATTTGCAAAACTTTGCATACATCTACAGTTTCTTTTGTAGTCTCTCTTTCTTCTTATTCACTGTATTTTAAAAAATCCTTCTTTGCCTGTCTTTTTGTCGAAGCACATATTTACACATTCTCTACTAGATACGACGGTTTGGTATTTTGTAAGAAGAGATACCGAATCATATTGAAAGGTTTAGGTTAGCTTGATTTTCCTTTTGTTTCTCTCTTTTTTTTGGGTTATGTTTTTTTCATTTGATGTCTTTGGGTTTGAATTAGTTTTTTCCCTGCACAATATAGTCAGAATTGTTTTTCAATTATTTGGTTTCAATTAAATTTTTTTTCTTCAGTAAATTGACCTGTAAAAGTATTGTCTGTCTTATTTTTCTTAAAGTTTGGAACTTCACTTTTTAATTCCATTGTACCTTTTCCTTTGTCTTGGTATTTTAAAAGTTTATATGTTTTCATTATAGATAAAAGTCATGTATATAACGAAAGCAGTTGATGAAGAAGAAATTAGTATGCATGTATTTATTTACTTATTTTTTGTGTCATTACCCATTTCGTCAATGGGATTTGGATCTAAATTTGATGTGGTAGCTGTTCCTAATTGGTAGACTTTCTTTTGAGTCCAGATTGTTCGATTAAAATTCCCAAAGGACCAAAACAAATTTTTGTTACTTGCCAAAACTTGCAAATCATCCAATCTTGTTTCTTAAGATATTTGGATCAGTTTTTCCAATTGAATAGTGGTTAATAGTATTGCTATTATATTTGTACTCCAAGTGATTTTACTAACAACGTAGTACCACCTTAGTACCATAGGTTGCCTATTCTCCATGATGCAGGTCACCACCATCTTAATTATTCTCTACATCATTTTGCATATGTGACCAAATTTACTTCTAGATGTTTTATGGATGGAATATGTATAGGAACTAAGTTTGTATTTTGTAGAACGTGTTTTACATTGATGTTTATTAGGATTTATGTATTTTCAATATCTTTTTTTTTCTTTTTATTTTTTTCATGTGTTTTTGTGGTAGCATAGAAGCAGATAAAATCATTGGTTGTTGTTCAAGAAGAGTTACTAAATTAAATTCAAAGGTCAAGATAGCGTAATTTTCCCTTTGTTGTTTTTATTTTTAAATGAATGTCTTTCTCATTTGTTAATGCTTGATAATAAAAAAAAAAAAAACCAAAAATAGTATATGTAGATTTTCACATATGTACTCTTTGTAACCAAAAAAAAAAAAAAAAAACTATTAAAATTACTTTTGATCCTTGACAATGTTATCATAGAATATATATATATATATATAATGCAACAGTAGCATGTCAAAGATTATATATAATGCAATGGTAGCATGACAAAGAAGGCAGATGATAATGTTTGAGAAGAGAACCAAAAGAAAATGGTATGGAAGACGTAATAATTTCGAAACTGTGTTTTAGAAATGGTCCTACACTAGCTAGGAAAAACAGGAGAATGGTCATGGGAAAAATTGGAACCATCTTCTACTAGAGTTTCATTTATACTATGTTTGATTTAGTGATTTAGTTGCTCCAAAGGAATGGCCAATATGCATATATTAAGCTATTTCTTGAGGTGCTAGTTAATTAAAGCATTAGTCACTGTAGGAAATAAAAAAGTCCATAAACATTTAGAAAATACAAATGACATAAACCTCTGAAAGTTTTTTATAAAATATTTTAGAATTGTTATGATATAATGTTTATACAATCAAAGTCTGAAGTCAGTTGATTTCAACACTCAATTAAATTGTATTATGCCATTGCTAGAATTTCATTGTATTTAGAATATATATCCTGAATATTACTTTTAATTTTGATCCCTGATTACAACTAATTGTGCTCTAATGTGTTTCTTTATTACACTACAGGGAAAGTTTTTCTTAGACAATTTGACAACATTCTTAAATTTCCTGGATTAATGGTCTGCATTTAGGCAAAACTCAATGTTTATTTTTTTATTTTTTTTAATCCTGTATTTCTTTGTTTGTTGCTCTACATTTTCCTTTGGTGTAGAATTTTGTGAGACTATTTACTATTGTAGTTTGATGCATTTCATGGATTAATACTACAGGATTTGAGTATCATAATATTTTAATTATTAATTATTGTTTGTCGAAGTTGCCTATATTTGCTTCTACAAAAAACAGAGACAACTGTAATCTCTCTTGGACTGCCATAATTTTACTTTGATAATCTTTTGGACTTATGGAACATGTTTTGAATAATAAATTATTGGAGTAAAAAAAACATAAAAAGAAAAAAAAACACTTTCTTTTTGCTTGAGTGCATGGGTGGTAAAGGAATACAAATTTTCTAAATCTATTTCTAAAAGGTCTAATTAAAATTTTGTTGACCACCACAAAATTTCAAGATTAAATTTGGAAGTCTCTATGACTCTCTGGATTCACGTCTTCTTCTTGCAAGTAATTATTTGATTTTATATTTTTGGTATTATCTTAATGAAAAAATCTTATAGTTTTAGTTACCATGTCTTTTGTAATAAATAAAAGTATTCTACACATTGTGCGGGTTATAAGCTAGTATATATAATAGTAGAAACTTGAGAGAAAGTGGATTCTTACAATTAAAGAGGTGCTGACAAATAGGAAAAGTGACTATCTAAAATTCTGACACGCTTAAGCTAAAAAGCGGTAAATTACATTGTTTGGTAAACACTACAGTATTGTTTAAAAGCGATGAATGATAATGTTTCACACCGTCAAAACACTATTTAGAGCCCTCTAGGTATAAAAGGAAAGGAAACTAACCGCTTAAAAAAAGAAAAGAAAAGAAAATAAAGACTGCTACACGAAGAAAGGAGAAAGAAAGATTGTGAGAAAAGAGAGACAGAGAAATAGAAAGGCAGATATAGAGAGAAGGGCGCCACCCATATCTTTTGTCATCACCGTAAGGGCGCCACCCATAGAAAGAATGAGAGAGTTAGTAAGCTACCAACCGTTCCCTCTCCAGACTTAGAGCACCGCTACAAGCACATAGAGAGAGAAAAATCTATGGGCATCAACACCGTGAGGCTATATATCTACCACCATTAGATCGTCGGAACTAGCTCTGGTACGTTTTTCTCCATTTTTTTTAGATTTGGGTATGAAATATTACTTTTAATTGAGTTTTTTTGTTGGATAGGTTTAGATTTGATCTTGGTTTTGATTCCCTTTTGTTTCGAGTTTTTGGGTTCTCCATGAAACTATTTGATTTCTCAAATTTTTTGATATTTTTTTCCCCTATTTTGGATTACAAAAATCACTAAGCTTTTCCCGAGTTTCTAATATCTGCTTTCATAGTTATTTTTTTGTTTCCTGGGGTTTTGATTTGGAAAATCGGTTTTGCTGTTGATTCACCTCTTTTTTCTCTCTTTGGAGCACTAGCCATTCAGGTTTTTCTCTCTCACTCTTTAGGTTTTCAGTTTTGGTAGATATTTGGATTCCAATTGGTTCTTAATTTTTTCCAATCCTACTTTGAATTTTGATTTTAGGTTTTTGAATGTTTTGGTAGATATTTGGAGTTGAAGTTGTCCTCGAATTATGAAGTTCTTCTTCAGAAAGTGTTCGATCATTGTACTAAGGTATTGCTCTTTCTATCTCTATGTGTGTGTTTGTTTTCTGTTTGGGTGCTGAGAAAGTGTGTGAAAATTAAAAGTTTCTAGTTTTATATATGGTTTTTGATTGGTTGTGATGGGGTTTTCATTTATTAGGAAATAAATATGGCCCTGTGATGGGGTTTTTCATTTATTAGGTTTTGAGAAAATGAGGGGAAGAAAATAAATTTTAATTTAGAAATCTTAGATTTTATTTTAATTAATTTGAGAGGGGAATAAAATATTTTGGTTTTGTTGTGATAAAGTTTTGGTATCTCCCTGATATGGTTTTCTAGCTTATTTCCTGTTTGGATTATTCATATTATATGATTTTCTTGATATGGATTTGTTTCTGATGGAATTGTTGAAAAATTGGCTTTATGCAAAGAGTTTGGCTGCATAAAAGAACGGGTGGTGTTTGTTTGTCCATTGCTTCAAAAGGGTTAGCGATCATCGGGATAGGTGATTGAAGATATTGGAATCATATCCCAACTAAAGAATCTAGGTGAGATTCGTTCAATTTTTTAACCATCTTTTTTTAGTTTTTATGCATTGGTTTTCAATGGAAATGGGAGAAAAATTGTATTTTTCTTGCCATGTATGTTTTAGATGGACAATTGAAACTCCAGCCAACTGTGGAATTCCCTTGCTGGAATTTGTCCGAGTAGGTTTTTTTTTTGGTTATCTTTTCTATCAATTATGATTGAAATTTTAAAATTTATTGTGTGATGCTATCATAATTGCAAGTGGTCATAAATCATAATAACTTTATTAGCAAGTTTCCTTAAATAATAAATATGGGTCATTTGAAGGATGTGGCCATTTCGAAGGATGTCCAATACCATTGACTTTGTTTGGAAGTTAATGTTTAAGGCAGTTCTTATTGGTAATAAAATGACCATATTATTGAACTTGAAGTTATGCTGTCTTTGAGTTGGACTAACACATTTGATCCTTTAAAAACTAATTGCTATATGAGAAGAATCATGACAAGTGTGAAAATCCTCCCTTCAAACTTTTCATTTTTCCTTTTCTTACGTTGTTGTTGTGCTGATCCAAAAGTAGGCATTTGTAGTCTTTCAATTGCTGTTAAAAGATGCTAACTTTTGTTTTTTGCTTGACTTTGTGATTCATTAGATTGATTAGAAAAGTTTTGAGAAATTAAAAAGCTTTTATTGGTTTTTAAAGTGGTGCAAAGCTTTTCATCTGTTCTGGTGCTCTTTTTGCATTTGTATTTGCTAGAATATGCTGCCTTATTTCTTGGACAACTTTTCTGCCAAATTTGTTTGAAGGGATCTCTGCCAATCAATTACGTTACATAGCGATTTAGATGACCACCTACATCTATTAAATCATATTATTCATTAAATCATCTACACAAGGCACATGATTTCTAAATATATCATGATTAAATACATGTGAATGGAGAGAACTTTTTGATTGAAGTCCAGTATGTCTTCTTTTTTTGGTTTGCATGGAATTGGACATTTATTAATATACCATAAACTGGCTGTATCTATCCTCTCTCTCTCTCTTCCTGGGAATCCCAGATTTTAGATAAAGGCATTTGATTTTCATAGGAATTGAAACTTTATGGAATATGTTAGTGTATTGGGTCAAATATTTTCAAATCTTAGCATCTATCTAGAGATGGTTTCTTTGAATAGAAGGGTACCCCTGTGCATAGCACAGGTAATAGGAGGAGGTGCTGCCAAGTTAGGAAAAAATCATGCTTAAAATTCTAACACGTGTACATATTAATAGAAAAAACTCAGACTAGTCAGTTTTATTTATTTATTTATTTTAATTCCTAACCTACATGTCATATTTTATTGTCATTTTGGAAGTGGTATTGCGATTTGTGGTGTAGAGTTTAGGAAATCCTTATTCGTATTTGTGTTTGGCCTTTGATTCAAAATGAAACTTAGCACTGCTATTAGATTTTTGTTGAGCCACATTAACATAACATTTTGGTCTATTTTGGTCCATTCGGTCCAAATGGTCTACTTCGGTCTACATCGGTCTTTTTGGTCCAAATAATATACTTCCGTCCATCCATTTAGTCTCCTTTGGTCCATTCGGTCTAATTTGGTCCACTGCGGTCCGTTTAGTTCACTTTGATTTTTTTTGGTCTTTCTGAATCTCTTTCCTATGAAAGCCAATAGTCTAGGAATAATTGAGGTGATTAGTGGTACCATTCAGCTTGAGTGTATCTATTTGAATGATATATTTATTTTTGAAGCATTGAAGAAAATATAAAAGTAACCTTTAGTAATATATAACTAATTGGTTAGAAATTTCAATATGCATCTTTTTCTTCTTCTTTTTTTTTAAATAATAATATGTATATAAGAAATCCAGAGGTGCTTTTAGTTTATTTAAGCAAAGGAGATGATGTATATATAATATATTTGATATATATATATATACATTCTCACTTTCTAGAAAGGTTTCATTGTTTTTGTTAAGTTAAAACTTAAAAGGAGTTCCATGGTACGTGTATATTTTTCTTAATTTGGTTTTTAGAAAGGATTACAGTAATGTGAATGAAAATTTGGAATTAGTTCCTTGGTGGTTCATTGTCAAGAATTGAAGTGGAAATTGTTATTACTTTAAAAGTAATGCAGTATAAGACTTTGTGGCTGAAGCTGATTCAAATTAACGGCTATTTCCAAGTATAATCTACCTTCGAGAATTCTGGGAAAAGAAAAATTAGAGCCAAACATTATTAGAACCAATTTTTTTTTTTTTGAGAAACAAATGTAATGCAAATGTTATTTATTTCCACGTAATTTGATATTGCATGATATGGAATAAGTTTTTCTATGGGAACTTTGTAGATGATCATGGGCTGAGCATCAAGCCATCAACTTGAAGTTATTGTAGACGATTTCAAGTACCAATCACTCATCAATCTTCAAGGTGCCAGCCATTTCAAGTTTGTATCAGCCATCACCCACTTAAGCCATCAACAAGAAGCAATGATCAGCCATCAAAATGTGTGTATATATATTCAGGGAAAGGGTATTTCTAAATTTAAGTTAAGCGTATGAATATGGTATCCAATGTAGAAAATATTTGCATATTAATTAATCCTTTGAATAATTTACAAAATCATTTATCAAGGCTTAGCAATCATAATTGGGTGAGAATTGAAGATGATTTTCATTATTTTAAATAGTGTTAGTCTTGAGAGGATGAAAAATGAAAGACCATGTTACTTAATGCAGAAAAGACCGTGTGGACACAGAAGCTCTTACTATTTTGTATTTGTTAGCATATGGGACAGCGACAATGGTTTTGGATACCACAATATTGACTGTAAATTTGTGACTATCAAGACTTGATTTTACACAAATCTGTGAGGTTTTTCTATTGGGTGATTTCACAAATGCTAGAGTTGATTTGTCATATTCATTGTGTGTGCATTATATTGTGATTGCTTTAATATTATTTTAAGTTATCGTACAATCCAGGATATGTTAGCACTTAGCACAATAAGGCAATATATGGAGTTGCTGATAATATTTTAAATCATCATTTGTGAAATTATGTTTAGTTTATGAGAATGTTGTGGGCTAAAGTTTTCCAATACTTTTTGTAATACCTAAAAGATAAAAGGGGATGAAAAAAAAAAAAAAAAAAAAACAAAGGGGAGGAATGGGGTTAAAAGTGGTGATAAATTGGGTTTAATCTACAGAAACAATAAGATATATATATATATATATTAACTTTTTATATGCTCCTTCATACTCTCACACAAATTATGATACATACCTCAAAGGCTCTAACTAATATTGTCATATAAGTTTTAGTTTGGTGTGATTCATTGTGGTTCCTAGGAATAGCAGATATGGTGTTTGAAATTGTCATATAAGTTTTAGATTTGTGTGTTTCAAGCTTTTATGTGATTTTTTTTTATTTTAAAAAAAAGACCTTTGTAGATTGTTAGTGAGATTAGTAAAGAGCAGATTATTGAAAGCCAAAACTGTAGAGTACTCCACTGCAAAGTGTATTATCCAAGCCATAGTCTAGGTACAAATTTTATAAATGTGGTTTTTTTTTTTTTTTTTTTTTTTTTTTTTTTTTTTTTTTTGGGTTTGTTTATGTAAGGAATAATGGTTAATGGGTGTTTGATTAATTATATATTGAACTAAATTTACAATGATGGGCATGGATATCTAATGTTATCCACACTTTTTTGTGTCAATTGTATTGGATTCAATTGCCAAGGTTGGATCTTTCTGGGTCCTGTTTATTGTGGTTGTTTTAGTGAGGAATAATGGTTAATTAAGCATTGAACTTAATTCACAATGATCTATACTACTAGACATTAAGTACATTTTTGTTGTGAATTGATGTGGACTTACTGACCGATTATGCATCGCATCATGATTCAGCTTCCAAATCGGTTTGTAACAAAATTGCTATAGAAATTATAATATCTAGAGCAATTTTCATGTGAATTGGAATTACAGGAGAGGACACATTATATGAGTTTGTAATAATACTATTAATACTAAATAGAGATGAGTCGAAAGGGACTATTCTTTATAAAGGTTGCCTTTTAATATATTTTCTTGATGGTTTATATATTATCTAAATTACAGACCTATTATCTTGCCATTATGTAATTATTGTGTTCAATTTTTGTGTTAGGTTTCATCAAACTCCTCACAAATTCGGTGCTATAGCTGTTTCTTACAGTGATATTTTGGATTTGCTTAATTTTCAAGTGGCTTATTAGAAATAGGCCTCCAGAGATTAAGAACAAATGTCTCATCATAATATTATTTACAACAAACCCTTGATGAATATCCTCCTCAATGTACTGACTCGACTTTGAAGATCAATCCCAAATGTTTAGACAATGATGTTATTCCAACTCATTTGGATATACTTGCACTATTTTCTAAATGATTTTCACTGTAATAAATTGTTATTATTTGTTTCCCCTTATTTCTAAGTAAGTTATGATGTCAAAGTAAGCCAATTTTTAATTGCTTTGAAGATATTGGATAGTTTTGGAGATATTGCATTTTTGCATGCAAAATGGAGAAGCGTTCTAGAGAATTCCCTTCATTCAAACTCATTTGAATGCAATGGAAATAATAAAAGCGGTGGTTGCTCATTTCATATGTTCGTCCAAGTGGTCTATTGGATACTATATGCTTAAATATACTAAATTATTTAGGTTTGAATGTATGTAGTAGAAGTATGAGAACTAAGTTTATGTTGGATGCAAAGATCATTAATATGAAAATGATCCCGTGCATGGCGTGGGTTAAACATTAGTATAAATAAGTTTTGAATTTCAAAACAATAACCTATATATAGATAAGAAATTTTTAAAGTTGAAATTGTGATCCTAAGAATCTCACTTATATCAAATTAGTTGCTAACCCTTGCTATGCACGGGAACTTACCTATTTGTGAGGTAAACTAAAATAATTTTATAAAATTTTAAATTGATTAAGAAACTACACCATTGCATGATTTGCTCTTGTATAATTTCAATATGTGTTACAAATTGATGAAGAAGCCATTGCTTGAACATGCAATGGCTTGTAAAAAATTTGTCAGAAAATTTCAGATATTGCAAAAAAATAACTCAAAAATTCAGATATTAAAACTTCTAAAAGACCAAAAAATATTAAAGAAAAATTATTAACGTTTGAGTTTAAGTTTAAGTTGAACTTGTTAGAGAGATAGAGTTTCACTTCTTGTTAAGTTTGGATTAAACAAAAATAATTTTGTTTAAAAAAAATGATGACTTTGAGTTTAAGTTGGACTTGTAAGATAGAGTTTCACTCCTTGTTAAGTTTGGGCTAAACAAAAATAATTTTGTTTAAAAAAATGATGAGTTTGAGTTTAAGTTGGACTTATTAGAGAGATATAGTTTCACTCTTTGTTAAGTTTGGATTAAAAAGAATAATTTTATTTAAATAAAATGATAATTTTATTTAAATATTGTGTTGACGTGAAAAATTGTGAGAGTTTTAGAAGTTTCGATTTAGAGAGATAGAGTTTTACTCCTTGTTAAGTTTAGATTAAATAAAAATAATTTTGTTTTAAAAAAATGATGAGTTTGAGTTTAAGTTTAAGTTGGATTTGTCATAGAGATAGAATTTCACTCTTTGTTAAGTTTGGACTAAATAAAAATAATTTTGTTTAAAAAATATGATGAGTTTGAGTTTAAGTTGGACTTGTAAGAGAAATAGAGTTTCACTCCTTGTTAAGTTTGGACTAACAAAAATAATTTTATTTAAATAAAATGACAATTTTATTTAAATATTGTGCTGACGTGGAAAATTGTGGGAGTTTCAGATATTTCGGTTTTATATATATATAGGATCATTGAAGAAGCAAAATCATGACCAAGGATGTTAGTATCGCAGATCCTATGATCCAACGCCAATATTACTTTTGCTTAAGTTTCTAGTTTGACGCATGGCAAGGTTGATCCAACCATAGAGGATGGAGCGGTGTGTGGTTGTTGCAGTCTTTGGCATGGACCAACAACTGATCTTCTTCAATAAGAAGATTTTAGTGAACAAGGGTGTAGCTAGAAATATTTGCTTGAGGGGGTGTAGGAAAATTATTATATTGATTTGGAATTTAAGTGTTAGAGATATATTAGACATATTAGTCCAATGTAATAAACTCAAGCCTACTCCTACTAGTACTAGTAGTCTAGGATTTAGTTGCCTATATATACTCATGTTAGGGTTCATTGTAAATATAGGTTATTATACTACACTTTTACATAATAAAGATGTAGCATTTTAGGGTTTCCTCCGTGGACATAGGCCAACAAGGCTAAACCACGTAATCCTTGCATTCTCAGTGTTCCTATTCTATATTTTCCCTTTTGTGTCCACTTTAACATATACAACATGATATAATACATTGCGTTGCTAATATATTTAACATAGTATCAGAGCCAAACTTCGTTCTTGGCATTAAGCAAATATCTCTACGCAGCCAAGAAGTTTTCCATGTGCATTACACAGATCCATAGTGTCCTTGCTTGTCTTCAGATCTAAACCCCGCGGCATCACATAGCTCCCATAGATCACCGTCATTGCCTTGCCATTGTGTCTCAAATCACAAGCCCAAGCAATCCGTGCCTCCCCTTTCAGATCTATGCAACTTGAGGCTATGCCTGATGAAACCAACAACATAAATGTGCTCCATGACCTTTTGCGACCAAAACCCAGGAATCTAGTCACCATCAGTAGCTGCACGTGCCTCCACGCGTGGACACAAAGCTCTGACTACAATCCCTTGTGCCTCCCTTGGATCTAACGTGTAGTTTGTTCGTCAACTACACGCACCGCTATTTCAGCCTTGCCATTCCCTGATCTGCAAAATTGTAAAATCCGAAGGTCACCCACTTTCTCACGCACCACTTGGAGATTCTTGTTCCCATCAAGTGCCAACCACGCACCTAAAACCCCTGCCCACCTTAGAGGATGGAACAATGTGTGGTTGCAATAGTTAGGATGGACCAACCATTGATCTTCTTCAATAAGAAGATTTTAGTGGACAAGGGTGTAGCTAGAAATTTTTTCTTGAGGGTGTGTAGGAAAACTATTATATTGATTTGTAATTTAAGTGTTAGAGATATATTAGACATATTAGCCAAATGTAATAGGCCCAAGCCCACTCCTACTTGTACTAGTAGTCTAGGATTTAGTTGCCTATATATACTTATGTTAGAGTTCATTGTAACATAGGTTATTGTACTAGACACTTGCATAATAAAGAAGTAGCTCTTAAGGGATTCCTTCGTGGACGTAGGCCGACAAGACTGAACCACGTAACCCTTGTGTTCTCGATGTTCCTATTCTATACTTCCTCTTCCACATCCGCTCTAGCATATACCATATGGTATAACATAATGCGTTGCTAATATATTTAACATTAAGAAAAGCTCAAAGTATGACATACTTACATATATACATCCCCTTAGTGCATTAGTATTAGAAAAACAAATATTAAATCAAAAGTAAGTTTCAGTTATATGGATTGGGTTCAAATTACACATGATATAATTTTAAGCAATATTACACCACTCAATATTTTTTAATTGGATGCGAATTTTAACACGTCTACAATTATATTACATCATCTTTGTATATTCTCCTTACTTGTAAATTTCAAGGTGATAAGAGATTAATTACCATTTTAATCAATCAATTGTTTAAATTCAAGTTTTCGTAGTTTAAAATAATGCATAAAAGATGATTTTATGGATCCAATGGTAAATAAGATCTGATTGACATGAAAATTAGCATGCATGTTAATAACATATAGAACATGTAATTCAATGGTGAGATTTTCAAAATATGAATTCTATAACAAGTTAGTGGGTGATGTAATATTATTTAGAATTACAGCAAGTGTAACTTGAACCCAATTCTATTATATATATATATATATAGGGTTGAGTTTAAGTTACTCTAAGGAATGTTACACCATCTAATAACTTTTTATTGAATTCATATTTTGAAAATCCAACCATTGAATTATATGTTCTATATGTTCTTAGCATGCATGCCAATTTTGATATCAATCAGATGTAATTTGCCATTCAATTCATAAACTTATCTTTTATGCATTATTTTAAATAACAAAAACTTGAATTTAAACAATTGATTGATGACATGACTATTATTCTTTGACCACCTTGAAATTTTGTAAGCATAAGAAATATATGAAGATAATGTAATCTAACGGTAGATTTGTCAAAATTCACATTTAATTAAGAAATATTGAGTGATGTAACATTATTTAGAGTTACACCAGGTATAATTTGAACCTAACCCACACACACACACACATATATATATATATATATATGAGTTGGGTTCAAGTTACACCTGGTGTAACTCTAAGCAATGTTACACCACCCAATAACTTATTATTGAATTAATATTTTGAAAATCCAACCGTTGAATTACATGTTCTATATATTCTTAGCATGCATGCCAATTTTCATATTAATCGGATGCTATTTACCATTTGATCCATATACTCATCTTTTATGCATTATTTTAAACTACAAAAATTTGAATTTTAACAATTGATTGATGACATGGTTATTAATTTTTGATCTCCTTAAAATTTTGCAAGCATAAAAAATATATGAAGGTAATGTAATCTAACAGTGGATTTGTCAATATTTGCATCCAATTAAAAAATATTGAGTGATGTAACATTGCTTAGAGTTACACTAGGTGTAACTTGAACCTAACCCTATATATATATATATATATCACAATTAGTGCAAAGTTTAAGTAAAATACCTCAAATGTAATACATTAGATTTTTCAATTAAATTTAAATACATATTTACCATGACCAAAAAAATACAAACAATATTATTATTTTTAAAAAATTGAACAATTAAAAAGTTATGGATAAAAAGTGATAAAGTGAAGGGTAAAATTGTAAGTATGGGTAAAGAATACGTCATATAAAAAAAAAAAAAAAAAAAAATCCCCAAAAGATATGGTTACGTTGCGCTGACTTGCTTAGAGGGGAACGGAAAAGACAAAAGGAGGCTGCAAAGTTGTGATTTGGAGTGGGGAAATTTTTATGACTTTTACGTGTTGGAGGGGGGCCAGGTCTTAACTCATTGACCTAGTTTTAGTTTTACCAACAATTATAGAAGTTTTTATAAAATTTGGGGGCAGTTGGTGTTCTTCTTCTTCATTGTTGAGAATGTTGAGATCCACAGCTGCGGAAGGACTGCAAATTTTTTTACGTAATATATAAGACAATATTCAAGTCTTTTCCCAAGAAAAAGACAATTAGGCCCGCAAGTGGGATGATCGAACTACGACCAAATTTTTTCTAAGTTTCAGCCAACCCGCACGTATGTTGTTACCAAAACTAAAAAGAAATGATCTCAAAAAAAAAAAAAAAAAAAAAAAAAAAAAAAAAAAAAAAAAACAAACAAACAAACAAACAAACAAAGTATATCAATTTCCCCTCAATGTCATAATCTTATTCAATCCCCAATGTCTAGAATGTGAAAAATAAAGTATATCCATTTCCCCCCAAAAAAAAAGGTATATCAGGCAACTGGCAGTTATTAATTGTGTGACTCTCGCAGACTTTTTTTTATCTAGGAATTTTTGAAAGGATAAGAAAATAAAGTATGTTTAATCATTGACAATCTATTAAACCTATGTACCATACGAGGAGAGAGAATTTTATTTCATTCTTTGAACAATTCCAATCCCTAATGAATGCAAATTTGTAAACGTATAGCTTAAACCACTTCGTATAATATTATACTTTTAGGAGTTGTTTGATAAAGTATTTTGAACAACAGTTTTCAGTATTTAAACAATATTACACATATTTTCACAAACTTTTTCACCCACACATATTTATAAAAAATACAAATAATGTTATTAAAATAACATTATCAAACGGCCCCTTAGGTGTTGGAGGGGGGGCTAGGTCTTAACTCATTGACCTAGTTTTAGTTTTACCAACCATTAGAGTGGTTTTTATAAAATTTGGCAACTAGCATTTATTAAATGTGTGACTGGCAGAGTTTTCTTTTATCTAGGAATTTTTGAAAGGACGAGAAAATAAAGTATGTTCAATCATTGAAAATCTATTAAACCTATGTACCATACTAGGAGAGAGAATTTTACTTCATTCTTTGAACAATTCCAATCCCTAATGAATGCAAATTTGTAAAAGTACAACTTAGATCACTTCGTATAATATTAAACGGAGTAAATAAAAATTAACGTAAACAATCGTGATGCATGGACTCCAATTACTTTAGTCTACGATGCATGTGGTTCCCTATTCTTTTTATTTTCATTCCATCGAGAATCCCCGGGTCATATGGACAGCTCAGTTCCCTTTTTTCCTCTATTTCCCTTACCCTTTTTTCCGTTCTATCTTTTTCTAAACCTAACCAAACACAACGTAATGGTTGACTTCGTATACAAATATTATAACCTTTCATTTTTTGGGGACAAAATGGGCTTTTGCCCTTTTCAACCAAATTAATTAGCCTTATGCTCTTATTCTCAAACTAATTAGGGAAATGTCTCTCTTTTAAAACTTGATTTTTGATAAATTGAGTTAGGCCCTATAGCGGCGTTTTTAAGGACCTATAGTGACGTTTTCAAGACCTATAGTGGCGTTTCGTAACTCGATTTATATGAAATCGAGTTATAGGTTAAAAAAATTAAAAAAAATTTCCTATAACTCGATTTAATGGAAGTCGAGTTAAAAAACGTCACTATAGGTCTTGAAAACGTCACTATAGGTCCTTAAAAACGCCGCTATAGGGCTCCAGATTTTTTTTTTTTTATAACTCGATTTTGAGAAAATCGAGTTTTAAAAGAGGGGCATTTCCCTATTTAGTTTGGGAAAGAGGGCATAAGGCTAATTAATTTGGTTGAAAATGGCAAAAGCCCATTTTGTCCCATTTTTTGGGCAAGGAAATCACATTTTATTTTGCATTCTAGACAAAATTCATTAGTAAACATGTAGAAAATCATGTGATTTCTATTAATCATAAGAAAAATATTAGGTAGAGTCTCCACCTTTAATGGCAATGCCTAAAAGTTGGGTGACACGGGATTAGTATATATATATATATATATGGCCCGCAACTATCGCAGAATGTAACGGAAAGAATTATGAAACTAGAGTCGATGATATGACTATTCTAATCTATGGCCTATTAAACCGTCATTAAGATGAAGAGAAGGAGATAAAAGAGTACAAGAGCATCTCTTATAAAAACGAAAAGATTTCATTATAATAATCAAATAGATAATACAAATTAACGATGATTCCCACCATATCCCCTTACACCATTTTTGTAATAAAATATTACCTACTAGGCTTCAACACCATGGACTTCTTACTAAATTAGGACTTCTAATCAAATTAGTAAACATAATAAAGAAAAAAATAAACTATGAAAGAAATTAAATCTAATTAAATCGTAATTTAAAATTAAAAATTCAAATTCATGTAGGACTTCTAAATAAAATAAAAGGCTAATAAGCAAACCAAATATATAAAAATCAATTATTGAATGTAATATGTTGGACTCTGAATATTACATTTCTTTTTTCTGGACGTTGACATCATTTCCTTGATTGCTTCTGGTTCCAATTTGTCAGATTATTGCTATTGAATTCTAGGAGGGTTATAGCTGAATATGCCAAAATTCTGATACTCGCATTAACAGCACTGTCATTAAACATGTGCTTGGTTGATCCACATTTGCTCCTTCATCTTTGGGTTTGAAACAAAGGTGGAGCCAGAAGTGGGCAGGGTGCTCCTTCATCTTTTTTTTTTTTTTTTTTTTTTTTTAATATATCTCTTGTATGTGTCAAACTTTATATGATTATTTATTATTCTTCATAAAAATGACATCTGATTAAATGGTAAATAACATTCGATTAGTATAAAATTTGATATACTTGATAAGAACATCAAGAACATGCAATCTAACAGTTATCTTTTCAAAATATGTAGCCTTGTAAATTTTTTTAGTGGGACGTGTAGTCATTGGTTTGTAGCCATCTTTTTTTTTTTTTTTTTTTCATTAGTTATTGAGTCTTTCAATAAGAATTACCTATTTTTGATAATTTAAACTTCCGAGCATTAGAATTTCCAATAGTTGAACATGCTGTTTGGATATATTTAGAATTGGTATATATCACATTTTAAGCAACATTATGCTTTTAGAAAATATATAAATTTTGATTTTTTACACTAATTTTATATGGTCCCATTTAATAATTAAAGAAGTATTAATTTAACCATCATCATTACTTTTAAATGACCAAAATACTATTGAATCTTGATTAACATTTCATTTGAATGAAAAATAATTATATATAAAAAAGGCACTCCATGTTCTAAGTCAATTTAAAGGAGAAAAATAGTGAAAATTTAAATTTAAATTCCATATTAGTAAGGCTTACAAAAATAAATGCAAGAAGTTTTTACTTAAAAAGGCATTCAACATTCTCACACTCTCCTTGTTATATGCCATCCATAGACACCACTTATTTCACGTTTTAGATGTGGACATAAATTAAAAAAGGTATACATTGTGTATGGAAGACTGTGCATCAACAAGTGTAAGAGAACAATTACTTACTGTTAGGTTTTAAATATTTAGGTTTTAAATGTTTACTTTCCAAATTTATGTATGTTGACAAATTGAGAACAAAAACATATCTAGATTAAGTGCTAGACATTGCTCAAGATCTTTCAAGTCAAGTTTCAAGAACTATCAAGCTGCCGAAAGAAGAAGTAAGCTACTGTGAAGTTTGACCGATTGAAAATTGTGTTATGCAGATTTGAAATTAGGCCCAAGCCTGTGAAAATATTTAGGGTTTTAGTCCAACACTACTAAGTATAAAAAGAAAACCTTAATTATGTTTTACAAGCTCTTGGAGACTTGTGAGCTACTTCTATGAGATCTGTAAAGTTTCTGTAACATTTTAACTCTACAAGCGTCTACCGGAATGAGATCTACAATAAAAAACTAGTGGTAAAAAGTTGAAGTATAAAGATCTACTATTGATGGTGATCTGAAGCCTTTGAATGAGACCTCAAAGTCACAAATGTCGAAATTTGTGTTTAGCAAATTCAAAATAGAAGAATCCGTAAAGTCAGAACTGCACGTAGTTGTGTTAGTAAGTTCTACAAGAGGTAAATTTTGATTTAGGGTTTAAATCTATTGTAAACTTTCATTCTATTATTGTGGATTTGTTTACTTTAAAGATAATTAGGTTAAATCTTCATCAGGTTTTTACTTTAAAACGGTTGGCTTCATTGATTTTCTTGGATTATCATATTACTATCTTTTTTACTTTTCCACACTAAGTAATATATTTGCTTTTATTTAACCTAGATCTCATAATTAATCTAAGTAACTACTTAGTTAATTCATTAGATTAAATTAATTTGTTTTAAAAAAGGGTCTAAACAGAACAAACACTTACCATAAAAGGGTGTGTGGGAGTTGAAAGTACCACGTTTCATGGAAATTAATGTTTGGATGGTTGGCGTACTCTGCAAGTTGTATAAATCTTTAAAGAAATAAAAGAAAGAGGGAAGCAGTTAAGATGTTTGAACTGTTTAAAAAGGGCTGCAATGTGATTATATCGATGTTCAAGCCAATTAAGGAAAAGTCTAATGGCGCCTAAAAAGCTGGATCAAAGTTCTAAACCATCAAATGGGAAGGAGAAGACTTCTTCAACTAGTGAGAATCTCCGTGGCAAAGATAGAAAATCCCTTCGTACACAGAATGCATCTAAAAAAGGTCAGGCAGGGTCAACTAGTGAGCAGCTCCGAGATAAAGACGGAAAGTCCGAAGAAAAATCCCTTCCTACACATAATACATCTGAAAAAGGTCAGGAAGGGTCAACTAGCAAGAAGCTCCAAGGTAAAGATGAAAAATCCGGTTCTACGGGTAATGCAACTAAAAAAGACACAAAAGGGCCGATGAAGCGCCGGAAACCGTTAACTAAGCTTCTCCGAGGTGATGAGTAAGTTAGCCATCGGTAAGAAAGAACCGGGCCAGATAAAGAAAGGTGATGGGTCACATGCATATGGGTTCGTTCGTATCTTTGTTACGTCTGTTGTTGCGGCTGTTGGTGTTCCTTTGCTTTATTTTGTTTTTACTTGTTTTTTGGGTCAATAACCCTACTCTTCTGATTATGAGTTTATGACTCACTTCGGGGATATATGAGTAGATAGAATGCTTGTTGTGCCTCTTTTTTATTTTATTTTATTTTATTATTATTTTTTTTTATGAATGAAATTATATTCAACCAAGAAAACCTATTATACTACCTACACAATACAAGTAACTAAGCTGCGATTTCTTTACCCTTGGCATTATGCGTGCGATATATTAATTTGAAGAGGATTTGGAACCAAGGGGATGAGCCTCGGTTCCTGAATTGTACGTTATCCTTGCCACCAAGTCCTCATTACTGCACACTAGACGATATATTTTCTAACATTGAGTCATATATATATATATATATATATTCCTCAACCGTGTGAAACCTCTTATAGTGTATCTGTGAGGGACCATGCCCTGTCTCGACCTTTATATGGTTGGGTCAAACTCACGTAAGTTGATGGAGTATTGTCAGTGGCTCTAAAGAGATAGTGCATGTTTTACTAATATTATTATCTTTCTTAGGTCAAGTGTTTTACAGTGGAGTCGACATTTTTTTAATTAAAAAAATAAGCAAATCAAAAGAAATGAAGAGTATATCTCTTTATTGATAAATTAAAACGGTCATGGCTTTGATACTAAATACAATCTAAAAATGGTCATGGCTTTGTTTACTAATTACAATCTAGAAATTGAGAATTATAGGGATATGTATAATTTACAAATCCTTGATCTAAGTTTAGGGGCTAGGTTATAAGATAAGAAGATGTTAGGTACTCATTTTGCCCTGTAAAACCAATTTTCTAAAATTTGGTGGCCAATAATCATATTACAAGCTAACTCAGTAAGTGCATAATCAGTGCTTAAATAAGCTATATATGGTACATAAACAAGAATTATCAATTTCTTAATTAACCCATTGGTAAATGTACAAGCTAGTAAATATTTATACTAAATCATATATAATACGATTTCCACTATCTTTTCAACATGTGTGAAAAATACATAATATTTTTTTAAAACTCATATCAATTCTTGATTTAAAAACTCAAGGTTCTCAATGAATATTCATTTCATAAATTTAACCTTCATGTGAGTTTGAAAATGAGCAATAAGTATGCATGTGCTAAAGCAGAAAATATAGTGCATACATGACTTTTCTACAATTGATACCACAATTAGTTCTACAACACACACTTTTCAAGTTTCTCCCCAATGTCTAGCATGTTCCAAGTCAAGAGAGAGATATTAGAGTTCATGTAATACATCTCAAGAAAAATAAAACAAGACACAAAATAAAATAATTTTATCTTTTTGAAAATTTTCAATGTTTTTGGAATTTTTTGAGCAATCAAAAAAAAGAAAAAAAAAAAGAATAAAACAACAAAAAATAGAAAGTAAACTTATCCACAAATAATTGAAAAAATTAAATCAATGATAAAGCAAAAAACACTCACTTCAAAAACTTTTCTCACCCACATAACGTGTCTTTGGTTTTGTAGGTGAAGTATCATGAAAAGCAGAGTTTATTTGAGGAAGAATAAAATTCTTTTCAGAGAGATAGAAATCCTAAAATTTTCTTTCATAAGAAAACAATCTTAAAATTTTCAAAACCATACTAAATAATTTCCTGGACTTAGTGGCATGAGGTACATAATCTCTTGTTCTATACTAAAACACCAAATTCTTAAATTTTAATTTATTATCTATTATTTATTTTGGTAATTCAGCATAGATTCATACGGAAGGTAACAGCATACGGAAAAAACCCAAAAACCAAAGAAGGTACCAGCATAAGGAATCTCCTTGCCACAGCAAGCAAATTACAAACTTATCTACAAAACCAAAACAATAATATCTAGAGTCAAGCCATTAAATGCTTTGTCTAGGTATTATATTGCAGTAACTAGCCAAAACGCGTATAACAGGGATGTTGACCTTTGTGAAACAAAAGACTAATGATAGTGGTAATCGATCGGAGGACACGACAGTGCATCACGTACAGAACACTGCCCATGTGATAAACATAGGTGGAACCGGAGGGCGAGGAGGTATATTTGTATAGTAGGTTTGTGATGTAGGACAACTAGAACAAAGTTGAAATAACAATAAAATAAATAGATGATTTAGGAGTCAGCACCTAGGCCTTGCTTAGAGTCAACACCAAGTGAGGAAACTATTAGGAGTCAGCATCTAGGGTGGACCTGGAGTCAGCACCAAACTAAACGAGACCAAACAGCCATTTTTTTCATTCATCAAAATATCAACTATTTCCTCAATGAGTACAATAGGTTGCTTATAAAAGATTGTTAAACCCTAGTTCTAATTGGCTAGAAAACCCTAATTGCCTTGTTACGAAAATAACCTTGCTTCCAAATTAAAATACTAATAGCCTAATAAACTAATAGGACCTAAAACATAAAAATACAATTGACTTGCAAACATAAATAATACTAAATAATAATCTTCTTTCGTCTCCCGCATCATTCTCTTCTAGTTGGAGAAAACTCGACCTCGAGTTCTAAAGCGTTGAAGGATTAGGATGCTGACAAGTAACACTTGCTTCAAGTTTGGAATCACGTTAGGGAGCATAGAGAAAAGAAAAATCTTGAATTCCATCATGGCAAACTCTTCTGCATAACAAAATCAATATGTGGAATCAACATAATCTTATCTTGAACCATTGGAAGTACTACGTTATCCACTTTCTCCACTTTAGCAAACTGTTTGTCTTCATGCACCATGGAAGGTTGATCAAAAGCAGATTCATTAGCTTCCAATATCACATCATGTGCAACCTCTAACATAATACTCTCCTTAGAAACCATCTCTTACCTTGTTGCTCTTCAATAGATTCATTTCCTTGCACGCATGTTAAAGCAACACTTGTTGAGGCATGTACGTCTGTGTCAACATTATGCTTTGGTGTTGCTTGAGAATTCTCTATGACCAAGATATCATCCTCAATGTTATCTTCTATGGGGGCAGCAATAAGTTCATTGTGATCAATTATCCTTGGTTTCCCAATTGAATCGGTTTGAGTCTTCATTTGTTTCATCTAGGCAATCCTATCTTGAACATCTTTCATGAGCTTTACATATAATTCCTTTAATTCCTTGGTAGATAATTCCTGGATAGATTGTTCAAAAGTAGGCTGAGGGCATGAAATGGGATGAGAATTCATCCCATTTTTTTTAACTTGAAAATTACCACACTGAGATTGTGTTAGATACTCAGCTTGAAAGTATGGTGACAAATACTCATCACAAAAACTTTCTTTCATATTTTCCCACACACTAATGGCAGGTTCATAATTTAGATAGCAGAAATATTCAAGATTCTTCCAAAACATTTGTGCTCTAGCTCTTAACTTCAACTTTGTATACCTAACCTTTTTGTTATCTGCAAAATTTACTTCTTAAAAAATTGCTCCATCCCACTCATCCAGTTGACAAAATCCCGTGGATTAGTTTTATAACCATCAAAATAAGGTGATTCGGATATTACCATAATTCTCTAAAATAGTGCTTCAACAAATAGTTGGAAGTTGGAACAATAACTCGGGTTGCTGTGATGTTCTCTGAACAGATCGTTGGAATAGGCTTCTAAGACTATTCTCTCAAATAGTTGCTGGGACTGGGCTGGTTGACAGGTTTGGATTTCGTGGGCTAGGTCTTGTATTTTTTTTTAAAGAAAATTGGTGTTGTAAAATGTGGGCTTTGAGCTTGTTCACAAATGGGTTGGGCAAGGGTTTGTTTCTAAAATGGGTTGGTTAGAATTTTTTTTTTGGCTAAAGAAAGTGGATAACGTAGAGGGGCTGTACTGGGTTACCTTTGAGATCGGGTCGATGGGGTACTTGCGGCAGAACGGCAGTGAGCAAGTGAAGGTCATGGCGGTGCAAGACCGGGATGGCAGCTACTCATGGTGGGTCACTGCAATTGGGGTTGGCGAGTGTGCATAGTGGTGGTCACAGTGGCAAGTAGGAATCGATGGAGGTGGATCGCCGTTGCGAGGAAGGGAAAAAATTAATGATCCAGGTCGGCGGCAACAGGACTTCTGCTTTGTCTTCGTGGTTCCAAAGGGTTGGTGATTTAAGTGTGGAATTAGGATCTGGCAGTGGGTTGGGGTCTTGGAGTGGCTGGGTTATTTATGCTAATGGTGGCAATATGGCTTGAGGAAGGACGGATTGCTAATTCACGGTGGGAATTTGGTAGATTTTGTGTTTGGTTTGAAATCTGGGTTACTATAGTGTGGTGTGGTGGTGTTCTGATGGGTGGAAAATAATGACAGCAAAGGATTTAAAAAAAAAAATTTAACTTTTCTGGTTCGTGACTGCGATGATGCTTCAAATAAATCGGTGTTTGCTCTGATACCAAAACTGACACAGGACAATCAGGACAAAACTAACACAACAATAAAATAAATGGATGACCTAGGAGTTAGCACCTAGGCCTTGCTTGGAGTCAGCACCAAGCGAGGAAACCAATAGGAGTCAGCACCTAGGGTGGACCTGGAGTTAGCACTAGATTAAAAGAGACCAAACGACCATTTTTTTCATTCATCAAAATATCATTTATCTCCTCAAGAAGTACAATAGGTTACTTATAAAGGATTGCTAAACCCTAGTTCTAATTGACTAGGAAACCCTATTTGCCTTATTACGAAAATAACCTTGCTTCCAAATTAAAATACTAATAGCCCAATAAACTAATAGGACCTAAAACATAAAAATACAATTGACTTGCAAACATAAATAATACTAAATAATAATCTTCTTACGTCTCCTGCATCAGTTTGATATTGTTAAGGAGGATTGATACACGTTATATTCTATTCACGATGATTTATGTAGAGTATGGAGTTAGGAAACCACAGTTGTGTGCATGGCTGGTTGACAATAATATCGTATAGCTACACGTTTACACCAAACAAAGCAGCATACACATAATATTAAAGAATCAGATGGTTCACTACTTAGAAATTACAAAATATATATGACTTAACAATAGACAAATATAAGAGAAAGATGAGTTACATTCAAAAGAATAATTTCAATAATTGCAAGTTTTTTTATCTTGTAAAAAGTGGCTAAAGAGAGTTTGGTGGTTCATGTAAGAAAATTACTTTTTAAAAAATACATGAAAAACCATAAAATATATATATATATATATATATATTAACAAAGTAGAGGAGAAGAAAATAACATAAGAATAGCTCATACCTCTACTCGGCTTAAAAAAAAAAATCTTGGGGTTTGCTGCTTTTATAGTGTTCATGATTAACCTCGCAAATTTGGAGATAAATTATAAATGTTTGAGTTTGAGTTTAAGTTGGACTTGTTAGAGAGATAAAGTTTCACTCCTTGTTAAATTTGGACTAAACAAAAACAATTTTATTTAAATAAAATGAACAATCTATGATCAATTAGTCCACAAAAGAGTAAGACCTAAAATCAAATAAATCTCAATTAATATAGATGTCTAAAAACCTAGGAATAATATAAAAACTAAAAAGGAGACTTGTTGAAACTAACTGCTCTACTTGGATACCATAGATGTCTAAAAACCTATGAATAATATAAAAACTAAAAAAGAGACTTGTTGAAACTAATTGCTCTACTTGGATACCGCAATATTATAACTTCATAAAGATAGTGGAAAAGAAGAACATCCCTGGGCACATCCCCATGTGCACCCATGGCTCATGTACTGTAACTCTTGTTGGCTATGGACAGTAAGTAGTAAGACTTTGCAAAGTCTATTTTATCATTCAAAACCTAAATTAAAAAAAAAAAAAAAAAAAAAAAAAAAAAAAAAAAAAACCAACAATTCATTAAAAAATATGATAAACTTACAAAAGGAGAATGCAGAGGAGAGAGAAAGGGAAGCAAATTCAGTGAAGAGGGCATTCAAAGCAATCTATATATAAATAATTCCAAGAAATATAAAAATAATAATTTCTAAAATTTAAACACCAAGAGAAAAAAAAAAAAAAGGGAGAGTGCAAAAACAACCTTCACCTAGGAGAGACAGCAGAGAGGAACGGCCGATGTTACTTATCATGGGGAAGTTGTGGGTGAAGCTCCAATTGAGCAAAGATATGTGCCTGCACGCCACAAGCTTAACATTACAACTTTTGTGGAGCTGAAGGCTGGTAAATTGCTAATCAATCCCCATTTATTATCAGATTTTGCTTGTGGGAGCTTGAATTTGACTTCAACAGCCGTTTTACCTAGGAATTTTGTGGGAAAGAAAGAAAACCTAAAAGGCTTTATGTTTGTGTTGGTGCCGTACAAAACAAACATGCATTATATAGTTTAAAAAAATGATAATGATGAATTTGAGTTTAAGTTGGACTTGTTAGAGAGATAGAGTTTTACTCATTGTTAAGTTTAGACTAAACAAAAATAATTTTATTTAAATAAAATGATAATTTTATTTAAATATTGTGCTGACATGAAAAATTGTGAGAGCTCCAAAGGCTTCGGTTATATAATAATAACTAGTCGCTAACCCGTGCAATGCACGGGAAAGTTCTTAGAAATGCTAAATATTTTTTTTAATCAAATTAAAGGCATTTTTTGTTGGGTTGAGAGAAGTTTAGTCAACTTAAATGAACCTTTTTGCTTTGGATTTTAAGGAATAACTCACACAAAAAGGAATATACAAATTTCATTAGAATTTGAGTGTGGTCAACCAAGGTAGGTGTGTGTCCCTCTCTATATATATATAGTGACCTTGTCAAATATTTCTTAATCTGCCAACAAAGCAAATTATTGCTCATTTGAAGCAATTTATAATGTTCATTCTAGGCAGAAGCTTACATACTTTTTGTTGTTGTGATTTACAATTTGAGTAGATGAAAAATAATATGATGTTCTATCACTGGTTATTGCCTTCACAACAAAAAGGGCAAAATTTCAAATCAAAAGATTATATATCACATTTAAAAGAAGCACTAACAGAAAGTAAAATATATGACATGCACTAATAACAAATTATCATAATATTCAAAGAGTTTTGTAAATCAACAACAAAATCTTATTAAATTGCTGGGGGCAACTTCACTAACTATATTTTATCAATAAAAATAATTTCTTCATAAGACTTGTTTAAGTTATCATATTAAATATGAGAAAACATGTGCAAGCATATTGTTGTTGACTTTACACTATATCACAAAGAGTTTCTCTTGGATTGCTTCATTCTTCTCTGTGCTCTACAACTAAAGCTCCCCCATCATAAGCTTCCTACCTTGCAAAACTATGCAGACAAAAGTAGAATTCTAGAATTTTCATTTCCTACTTTTGCAGCACTCAACAAAAGTTAAGATTCATGATTTTATCAAAATCTTGCATGCCTTTATTATTAAAATTCTCAATATATACACCATTAGCATAGATACAAATTGATTCAAAAGCAGCCTTATTTTAAAAACACCATAATGCAGAAATATCACCAACAAATAATCGTAATATTTGAAGAGAGATGAATGAAGCAAAACAAAAATAATTAAAATTCACAAAATGAAGAACCAAATATCAAGAACATAGAGGGAGATTGTTGGAAGCAGAATTAACAAAGCTAGCATAAATTGTTAAGATTTTAGACTCGATTGGAAAGGAAGTAACTCTAAAAGTTTTAGCTCGCCAAGCTTTCTTAGGTTGTTTTATACCTCCTGGAGCAAGGATATCAAGGGAGTTGTAGGATGAGCAAATAACAGACCAAAAAAATTGGCACGTATATCTACCATCAATAACACACCCAAAATTATAAAAATCTAAATAGATTAAAATCTTAACTGTTTATTTATAACTGCCAAAAATGTTTAAGGATTTCCAAAACTACTAAAGTTTGTCAGGGTTAAGAAATTTTATACACCTATGGGAATCTAATTCTTTTCAATCCAATCAAAGAATTAGATAAACAAACAAAAAGAATAGAGAGATATAATACCTGTTTTCAAAGTTTTCAAGGGCTTTAACTAATTACTTGTACTTATATTCGTTTATCTCCACCACTCCTGCACCTTTTAAAATGCCAAAATAACCCAATGACGTCGTTTAATGCAATATCTTTTAAATTAAAGCATGGACACAATAAAAAGTGAGTGAAAAAGATCATAAATTTATGTAAACATTCAAAAATTTGGGAGTTTAGATTCAGATTCTGTAATAAGAACAAAACAGTCGGGTATATTATCTTAAAGGTGCTGTCTAACACTTAACAAATTGGGTTGCTGAGCTATTTGATTTTTCCTTTATAGATGATGTACGATAGCTGTTTTTCCTTTCTTTCCCACTAACAAAAGAGTATTGTTTATGAGAAAAGTTTGAGTTGAAGCCAAGAGAAGAATTTTTATAGATACAAAATATTCAAGGGCAGGTTGTATGATTGAAAACAAATATTTTACCTTCCAACCATTTAAAATAAATATTTTACCTTCTCACAATGAATTATTGGAAAAACAACTAAAAACAATTATAATGAGTATAACAATTGCAATAAAAAATATGTTCCAACCGTTTAAAAGAAATATTTCTTTTATTTTGTATAACAACTCAGTTGAGTTAAATATACTTTTTAAAATGAAGATAGTCTAAAAACAAAAGCCTTTTTTTTTTTTTTTTCTCTTTTTTCTTTTATTTAGCAAGTAAACAGAATAATGAACAAATATAGATTCCACAAACAAAACTATCTACATCAAACAAATAGTGCAATACATGTATTAGTGGCAAAGCAGTAAATGATCTGATTAATGGTTTTATATTAACAATTTATATATAAATTTTATGCAACAGGAACTTTTTTTTTTTTTTTTTTTAAATTTTTACAAAAATTGTTAACAAACCTTGATGCAGTTAAGTATGTAGCTCTTTATCCAAAAATGAAAGTAGAACCTGCAAAATAAGTATTTTTTTTAGTTTTATTAATTAAAATAATTTGTAAAAAACAGAATAACGAAGATTAATAATAGTGCAGTAAATGACCACCTAAATCAAGTTAATACCTACTCACAAAAACAACAGCGAGAGAATTAACTCCTACATCCTTTGCAACTCCAAGCACGCAAAAAAGAAAGTAACATAATATATATTTCTAAACCTAGACATGGATCAATGTATGTTTGTTTATGTGAAGTACCAAAATGTTCAATTTCTCAGAGGTACTGGCTTTGCAATCTTTAATAGTCAGAAACTGATTCACATGCTTAGGTGCATTATGATTATAGAGGTACAGAACTACAGAGATTGCAATCTTTAGGAGGCAGCAAACAAATGTGCAAGACTTGGAAGACAGCATCAAAAACAGGTCATTCTAAGTTTTAGTAGTTGGAAACATATTCACATGCTCAGTAGCTAATGTGATATTAGAACTAAAATCAAAAGTCATATCAAGCATAATTTAACATGAAATAAAAATTGCAAAGTGGAAATAACATTAGAAATTAAGATACCATAAAAAAAAAATATGTAATCAAAAGAAATCATAATACCATCACTTAACTGGGAAGAAGCCCAAGTTTGAAAAACCCCCACTAAAGTATTTGATTTGTACCACAATAAGACATAGAAACAATAAATATATTAGTAAGTAAATGAAAAATTGATAATCACAATCAAATTCAAAAATCAAATGGAAAGAAATGTCAATCTCACTGTCCATAGGACTGCTTTTGTAAAGAGAAATGCATGTTTTAATTTATTGTGTAGTTTTAGAGAAACAAAAAAGAAAAAAACAGTTCTTGACAATATCTGAGGACCTTAAACAATCATATATTATGAACATTCTCTGTTAACAAAAAGAATTTTTCTTTCAAAAAATCACATGCCCAAACATATGCCTAAATTTTTAATAAATCCAAACATAAGCTTAAATTAAAACAAATTCAGATAAAAATAGATATTAAAAACTCCAGCAACCCGAAACTAAAACAAACCCTAGCAGCAACCCAAAATAAATTAATTAAACAAACCCTAGCAGTAGCCCATTACTATATGCAACACACAGCCCATACATATCACTGAAAATTCTGAAACCACAATCTACAACAATATGAAATAATTTTTCAACCAAAATAAATTAATTATCAGGACGACTCTTAGGCCTTTCAAAAACACAGAAAAAAAAAAAAAAAAAAAAAAACATTAAATCGATACTATCTCCATTATGAAACCCATTGATATTTACAATATTTTCTTACAAAACCTGTAGAATTTGAAATCCCTAAATCGATAGAAAACCTAATTAAAGACATATAATTAAAGCATGAAAGTTCAAAATGGGTATATAATACCTTTGAACGTTTGGACCCCAAATACAAAATTACCAATTCAAGCTTTATATCAAACAATTAATGTGCGGAACATGATAACAAGCTTACAACAGAAATGATAACAAATCTAAGCTAAATATAAACACATCCACAGCAGTAAATATAAGGCAAAGATAAAGGGAAGGAAGATGCAAACACACAGACAACACACGATATGTTATCGAAGAGGAAACCAAAGCCCTCGGCGTAAAACCTCTCCGCCGCCCTCCAAGCGGTCAAATAATCCACTAAAGAATATAGTTGGGATACATGAACAGCAGAAGACCCTCCAAGCCTAATCTACCCAAGTACCTAAGCCCTCCAAGCTTCTTGCTCCAACGAGGTTGCGCCGAACTTATTTCTTCTTTAGCTTACCGGACTTCGCTACTAGACCATAGCATCAACCAATGTAAATTGGTTCCTTCTTAACTGCTTCCTAACAGTACCAAATAGACCTTCTCACAGACGTGGGTGTGATGAGATAAGAATTTGACTAAAGGCCTCTCAAGGGTATGACAATGGAGAGGAAGAGAGTAGAGGAATTTGTAAAGTCTCTAAGGTTAAGATTGCGAATGAATCAATCTTGTATTTCTCTAGGGTTTCTCTCACAAAATTCTCTCTGGAAGCTCTATCAATATGGTGGGTATAAGGGTGTATATATAGTAGGGTAAGAAGGGAATGCAAAACGTCAGTTTTTGCCAAACAGGGCATTTTGGCGACTTGACCTCGCGACTGGGTTAAGTCACAAGATCAAGCCGCGACATAACGACCTGGCTAGCTTGGGACTTTTGTCCTGTAGTGCGACAGCTGGCGCGACTCTTCAGCTTCTAGCATGCTTGGCACGTGTGCGAACATTTGGTGACTTGCAAGCTGCGACTTACACGCGAGATCCAGTCGCGAGACTCTGTTTTTCTTGCACACTCTTGAGTTTTTCTTCACATTTTCTCACACACTACCTTTACAATTTTCCCACCTAAATACAGGGTCACTAAGTGCTAAATTACAAGCAAATTGGTCACAGAATAAAGCCAATAAGATGGTTGATTAAATTCAACCTTACAATCTCCGCCTTTGGCTATTCCGTGACAAAACCCTACAACAGACTCTAGACTTAAAACATGAGTTGGGAACAGTTGAACAAAACTCACTCACACATAACTTTAGATTCTGAAAAGCTCTTGAACATATGAATAAGTAACTCCTGAAACACAATAACATACCAATATCATTGTATGCAGAAAACTTAATATGCATATGGAGCAAAATAAGCATGATCAAGCAAAAATGAACATAGGCATAAAAGCAATAATTCATGGCAAGATCAACAATAGTAGTCACTTAAGCAAAAGTGATTACTATGTTCATTCACACAAGGAATGAACATCCGGACATGCAAAGTGATAAGCTCAATAGAAGAGTATCATTTGCAAGTCCAACACTCAACCAATGCATACAAACATATATGCATTTAGGAACAATCCTACAAGGGCACAAGAGTGTTGTACTTAAGATAATGCAAAGCACTAACAAGTACAAAAGCACAATGCACAAAGGCTGCATAAGCAAAGTATTGCAAATACATAGCACAAACCATAAAAGCCTACAAAATATGCATAAGTGCAAGAAGCAACCCTTAAAGCTTACAAAAGCAACAATGGGTACAAAAAGATAAAACAATGTTGAAAAAAAAAACTGAATAACATCATTATATATAAGTAATTCCCACAGTTTCACAACCATCCAAAAGTTGTGAGTTTAAACCAAACAAAAACCATAGTGTACCACAAGTTTTCCAAAAGTACCACAAGTAGTTTTCCAAAAGTATAAAACAAGTGTACCACAAGTAGTTTTCCAAAAGTATAAAACTATATAGCAAGCTTATAAAAAAACTAAAACAGCAACTAAGCAACTATAAAACCACTCCCCCTTTCAGTATGCACCCTCATTTTCAATATTAAGCTCTTTCTCCCCCTTAAGCTGCTCTCCCCCTTTTTGACATGAATAGCTAAAGGCTTTCTTCGAGCTTCCGTTGGATATTGTCTAATTGTAACTCAATGGTTCCAAGACGCATTTGAGTTTGACTGTGAAAAGAGTTGAGAAGTCGTTCCAAATCAGAAATCCGCTGAAATACATTCTCAATGAAGTGACTTTGTCTGGGCATTTGGAATCCAGGAGGAATAGATGGGGTGCTGGTAGACTGTACAGGAGTAGCTGTAGCATGAGCAGATGGAGATGCTTAAGTGGATGGTTCACTCTTAGGTTTCTTGGAGGAGTGACTCTTGCTTGCTTGGAGAGAGTACAGAGATATAGCTCGAGGACGAGACAAGAATTTCTCATCAGATGAAGGACTAATACCTTCACAGAAAACAATCTTCATAATTAGACTGCATAATGGAAGAATTGTTCGTGTTGCCGATCGAGCTGATGTTTTCCCAATGATTTGGAATATATGAGCACAGATGTCAATTGGGGCACCAGTGATGAGATCACACAGAAATTGAGCCCTTCCAAGATTGATGAAGGTAGTATTTGACAGAGGGTAGAGATTGAAAAACATGATTAGCTTCAAGGTTGTCAGTTCTGATGAAAATAATGCAGTACTTATTGAGGACCCTGTGCTACCCACCACATGCTCATTCCCAAGAACTTGGAGGATGTATTGTGCCTGAAGCACCCTGTCATCGTATGAAGTTCGATCCACATTACTTGGTCTGGAGATGCGGAGTACCTTAGCAATGTAGTCTGCATTTAGGATGAACTTTGTTCCTTGAACCCAGCATTTTAACTCTACACCTCTAAATCTGGCATTGGAGTAGAATTCCTTGACCAGTTCTCCAATTGGGTCCTCAAAGTTTCCAAAAAGGTAAGCCCAATCTCTGTCTTTAAAGATGTTAGGGATAAAAGTGTCTCCAAGGGTATCAAACTTGACGGCTCGCTCCACAATGGGAGAGGACTCTTTGAAGATGTCCGTGTAGGTTTTTAAGTCAGTAGGAGTCCTGAATCTCTCAATGGATGATTCTTTGGAAGACTTAGATGATAATCATGTCGTTTGGCAACTAGGGTTGACGAATCATCAATTACAATGCCTCTTCCTCTGGATGAACAACGAGTTAACTGCAACACAGCAGACACATAGAAACAAACCAAATATAGGACCACAAGAAGCAACCATCAGATTAATTAGTTTCAAACATAAGACAGTTAAGGAGAAATGTACTCGGAAAGGACCAATAGACAAAGGAACATGACATGTTGAGGAAGAAGTGAGCATGAACACCCCAATGCAGCATAACACAATGCTGATGCATACAACACTCATGAAACCTGAACAACCCACAAACCGCATTCAGAGAGACCCATAGAAAACCTCCAAACGCATATGTCCAATGAGAAATGATGCTATCAAAGACCATGCTCAGAACAAAAACAAGCAATAATACGCATTCACAAGGTACTTAGTTAACTCATCAACAAGAGGAAAACACTCTACAAACAAACAAACTCAACATTTTGGGCAAACCCATGTCAGAACACAATGTAATGTAATACACAAATGCACCTAACAAAAAAACAATAAACTGAACATTAAAACATAAAGAATAAAGTAAAGGAAGGAAAACCATACCTTTTTCTTGGAGTTTGATGAAGACATGATGAAAAATATGGAATCTTTTTCAGTGAGAAATGGAATGTTTTAGTGAGAGAATGAAGAAGACAATGAACAGTCACTGATATTCGAGGAAAAAACTGAAAAAAAAATTTAAAAAACTGTCTTTAAAACGCAAAATACGTGTTTTTCGCGACTGGATCAAGTCGCCAATAAGTCGCCAGGGTAAGCCGCGAAACACTGTGAAGGTAAGATTCTAGAAAAATCTTCTAAGTGTTTTTCGCGACTGGAAGTTCTACCCGCGAAGGAGTCGCGAGCTAAGCCACGAAAATCTCTGAGTAACCCTCGCGATTGGACCTTCCACCCGCGAACAAGTCGCTAAACTGAGCCGCAAAAAATTGCAAAACTTAAATTTTGAAAAATTTCTAAGTCTTTTTCGCGACTAGGGTATTGACAAGCCAATGAGCCGCGATAAATCTCTGAGTGGGCTCGCGACTAGTACTTGCGACTGGACCAACCCACGACTTAGTCGCCAAAACAGGACAACACTGTTTTTGAAAATTTTGACATTTTTGTAAAAACAAAGTACTTTCCAAAAACAACTAAAAACACTCAAAAATCTTTTTGTGTTTGATCAAACAAAGATTGAGCATTTGAAAACACATATAATCAAGTACAATCACACAAATGAATATGGCATTCATTGAACATAGACTTGTGTTTTGTGTGTGGATATTAAAAATAAGATAGTCCTTAGTCCAATGTGAAGCTTCAATAATCAATTCAATCAAGGCATACACAATTAGCACTAGATAATGTGACCTATTTCAATTATAGAAACATGCATATATGACCTCCCACAAGAACTTGATTACATACTTTGAAGCTTTTCATTTGGCTCCATATTTAACATATCATTTGCACTTTTTGAGCAAAGAAAATCTCATTATGAGATAGACGCCTGAAATTTTTGATATTTCAATTTATGAGGTAGCCTTTGGCTTTTTGGGCATCAAACATTTTATTTTGGTCGCTTTCCCCTTTTTCCTAGTCAAATACTAGTATGTGCGTCAGGCTTTTGCAGCTCTATATCTCTTTTCATTTGAAAATTTACATTTAGAGAGCTCTTTTAAGCAAAAACAAAAATAAAGAGTGGGAAGATATATAGGCATGAGTCTATGCATGTCTCAAGATCATAAAAAACATTCACTAATCATTCATGACAAGGTTGAAGATTTATTTACAACAGTCACATAGATTTCAGAATTTCTCCCACAATGATACGAGTGCATAGAAGACAAGCTAAGCTCGTAGATGCACAAAGCCATTAGTACAAAGGTACAAGGTAAAATATGATTTGAGACAAAAGCTCAACAAAGTTGATCAAACTTTTTGGATTTTCTACTTTTTATGTGTTTTTGGATTTTTTGACACAAAAGAAAAAAGTTGATCAAAAACATAACAAAAAAATGTAAAGAAATTTCAAACCAAAGACAAATACACACGCAAAATAACAGCCTAAATATTAGCAAGAAGCACACAACCAAGCATATTCATAAACCATGGGAAGTATTGATGCATGGACATGTTGTAATGCTTAAGCATGAGAATTAGGACTATCAAACCTTCATGTGAAGCTTTCAAGGCAGTTGGTGAAGGCACCGATCATCTTCATCACGTCCGTCATTCCTGGATCATGGTTTTAACTTCTTGGTTACTCACCACCCCAAGACCTCTTGTCATTTCTTCTTCCTCATGACCAAGGTGCGCTTGCATTGTTGTCTGCTCTCAGCTTTTGACAGTTGGGTCTAATATGCCCTCGTAATCCACAATAGTGACACACATACTCTGTTCTAGGACTCCGTTGTGGTCTTGAGAGAGATCTTGCTCTGGTTTCGTGTCTGCCCACAGATTGATTTCGAGGCTTATTCACCATGCATTGCTCAATCACATTTTTCTTCTTAACCTTAACATTCTCAGGGATGGCCTCTTCTATAATCGGCTCTATGGCCTTCACAAATTTCATTTCTTTGGTAGCTTTGGCTGATGAGCTACTTCCTCCGGTAAATCCCAATCTGGACTTATCTGAGAAATATTTTTGGGATGAGATAACATTATCCAGCTTTCTAGATGAGACCCTTTCTATCTTGACTTGCGCTTGCACCACCTCATGCTCAAGGAATCTTACTTTGGTATAAGCTTCCGATAACTCGCCATTTAGTGTCTCAATCTCACATTAACCTCTTTATATTTGGCCAGTAGACTTTTGTAGTCCTCTTCAGCCCTTTTCATCTTCTTCACAGCTGCCTTTGCAACCCTTGCATACTCACTCGATTTCTCAAGGAGTGAAGTATAATTCTCTTGAAGACTAGCTGTATTTCTATCCTCTTCGGCATCTGATTCTTCAACAATCCCTAAGGATTCATCATCGCTATGTTCTCCAAGTTCTTGTACAAGTTGATTCAGGTCCTCCGAGGACTCCACATGAGCAATGGTCATGAATGCGGAGAAATTTCCTTCTCCATCACAGCTCTCTTCAGAATCAGAATTTGATGAGTCTGAATCACTTAAAGTAGTGGCATAAGCCTTTCCCTTTGACTTCAAATAATTGGGGCATTCCTTCTTAAAGTGCCCATGTTCGTTACATTCAAAACATGTAATTCCTTGTGAGGATTGGGAATCTTTACCCTATTTTCTTCTGAAATCATTCTTCTCTTTTCCGATGCTCTGAAATTTTCCTTTGTCACCAAATTTCCCACTATTCTTGAGCTTTAGGAATTTCCGAAAGTTCTTTACAAGGTACGCCACATCTTTATCTACTACATCCTCTTCCAAGGAGTCATGAGACACCATTCTCTCATCAATTGTCTTAAGAGCAAGGGATTTGCTCTTCTTCGCTGAAGGAAGGGACAACTCATATGTCTGTAGAGAACCCACTAGCTCTTGAACCTTGATTTCGTCAAGATCTTTGCTCTCTTCAATGGCTGTAACTTTGGGCTGGAAACTTTCTGGTAGTGACCGGAGGATCTTCCTTACAATCTTTGAGTCCTCCGTCTTTTCTCCCAAGTTAAATTTACCAATAACCACTTCATTCAATATGCTATAAAACGAATCAAAAGACTCATCCTCACTCATCTTTAACTCCTCAAAGCGAGTGGTCAAAATTTGAAGTTTGGTGTCCTTCACTTTCTTAGTCCCTTCATAGGCTGTCTCCAGAATTTCCCATGCTTCCTTAGCAATGGTGATATGAGAAATCTGGTGAAATTCTTCTGGAGAGACACCGCAGAAAATAGCATTCAATGCCTTGCTATTTGCATTTGCCATTGCAAGAGCAGCCTTATCCCAAGTAGACTTGGCAGCCTCTGGCCTTGTCCATCCTACTTCAACTGCATCCCACACAGCATCATCAATAGAACACAAAAACGCCCTCATACGGACCTTCCAAAATGCATAATTATTACCGTCAAAGAACGGTGGTACATTAAGAGATTGAGACCTATCCATCTCAAAGGGGTCAAGGATCACACTTAGGTAATTAAACCACAACAAGTGTACCCGCTCTGATACAAATTGAAAGTTCAAAATGGGTATATAATACCTTTGAACGTTTGGACCCCAAATACAAAATTACCAATTCAAGCTTTATATTAAACAATTAATGTGCGGAACATGACAACAAGCTTATAACAGAAATGATAACAAATCTAAGCCAAATATAAACACATCCACAGCAGTAAATATAAGGCAAAGATAAAGGGAAGGAAGATGCAAACACACAGACAACACACGATGTGTTATCGAAGAGGAAACCAAAGCCCTCGGCATAAAACCTTTCCGCCGCCCTCCAAGCGGTCAAATAATCCACTAAAGAATATAGTTGGGATACACGAACAGCAGAAGACCCTCCAAGCCTAATCTACCCAAGTACATAAGCCCTTCAAGCTTCTTGCTCCAACGAGGTTGCGCCAAACCTATTTCTTCTTTAGCTTACCGGATTTCGCTACTAGACCATAGTATCAATCAATGTAAATTGGTTCCTTCTTAACTGCTTCCCAACAGTACCTAATAGACTTTCTCACAGACGTGGGTGTGGTGATATAAGGATTTGGCTAAAGGCCTTTCAAGAGTATGACAACGGAGAGGAAGAGAGTAGGGGAATTTGTAGAGTCTCTAAGGTTAAGATTGTGGATGAATCAATATTGTATTTCTCTAGGGTTTCTCTCACAAAATTCTCTCTGGAAGTTCTATCAATATGGTGGGTATAAAGGTGTATATATAGTAGGGTGAGAAGGGAATGCAAAACGTCAGTTTTTGCCAAACAGGGCATTTTGGTGACTTGACCTCGCAACTGGGTTAAGTCGCGAGATCAAGCCGCAACATAACGACCTGGCCAGCCTGGGACTTTTGTCCTGTAGTGCGATAGCTGGCGCGACTCTTCAGCTTCTGGCATGCTTGGCACGTGTGCGAACATTTGGCGACTTGCAAGCTGCAACTTACCCGCAAGATCCAATCACAAGACTCTGTTTTTCTTGGACACTCTTGAGCTTTTCTTCACATCTTCTCACACACTACCCTTACAATTTTCCCACCTAAATACAGGGTTACTAAGTGCTAAATTACAAGCAAATTGGTCACGGAATAAAGCCAATAAGATGGTTGATTAAATTCAACCTTACAAAACATAAATTTGAGGCTCTGTTCCATTCAAACCAATTTCAACCTAAATTTTAACCTATATCAATCAAATAAAATTGAAACTTGAAAAAGATCAGAGAAGAAGTAGAGGTAGCGCCTTTCGTTTCTACCTGCCCTCGATTGCAAGTCTGAAGTAGGAGTCCTTTTTCTTTCAGGTTCTTCCCTGGTGCACTGGGCAATAGAGAAGAAATCCTAGTCTTTAGATTGGCTAGAAAGGATCTAACTGCTTCTTCTTTCCTCGTCGCAGCCTTAAATAATAATAGGCTAGTCAAAAGTCTCCTTTTGTCAAGTCTCCTACCGCCAGGTATTGAGATCAAAGCCCTTATTTACTGGTAAGGTGGGAAAGTATTGACTTGTCCAAAGTAGCATTACGAAAACCACTCCAACCCAGTTATCAAATGCCTAGAAAGGGGGCCAAAAAATAATCAATGCCCAGATGATAAAAACTCAAGAACAAAATAACTATGAATCAAAATTGACATCAGCCAGAGGAGTTGTGGCTGAGAAAAGGAGGGAGCTGCATTAAATGAGAGAGTTAAAGCAGAAGAAGGAGATAGGAGTGAGCTTGAAATAAAGAGAGTTTGATCAAGGGTTTTGTTAGAGTTGAGTTTGCGTTTGAGAGATAGGTTTGAGATACATGCGGCTGAAACCTACGGTTTGTAATTTGTATTTGGTGGAAAAAGAAAAAAAGATTTATTATTATTTATTTAAGTATTGGCTGAAACCTATAGTTTGTAATTTGTATTTGGTAGAAAAAAAAAAAGATTTATTATTATTTATTTAAGTATTGCTGACATGGAAAATTGTGGGAGTTTCACAAGCTTCGGTTTTATATATATACTAGTCGCTAACCTGTGCGATGCACGGATAGTTAAATAAAAGGACAATTAACTAACATCACATTAAGGTAAAAAAATTAGTGAGGGACTGATTTGCCCACCAAGAATTTAAAAGAAAAAAAGATTAATATAATAAAATCTAAGAAATTTAGAAATAGAAAATTGGGTTAATAATATGCATATTATAGACATTTTGCTAGTTAGCATTTAAAAAAAAATGGATCTATCATAATTAAATAAAATACAATGGGAATAAATATTTAACTTCTATACTTTTCTATAGTTTAGAAGTGTTGTCTAACATAGAATGTTATTGGGTTGTAAGAAAGGTTTTTATAAAATGTTAATACCATATATATATGCTTATATTGTCAATGTCTCACTGCAGGTGCATAGTTACTGAAACCTACAAAGTAATTTACAATTCTTAAATTAATAAAGCAAAATTCCCAAAAGTTATATATATACATACACTCAAAACTGATATAAACTACAAAGATGAAAACAAATCTTATTTAGTCGTATTAATAACAATATAAACAATTCAAAACATGGAATATTATCAAATTTATAACACATAATTCCATTATCTTTTACGTTGAATCCAAACAAATAATTAATTGAAATTAATCCAAACAAATAATTAATCAACCAAAAATCAAAGCTTTAATTAAAAAAACAAAAAATCACATGAACCCAAAATAAAAATTCTCAATAAAGAAAAAACATATAAGGTAAAGAATTAAGATCAACCTACTAAGACGCAAATACCAAAAACCCCAAAACTTAAACCTTCCAAATTTTATAGAATCCTCAAATTCTACTTCAAAACCAAAAAAAAAACCCTTCAAATTCAAAAAATTCATATATAATATACCAAATAAAAATTTACCACACTTTGGGTTGGAAGACATAGGTTGCAACTTTGATTTTTCTCCAAAAAATAGAGATGCTTCATTTGCCGTATACAATATAAAATAATTATTAGAAATTTCAACCAAAAAACCAAACCCACAAAAACACTATCAAAATATAGAGATTAACCTAAACA
Organism: Quercus gilva; assembly: GCA_023621385.1. Lineage (NCBI taxonomy): Eukaryota > Viridiplantae > Streptophyta > Magnoliopsida > Fagales > Fagaceae > Quercus > Quercus gilva. The sequence continues at coordinate 71,690,009 of CM042476.1, forward strand.
CTTAGAAGAAAATAAATTCTAAACATAGCAAAACAATAAGATAGAATGAAAATTTCAGACACATATGAAAGCAAATAAAAAAGACAAAACCTACGTTTTTTTTTTTTTTTTTTTTTTTAGTTGAGTCTCTCTCCTTATATTTTTAATTTTAAAGTGAAGTTAAGTTTAGGGTTTTGAGATGGTAATTGCTAGGGTTTTAAGGAGAGAATAGAGAGTCCTACCTGGAGTCTAAATAATATAAACAATTCAAAACATGGAACATTATCAAATTTATAACACCTAATTCCATTATCTTTTACGTTGAATCCAAACAAATAATTAATTGAAATTAATCCAAACAAATAATTAATCAACCAAAAATCAAAACTTTAATAAAAAAACAAAAAATCACATGAAACCAAATAAAAATTCTCAATAAAGCAAGAACATATAAAAATTTACCACATCTTGGGCTGGAAAACATAGGTTGCAGCTTTGATTTTTCTCCAAAAAATAGAGATGCTTCATCTGCCATATACAATATAAAATAATTATTAGAATTTCAACCCAAAAACCAAACCCATAAAAGCACTATCAAAATATAGAGATTAACCCAAATACTTAGAAGAAAATCAATTCTAAACATAATAAAACAATAAGATAGAATGAAAATTTCAAGCACATATGAAAGCAAATAAAAAAGACAAAACCTACGTTTTTTTTTTTTTTTTTTTTTTAGTGAGTCTCTCTCCTTCTTATTTTTTAATCTTAAAGTGAAGTTGAGTTTAGGGTTTTGAGATGGTAATTGCTAGGGTTTTAAGGAGAGAAGAGAGAGTCCTACCAGGAGTCTCTCTCTTTTTTTCTTAATCCTAAAGTTTTTTTTTTTTTTTTTGGATATTATTATTTTGGTATTTTTATGCAAAAAACGTTATTTTAGGTCTAGGTGATTTATTTCCTTGTTTTTAGGTTCTTTTAATGTTTTTTTAGGTCAAATTTGGTTCCTATTATGGTTAGGTATTAATTAGGACTTATTTTATAATATATTTTCTTGTCCATCAAGTTTTATGGAGCCCTTAAAAAGGCCTCCAAGTTTGTATACGTTTTTCAATATTATTGATATTAATAAAAATTCAAACTTTTGTCTATTGTTTTTCTGGTGGATTCTATATAAGATATAAAACCTAAAATAAAAAGAATCTAAAATAAAAAGAAAAAGAAAATAGTGATGATGTGGAAAATTGTGAGAGCTTCAAAAGCTTCGGTTTTATATATATATATATATAGACTAGTTGCTAACCCGTGCAATGCACGGAAGAGTTGAACAAAAGTTGTAAATTTTCACTTATAAAAGTTACAACTTAAGAGGAAAATAAAATACTAAGACCAAAAGTGAAACTCTAACACCAATAATATGCTGTGTAGTCTCAACCTTTAGATATATAAAATGACATTGTTAGGGAGCGAAGACAAATAAATGTATCAAATATTGAGTAAAAAATTGCTTTAGTCATCTGGCTTAAATAGTAAAACTATTTATAAAAAAAAAAAAAAAATTCATTTGGATACTTTTAAGCCAATAAACAAACCAAACCCTCGTCATGCACACAAATGTGAGAAATTTGGAAAGAATAGATGTTGAAATATATAAATGTAAAAAAGAAGAAGAGGCAACAATTGAAAGGAAAAAAAGAGTATTAATCGAGTAAAAATGCAAATTGATCATATAAATGAAAAAAATAAATAAATAAAGGGTGAGGCATTAAATTCAAGCTGAAGATGGGCTACTAATAACATATTTCATAATTTAAATTCAAATTCAAATCTATAAAGATGTATTTCATGCCTCTTAGCTGACCTTTTCTTTACATACCAACAATAAAAAAAATAAAACAAAGTTATAAATCAAAGTTTACAATTATTTTATGCAATATTATTATTTGTAATAGATTAATGGTGAAATATGTCTGGTATTCCATAGCAAAAATGATTCTCATCAGGATTTGAAAAACAAATAAACTAACAAAAAATATTCAAAAGATTTTCTTTCCTTTTCAAATTAGTGGTGAAAGGAAAAATAAAACTACAGCTCCCTAATCTTTAATCTCTCTCTATATATATTAGTATTATTGTAAGGTTGAAATTTATCAACCATCTTGTTGGCTTTATTCCATGCCAATTTGCTTGTAATTTAAGAACTTAGTGACCCTGTATTTAGGTGGGATTATTGTAAGGGTAGTGTGTGAGAAGATGTGAAGAAAAGCTCAAGTATGTGCAAGAAAGCAGGGTTTTGTGGCTAGGACTCGCGGCTGACTCGCGACTGGCAAGCCGCCAACTGCAGGCACATGAGATGCACACATGGGGAGCTGAAAGGTCGTGCCAGCTGTCGCACTACAGGGCAAAAATCCCAGGCTGGCCAGGCCGTTACGTCGCGACTTGAACTCGCGACTTGGACAAGTTGCGAGGTCAAGCCGCCAATCAGCCCAGTTTGGCAAAAACTGTCTCTTCGTATTCCAAACACACACCACTATATATAGACCCTTATACCCACCATATTGAGAGAGCTTCTAGAAAGAAAAATTGAGAGAGAAACCCTAGAGAAAAACAAGATTGCCTCATCCCCAATCTTCACTAAGAGACTCCTCAAATTCCTCTACTCTCTTCCTCTCCATTGATACATCCTTGAGAGGTTATTGACCAAATCCTTTTCTCACCACACCCACGTTTGTGAGAAGGTCTTTTGGTGCTAAGGGAAGCAGTTTGGAAGGGACCAATGGTTATTGGTTGATGCTATGGGCTATAGCGGAATCCGGTAAGCTAGAGAAGAAATAGGTTCAGCGCAACCTCGTTGGAGCAAGAAGCTTGGAGGGCTTAGGTACTTGGGTAGATTAGGCTTGGAGGGTCTATTGCTGTTCATGTATCCCAACTATATTTTCTAGTGGATTATTGACCGCTTAGAGGGCGATGGAGAGGTTTTACGCCGAGGGCTTCGGTTTCCTCTTCGATAACACATCGTGTGTTGTCCATGTGTTTGCATCTTCCTTCCCTTTATCTTTACCATTTATTTTCTGTTGTGGATGTGTTTATATTTGGCTTAGATTATTTATCAATTCTGTGTTTGGCTTATATTTATGTTCCGCACATCAATTGTTTGATAATAAGCTTGAATTGATATTTTGTAATTTGGGGGTCAAAACGTTCAAGGGTGTTTCATACCCATATTGAACTTTCAATTATATATATACCTACCAGTCCTTTATTGAGGCATTACCTTAAAAAAAAATCATCAACATTGTGTTGACACCCCATTTTGCAACCCGCATTTAACCTCACATGGAGGGTAAAAGGGTACTTTCACCTCAGAAATATGCATCTTGATTCTGGTCATTAGATCCTTAATCTCATTTCACCAAAATGATCTTGATGTTGTAACGATCAAATCAACTGGTCGTAAGCCCTAATCGGACCACCAGATTAAAAGTTATCATCAAATCAATTTTTAATGGCTGAGATGCATTATCACAAATTGAGTCCGACTATATGTGATTATGAACAATTGATTTCGATTGGTTATAAGTGTAATCGATTGGAGATCAATGATATGTCATAATTTGATTGGTTAGGACTACATTTTACGGTGAGGTTGCATATACCTAATTAATTAGATAAACATTAATTATTCAAGGAATAATTTGTGCAATTATCTTTTAATTAGAGTAAATTTGGAACCAATTAAGTCTGAAATGAGAGTAATTGGAGCCATTTAATGTTAATTGGGAGCTAATTTGGGACCTATTAATATTAATTGTGCTGAAACCATTTTCTAACAAATGACCTCTGCTTACCTTTTCATCAATATCTCTCAAAACATTTTAAATCTGTGAATGAGGTTAATTTCCCCAGAAACTAGACATCCGGGGCTTCAATTTGAGCACAAGAACAAGGCAATTCCGGTCAGAATTGAGTCAGATATGATTTTTCGAAGTTGGCTCTACAAGCTGTTACAGCAGCTACGGAAAAACCGAATTTTGACTTGTTCCTCACTCCTACCAATCTTCCCATTTAATGCACCAGATTTTCCCCAAGGCTAAAATGAGGTCTAAGTTCATGATTCTTTGTCAACCCTCATTAAATGGCCTTCCATTCATATTTCCTCCACCACTACTATATAAACCCTCCCTCTCATTCATTCCAAGGCACAAAAAAAACTCCTCTCTTCTCTTCTCTAGAGTTCTAGTGAAGTAGAGTAGTCTTGTCATATCTTAGTCTTCCTGAGACTCAAGGTATTGAGTGAGACTCACTCTCCCTCTCCTAGTTCTTCTTTTTTCCTCCTCCCTTAGGACCTCTACCAAGAGTCTCCTCCTCCACCATAGGGATCTTGCATGAAGGTATACTCCATTTCCCTAATTGTTTTTTGGTGTTGCCATGATGAGAGTTTAAGATTAAAGCATGATAATAATAATTTGAATTGCTTTGAATATGTTTGAATGTTCTTATATGTTTTTTACATGTTCTTAGTTGTTTATCACATGTTCATGCATATCACTAATTTTGATCTTAAATCCACATTAAAAATATGAAAAACATGTTTGTTTCATAATTCTTTCAAATTCTTGAATCTAGGATATCACCATACACACACATTCACTAGAATTTATTTTTTAATCCAAATACAATACTTAATAAATTGAATTAGGGTTCATCACATGCACACACATTAAATTCAACATGCAAATTGATTGACATATTGGATGATATGATATGAATGTTAGCCACCATAGTCTAGAAGACCGGTTTCACCGGGCAAGGTGGGTGCCTAACACCTTCCCACCTTGTAACATAGCCTCCGAACTTAGATCAAGGGTTAGTAGAACAAATGCTTATCCATGTAATTTTCAATTTCTAGATTGTAACTAGGAAACAAAGCTATGTACTTTATTTTAGATTGTATCTAGGACCAAAGCCATGTAATTTCCTATAATCAATGTAAATTCAATTTCAAATTAATAAAATGAGGAATTTTTCAGTATTGGTTTTCTTATTTATTCCAATAATTAAATAAGTGGCGACTTCATTGTAAAACCCTTAATCTAAAGGGGAAAATATAACTAGTCGAACCTCTATTTTGAGAGGCAATAACACGACTCTACCCATTCACATGGGTTTGGCCCAACACTTCTAAAAACAGGCCGGGGGCGTGGTCTCTCACAATAGCGACTCCGCTGGGGATATTGAGGGCTAAGCTTCAATTAGGTTATGGTGGCTAACCATGTCATTGTTTGTTTATTGCTTTTTGTATATAATATGTCTAATATGTCATTATTTTGCATGTCATGCATCATTTGCTTTAATGAAATTAATTTTATTTGTGTGCTAGCCTGGAAGCTCGGTAGTATTAGCCGTGGATTGTGGTCTTCCTGAGACTCACATACCCAGTGATGAACCTACCACCCACCGCGACAAGGATCATCATGGTTATGTCATGATGGTTCATAGGGACAAACTGTACCGTTCGGACCAACGCGGTGCTCCTAGCGTCACAAGTTGTGGAGACCTTTAACCTACCTTCTATCCATGTTGTAATGACCCATAGAACCTACCTTTAGGTCGGTCCAAAAAAATTGCATTGCATTATGCATGTGTTTGGCCGTTGTTTGAATCATGATGAGCCCAAGTCCAATGCTTGAGCCCATCATAATTGTTTGAACCATGTATGCTATGAATGAACTTAAGCTCAAAGCCTATGATTGAACTCTACTTGGTATTGAAGCCCAAAATTGTTTCTTGAATGAGTCTAAGCCCAACACTTGAGCCCATTGAAGGTGCATAGACATAAGCAACATCAAAGGCCAAAAGCTCACAAGATGCATGCCTTCCAAGTGCAAGCCCATTTCATCATAATCAAGGTTCAAGCACACCAAGCCTCAAGCATCCTAAATGGACCAAGAAGAAGCAAGTGGCCCAACTTTGCCTCACTCCACATTTGGTTTGCAGCATCATGGTTAAGCTTAAAGTTTGTTAGTTTATTCCATGTTTCTATGTTTCTTTGAATTCTAAAAATCCATGTAGCATTTGATGTACTTTGTTCATGTATATATTTTTAAAAAAAAATTCAAATTTTTTTTTCAAGATTTCAAAATATTTCCCAAAAATAGAGAAAAATTTTCAAATAAAAAAAAAGTCTTTGGACTAGGGGCATTGACCCCTTAAGTCATTTAAAAAAAAATTCTTTGAACTAGGACCATTGAACTTCCTAGTGACTTTTTCAAAAAGACTCAATTTTTTCTTTCAAGATTAAAAAAAAAAAAAAAAAAAAAAGAGAGAGAGAGAAGAAGAAGAAGAAGTCTCCTTTTCAAAATGGTACATAAGGATCCCTTGGACAAAACATTTTTCTAAATTGTGATGTTTAAAGGCTTGAACAATCAACTTGTACTGAGAAAGGATTAATTTCATTTGATCCATGTACACACTTTTGCTAAATTACTTTGAATAAAAGAATAAATGATCTTACAAGGCAACCAAAGAAAATCTATCCATTGGAAAATTCAAAAAGCTCATGCATTCATTCCAAATTTCTGAAAACTTTTGTGTCTCCAATAGAGCATTCATACTTTTTCTTTTAAGAGGAATTTATTAAAAGAGCTCAAGTCACTGTGCCTACAAGTAAGCATTACTAGGGATAGGAGGCCGTCTTTGGTAAAACAAGATTATACCTTAATACCTAGAATGATCATTATCTATTGCTAGCCCATTTGAGCCTTTAAACACTTGGCCTCTTTTTCGCATGAACCCACTAAAATCTAAACGTAGGGTGGGAAAATTCAAAGTTTGCACGCTTAAATCTCATGTTGATGAGGAGTCGACCATGTAGCTTTAAAGCTAATTGATAAAGCTCTCCTAGAAGACATGAAAGACAAGTAGAGAATTCATTAAGCTAAAGACAAGAGATCATCAAAGAAAAAGGATTTTTCACTCAATCAAGGAAAGAGAAATGAAATTCCATCAATGTGAGAGAAAACAAAATGTGCATCAAGTTTGAAGAACCTAAAATTCATCATGCCAAGAAGAGTAGAAGGTTCATCCAAAAGAAAGTTCATCCAAAAAAAAGAGAAAAGATTCATCAAGCACAGAAAGGTGCAAGTGCATTGAGGCAATAAAGAAGTCTAGAGAGTCCATCAAAATGACCGAAGATCATTAAGTTGAGAAATACAAGAAGGGCAAAAGGTCCCCAAAAGTTCATTCAATCAAGAGATGAAAGACCAAAAAAAAAAAGCCCGCTAGGCTGAAAACCCAAAAGGGCAGTCTAGGCAAAAGCTAGGGCCCAAAAAAAAGAAAAAAAAAAAAAAAAAAGCCCGCTAGTTTAAAAACCCAAAAGGATGGTCTAGGCAAAAGTTAGGGCCAAAAAAAAAAAAAAAAAGAAGGGAAAATCCTAACAAATTGAAAACTTGAAGATGTAACCTAAAAAGAAAAGGATTTTACAAGATGAAAGTCTAGAGGTATGATTCAAGGGAATGAGCATAAAAACAAACGTTGATACAGGTGATCAATGGAGACTAGTGAGAAGATGGCAAAGAAGAAATGGGAAAACTCCTCCAATATTTGATTTTTGAGTAATGCATACTTGGGGGAACATCATAGGGAATTTTGAGCCTTTTTATATCATTCATTTCATAACCTAAACCTGGCCTACATTACAACCCATGAATAAGACCTCCTTGAAGTCTTGCTAATTGTAGGTGCATCTTAAACTCTAACAATATTTTTCTCTTGAATTAAAAAGGAAAAGTGCTAAAAATTGTCAAAACCCCACAAGATGATATGTCCGAGGACAAAATTCCTCAAATTCTCAAACCCTCAAAATGACTCAAAAGAACTTCCAAACCTGAAGCATTCACCTTGTTTGCACCCAACAATGTGATTTATTTCATTTCTTGATTGTCTTTGGAGACTTAATCTGACGATGTTCAAAAGGATGAAGCAAATTTGATTACATGAGTTTATTGATCTTGATCCTTCCCAATCAAAGAGATTTGTTTGATTCTTAAATACTTTGACTTGCTAAAATGGTTGTTCAAAGGATCACCTCTTGTTCAAAAAAAAAAAAAAAAGATCAATCTTTTTCAAAATCTAGTTCTCTTGAACTACGTCTTGACCTGATCCTCTACGAGAGAGGTACGTAGGTAGCCTTTCAAAGGCCCGGTCCCAATCACCCAAACAACCTTAGAGAACAAAGTCAAAACAATGTGACAAAATTGTTTGGACGCATGTTAGGCTAAGCTCATTTGTTTTGCATCAAGCATTCTCAAACTTAGGGCATTGGCCTATTTATATTGTGTGCAGATTTGTTCTTATTGCATGAAAGCATGTTTTCATTTGAGGCACCAATCCATTTTTTTGGCAAGCATGTCCACACTAGGGGCATTGGCCAAAAATGTTTTCTTGATAATTGGTTTCTAACAAGATAGAGAAAGAAAGCCATTTTTGCAGGATTCAAGGATAATGGACCATGATCTTCTTTCATGTTCCCCAATGGTCACAACATCAAATGAATTCAGTTTCAATCTAAGCATGGAATATGCCCCAAACTAGGGGCATTGGGTAAGTACTTCCAATTCATTTCAATGAATAAATCCATTGCTAATTGAAATTATATTTTTGTAGGAATTAAACAAGGACTTATCTAGCAATCCGCATCAACTTCCAGCCAAAGTTGTTTTCATTCAAAGGATAGGTTTTTCAAAAAAAAAAAAAAAAAGACAGAAGACAAAATTTTCAAAAAAAAGGCCTTGGGACTAGGGGCATTAGGCTCGTACTTCTTAGGTTGCTTTCCAAAAATAAAAAATCAAAATTCATTAATCAAAATTTTCAAAAAAAAATAAAAAAATCATCAGTCAAAATTTTCAATTCTTTGAAAAAATTCAAGATTTCCAAATTTTTCAAAAAAAAAAAAAATCATCAATCAAAATTTTCAATTCCTTGAAAAAATTCTAGATTTCCAAAATTTTCAAAAAAAAAAAAAAAATTCATCAATTAAAATTTTCAATTCCTTCAAAAAATTCAAGATTTCCAAATTCTTTTAAAACAAAATTCATCAATCAAATTCCTTCAAAAAATTCAGGATTTCCAAATTTAAAAAAAAAAAAAATCTTCATTAAATTCTTCTTTAGGAACAGAAAGCTATGATCATCTTCCATATTCTCCAGTGGTGCAACATCAAGTCAAATGTCCACCCTCAGCATTCATCAAAGCATAGAATATGTCCTAAACTAGGGGCATTCACCAAGTATGCCGAATTCTTTTCAATGAATGACTCTGTTACTAATTGAAAATATTTATTTTGTAGGTACTAGGATAAAAGGCCCACACAGATCGGCATGAGCCAAAGCCCCAAAAATCCTAGGTCTCTAAAAACATGAACCAGGATCCAGAACCTTTGGTCTTCTGAAAACATGAGCCAAAGCCCAAAAAACACTTGGTCCTCTGAAAACATGAGCCAAGCCCCAAAAATCCTAGGTCTCTAAAAACATGAACCAGGATCCAAAACCTTTGGTCCTCTGAAAACATGAGCCAAAGCCCAAAAAAAAAAAAAAAAACCCTTGGTCCTCTGAAAACATGAGCCAAGACCCAAAAATCCTAGGTCTCTGAAAACATGAACCAGGATCCAGAACCTTTGGTCCTTTGAAAACATGAGCCAAAGCCCAAAAAAAAAAAACCCCTTGGTCCTCTGAAAACATGAGCCAAGATCCAAAAATCCTAGGTCTCTGAAAACATGAACCAGGATCCAGAACCTTCAGTCCTCTGAAAACATGAGTCAAAGACCCAAAAACCCTTGGTCCTCTAAAAACATAAGCCAAGATTCAAAAATCCTAGATCTCTGAAAACATGAGTCTCTAAAAACATAAGCCAGGATCCAGAACCTTTGGTCCTCTAAAAACATGAGCCAAAACCCAAAAAACCCTTGGTCCTCTAAAAACATGAGCCAAGATCCAAAAATCCTAGGTCTCTGAAAACATGAACCAGGATCCAGAACCTTTGGTCCTCTGAAAACATGAGCCGAAGCCTCAAAAACCCTTGGTCCTCTGAAAAACATGAGCCAAGATCCAAAAATCCTAAGTCTCTAAAAACATGAACCAGGATCCAGAATCCTTGGTCCTCTGAAAACATGAGCCAAAGCCCCAAAAACCCTTGGTCCTCTGAGAAACATGAGCCAAGATCCAAAAATCCTAGGTCTCTGAAAACATGAGCCAAAGCCCCAAAAACCTTGGTCCTCTGAAAACATGAGCCAAGATTCAAAAATCCTAGGTCTCTGAAAACATGAGCCAGGATCCAAAACCGTTGGTCCTCTGAAAACATGAGCCAAGATCCAAAAATCTTAGGTCTCTGAAAACATGAGCCAGGATTTAGAACCTTTGGTCCTCTGAAAACATGAGCCAAAGCCCAAAAAACCCTTGGTCCTCTGAAAACATGAGTCAAGACCCAAAAAATCCTAGGCCTCTGAAAACATGAACTAGGATCCAGAACCTTTAGTCCTCTGAAAACATGAGACAAAGCCCCAAAAACCCTTGGTCCTCTGAAAACATGAGCCAATATCCAAAAATCCTAGGTCTCTGAAAACATGAATCAAGATCTAGAACCTTTGGTCCTCTAAAAACATGAGCCAAGATCCAAAAATCCTAGGTCTCTGAAAACATGAGCCAGGATCCAGAACCTTTGGTCCTCTTAAAACATGAGCCAAAGCCCCAAAAAAAAAAAAAAAAAAAAAAAAACCTTTGCCAAGATCCAAAAATCCTAGATCCTCTGAAAACATGAGCCAGGATCCTTGGTCCTCCATTTTTTTTGACCTCAGGTAAGCATGTCTTGTACTTATCCAAAAAAAAAAAAAATTTGCATGTATGAACTACGTTTGGACCTGATCCTCCCACCAAGAGGTACGTAGGCAATCTCCCTCGAGATTCGGTCCACATTTTGATCCACAACATGGCCATCTACATTTTTATCTACATGCATCATACATTCACCACGGTTAAATACTAATTGCAAAGTTAGGTTTCTCTTTCATACATTGACATTCGCTTTTCAAGCTCTGCCAATGAAGGACATTCTGTTGACACCCCATTTTGCAACCTGCATTTAATCTCACATGGAGGGTAAAAGGATACTTTCACCTCAGAAATATGCATCTTGATTCTGGTCATTAGATCCTTAATCTCATTTCACCAAAATGATCTTGATGTTGTAACGATCAAATCAACTGGTCATAAGCCCTAATTGGACCACCGGATTAAAAGTTATCATCAAATCATGTTTTAATGGCTGAGATGCATTATCACAAATTGAGTCCGACTATACGTGATTATGAACAATTGATTTCGATTGGTTATAAGTGTAATCGATTGGAGATCAATGATGTGTCATAATTTGATTGGTTAGGACTACATTTTATGGTGAGGTTGCATACACCTAATTAATTAGATAGTTAAACATTAATTATTCAATGAGTAATTTGTGCAATTATCTTTTAATTAGAGTAAATTTGGAACCAATTAAGTCTGAAATGAGAGTAATTGGAGCCATTTAATGTTAATTGGGAGCTAATTTGGGACCTATTAATATTAATTGTGCTGAAACCATATTCTAACAAATGACCTCTGCTCACCTTTTCATCAATATCTCTCAGAATATTTTGAATCTGTGAATGAGGTTAATTTCCTCAGAAACTAGACATCCGGGGCTTCAATTTGAGCACAAGAACAAGGCAATTCCGATCAGAATTGAGTTAGATATGATTTTTCGAAATTGGCTCTACAAGTTGTTACAGCAGCTACGGGAAAACCGAATTTTGACTTGTTCCTCACTCCTACCAATCTTCCCATTTAATGCACCAGATTTTCCCCAAGGCTAAAATGAGGTCTAGGTTCATGATTCTTTGTCAACCCTCATTAAATGGCCTTCCATTCATATTTCCTCCACCACTACTATATAAACCCTCCCTCTCATTCATTCCAAGGCACAAAAAAACGCCCTCTCTTCTCTTCTCTAGAGTTCTAGTGAAGTAGAGTAGTCTTGTCATATCTTGGTCTTCCTGAGACTCAAGGTATTGAGTGAGACTCACTCTCCCTCTCCTAGTTCTTCTTTTTTCCTCCTCCCTTAGGACCTCTACCAAGAGTCTCCTCCTCCACCATATGGATCTTGCATGAATGTATACTCCCTTTTCCTAATTTTTTTTTGGTGTTGCCATGATGAGAGTTTAAGATTAAAGCATGATAATAATCATTTGAATTGCTTTGAATATGTTTGAATGTTCTTATATGTTCTTTACATGTTCTTAGTTGTTCATCACATGTTCATGCATATCACTAGTTTTGATCTTAAATCCATATCAAAAATATGAAAAACATGTTTGTTTCATAATTCTTTCAAATTCTTGAATCTAGAATATCACCATACGCACACATTCACTAGAATTTATTTTTTAATCCAAATACAATACTTAATAAATTGAATTAGGGTTCATCACATGCACACACATTAAATTCAACATGCAAATTGATTGATATATTGGATGATATGATATGAATGTTGGCCACCATAGTCTAGAAGACCGGTTTCACTAGGTAAGGTGGGTGCCTAACACCTTCCCACCTTGTAACATAGCCTCCGAACTTAGATCAAGGGTTAGTAGAACAAATGCTTATCCATGTAATTTTCAATTTCTAGATTGTAACTAGGAAACAAAGCTATGTACTTTATTTTAGATTGTATCTAGGACCAAAGCCATGTAATTTCCTATAATCAATGTAAATTCAATTTCAAATTAATAAAATGAGGAATTTTTCAGTATTGGTTTTCTTATTTATTCCAATAATTAAATAAGTGGCGACTCCATTGTAAAACCCTTAATCTAAAGGGGAAAATATAACTAGTCGAACCTCCATTTTGAGAGGCAATAACACGACACCACCCATTCACGCAAGTTTGGCCTAACATCCTAAAAAAGGGAGGCCGGGGGTGCGGTCTCTCACATATTGCTAATCAATGCAATAAACTCCAATATGCAAGAGAGCAGGGAAAACCGATTAAAAAAAAAAAAAAATTCTAACTAGACCCCTTTGATAATTCATTCCCAACACAAGCTAACACGTATTAAAAAAAACAAAAGGGTGGAAAATTTTTATTACCTTCAGCCTTGCAATAGGTTGCTCTCTAAGAAGCTTCAACATTGTAAATCGCCAAGCAACGATGGCTAGCATGAAAACCACCTTTCTACTTGCTCTTATTTTCCTTCTTTTGCAAACTGAGTTTATTTCACTTGAAGCTATATGGTCCAATTCTAGTGTTGGCAACTCCACTGTGGGTTGCATTGACATGGAAAGGGAAGCCCTTCTTAAATTTAACGAAGGTCTTGATGATCCTTTAAGAACTCTTTCCTCCTGGGTTGGCGAAGATTGCTGCAACTGGTTAGGAGTAGGCTGTAGCAATCGAACAGGTAACATCATAAAACTCGACATCAATGGCCAACTCGACACCGGTGTTTTATCTCCTTCTTTGCTTGAATTAAAATATCTAAATTACTCGGACCTACGCCACAACTATTTCCAAGAAATTCCCATCCCAAATTTCATTGGTTCTCTCAATAAGTTGACTTACCTTAATCTCTCCTATACATACTTTGCTGGAACGATCCCTCCTCATCTTGGGAATCTTTCTAACTTACTTTACCGTAAGATTATAAGTCAAATAAAAAGAAGTTGTATTAGGTTTAGGGTTAGTGCCGTGGAGGAATAATTCAAATTTATTATTTTATAGAGTCTAAAATGAAGTAGGAAATACATTAAAGTAAAAAACCTAAAATAAAAAGGAAAAGAAAATAGTGATGATGTGGAAAATAATAATAATAATAATAATAAATTTCTACCATTTATACTTTAAATTTTAAAATATAAACTACCCTAAAGAAATAAGTAAAACATACTATATTAAAAAAGAAAAAAAGAAAAAAAAAAAAAAAGGTAAACTACATTTCTTTTTTTGAAGGCAGGTAAACTACATATTTGGTTCCTATTATTTACACTATATTTTAATTCGATTCCTAATCTTTCAATTATATCAATTTAATCTTTAACCTTTTAGTGTCATGTCATTTTAGTCTATATTGTTATCTCTTCGATAGAAATTGCTGACGTGAAAATATTTTATAGTGAATTGAAATTCAATTTTTCCGTATAGTTATCCCTTTTAATTTTAAAAAGAAACTCATCCACCAAATCTATTTTAAAATTTCTCATACACTTCCACTTGGTTATGGACCTTAACAAATTAATTCAAGTTAAATATGTTGTTTTTCCTTCAATCTATTTTATTTGAAGCCATTCTTCATCTCAAAGCATTTCGTCCATGTTTTAAATTTCGAATAATTTTTAATAATAAAATGCTTATTCTTAGTTTCTTATGGCAATAAATCTCTAATAATGTCTCCATCTCTCCACTTATTATACTCCTGGTTATTTTATAATTTTCCCAGCATTCCTAACGGATCACGTGCCAAAAAAAAAAAATTTATTGTAGCAAATATAATTTTGTTGTCTTCATTTGAGGAGTGTTTTTTCAATATTTAAAGGTCATGATTGGGAATTCAATAACCCTAATTTGTACTAACTTCTGCAAAAATAAAAGAAGAGTCGCCATTGATCTCCCTCTTCATTCACTCTTTGCGAATGAATCATCCTAAATATAATAAGTAGTATAATAAATAATTGCATACCACTTGTGAAATACAAATACTACTTTCATATTCAACGCGATTATGTTAACTGAGCATAAAGACGTCATTGCGATGATGTCATGTTCTTATGTATAAGATCCAAGGAACATGGAGCCCTAAATATAATTGTTTCACCTTAAATAAGTAATTGTTAATAAGGTCATGTTAATGGATGTTCTTAAGGCAATTATTAATAAACCCTAATAGGAAGATTTTGATATCACTTTTGATGAACCAGAAATTTATCGTTGTCATTATACGCAGATCGTCATTCACTCAGAGAAGACGTTATGCATTTATTATGTTCATTGATGACAAAACGTAATTGACGAAGCGAAGGTCAGAGAATGAGCTGTGACCTCCAGAAAAAGATTTTGTAACGCATTAGCCGTTGAGCATAAACGCAGCGCATCGTTGCCCATTAATGAGGCATACAACTATAAAAGAGAAGATAATAGAAGCTAGTGAATGTTGTTAGGTTCTAAATGTTTAGGTTAAATTTTTAGATTTCTATTTTTATGTATGTTGGCAAACTAAGATCAAAACATATCTTAATTATGTATTAGACATTACTCATGATAGTCCAAGTTAGAATTCAAGAATAGTCAAGCTGCAAAAAGGAGAATTTACTTTTAGTGAGGTTCGACTGATCGAAATTAAGCCTTGACCGATCGAAAATCGCAAACATGATTTTTCTGCAAAATTCTATTTCAGTCCAAACACTACAAAAACATTTAGGGTTTCAAGTTAAACATATCTTGGTATAAAAGAAAAATCCTAACTACATTTTAAATGTTCTGAAAAGTCTTAAGATTTACTTCTATAAGACCTAAGAGGTTTTGTACCTTCTAACTCAACAAGCATCTACCAAATCGAGAGATCTACAATCAAGAAGTGGTAGAATTAAGTTGCTGCAAAAGATCAACTACTGACGGTGATTTGAAACATTTGAGTGGGATCTCAAAGTCATAAGCGTGTGAGCTTGTGTTCTGCAAATCCAAGTGTAGGGTCTAGGTTTGAGCATTTCTGCTATTGGATGAATGAACTCAGGCCTAACTAGCCCAATACAATAAATATATAAAGAATGGGTTTAAGAACTAGGCCTTAGTGAGTATTACAACAACTAGACATGGTTACAAATAAATTGAATAGCTAGGACGTGGACTAAAGTGTGAAATTTTATTCCTCGGCCCTCCCCTGAGGAACTTATAGTTCTTATTATTTCTTCAGCTCTTTGTTACAAAGGTTTCAAGGATCATACAATATTCTCTGCTTTCCCTTTTTCTCCCCTCCTTTTTCTGGAGGACTTCTTACATTATATACCCCCTTTCAGTCGATCTTGGCCCTCCATTTGTTGATCGTGCAGGTCACTACTCGAGTGCTTGTCCTATCAACCGCCTTCCAAAACCTTTTATGGGTTGCAGCAACTAAGGCAGCATTGTTCAGGGGTCATTTCCTCATTAATGCGGCCAGAATGTTAGTTGTGGGCATTTAATGCAGAGGTGACAGTTTCTCCTTGAATTACTCCTCCACCATGCTCCCATGGCTGACCCATTGTGCTTGTTCTATTTCTTGGGATGCTCTGGGAGGATGCCTTTGATGGCGTGCCGCTCTTCCCTTCTATGATCTTGGTTGGCCGAAGATAGGATTGTCCTTGGCAATGTTTCTTGGTAATTTGGACTTCTAATGTTCATCCTCGAACATTCTCTCCTCCTCGGCATGGGCCTTGGGCTTAGTATGGAATGGGCCGGGATTGCCAAATTTTTTGACCCCACAATAGCCCCTCAAAATCCTACTGTCCAGATCCTCGGATGGAGAGGAGGATTTTGATGTCCTCGAGCCTTCGTCATGGCTTAAGTCTTGTCCTCCGTCAGTGCCAGGGTCTTTTCATCTGTCCAAGGCACGTTCTTGATGCTTTGGTATACGGGGCGCCCCCTCATTAAATTCTCATTTGAACCGTTTGAACTGTTTTGTCTCTTTACTTTTTCATTCAAGAGTTCTTGCACACATATCCTGAGTTCGATCAAATCTCCAACCAAACTCATGTCTCTTTTCAGCATAACAAGCCTGTCCGAGGAGCTTTTCCTCATTTTTGTAAATTTTCTTCTCTCTCTCTAACTCACATTTTCTCTTTTCTAAGATTCTCTTCCTCTTATTCCTCTTTTTCTTTCGTCCTTCCCCGAATCTTTTAACTGCTCGAGGGATGGGTAGGTTTAGAAAGTTGGTTAAGTCTAAAGAGGCAATGGAGAAATTCATCGCCGATTATAGGATACCAATAACATAGGTCTGAGATACTGTGAGGTAGGGGAATGGCATTTTAGGAGGCTAGAGGGTGAAGTAGTGATTCCCATAATCGCCTTCAGAGAAGGTGGTATGAGAATCCCTATGGGGCTGATGATAAGGGACTACCTTAGGTATTTTCGATTATCTCCCACTCAGTGCGCCACCAACATGTTTAGGATCCTAGGTTGTGTGGATGTCCTAAATGAGAAAATGGGGTTGAGGTCAACCCACCATGATGTGAACTAGTGCTACAACCTTCAACACCTAAAAGGTAAATCCTATTATATGAAGACGAGGGACAATAAGGTTCGGCTTATTCAGTGCCTCCCTGAGTCTAGCAAGGAGTTAAATAAGGACTTTCTCATTGTGTCCGGGGAGTGGCACGATGGCCTTCATTGTTCGACAAAGGAGGGGGCACCAAGTGGGGCATTCAGAGTAGGAGAGGGTTGATCTTTCGTGATATCACAGTTTGCATTGTTCGGTTGTTAATATGAATGTGCTTTCTTTTTTACAGATCCACACACCTTCAAATGACACTTTCACTTGGTCAATTGGGAAGATTTGGAAACCATCCTTAGGGCGGAGGTCTTTGTGAACGAAGCTAACAACCAAGTTAGAGCTACTCACAAGATTCTCGGGTACGATCCAATCCAGAAATCATTCTCGACTCCGAAATACGTGATCAGAGCCAAAGATCCTCGGCTTCACAGGATCACCGTAGCAGAACACGGGTTCTTGCTTCCTGAAGGATCTCCTATCCCAGAAAACGTTCTGTTGGCAGGCCCTTCTTCATTCCATCAAGCTGTAGAGGCCAAGGGAGGGAGACTAGAAAGAGAAGAAGAAGTTGCTGATTTGGATCCATCCGAGGACGAATTTGGTGTATACAACCAAGTTAATCTATCTGAGGATCCTTCTGATGACTTGGGTGACCCTAATTTGACTGAAGCGGACCTCCTATTAGTAGGGACTTCTCCTCAGGCCGAGATGGGTTTCAAGAGACAACCTCAAACCAGCCTACTCGACCTAATTGAGGGCCAACCGGGGAAGGATGTGCTGGGGAAGCCACAATCCAAGCTTCCTCCTCCTTTACCCAAGCATCAGCTTGTTCAGACTAGGTCATCTTCCACCCAGTCCAAGCTTCCACCTCCTCTACCTCAGCCAAGTCTGCCACAAAGGCCTGAGCCCACTGATCCCAAATATAAAAAGGACCTTAAAGGCAAAAGACCCATGGGGGCTGATAAATCTCGTTCCTTCTAGGAAGAGGATAAAGCTCGGCGGCCTTCAAAGCAACTAAAAATTGGGTGTTAGGGCCAAGAAAAAGAAGTTGCCATACAGTCCGAGCCCCAAGCCTGGCTCCTTGCCCCAATGCTCTATGGGGAGCCTTTGATGGACAACGCCTCCCTTAGGGACTTCTGAGGGGGTGAAGGCACTTATATGGCCGATGTATTGGAGAGGTCCCTGCTATTCCTCGCCGATATGGCTGAGTTAGAGAATTTGAGGAGGCAGGAGGTCTTCCTCAACCTCAAAAGGTACTTGGGCATGGTAAGACTTCTAACACTTGTGACTCCGTTGATTTTTGTTCTTTGGTTTCCAACTTATTGTGCGCTTGTTTCAATTGGCAGGCTATCCAGGCCACTTATAAGTTGGAAGAGGTAGCCAACAGCCAGAGCAGGGCCCTGGATCTTGAGCGTGACATGCACCTGGACGCTGCTTGGACCCTTAAAATCTCCGAGGTTGATCTCTTGAAAGAAAATGAGGATCTAAAGGAGATGACAAGGGCCAGAGATAGTGCTGAATCAGGCCTAGCCGGCGCTCAAAAACAGGCCGAAGACCAGACGAGGTGCTTACTTGAAGCTGAGGATTAGCTGAAGATTGCCAAAGAGCAAATCGCTGATCTAAAGAAGAAGTTGGCCGAGGCAGAGTGGGCCAAGAATGTCGTAGAGTGGGCCAGGGATAAAGCCTTGAGGGCTAAGGAGGAGGTAGAGTTTGCCAGGATAGAGGCTCAAAGCTCTAAGGAGACAGCCGAGGAGGAGGCTTTTGCCTTGGGAGTGGCTGACACCCAAGCTACTCTCAAGGCTCAAGTGCTTGGGGTATGCAGGCTCTATTACTCCCAAGTTTGGATTGAGACCCTTAACCAAGATGGGGTTGAGGCTTCGTCCGAGCTTAGGAGGGCCGTGAGAGTGTATTACCCCCCCCCCCCCCCGCTATACGTAAGGCTGCCTCTGCCAACTCTGAAGCTGACACTGCCTCCGAAGTGACAAACGGAGATCAGGCCAGTGCTGCCAATGAGCCTACTCTAACTGATAGGCCAACCGAGGAGGTTGAGCATCCAGGGGTGTCAGAGAAGGAAAAGACTAGTAACCAGGAGGTACCCCAGGGTGTGATGAACCCTCCAGCTGCTCTTTAGGTCCCTCATGCCGAGAAGGGATTAACCTCAGCCTTCCCTGCTGTGCCTTCTGAGGCTGCTCTGCCAGGCCAGGGTTCCAAAGCCCCTGATGCTGCTTCTCAACAAATCCCCAAGGACAAGCTGTCCATCAAGCTGAAGAAATGGGCTGAATGTTTTTGGGTTTTTGTTGTTTCCTTCTCCCTTTTTTTTTTTGGTGGTACTTGGATTCTTGTAAAGGAATTGTTTTCCCTTTTTTGCAATGAAATGTGTATGTTTCTTTTAATGACAGAGTTCTTTGTTCATATGATTCGTGTTTTTATTGACACTTGTGTACAATCAAACGATAATAACATTTCCTTTTCATGTGTTAATTGTTGCTATGATGGGTTCTGCTATTTATATGACCTGTGCTTTGACTATTAGCTAAACAGTCTCAACAG
The DNA here is from genome assembly GCA_023621385.1 of Quercus gilva. Classification (NCBI taxonomy): domain Eukaryota; kingdom Viridiplantae; phylum Streptophyta; class Magnoliopsida; order Fagales; family Fagaceae; genus Quercus; species Quercus gilva. The sequence goes on from CM042476.1 coordinate 71,709,855, forward strand.
TGTGACTTGTTTTCCATCTTTGAAATAGCAGCTAGAAAATGTAAAGTCCATAATGATAATTTCCAGTTAGACTTTGATTAATAATTGAGCCACCTTATTACTATGACTTGCTTTTGCTGAATAGACTACAAAGGCAATAACCTAATAATATGAACCCTACACCTCATGAATTGGTTATCATAACGGGTAAAAAATGCTAAGCGTGTAGCATTTATAAGGATAAACCTTTAAATCCTAAGATCAAGTGCCACAGCACAATGTGCAGAGGTACTCATAGGTATGTTCTAAAAATTTACTGACCTCAAGGAAACAGTTAGCTATTGACTACGCAGGGGAGTTAAGTTCAATGTACCTCAGAGTGCCGTAAGTGATGCTCATGGGCTTGTGTTTGTTTATATCTTTATCGAATGAGGACAGGGCAAGTGGTCCAAGGTGCTAGACTCCCCTTTGGTTGTATTTGTAACTCGAATGAATGCTCAAACTCGTTAATTTCCTCAAAGGTTATGGTCCAAGGAGTCATACAACACCTAGAATCTGTTTAACGCTCAGGCCTTTGTTGAAAGTAGTTAGTTTTCCCGTAGGTTTGAGTCCGAGGACCATGTAAGACTTTGGTTCTATCTAACACTTAAATCTTCATTGAAGTAATTAGTTTCCCCACAGTTTTGAGTCCGAGGACCATGCACAACTTTGGTTCTATCTAACACTTAGATTTTTCTTGAAGTAGTTAGTTTCCCCATAGGTTTGAGTCCGAGGGCCATGCAAGACCTTGGTTCTGTCTAACACTTAGATTTTTCTTAAAGTAGTTAGTTTCCCCATAGGTTTGAGTTCGAGGACCATGCAAGACCTTGGTTCTGTCTAACACTTAGATGGTTGCCGAAATACAAGACATATAATCATAATAGACTTAAGATTTGAATAAGGGAAATGCTTTTATTAATAATAATACCTTCTCAGGTTATTTATATTCCATGGGCGAGGTACAGCTTTTTCATCTAAGTCTTCTAAGTAGTATGCACCTACCCGTGCTACTGAAGTGATTCAGTATGGTCCCTCCTAATTGGGTCCCAGCTTTCCCCAGGCGGGGCTCTTGGCATACCCACAACTTTCCTCAATACTAGGTCCCCTGGTGCTAGTGGTCTCAGCTTCACATTGGCATCATATCCCTGTTTGAGCTTCTGGTGGTAATAAGCCAACTAGATCATTGTCTTTTCCCTTTGTTCATCGATCAGATCCAGGCTCTTCCCTAGTAGTTCATTATTACTACTTAGAGTGAAGGAGCTCGTCCTTAGCGTTGGGAAGTTTGCCTTTAGAGGGATAACAGCCTCGGCTCCATAAGTCATGGCAAAAGGTGTCTCCCTCGTTGACCGCCATCGTGTAGTCCAGTAAGTCCATAAGACGTGTGGCAGCTCTTCTACCCATCTTCCCTTGGCATCATCCAGTCTCTTCTTAAGCCCATTGACTATGACCTTGTTGACAACCTTGACCTGTCCATTTCCCTAGGATGAGCTAGAGCTGAGTACCTGTTCGTGATCCCTAGTTCGTAACAGTATCTTCTGAAAGCTTTGTTTGTCAAATTGGAGTCCATTATTTGAGATGAGGATAACAATGCTTCTCTAGAAAAATTTCTTAGCATCCACATCTCTAATGTTGGCCAATGGCTCAGCTTCGACCCATTTGGTAAAATAATCTGTGCCGACCAACAGAAATTCTTGTTTCTTAACGCCTTGGGGAAAGGGCCTACAATATCCAGGCCCTACTGGACAAATGGCCATGGACTGGATAAAGGTTTGAGGGCCCCTCCTGGCTGATGAATATTTGGAGCAAACTTTTGGCACTGTCACATTTCTTAACATATTCTAGGGCTTCCTTCTGCATCCTCGGCTACCAATATCCCTGGGTAATGGCTTGGTGCAACAGAGATCTCCCTCCTATGTAACTCCCACAGATCCCTTCGTGTAGCTCTTCAAGCAGTAATTCTGATGCTTTAGGGTGAATACACAGTAAATATGGCCCAGAATAGGAGCGCTTATACAATTTATGGTCCTCAGACAACCAGAATCGAGGATCGTTTCTTCCTATTTTCTCAGCCTCTGACTTTTCCTCGGGCAGAATATCATCTTTGAGGAATCTCACTATAAGGTCTATCCAGCTAGGACCCACTCCGACTTGATGGATATGAACCATGCCTTTTGCGACCTCATTTACCCTGTCCAGATGCTTAATAAGAATAATTCGAGGCAGATCCCCTGCCGAGGAGGTAGCAAGCGTAGCCAATGAATCTTCATGGGTGTTTCCACTTCTGGAGACGTGTGACAAGCTGAAAAGATCAAAGTCTGATTGTAAGCGTTTGACCTGGCTTAAGACTCTTACATCCTCGCATCTCTGGCTTCCAACTCTCCCTTCACCTGGCCCACTACCAATCTCGAGTCCAAGAACATCTCTATTGCTTTTCCTCCCATTTTTTGCACCATGGCCATCCCTTGTAACAAGGCCTTATACTCGACTTCGTTATTTGTGGCTGAGAACCCAAGTCTCAGGGACTTCTCTATGATAATTTTCTCAAGAGATACTAGGACTAGCCCCACTCCAGACCTCCTTTGATTTGCTGCACCATCAACGAACACCTTCCAACATGGGGGTCCTAGCATAGAGATTGCCCCAATTGACTTTCCATCCATGTTTCGCTTCTCTACTACCATTTCTATTGACGGTTAAGCAAATTCAGCCACCAAGTCAGCTAGGACCTGGCCCTTTATAGAGGTCCGAGGCATGTACTTGATGTCAAAGGCCCCCAGAATCGTGTTCCATATGACGATCCTTCCAATGTAATTAGTAGCCCAAAGTACAGACTTCAAGGGTAATTGGGTTAGAACAACCACTGTGTGGGCTTGGAAATAATGGGGAAGCTTTCGTGTAGCGTGGACCGCAGCTAGTATGGCTTTATCCAAAGGTAAGTATCTGACCTTAGCTTCATGTAGTGACTTGCTCACGTAATATTCTGACTTTTGAAAGTCATTGTCATCCCATATTAGCACCAAGCTTACAGCATGAGGGGTCACAGCAATATATGCGTATAGGACTTCATCGGGCTTAGGACTAGACATGATAGATGGTCGAGATAGGTACTCCTTGAGTTGCTGGAAGGCCACAATATAGTCCTCGGACCACTCAAATCCTTTCCACTTGTTGATCAAGAGATAGAATGGTCTGCATCTATCCCCTGACCTGGAGATGAATCGATTCAAGGCTGCAATCATTCCAGTAAGCTTTTGGACCTCTTTGGCGTTTTGTGGTGGTTTTAAATTATTAATAGCCTTGATCTGGTCAGGGTTAACCTCAATTCCCCTATGAGTAACCATGTAGCCTAAAAATTTGCCTGATCCCATGCCAAATGAGCATTTGGAAGCATTTAGACGCAGCTTGTGCTTCCTTAAGACATCAAATGTACTGCCGAAGTCTCCTAAATGCTCGGACACCACTTTACTCTTCACCACCATATCATCAACATAGATTTTGATGCACTTGCCCAACTGCGGCTCGAACATCCTCGTCATCATCCTTTGATTAGTGGACCTGGCGTTTTTCAGACCGAACGGCGTTACCTTGTTGTGGTAGTTCCCAATAGGTGTCATGAAGGTTGTCTTCTCCTGATCCTCCAGGGCTAGTGGTATTTGATGATAGCCTTGAAAGGCATTTAAGAAGCTCATCTGAGGATGGCTCACAGTTGCATCCACCAGCTGGTCTATCCGAGGCATGGGGAACGGGTCTTTTAGGCATGCCCTATTTAGGTCTGTGAAGTCTACACAAACCCTCCATTTTCCACTTCTCTTCTTGACCACCACGGTGTTGGCCAACCATTCGGGGTAAAAAACCTCTTTGATAGCCCCTGCACGCTTAAGCTTCTTTACTTCGTCCCTAATCGCATCGGCGTGCTCTCTTGATAGGAGCCGAGGTGGCTGCTTCTTGAGAGTGATGGACGGGTTGACATTGAGATGGTGACAGATGAAAGCTGGGTCAATCCCTAGAGCATCACAGGCATCCCATGCAAATACGTCAATGTTTCTTTTGAGAAACTCAATCAACTCCTCCTTCTACTGAAAAGGCTGCTGAGCCCCGACCTGAAAGAACTTCTCTTGGTCACCACCAATGACCACCTTTTCTAAATCTTCACATTTTGCCTCCTCGGCTGGTGTATCAGGAGGCGCCACCGGGGCCTTTGATTGCTATAAGTTCTTTTTAGCAAAGGCCGAGGACTCCGCGTTGAGCCGATGTGAAATGGCAGCCACCATGCATTGCCTTGCTGTGGTTTGGCAACCACGAATTTCGAGGACCTGGTCCCCTGACGAGAATTTCACCTTCTGATGCAAGGAGAAGACAATAGCCTCCAAGGCATGGAGCCAGGGCCTATCGACGATGGTTGTGTATGGAGAGTAGGTGTCCACCATGATAAAGTCCACCTCCACTATCTCAGGGCCGGTCTGGATGGGTAGCCCAATCATACTCTTTCGAACAACAAGCTTCCCATCAAAACTCATTAAAGGAGAGCTATAGGGCATCAAATCTTCCAGTTTTAACCTCAGCCCCTTGTAGAGGTTAGGGTACTATCTCAGTGCCCTGTTCATGGCATCGTTTCCTAAGCCCTTAGGAGATGGGCTTTTTCGTTTATGCCTCCGAGAGTGCTCTTCTTCATGAGCGAAGGTCTCACTTGGAGGACTTCTCGATCTTTGCCTGTAGTCATCATCGCTTTCGTCATCGAAGGGCATGCTAGGGCTGGAATGAGACCGCCTTCGTTGTGCATGGCACAACTTTCTCTTCAAGTTGTCTATCTCTCGCTGCATGGCTTGCTCATCATTTTGTCTCTGGGATAGGGGACTCCTAACTTCTTCTGATTGCATGGCCCGGTTGTTATTTTGTCTCTAGAGCATGTGACTGCCCCCACGAGAGTAGCTTCTACTGGTTTAAGTGGTGTGCACACTTCCCTTTCGAAACCATCCATTCTTTTCATTTCGATCACGCTCAGGGTTGGGAAAGCTACCCTGTTGTTGGGATCTAGCCGGTTCAGGCTAATTAGAGCTTGCTTGATGAAGGCCTGATCCTACCATACTTGATCGTTGCCCTTACTAACACATAAGTTGTTCCCACAGACGGCGCCAATTGTAGGGTCTTGGTTTGAGCACTTCTGCTATTGGATGAATGAACTCAGGCCCAACTAGCCCAATACAATAAATTTATAGAGAATGAGTTTAAGAACTAGGCCATAGTGAGGATTACAACAACTAGACATGGTTACGAATAAATTGAATAGCTAGGACGTGGACTAAAGTGTGAAATTCTAATCCTCGGCCCTCCCCTGAGGAGCTTATAGTTATTATTTCTTCAGCTCTTCATTACAAAGGTTTTAAGGATCATAAAATCTTCTATACTTTCCCTTTTTCTCCCCCCTCCCCTTTTTCTGGAGGACTTCTTACATTTATATACCCCCTTTTAGTCGATCTTAGCCCTCCATTTGTTGATCGTGCAAGTCACAACTCGAGTGCTTGTCCCATCAGCCGCCTTCCCAAATCTTCTGTGGGTTGCAGCAATCAAGGCAGCATTGTTCAGCGGTTAATTCCTCATTAATGCGGCCAGAATGTCAGTTGTGGGCATTTAATGCGGAGGTGACAGTTTCTCCTTGAATTGCTCCTCCACCATGCTCCCATGGTTGACCCATTGTGCTTGTTCTTTTTCTTAGGATGCTCTGGGAGGATGCCTTTGATGGCGTGCCACTCTTCCCTTCTATGATCTTGGTTGGCCGAGGACAGGATTGTCCTCGGCGATGTTTCTTGGTAATTTGGACTTTTTATGTTCGTCCTCAAACATTCCCTCCTCCTCTGCGTGGGCCTTGAGCTTAGTACGGAATGGGCCGAGATTGCCAAATTCTTTGACCCCACACCAAGATAGAAGAGTTTGTGGAGTTGAGTTGCACGTGGTTATGTTAGTAAGTTCTATATGAGGTAGCTTTAAATTTAGGGTTTAAATTTATTGTAATCTTCCATTCTATCATAGTCTATTTGTTTACTTTGAGGAACTAGGTTAAATCATTTCCAGATTTTTACCTTGAAACAGTTGGTTTCACTGGTTTTCCTGAGTGATCATATTAATGTCTTCTTTATGCTACCGCACTAAAGTAATATATTTGCATATGTTTAACCCAAATCTCATAATTAACCTAAATAAACACTTGAATAATTTATTAGGTTAAACTAATCTATTTTTCAAGAGGCCTAAACAAATAAACAAATGCAACTCAGGAGTTGGAGGTAGATATATGTTAAATCCAGACATTAATAGGAGAACTATTGAAATTTTCGTTTGGTTTTAAAATCTCATATCAACTAAAAGAATAACAAGGAGGTGAGGGCCAAAATGGCCAAATACCCCATTTTTTTGAATTTTTTAGCAAAAAACCACTATTTCGGAAATAAATAGCAAAGTACCACTTTTTCTAGAAATTGAGTTTCAGAAACTCGAGTTCCTCTCAATTTTGCCACCGTGGCGTTGCTGACATGGAATTTATGTGATTAAAAAAAATTATGTGGTACTCGAGCTTGAGAAACTCGAGTTCCATGCAACACGGTACTCGAGTATACTAAGCTCGAGTACCTTTTATAAATAAAATGCAGAAAATTTTATTTGTACAGTACTCGAGTACTATGTAATTTTTTTTTTCTTTTTGTTTGGGGATAATCGACAAATAAACATAAAGATAAAAATAAGTAGCTTTTTTATGTTTTTATTTATTTAAATAGTAGCATTGTAAAATATAGAGATTTTAATTTCGAAATATGAATTTAATTTCTACATTAATTAAAATTTTTCATTGTTTTCTATATAAACTATTTCTACGATTTTGCATAAAATTAATTTCTGTTCAGCATTATTTAAGAAATTGTTCACTCTCTTTTTTGCATAAATTATTTTCTATTCACTATTTAAAAAATTGTTCACTGTTTTCACATAAAACACCTAGTGAAATCATGTTTTCTAAATTTAAACGCCAAATCTGAATGCTTTTTCATGTTTGATTTTCACAATAATCAAATATATTTTTCTGCATTGATAAAATATATTTCTACATTAATGAAATTTTCTCTTTGCACATCATATTTACTGTGCATTCAAATCTTCTTATTGCATTCATAACATCTGTTTTTTGCATTAATTAAAACTGTTCACAGTTTTGTCGTAAAAATTATTCACTGTTTTCTGCATAAACTATTTCTAGCATTAGCACAGTTATTGCACTTAAATGGTCTTTGTGTTTTTTTAAAAATGTAACCATATGTATAATGGACAAACTCCATGAAAGAAAAATGAATGATTCGTATAAATCAACTAATGGTAAATGCCTCGAAAAATTTGAATTTGTAAAAAAGTCCGGATTAGTTGAATGTAGAAATTCGAGAAAAATCGATGGAAAATCAATGAACGTACCAAATCATGAAGGTGTACATAAGATGTACAGATAGTCTAGACTTATTGAGAAATTTGATCTCGTTGAAAGTACAAAATAATGAAAATTCAATGAAAAAGTATGTACGTTAGATTTATAGATCGTATGAACTTGTTTAAAAATTTGAATTCGTTGAATGTACAAAACTGTGAAAACTCAAGGAAAAATTGTGTACATTAGATGTACAGATAGTACGAATTTGTTGAAAAATTTGAATTCGTTGAGTGTGCAAAATCGTGAAAATTCAAATGAAAATTGAAGAACATAACAAATTGAGTAAACTTAATGGAAAATTAATTACATTAGATGTACAGATCATCTATTTTTTTTGCATTGATAAAATCTGTTTTTACATTAATAAAATTTGCTCTCTGCACACCATGTTCACCGTTTTCTCATAAAAATTGTTCACTGTTTTTTGCATAAACTGTTTTAAGCATTATGCATAAAATTACATCCACCTGATCAAATAAAAGTGGTAGGTTGGGTTTTCAGTTTTCACATACAACTTCGAAGCAGGTTCTTAACCAAATATTTTGTTTCTTTAAAGTCTTTCAATATCAGATTTGTTTTATACTTTCGCTCTGTCTAGGGGATGAGAGAATAGAATCTATGTTGGTTTAATGGGTGCAATCGTGCTTGAAAAATAAAATAAAATGTAGCTCAATAATCAATTTTCTATTATGACTTTTACCTCAGAGCATGTTTTGAGTGTCCATTTATATGTGTGATTTTGGTGTTTGAAAGTAGTTGTGCCTGTTAAAAGTATTAAATGCTGATGTTATGATCCTTAACACTCAAAAATATTTGTAAGATGGATTTTGGCTCAAGTAGGACATGATATAATGTTCACTATTTTTTTGCATAAAATATTTCTAGTATTCTATATAAAATTATTTTCTGTTCGGCATTATTTAAAAAATTGTTCACCCTCTTTTCCACGTAAATTATTCTCTGTTCATTGTTTAAAAAATTGTTCGTTGTTTTCTTAGAAAACACATAGTGAAATCATGTTTTCTAAATTTAAACGCCAAATCTAAATGCTTTTTCATTTTTGAATTTCACAATAATCGATCTGCATTGATAAAATCTGTTTCTACATTAATAAAATTTGCTTTCTACACATCATGTTTACTGTATATTCGAATCTGCTTACTGCATTCATAAAATCTATTTTTTGCATTAAGTATAACTGTTCACTGTTTTCTCGTAAAAATTGTTCACTGTTTTCTGCATAAACTGGTTTTAGCATTGGCGTAGTTATTGCACTTAAATGGGTTTTGTGTTTTTTTTAAATATGTAACGATATGAATAATGGACAAACTCCATGAAAAATTCGAATTTGTTGAGTGTGTAAAATCGTGAATATTCAAATGAAAATTGAAGAACATAACAAATTGAGTAAACTCAAAGGAAAATTAATTACATTAGATGTACAGATCATCTATTTTTTTTGCATTGATAAAATTTGTTTTTACATTAATAAAATTTGCTCTCTGCACAGCATGTTCACCGTTTTCTCATAAAAATTGTTCTCTATTTTTCGTATAAACTGTTTTTAGCATTATGCATAAAATTATTTTCTGTTCAGCATTATTTAAAATATTGTTCACTCTCTTTTCTGCGTAAATTATTTTCTGTTCACTGTTTAAAAAATTGTTCACTGTTTTCTTGTAAAACACCAAGTGAAATCGTGTTTTCTAAATTTAAACGCCAAATCTGAACGCTTTTTCATGTTTAAATTTCACAATAATTGAATTTGTTTTTCTGCATTGATAAAATCTGTTTCTACGTTAATAAAATTTGCTCTCTGCACATCATGTTTACAATTAATCGTAATGTATTTAAAATTTCACTTTATTATTATTACCATTACTCCTTCTTTAGTTTATCTAAAAAGTTAAACATTTTTGGGTTTATCCAAAAATCTATGCCACAAAATACATGGTGGGAAATCTAGACCAAAGAACTGCCCAAATAAAAAATTGAGCAGCATTGTTGCTGTACTTAAATAAGTTGTCACAAGCAACATAAATTAACAACCAACCAAAAAAAAAAAAAAACAGAAACTACATCCACCTAATCAAATAAAAGTGGTAGGTTGGGTTTTCAGTTTTCACATACAATTTCGAAGCAGGTTCTTGACCAAATATTTTGTTTCTTTAAAGTCTTTCAATATCAGATTTGTTTTATACTTTCCCTCTGTCTAGGGGCTGAGAGAATAGAATCTATACGTCTGGAAAAAAAAAATGTTTGTAATAGAATCTATGTTGGTTTAATGGCTACAATCGTGCGTGAAAAATAAAATAAAATGTAGCTCAATAATCAATTTTCTATTATGACTTTTACCTCAGAGCATGTTTTGAGTGTCCATTTATGTGAGTGATTTTGGTGTTTGAAAGTAGTTGTGCCTGTTAAAAGTACTGAATGCTGATGTTATGATCCTTAACACTCAAGACTATTTGTAAGATGGATTTTGGCTCAAGTTGGACATGATATACTGTTCACTATTTTTTGCATAAAATATTTCTAGTATTCTACATAAAATTATTTTCTGTTCAGCATTATTTAAAAAATTGTTCACCCTCTTTTCTACGTAAATTATTCTCTGTTCACTTTTTAAAAAATTGTTCGCTGTTTTCTCATAAAACACCTAGTGAAATTATGTTTTGTAAATTTAAACGTCAAATCTAAATGCTTTTTCATTTTTGAATTTCACAATAATCGATTTGCATTGATAAAATCTATTTCTACATTAATAAAATTTGCTTTTTGCACATCATGTTTACTGTATATTCGAATCTGCTTACAGCATTCATAAAATCTATTTTTTGCATTAAGTATAACTGTTCACTGTTATCTCGTAAAAATTGTTCACTGTTTTCTGCATAAACTGGTTTTAGCATTGGCGCAGTTATTGCACTTAAATGGGTTTTGTGTTTTTTTTTAATATGTAACCATATGAATAATGGACAAACTCCATGGAAAATTCGAATTCGTTGAGTGTGTAAAATCATGAATATTCAAATGAACATAACAAATTGAGTAAACTTAATGGAAAATTAATTACATTAGATGTACAGATCATCTATTTTTTTGCATTGATAAAATCTTTTTTTACATTAATAAAATTTGCTCTCTGCACACCATGTTCACCGTTTTCTCATAAAAATTGTTCACTATTTTTCGCATAAACTATTTTTAGCATTATGCATAAAATTATTTTCTGTTCAGCATTATTTAAAAAATTGTTCTCTCACTTTTCTGCGTAAATTATTTTATGTTCACTGTTTAAAAAATTGTTCACTGTTTTCTGCATAAACTGGTTTTAGCATTGGCGCAGTTATTGCACTTAAATGGGTTTTGTGTTTTTTTTTAATATGTAACCATATGAATAATGGACAAACTCCATGGAAAATTCGAATTCGTTGAGTGTGTAAAATCATGAATATTCAAATGAACATAACAAATTGAGTAAACTTAATGGAAAATTAATTACATTAGATGTACAGATCATCTATTTTTTTGCATTGATAAAATCTTTTTTTACATTAATAAAATTTGCTCTCTGCACACCATGTTCACCGTTTTCTCATAAAAATTGTTCACTATTTTTCGCATAAACTATTTTTAGCATTACGCATAAAATTATTTTCTGTTCAGCATTATTTAAAAAATTGTTCTCTCACTTTTCTGCGTAAATTATTTTCTGTTCACTGTTTAAAAAATTGTTCACTGTTTTCTTGTAAAACACCTAGTGAAATCGTGTTTTCTAAATTTAAACGCCAAATCTGTATGCTTTTTCATGTTTAAATTTCACAATAACTGAATTTGTTTTTCTACATTGATAAAATCTGTTTCTACGTTAATAAAATTTGCTCTCTGCACATCCTGTTTACAATGAATCGTAATGTATTGAGAATTTCACTTTATTACATTTTATTATTATTATTACCATTACTCCTTATTTAGTTTATCAAAAAAGTTAAACATTTTTGGGTTTATCCAAAAATCTATGCCACAAAGTACATGGTGGGAAATCTAGACCAAAGAACTGCCAAAATAAAAAATTGAGCGACATTGTTGCTGTACTTAAATAAGTTGTCACAAGCAACATAAATTACCAACCAACCAAAAAAAAAAAAAAAAAAAAAAACAGAAACTACATCCCCCTGATCAAATAAAAGTGGTAGGTTGGGTTTTCAGTTTTCACATACAACTTTGAAGCAGGTTCTTGACCCAATATTTTGTTTCTTTAAAGTCTTTCAATATCAGATTTGTTTAATACTTTCCCTCTATCTTGGGGCTGAGGGAATAGAATCTATATGTCTGGAAAAAAAAAATGTTTGTAATAGAATCTATGTTGGTTTAATGGGTGCAATCGTGCTTGAAAAATAAAATAAAATGTAGCTCAATAATCAATTTTCTATTATGACTTTTACCTCAGAGCATGTTTTGAGTGTCCATTTATGTGTGTGATTTTGGTGTTTGAAAGTAGTTGTGCCTGTTAAAAGTACTGAATGCTGATGTTATGATCCTTAACACTCAAAAATATTTGTAAGATGGATTTTGGCTCAAGTAGGACATGATATAATGTTCACTATTTTTTTTCATAAAATATTTCTAGTATTCTATATAAAATTATTTTCTGTTCGGCATTATTTAAAAAATTGTTCACCCTCTTTTCCCCGTAAATTATTCTCTGTTCACTGTTTAAAAAATTGTTCGTTGTTTTCTTAGAAAAGACATAGTGAAATCATGTTTTCTAAATTTAAACGCCAAATCTAAATGCTTTTTCATTTTTGAATTTCACAATAATCGATCTGCATTGATAAAATCTGTTTCTACATTAATAAAATTTGCTTTCTACACATCATGTTTACTGTATATTCGAATCTGCTTACTGCATTCATAAAATCTATTTTTTGCATTAAGTATAACTGTTCACTGTTTTCTCGTAAAAATTGTTCACTGTTTTCTGCATAAACTGGTTTTAGCATTGGCGTAGTTATTGCACTTAAATGGGTTTTGTGTTTTTTTTAAATATGTAACGATATGAATAATGGACAAACTCCATGAAAAATTCGAATTTGTTGAGTGTGTAAAATCGTGAATATTCAATTGAAAATTGAAGAACATAACAAATTGAGTAAACTTAACGGAAAATTAATTACATTAGATGTACAGATCATCTATTTTTTTTTGCATTGATAAAATTTGTTTTTACATTAATAAAATTTTCTCTCTGCACAGCATGTTCACCGTTTTCTCATAAAAATTGTTCTCTATTTTTCGCATAAACTGTTTTTAGCATTATGCATAAAATTATTTTCTGTTCAGCATTGTTTAAAATATTGTTCACTCTCTTTTCTGCGTAAATTATTTTCTGTTCACTATTTAAAAAATTGTTCACTGTTTTCCTGTAAAACACCAAGTGAAATCGTGTTTTCTAAATTTAAACGCCAAATCTGAATGCTTTTTCATGTTTAAATTTCACAATAATTGAATTTGTTTTTCTGCATTGATAAAATCTGTTTCTACGTTAATAAAATTTGCTCTCTGCACATCATGTTTACAATTAATCGTAATGTATTGAAAATTTCACTTTATTACATTTTATTATTATTATTACCATTACTCCTTATTTAGTTTATCTAAAAAGTTAAACATTTTTGGGTTTATCCAAAAATCTATGCCACAAAATACATGGTGGGAAATCTAGACCAAAGAACTGCCCAAATAAAAAATTGAGCGGCATTGTTGCTGTACTTAAATAAGTTGTCACAAGCAACATAAATTAGCAACCAACCAAAAAAAAAAAAAAAAAAAAACAGAAACTACATCCACCTGATCAAATAAAAGTGGTAGGTTGGGTTATCAGTTTTCACATACAACTTCGAAGCAGGTTCTTGACCAAATATTTTGTTTCTTTAAAGTCTTTCAATATCAGATTTGTTTTATACTTTCCCTCTGTCTAGGGGCTGAGAGAATAGAATCTATACGTCTGGAAAAAAAAATGTTTGTAATAGAATCTATGTTGGTTTAATGGCTGCAATCGTGCGTGAAAAATAAAATAAAATGTAGCTCAATAATCAATTTTCTATTATGACTTTTACCTCAGAGCATGTTTTGAGTGTCCATTTATGTGTGTGATTTTGGTGTTTGAAAGTAGTTGTGCCTGTTAAAAGTACTGAATGCTGATGTTATGATCCTTAACACTCAAAACTATTTGTAAGATGGATTTTGGCTCAAGTAGGACATGATATATGTTAAGTGTAGAAGTATGATGTGTAATAAGGATTGTATGATGTACAATAAGAGAGTGCTGGTATTGTAAGGCAGAGTAGGCTGTGATGCAGGGCAGGCTGTGATGCAAGGCTGTGCATGCTGTGATGCAAGGCTGTGCAGCAGGTCCACACGTGAGGTGTATGAGAGTTGGTTATTGACTGTGTAATTCAGTTAGAGTTAGTTAGGGACTAAAGGGTCTTGACAGTTGTCTCAGGTGTATAAAAGGCTAGTGAGTTGTACACGGAACAATTAAGCAATTGTATTCTTCAATGAAACTCTTCTTTTCTTTTCGTCTGTTATTTCCTCCCTCTTTCTTGGAGGCCTAGCTGACCTCAAATCCAGCTACACTAAATTCCCCAAATTCAATCTTAACAAGTGGTATCAGAGCATCGTTCCTGCTGCCATGACTGAGACTCGAGCCGCTGCCATGAATACCGTGAATGAAGCCATTGCTTCTCTTCGAACTACTTCTGACCACCATAACAAAGACATCCAAGAAATACAGAAGATTCAGAGCATTCATACCAGAACTCGGAACGAAATGAATCAAAACATCAATGTAATCTTGCAAAAGCTTAATTCCCTAGAGGGAACCCAACATTCACCTCAGAGGAATGTGCAACCGAATCCAAGTTCCAATTCTTCAACTTTGTCATTCACCAAATCTATGAAGTTGGATTTTCCTCGATTTTCTGGTGTGGATCCAGCCAGCTGGGTTTACAAGGCGAATCAGTATTTTGGGTATTATCAAATCCCAATTGCAGAAAAATTAATGATAGCTTCATTTCACCTGGAATTGGAGGCTCTGATATGGTTCCAAGAAGCAGAGGAAGCTGGGATAATTTCTGATTGGGAATCCATGGTGCAGGCTTTACACGTAAGATTTGGATCAACAGCCTATGATGATCCGATGGAAGTATTAACAAGACTGAGGCAGACCACTACAGTAGCATTGTATAAAGCGGAGTTTGAAGCAGTATCAAACAGGATCAAAGGGCTTTCTCCAGTGCACAAGCTGAGCTATTTCTTGAGTGGGCTGAAGGATGAGATACGTTTGCCAGTAAGAATGCTCAGTCCTCAATCCTTGAATGCAGCCTTTGGATTGGCTAAAATACAAGAAGAATATGTGATGAGTTGCAGAAGGAATATAAAGAATCAGCAAGATTCAGGTAAGAACTCTATCTTAGGGTTGCCCAAAAGTAATGGTGTGGTAGAAAATAAGTCTAGTATACCCATTAAGAGAATAACTCCTGCACAGATGAATGAAAGGAGAAAAAAGGGGCTATGTTACAATTGTGATGAAAAATGGGGGCCTGGACATAAATGTAGGAATGCTAGACTTTTTGTTTTGGAGGGAATGGACTTGATTCCTAGTGAGGATAACTCTGGTGTGAGGATAACAGAATTGGATGAGATTGTGTCTAGTGGGGTGGTTCATAAAATGGATGAGGGTGTTCAATCTAATCAAGATAAGGAAGTAGAGATTACCTTGTATGCTATTATAGAAACACCTACACCTGGTACAATGAGGGTGAAGGGGAGAGTAAATAGAGATAGGGTAGTGATTTTGATAGACACGGGTAGCACTCACAATTTTATGGATGCTTCTTTGATCAGTATCTTACAACTAAGAGTTGATGTTACAAAGGTGTTGGAGGTCAAGGTAGCCAATGGTGAAATTGTTAGAACTCAAGGACTTTGTAGTGAGGTACCTGTGATAGTCCAAGGAGTGCAATTTTGTATCAACTTTCATGTTTTGGCATTAGGTGGTTGTGATGCAGTTCTAGGTACTCAGTGGTTAAGTACCTTGGGTGAAATTCAGTGGAATTTTAAGTTGTTGACTATGACTTTTTGGTATAAGAATCAGCAAGTTCTGTTGCAAGGTCTTAGCTCCAATTCAGATTCTTCTTTTATGGATGGCAAGAAATTCTTCAATGTCTCAGTGAAGAGAGGGCTATTGTTAAAGATTGATGGGGTAGACTCAATTGATGCAATAAGTACACTTCCTGCTGAGGTGGAATCATTATTGCAAGAGTTCAGCCAAGTCTTTGAGACTCCTACTGGATTACCTCCACTGAGGGGTCATGAGCATTCTATTAACCTTAAGGAAGGTGCCCAACCGATATGCCAAAGGCCCTATAGATATCCTTTTTATCAAAAAAATGAGATAGAAAAAATTGTGAAGGAGCTTCTGTCAGTGGGATCAATTAGAGACAGCAACAGCCCATTTGCTTCACCTGTTCTGTTGGTTCGAAAAGCTGATAGCTCATGGAGGATGTGCATTGATTATAGGGCATTGAACTCTATCACTGTCAAAGATAAGTTTCCTATCCCTATTATTGATGAGCTGTTGGATGAGTTGCATGGGGCTATTATTTTTTCTAAGCTAGACTTGAGGTCCGGGTATCACCAAATCAGAATGAAGGATCAAGACATACCCAAGACAGCTTTTAGGACACATGAGGGTCACTATGAGTTCTTGGTAATGCCTTTTGGCTTGACCAATGCTCCTTCCACCTTCCAATCCTTAATGAATCAGGTATTTAAGCCTTTCTTGAGGAGATTTGTCTTAGTTTTCTTTGATGACATCTTGGTATATAGCCAATCTATCTCTGAACATGTCATTCACCTTAGGAGTGTTTTAGAACTCTTGGCTACTCATCACTTATATGCTAAGAAGTCTAAGTGTATGTTTGCTTGTTCAAAAGTGGAGTATTTGGGACATGTAATCACTGCAGAGGGAGTACACACAGACCTAAAGAAGGTGGCTACAATGCAGCAGTGGGCTATTCCTAAAGATATCAAGTCCTTAAGGGGTTTTTTAGGTCTCACTAGTTATTACAGGAAGTTTGTTAAAGGGTATGGGACTATTGCAGCTCCTTTAACTGCCTTACTGAAGAAGGACTCCTTTTGTTGGTCCAAGGAAGCTGAATTGGCTTTTCAGCAGCTTAAGGAGGCTATGATTTCCCCACCTGTCTTAGTTTTGCCAGATTTTGAGAAGCCTTTTATGGTGGAGTGTGATGCTTCTGGGAGGGGAGTAGGGGCTGTTTTGATGCAGCAGGGAAGAGCTATTGCTTATCATAGCCAAGCACTTAAAGGAAAGAACTTGGCCCTATCCACCTATGAGAAAGAACTCTTAGCCTTGGTGATTGCTATGAAGAGATGGAGAGCTTATTTGGTGGGCAGACCATTCACTATCAAGACTGATCAACAAAGCCTAAAGTACTTGCTAGAACAAAAAATTGGAACTCCTGCTCAACAGAAGTGGTTTACTAAGTTGTTGGGTTATAACTTTGTAGTAGAATATAAGAAGGGCAAGGATAATTTGGTAGCTGATGCCTTATCAAGGAAGGCTGAGTTTGGAGACACTGATATGGATGGTGAGGGGGGAGTTTTATGTATGATTTCATTTCCAACTCCTGAGTGGCTGACTGACCTTAAGGCTAGTTATGCCACTGACCAGCTAGTTCAAAGTCTTTTCCAAGCTTTCCAATTGGGAAAGGAAGTGCCTCAAGGGTTCTCAATACATAATGGACTGCTACTGCATAAAGGGAAGATTTATTTAGGGTCCTGTGATGCCTTAAAAGAGGTTGTTTTGCAACAGGTCCATGATAGCCCTTTGGGGGGGCATTCCGGATTTCTCAAGACCTTGCATAAGGTGAAAAGGGATTTCTCTTGGCCTGGTTTGAGGGAAGATGTAAGGAAACATGTAAGGGAATGTGATGCTTGCCAAAGACTGAAGGCAGAGACTTGTAACACAGCTGGATTGTTGCAGCCCCTACCTATACCAGAGAAGCCTTGGCTGGATGTAAGCATGGATTTTGTGGAAGGCCTTCCAAAGTCTCAATCTAAGGGTGTGGTTTTGGTTGTAGTGGATAGATTGACTAAATTTGTCCACTTTGTTCCATTAGCCCACCCTTATACTGCTGCTAAGGTAGCTACCCTTTATCTGCATTATGTGTTCAAATTACATGGAATGCCAGCCTCAATTGTGAGTGATAGGGACCCTGTGTTTACCTCACACTTTTGGCAAGAATTGATGAGATTGCAAGGAGTGCAGCTAGCCATGTCCACAGCTTACCACCTTCAATCAGATGGGCAGACGGAAGTAGTGAACAAGAGCTTGGAGCACTATTTGAGAGCATTTGCAGCTGATAGACCCCACTCGTGGGTTGACTGGCTTCCCTTGGCAGAATTTTGGTTTAATACCAATTTTCACACATCCACCAAACTAACCCCTTTTGAAGCCTTATTTGGTTATCCTCCTCCAAGATTATTGGATTACATACCAGGCACTACGAAGGTTGAGAGTGTAGAAGTGCATTTGAAAACCAGACAGAAGCTACTAACCTTGTTGAAGCAGAACTTAGTGGCAGCTCAGGAAAGAATGAAGATCAATGCTGACAAGCATAGGACTGAAAGAAACTTTCTGAAGGTGATTGGGTGTATCTACGGCTGCAACCTTACAAGCAAAAATCATTGAGGCAAAGCAAGATGGGGAAATTATCTCCTAAGTATTATGGACCCTTCCAAATCTTGAAAAAAATTGGTCAGGTATCTTATAGGTTAGACTTACCATCAGATTCCAAGTTGCATCCCACGTTTCATGTTTCATGCTTGAAAGCAAAATTGGGTCAGCATGTGGCAGCCATTCCTACTCTTCCAGCTGTAGATGCAGAGGGCATTTTGAATCCTGAACCCATGGCTGTGTTGCAAGAGAGGTCCCACAGGTTGAGGACTAGAACTGTGACTCAGGTCTTAATTTAGTGGCAAAGGGAGGGTGTGGAGAATGCTACTTGGGAAAATTTGTACTAGCTGCAGCAACAATATCCGCACCTTGTGGGCAAGGTGTTTTAATGGGGAGGGTATTGTTAAGTGTAGAAGTATGTTAAGTGTAGAAGTATGATGTGTAATAACGATTGTATGATGTACAATAAGAGAGTGCTGGTATTGTAAGGCAGAGTAGGCTGTGATGCAGGGCAGGCTGTGATGCAAGGCTGTGCAGCAGGTCCACACGTGAGGTGTATGAGAGTTGGTTATTGACTGTGTAATTTAGTTAGAGTTAGTTAGGGACTGAAGGGTCTTGACAATTGTCTCAGGTGTATAAAAGGCTAGTGAGTTGTACACAAAACAATTAAGCAATTGTATTCTTCAATGAAACTCTTCTTTTCTTTTCATCTGTTATTTCCTCTCTCTTTCTTGGAGGCCTAGCTGACCTCGAATCCAGCTACACTAAATTCCCCAAATTCAATCTTAACAATATACTATTCACTATTTTTTGCATAAAATATTTCTAGTATTCTACATAAAATTATTTTTTGTTCAGCATTATTTAAAAAATTGTTCACCCTCTTTTCTATGTAAATTATTCTCTGTTCACTGTTTAAAAAATTGTTCATTGTTTTCTCATAAAACACCTAGTAAAATCTTGTTTTCTAAATTTAAACGCCAAATCTAAATGCTTTTTCATTTTTGAATTTCACAATAATTGATCTGCATTGATCAAATCTGTTTCTACATTAATAAAATTTGCTTTCAACACATCATGTTTACTGTATATTCGAATATGCTTACTGCATTCATAAAATCTATTTTTTGCATTAAGTATAACTGTTCACTGTTTTCTGCATAAACTGGTTTTAGCATTGGCGCAGTTATTGCACTTAAATGGGTTTTGTGTTTTTTTTTTTTAAATATGTAACCATATGAATAATGGACAAACTCCATGAAAAATTAGAATTCGTTGAGTGTGTAAAATCGTGAATATTCAAATGAAAATTGAAGAACATAACAAATTGAGTAAACTTAACGGAAAATTAATTACATTAGATGTACAGATCATCTATTTTTTTTGCATTGATAAAATTTGTTTTTACATTAATAAAATTTGCTCTCTGCACACCATGTTCACCGTTTTCCCATAAAAATTGTTCACTATTTTTCGCATAAACTGTTTTTAGCATTATGCATAAAATTATTTTCTGTTCAGCATTATTTAAAAAATTGTTCACTTTCTTTTCTACGTAAATTATTTTCTGTTCACTATTTAAAAAATTGTTCACTGTTTTCCTGTAAAACACCAAGTGAAATCGTGTTTTCTAAATTTAAACGCCAAATCTGAATGCTTTTTCATGTTTAAATTTCACAATAATTGAATTTGTTTTTCTGCATTGATAAAATCTGTTTCTACGTTAATAAAATTTGCTCTCTGCAGATCATGTTTACAATGAATCGTAATGTATTGAAAATTTCACTTTATTACATTTTATTATTATTATTACCATTACTCCTTATTTAGTTTATCTAAAAAGTTAAACATTTTTGGGTTTATCCAAAAATCTATGCCACAAAATACATGGTGGGAAATCTAGACCAAAGAACTGCCCAAACAAAAAATTGAGCGGCATTGTTGCTGTACTTAAATAAGTTGTCACAAGCAACATAAATTACCAACCAACCAAAAAAAAAAAAAAAAAAAAAAAAACAGAAACTACATCCACCTGATCAAATAAAAGTGGTAGGTTAGGTTTTCAGTTTTCACATACAACTTCGAAGCAGGTTCTTGACCAAATATTTTGTTTCTTTAAAGTCTTTCAATATCAGATTTGTTTTATACTTTCCATTTGTCTAGGGGCTGAGAGAATAGAATCTATACGTCTGGAAAAAAAAATGTTTGTAATAGAATCTATGTTGGTTTAATGGCTGCAATCGTGCGTGAAAAATAAAATAAAATGTAGCTCAATAATCAATTTTCTATTATGACTTTTACCTCAGAGCATGTTTTGAGTGTCCATTTATGTGTGTGATTTTGGTGTTTGAAAGTAGTTGTGCCTGTTAAAAGTACTGAATGCTGATGTTATGATCCTTAACACTCAAAACTATTTGTAAGATGGATTTTGGCTCAAGTAGGACATGATATACTGTTCACTATTTTTTGCATAAAATATTTCTAGTATTCTACATAAAATTATTTTCTGTTCAGCATTATTTAAAAAATTGTTCACCCTCTTTTCTACGTAAATTATTCTCTGTTCATTATTTAAAAAATTGTTCGCTGTTTTCTCATTAAACACCTAGTGAAATCATGTTTTCTAAATTTAAACGCCAAATCTAAATGCTTTTTCATTTTTGAATTGCACAATAATCGATCTACATTGATAAAATCTGTTTCTACATTAATAAAATTTGCTCTCTACACATCATGTTTACTGTATATTCGAATCTGCTTACTGCATTCATAAAATCTATTTTTTGCATTAAGTATAACTGTTCACTGTTTTCTCATAAAAATTGTTCACTGTTTTTTGCATAAACTGTTTTTAGCATTGGCACAGTTATTGCACTTAAATGGGTTTTGTGTTTTTTTAAATATGTAACCATATGAATAATGGACAAACTCCATGAAAAATTTGAATTCGTTAAGTGTGTAAAATCGTGAATATTCAAATGAAAATTGAAGAACATAACAAATTGAGTAAACTTAATCGAAAATTAATTACATTAGATCTATAGATCATCGAAATTTTTTTCCAAATTTGAAGTCGTCAAATGTACAAAATCGTGAAAATTCAATTTAAAACTACGTACTAATTTACTAATCATCTTGATTTGATGAAAATTTCAAAATTGTCGAACGTACAAAATCGTGAAATCACAATGGAAAATCGAAATTGTTGAATGTACCAAATCATGAAAATTCAATGGAAAGTTGTGTACATTAGATGTACAAATATTTTGGACTTGTTGAGAAATTTGATTTCGTTGAAAGTACAAAATCATGAAAATTCAAGAGTAAATTGTGTACATTAGATGTACAAATCATTCAAATTTGTAAAAAACAGAATTTAGATGTACAGATCGTTCAAATTTGTTGATTGTATAAAATGTTGAAAGCACAAAATAAAATTGTGTAAATTAGATGTACAAATAGTCTAAATTTGTTGAAAAGTTTGAATTCTTTAAATGTACAAAATCGTGAAAATTAAATGGAAAACTATGTATTAATGTATTGATCATTCGAATTTGTTGAAAAATTCGAAATTGTTGAATGAACAAGATCGTGTAAACTCAACAGTTAATGAACAATTAATCTTTAAATTTGCAAAAGTTGAATGTACATAATCATCAGTTGTCAGACATTAACAACAACATTTTGTATTGCACAGAACGTGTAGACATTAACAACAGTGTCTAATAAAAACTTCAATCTTTGATAAACTTGAAAACAAACTGCTGTCTTTGATACAAGCTTGAAAATAAAACTGTCTGAAGAGAAAGGTTACAAGATTACAAGAGGGGAAAGAGTACAAAAGTCTTTCTAAGGGAGAGGGAAGGCTATTACAAAAGGCTTTCTAAAACTTGGAACTTAAAAGCTTAGAATCTTAGAAACTTAGAAACTTGTCTTCTGTCATCATAGTCTGTCTCTTTTATAGGTGAAATGAACCATGGTAAAGTAACCTAAGTAGGTAAATTGAACTCAAGTTAATCTGTCGGTGGTATGGAAATTAGTACTGATGAGTAATAGTCTGTCTGCGTCTGTCTAGGAATCTTTCAAATCTTGGGAATCTATCAGATCTCTTTTTACGCATGCTAGTAAACAGTAGTAACTTTTGAACATCTGTATGTATCTGTCTGGACTATCTAGCAAAATTGAGCCATTTGCATAGTGAAATATTGGTTAGTGAAGGATTTAATTCTTAATAGTCTGTTTGGCATTTGCATAATCTGTTTGGCATCAATTTCAACTTTTACCTTTTAGTTTTTGTGTACAGCTTTTTAAAACCTCATTTTTTCCTGCATTATTTTTCACCTTTTCAAATTTTTTCAAAGTACAAATATAATTTAGCACACTTTCAGCAGAAAGTTTAGCAAACAGCTAAATAAGCTGTAAACGGAAAATAAGCTTAAAAATAGTAGAACCTTAGAAATTGCTATTATATTACCATTTTGTTTCAGTAGTAACACCCCATGTTCCACCTCGGGAATAATTTCAGGTCATTCCGATGTGTTTCGGCCATTTTGGATTTAGAGATGGAGATAGAAGTTTGATTGAGGGGATTAAAATATAAACAAAAATGTGTATCATCTATTTAGTATTAAGAAACTATCAACAAATAAAAAAAATACAAAATAATTATTTCTTAATATATTAAAATACAATTTATCTATTTAAAGAGAAAACGACCTTCTTTTAAATGACAAAAATCATCAATATTAAATTTGTACTAACTCATTTTCCATAGATAAAGACAAATCACAAATAAACAAATAATTGTACAAACAAAAAGAGCCAAATACAGACAAAATACATATTATGCACATAGGTCAACGCTACAATTCACACTATAATAAGCTTATTTTATAAAATTTTAGCAACTAACCATTCAAAGTTTCAAACCAATTCCACTTTAAAAGGCTCCACACAATATATCCAGAACAACAAAAATAAAGACAGACAATTTACTACCATAAGTTTCTAAACCAATTCCACTTTGACAGGGTTTAGACCCCTTAAACCACAAACAAATTGCGTAGCCTAGATTAATTAGCCAAGTTTTTACTTAGTCAAATTAAGCAATTCTAGGTTAAAACAATTACAAAATCATATCATGCATGTAAACATATAAAGCAGCGGAAATAATAAAGAACACACGATATGATCACCCAGGAAAACCAAACCGGTAAAAAACCTGGGGAGGATTTTACCCACCGATCCTCAAGGCAAAACGGAATCCACTAAGAAAGAATTGAAGTTGTTACAAAAGGACTTACAAGCTACCCCGCTTGACTTCCTAATGCTACCCACCAGTAGTAACTTCCTGACACGACCACGCGCAGGCTCCGAATCCACGGACTACTTCTTTCTTTTGTCTTCCTTCAATCAGGTACAAGCTCCTCACTTGTTAATCTTTAAGTTCCAAAGGCAGCAACCAAGTTGATCATCAAGATGTAGAAGAATCTTAATCTTGAAAACCCTAAGTTATGTGTAAAGGAAAGCTCCTCTAGATCTCACAAGAGATTTACACAAAACCGCAATGTATGAGCAACAACACAACTTGTGCAACTCTTAAAAACGTAGCTAGGGTTTGCCTTATATACCTAGGGCAAAAACATAAAACCCTAAACGTTTAAAGAGTTAGGGCTGAGTTGGAATTCTGCAGAAAAACGCATCTGGGCCGATTTTCGATCGATCGAGAATTACATTCGATCGATCGAGCCAGGCCGAGAAGCTCCAATGCTTCTGCAGTCTCTCGATTCCAACTTTACAAAATTAAGCCAACTTTGAGCAAGCCTAAACAAGACTAAATACATTGTTTTGATCATGGTTTGCCAACATTACAAATTAGGTTCTAAATACATAAAATCCTAAGACCTTAAAACCTAACAAACTCCCCCTTTGGCAATCCGTGACAAAACATAAATCAAAAGCTCAAAGTTTACAAGTAAAAAGCCCTTTACAAAATAATGCTCAGTTCAACCTAACCACTATCCATCGGTTGCAAGTGTAGACAGCAGCTTTGTTGAATCAACCTGTATATTCCTGAAATACTCAACAAACACATAAACGCATGTGTGGCAGAAACTAGTATATAAACAGGTATAATATTCTTGTAAGATTCACACAACTCTAAATAAAGATATATATCAATGAATCAACTCATAAATATAAATCAATAAGCAATGAATCATACATCAACAAGAATCAAAAGAAAACATGATATCAATATATCAATGATAATGTTACTCCCCCTAACATGAATATCCCCAAAAATGATATACAAAGTGAAGCACCTAGATACAATCTACTAAACTCCACAAAAATATCCCATGCTAAACATATGTCTCCCCCTAACTACAAAATCTCCTCAAAAGATCAAAAACTCCTATACAAAACTCCTCTACAGTAACCACTCCCCCTTTTTGTGACGGAATGCCAAAGGGCAATCAAGAGTCGCCATCAAAAGGTGGTGGTGAAGGTGAATGAAGTCGCGCCAAATCTGCCCGCAAAGCTCGAATCTCGTCGAACAAGTCCATCAAAATCTGACCATGAGCCGCCTGAACGGTCATGACAGTCTCCAAAGTACGACGAACATCGAAGTCAGCCGCAGGAGGTGGAGGAACATCAGCAGCAGCAGCAGCAGCATCATCACCAACTGGATCAGGAATATCCTCACCAGCAAGACCTGTAGAAGATGAAGGAGGAGGAGGAGCGCTAGAGGAGGGATCAGACCTAGGGTGTTTAGAACCAGCTTGAAGATGAGTGGCCCTCTGTCTAAGGAAAGACGCACCAATAGGACCGATGACATGAACAGGCTCAGAAGCAGGGAAATCCTCTAAACCTAGATACAATAAAATCCTATGAATAAAAATAGGATGGACGAGAGCATGAGCAGTAGATGAACTCCTATAAACTTCGTTCAAAGAACGAAGAAAAAGATGAGGAAAACTCATAGGAGCATCTGTAACAAGAGCGTACAGAAAAACACACCTCTCAAGAGGAATGGTGTGCAGATGAGAAATGGGCCAGAGTGAGTGACATGCTATCCTAGAGAAAAGATAGGTAGTCTCAGGAAGCTCAGTAGAAGTGATCCGAGGATCAGAACCCCACTGGATAGATGACCCAGTGATGTAAGAAATGACATCACTCAACTCGGGTGACTCAGCATAGGGATAGACAGGATCCCTAACTAAAGGTACCTCAAGAGCATCAGCCACTACCTGAGGAGTAATGGAGTACTCTACGCCTCGTATCCAACTCCGAACAAGGGTGTTGGAATCATAGACGCGGATCGAGATGTTCGAATAGAACTCTCGAATCAAGGTAGCAGGAGGAGGAGGGTCAGACACAGAAAACAAGGGAAGCCAACCCCTACGCTCAAAATTTGCCCTAATGGCAGGATCAAGCTCATCTAAAGAGACAGACCGCTCAGCCCATATCTTCCTCTTAATGTTTAAAGTGTCATAAAGCTCTTGGTTTTTCTCACTAGGGAACCGCTCTCTATCAAAGGAGGGTGGGGAAGGAGTAGGAGTGGGAAGAGTCCTACGGGCTCTAGTCTTCCTAGGCATGGTGCTAAGGAAAAAGACATAGACACAGAGAGAAAACCAAAAAAGAACAAACACAAAAACCAAGGACAGACTGCAAGTTAGCACAAAAAAATATAGAATTAAAATTCTATATGATGCATGAACATTAACAATGTTATGATGCATGAACTAATGCAGTAATCAGGATCAATTTAAGTTCAAATTCATAAAATTGGTTGAACATAGAGTTTCTTAACAAAAACCCTAAAAATTTGAGAACAACTTGAAAATTTTTGTACCAAATTGATGAACCAATCATTATAAACTATTGCAAACAATTTATAATAACCAATTGCATCAATTACACAAGCCAATTTCATCAATTAAACCCAATTGCACAAAAAGCCCCAATTCGGATCAATTATAAACCCTAGAAATTTAAAATTTTCACATAACTCAAAATTGATCAAATTAATCACTCAAGAACATGATTATAGAGTGTCCCCAACAAAACCCATAGATCAAATGCAAACAAATTGGTCCGAATCAATGAAAATCCCAATTTGAAGAGTTCCGAAAATCTCCTCCTAAAATGCATGAAAAATGCATGAAATTGAGTAAATAAACTGAAAAGCAAGGGTATAAGAGACATACCGGCTTGAGGAGAGAGAGATTATGCAAAAAGATCGGAGGAAAACGACAAAAATTTGAAGAATTGGTCCTGCCTCGTCGGAGAGAGAAAAAGGAAAAGTTTTGAAAAAGTTTTGAAACTTTGAAAAAGTCAGATTTCCCCTTTTTTAAAAAGCTTCTTCACGATGTTCGATCGATCGAAAATTACATTCGATCGATCGAAAGTGACAGAAGTTTTAGCACTTTCTGAGGCACTTTTTCGATTGATCGAAGAATACCTTCGATCGATCGAAATAGGCAGATGCACACTGAATTTTGGGGAAAAACATAGTTTTGAAAAATGGCAAACCCAATTTTGAAACAACTCCTCAAAGCATTTGAACAATGAACACAAAATGCATGAGTATGAGATGGAATGCGTTTTCAAAAACCCAAAATTTTAAACCCAATTCTCTCAAACACAAGTTTCAATTGTCTTCCAAATTAATTTTCTCAAGCATCAACTAAGTTTTGCACAAATCTCAAGATATTTTTCAAACTTGGTTGGTCAGACCAAGGACACACACACTGACATGTACAGTGTTTAACAAAGAGTAACTTGTGAAGTGTGTGAAACTAGCAAAGACTTGAGATACATGTGAGGTGATATGTGAATGGCAATCAACCACAAAGTCTACACAATTCATCACACAGAATTTAAAAGAGACTATCACCTACAGAGTTACATCCTATAACTCCCACATCTCCTAGAACAAAAGCTTGCAATCATGTAAGTTTCTTGAATTTTTTGCCTCTTATTTATGTGAATTGGCATCACGCCTAATAGTACACACTGGTTTGAATTAAGTGAATTGGCATCAAGCCTAATAGTACACACCAGTTTTAATTAAATGAATTAATTGAGGCTACACCTTATGTTCTTTTTGTGCATGTGCTACACTTTCTCGAGCACAAAATCTTATGATATGCACTAAGGTGTTCATGATTGGCTAGTGAACAGTGGTGAGATGGTTATTTATGCCTTTCTCAAAAGGATCAAGTCCGACAATCAAAAACATGTGACTTCAAGATTAAGACAAAGTAATAAACACTATAAACATCTTTCCCACACAACATGCACTACAAAGCTCAAACTAGTAAAGTGCAATAAAATAAGCTCATCAAAGCTAAACAAGGTACATAAACTTGTTATGTAAAATAATATGGCCAATCCTTGATTATCAATCCAAGATCTATAATACAAAACACAAAAATCTTTTTGGTTTTAACAAACGTTATAACCACTTGTTGAGATTTTGAAAAAAATTTATGACCAAAAACAAAAAAACACACATTGTGCTAAATGATCAATGCAAATGCAATGCATGACAATGCTTAACTAAGCTATAGAGGGTACACAAACAAGAAATATCAATTTCTTAATTAACCCATGAGTACATGTACAAACTAGTACATCCTCACACAAAATCAAAAATAGCTTAGCACAAACTATTCAAGTTTCTCCACAATGTCAAGCATGTTCTAAATCAAGAGAGATATCAAAACTCATGTAATCCTCAAGAAAAATAAAACAAGACACAAAATAAAATATTTTTGTCTTTTTGAAAATTTTCAATGTTTTTGGATTTTTTTTTTAAATAAAAAAAACAACCTAGAAAAAAAAAACAAAACAACCAAAAACAGAAACAAGACATGTCCACAAACAATAGAAAGAATTAAAACAAGGATAAGTCAGCAACACTCACCTTAAAGGATCTTTTCTCACCCATATAGCACGAGTCTTCGGCTTTGTAGGTGAAAATCCATGAGAAGCAGAGTGTATTTGAGGAATTACACCAATCTTCTGAGACAGACTAAAATCCTGCAAATTCCTTTCACAAGCCAACAAGCTCAAATTCTTCAAAAGCATATGAAACAATTTATATGGACTTATGGCAGGAGAAATATCATCACATATCCTAGATTGACATACAGAATATTTAAATTTCAACTTATGACAATTAGGACGAATGTGACCGGAGACACCACAAAAGTGACAAACAGGAACAAATTTAGGAACATCAGTATTCCTAACAGCAAATCTAGTCTCAGATTTCAGTTTTTGCCTCAACAAAGAACAATTTGGTCTAATATGACCAACAACACCACAATGGTGACAGGTAGGCACAAAAACAGATTTGTTATGCTCTCTAACAGTAGGTATAGACATAGGTTTAGAAACTTCAGCGTTAACATCAGAACTTTTACCTTTGTCTAACCTAGCACAATAAGCCTTTTCTTTATTATTCCTCTTAAAATGAGGGATATAAACTTTCTCAGTTTTAGGCTTAAAAAAAAACAGAAACACTTTTGCTATCAACAGCAGGCTTGGTACTAGTCAAATTTTCAATTTTAGTTTTAGATTCAACTAACTCTTGTTCCAAGCTTTTCATCTTCTCATCTTGAGAGGAAATTTGATTTCTCAAAAATTCATTCTTTTTATTAGATTCATCTAATCTAACAAGCAATTCCTCCTTTTCAAGATTAGCCAATTTTAACTCTTCCTTGAATTTCTTAGAAATTTTCAAAGATTTAGATAATTCCTTACGAAGAGTTTCAAAAGCATCAAAAAAGTCAACAGAAACAATAGTGTCCTTTTTATTCAAAACATCACAAGCATCAATAAAATCAGCGGAAGTATGAGCAGAAAGACACTTCAAGTTATCCATGACAACAGGGGTCAAGGATCAGCTCTTAGATCAAAAAATCTACAACAAGAAGAGCTACCCGCTCTGATACCACTTGTTGAAATTTTTAAACAAATTGATGAATTGAGCATCACATAACACAACTCACAGAGTATAATGCTTAATTACATCCAAACAACAAGCCAATTTCATCAAATTCAAGATGTGTGTGGTTTTTAATCACTTTGCCTTAATCAAGACTTTAATAGCAAATTATTTTTTTTTATAATAAAAAATTAAAACTATTTCGGCGGCAAAATTAAAAAAAAAAATACAACTGTTTCACACGTGCTACTCAACAACTCGACACGATTTATACGAATCATTCATTTTTCTTTCATGGAGTTTGTCCATTATTCATATGGTTACATATTTAAAAAAACACAAAAACCATTTAAGTGCAATAATTGCGCCAATGCTAAAAACAGTTTATGCAGAAAACAGTGAACAATTTTTACGAGAAAACAGTGAATAGTATTACTTAATGCAAAAAACAGATTTTATGAATGCAGTAAGCAGATTCAAATATACAGTAAACATGATGTGTAGAGAGCAAATTTTATTAATGTAGAAACAGATTTTATCAATGCAGATCGATTATTGTGAAATTCAAAAATGAAAAAGCATTTAGATTTGGCGTTTAAATTTACAAAACATGATTTCACTAGGTGTTTTTTGAGAAAATAGCGAACAATTTTTTAAACATTGAACAGAGAATAATTTACGTAGAAAAGAGAGTGAACAATTTTTTAAACAGTATTTTATGCAGAAAATAGTAAACAGTATATCATGTCCTACTTAAGCCAAAATCCATCTTACAAACAGTTTTGAGTGTTAAGGATCATGAAAGTTCAATATAGGTATATAACACCCTTGAACGTTTAGACCCCAAATACAAAAATACCAATTCAAGCTTTATATCAAACAGTTAATGTGCGGAATATGACAACAAGCTTATAACAGAATTGATAACTAATCTAAGCCAAATATAAACACATCCACAGTAGTAAATATAAGGCAAAGATAAAAGAAGGAAGATGCAAACACTCGGACAACACACGATGTGTTATCGAAGAGGAAATCGAAGCCCTCGGCGTAAAATCTCTCCGCTGCCCTCCAAGCGGTCAAATAATCCACTAGAAAATATAGTTGAGATACATGAACAACAATAGACCCTCCAAGCCTAATCTACCCAAGTACCTAAGCCCTCCAAGCTGCTTGCTCCAACGAGGTTGCGCCGAACCTTTTTCTTTTCTAGCTTACCGGATTCCGCTACTAGACCATAGCATCAACCAATGTAGATTGGTTCCTTCTTAATTGCTTCCCAACAGTACCAAATAGACCTTCTCATAGATGTGGGTGTGGTGAGATAATGATTTGGCTAAAGGCCTCTCAAGGGTATGACAATGGAGAGGAAGAGAGTAGAGGAATTTGTAGAGTCTCTAAGGTTAAGATTGTGGATGAATCAATCTTGTATTTCTCTAGGGTTTCTCTCACAAAATTCTCTCTGGAAGCTCTCTCAATATGGTGGGTATAAGGGTATATATATAGTAGGGTGAGAAGGGAATGCAAAACGTCAGTTTTTGCCAAACAGGGCATTTTGGCGACTTGACCTCGCGACTGGGTTAAGTCGCGAGTTCAAGCCGTAAGCTAACGGCCTGGCTAGCCTGGGACTTTTGTCCTATAGTGCGACAGTTGGCTCGACTCTTCAGCTTCTGGCATGCTTGGCACGTGTGTGAACATTTGGCGACTTGCAAGCCGCGACTCACCCGCGAGATCCAGTCGTGAGACTCTGTTTTTCTTGCACACTCTTGAGCTTTTCTTCACATCTTCTCACACACTACCCTTACAAGTTTCCCACCTAAATACAGGGTTACTAAGTGCTAAATTACAAGCAAATTGGTCACGGAATAAAGCCAATAAGATGGTTGATTAAATTCAACCTTACAATCTCCCCCTTTGGCTATTTCGTGATAAAACCCTACAACAGACTCTAGACTTAAAACGTCAGTTGGGAATAGTTGAACAAAACTCACTCACACCTAACTCTAGATTCTGTAAAGCTCTTGAACATATGAATAAGTAACTCCTGAAACATAATAACATAGCAATATCATTGTATGCAGAAAACTTAATATGCATATGGAGCAAAAAAAGCATGATCAAGCAAAAAAATGAACTTAAGCATTAAAGCAATAATTCATGGCAAGATCAAAACAGTAGTCACTTAAGCAAAAGTGAATACTATGTTCACTCACACAATGAATGAACATCCGGACATGCAAAGTGATAGGCTCAATTGAAGAGTATCATTTGCAAGTCCAACACTCAACCAATGCATACAAATGTATATGCATCTAGGAACAATCCTACAAGGGCACAAGAGTGTTGTACTTAAGATAATGCAAGGTGTTAGCAAGTACTAAAGCACAAAGCATAAAGGCTGCATAAGCAAAGTATTGCAAACACATGGCACAACCATACAAGCCTACAAAATATGCATAAGTGCAAGAAAACAAACCCTTAAAGCTTACAAAAGCAACATGGGTACAAACCAGATAAAAAACCACTGCTGAAAAACTGAATAACATCATATTATATATTTAATAACTACAAGAGTTAGAAACATTCAAGAGATATGAGTTTAAAACAATCTTAAACCGTAGTGTATCAAACCTATAACATCAGTAGTTATCCAAGCATAGTATCAAACTTTTAAACAAAAACAGCAAATAATGAAACTCCCCCTCAAACCAGGCACTCCCCCTCAAGAGCTGCCCCCAAAAATTCTCCCCATTTTTGACCGAAATGGCCAAAGGGTCAGTGATCCTGGTTAGTATAAATGTTGTCAAACTTGGCTGAAAGAACATCAAGCTGGTCCTGCATTGTTGTCATCCTTTTAGCCTACTAATTCTGAACTTCCCTGAGTGTATCAAGCCTCTCCAGGATGATCTGAAATGCATCCGGAGGTGCAGCAGATGAGGTAGAGGCTCTGCTCTGCTTAACTCTCACTCTTGGTGTGGAAAATGGTTCTGCACCCTCTGCTTCAATCTCCATAGGATCACCTTCTTCTTGGACACCCTCTTCTTCTTCACCTGGAAGACGACTCTGTATCCGTATGAGAGTAAATTTGTTGATGGCTAATAGAGGAGGCATGGGACTGATATCTTGTGGGATTGCAACACCCTTTTCTTTGAAAATTCTTTTAAGAAGACTTGGAAACACCAACTTAGGCCTCGAGGTGGTTTTAGTTTCATCCATTATAGTATCAAAAATGTGGGAACTGATGTCAATAAAGGTGTTTTGCTTAAGTTCCATAAGAAAGATAGCTCTGGCATTCGTCAATGTAGTCATCTTCCTTATAGGGTACAGGTTGTACATCATTATTGTTGTTAAACACCTCATGTCTTTAGGAAAGTCAGAAGTGTTGAGACATATCTTTTTTAAAACCCCACAAATCCTTTTCTGGACAGTTTCTAGAGAGAGCATTCTGTCCTTGTAGTTAGTGAATTCATACTCTTCTAACCCCTCCAACCCTAGAACCTTATCAATATCATGAGCATCTAAGGTAAACTCCTTTCTCCTCACCCAACAACTCAACTCATCCTCCATTATCACAGCATTTGCATAGAATTCTCTGATTAGTGGTTCACACACTAAAGGTAAGTCACCCAGAAGTTTCTCCCAGCCTCTTCCTTCAAAGCATTTTGGAATGAATGTATCCTTCAAGTCATGTAAATCCACAAACTTCTCCTGGATAATTGTTCCCTTTATGAAGGAATCTCTGTATCTCTCAAAATGCTTGACTGACCTAAACAGGTTGTTGTCCATTTTCAATCTTTTATCAGCCTTCTTAGCAGGAGTCTTCTTCTTAGAAGATGTGGAAGCCATCTGTAAACACTCAGAAAAGTCCACAACAAGGGCAAAACACAATATGCAGAAGTATACTCAAATTAGTAACCATGTAGTTATAAGGAAGAACAGAGTGTTAGTCAAAATTCAAACCAAGAATAGTTAATAACATAAGAAGGATAAGACATTACACAATGACAACAATTCAAACAAGTTCAATCTGTAAAGCTGAAACTTTCATACAGACAGAGTAGAGAAAATGTCACTGATACCAAACTTCATGCACATGGAATGTGCAAGAGAATCCCTAGAGGCAGACCCACACACAAGATATGGCAGCACAAACACAAAATAGTGTACCATATAGACATAAAGACATACACTTTTGCAATCCCTAATTTTTCATTTAGGGAAACATTATAGAAGGACCAAATACCGTATACCCAATAGATATAAACACTCAAATATCAAAGTTCAGACCCAAAAAGAATCACAATGGAGCAAAGTCAAGAAAATAGCCATAATCAGCACCAAGAGTGAACAAACCAAACCATCAAACCAGCATTTTTAAGCATAAACATGTTCGAATACCCAAATTACAATCCACCATTAAAACCACATAGATTCAAGAATATATCACTTAAATCATAAAATGTGAAGTGAAATCAAGAAAACCCATACCTTTTTCTTGTAGATTGATGCAGAAATATTGCAGAAATGAAGTCTTTTTCAGTGAGACACGGACTGTTTGAGTGAGAGAGTGAAGAAGACAATGAACAGTCACAGATATTCGAGGGAAAAACTGAAAAAAAAAAAATTTGAAAACTGTCTTTAAAACGCAAAACACACGTTTTTCGCGACTTAATCAAGTCGCCAGTGAGTCGCCAGGGTAAGCCATGAAACACTGTGAAGGTAACATTCTAGAAAAATCTTCTAAGTGTTTTTCGCGACTGGAAGGTCTACCCGCGAAGGAGTCACGAGCTGAGCCACGAAAATCTCTGAGTAACCCTCGCAATTGAACCTTCCACCCATGAACAAGCCGCCAAATTAAGCCGCGAAAAACTGCAAAACTCAAATTTTGAAAAATTTCTAAGTCTTTTTTGCAACTAGGGTATTGACACGCCAATGAGCCGCGAAAAATCTCTGAGTGGGCTCGCGACTGGTACTTGTGACTAGGCCAACCTGCGACTTAGTCGCCAAAACAGGGCAACACTGTTTTTGAAAATTTTGACATTTTTTGTAAAAACAAAGTACTTTCCAAAAACAACTAAAAACACTCAAAAATCTTTTTGTGTTTGATCAAACTAAGATTGAGCATGTGAAAACACATTTAATCAAGTACAATCACACAAATGAATATGGCATTCATTGAACATGGACTTGTGTGTTGTGTGTGGATATCAAAAATAAGATAGTCCTTAGTCCAATGTGAAGCTTCAATGATCAATTCAATCAAGGCATACACAATTAGCACTAGATAATGTGACCTATCTCAATTATAGAAACATGCATATATGACCTCCCACAAGAACTTGATTACATACTTTGAAGCTTTTCATTTGGCTCCATATTCAACATATCATTTGCACTTTTTTAGCAAAGAAAATCTCATTGTGAGATAGATGCCTGAAATTTTTGATATTTCAATTAATGAGATAGCCTTTGGCTTTTTGGGCATCAAACATTTTATTTTGGTCGCTTTCCCTTTTTCCTAGTCAAATACTAGTATGTGCGACAGGCTTTTGCAGCTCTATATCTCTTTTTATTTGGAGATTTACATTTAGAGAGCTCTTTTAAGCAAAAACAAAAATAAATAGTGGGAAGATATATAGGCATGAGTCTATGCATGTCTCAAGATCAACAAAAACATTCACTAATCATTCATGACAAGGTTAAAGATCTATTTACAACAGTCACATAGATTTCAGAATTTCTCTCACAATGATACGAGTGTATAGAAGACAAGCTAAGCTTGTAGATGCACAAAGCCATTAGTACAAAGGTACAAGGCAAAACATGATTTGAGATAAAAACTCAACAAAATTGATCAAACTTTTTGGATTTTCTACATTTTATGTGTTTTTGGATTTTTGACACAAAAGGAAAAAAAATTGATCAAAATCATAACAAAAAAATGTAAAGACATTTCAAACCAAAGACAAATACACACGCAAAATAATAGCCTAAATGCTAGCAAGAAGCACATAACCAAGCATATTCACAAACATGGGAAGTATTGATGCATGAACATGTTGTAATGCTTATGCATGAGTACCCTTCGTCACCCACACGTCACGTGCGTTTAGGGTGATATCCTTGACAGCTTGGGTACGAGAATTAGGACTATGAAACCTTCGTGTGAAGCTTTCAAGGAAGTTGGTGAAGGCACCGATCATCTTCATCACATCCGTCATTCCTGGATCATGGTTTTGACTTCTTGGTTGCTCACCACCCCAAGGCCTCTTGTCATTTCTTCTTCCTCGTGACCGAGGTGCGCTTGCATTGTTGTCTGCTCTCAGCTTTTGACAGTTGGGTCTAGTATGTCCTCGCAATCCGCACTAGTGACACACATAATCTATTCTAGGACCCCGTTGTGGTCTTGAGAGAGATCTTGCTCTGGTTTCGTGTCTGTCCAACGATTGATTTCGGGGCTTATTCACCATCAGTTGCTCAATCACATTCTTTTTCTTTACCTCCTTGACTTTCTC
The DNA here is from genome assembly GCA_023621385.1 of Quercus gilva. Taxonomy (NCBI): domain Eukaryota; kingdom Viridiplantae; phylum Streptophyta; class Magnoliopsida; order Fagales; family Fagaceae; genus Quercus; species Quercus gilva. Next base: position 71,745,575 of record CM042476.1, read on the forward strand.
AGGAGTAGGCTCTTCTACAACCGTCTCTTTAGCCTTTTTCATCTTTTTCACAGCCGCCTTTGCAACCCTTGCATACTCACCTGATTTCTCAAGGAGTAAGGCGTAATTCTCTTGAAGACCCGATGTACCTTCATCCTCTTTAGCTTCTGACTCTTCAACAACTCCAATAGACTCCAAATCAAAATGCTCACCAAGCTCCTTCACAAGTGTATCCAAATCATCTGAGGATTCCACATGAGCAATGGTCATGAATGTAGAGAAATTTTCTTCTCCATCATAGCTCTCTTCAGAATCAGAATTTGATGAGTCCGAATCACTTAAAGTAATGGCATAGGCCTTTCCCTTCGACTTCAAGTAATTGGGGAATTCCTTTTTAAAGCGCCCATGTCCATTACATTCAAAACATGTAATTCCTTGTGAAGATTGGGAATCTTTACCATCTTTTCTTCGGAACTCTTTCTTCTCTTTTCTGGCACTCTGAAATTTTCTTTTATCACCAAATTTTCCACTATTCTTGAGCTTTAGGAATTTTCGGAAGTTCTTTACAAGATATGCCACATCTTTGTCCACCGTATCCTCTTCCGAAGAGTCATGAGACACCATCCTTTCATCAATTGTCTTAAGAGCAAGGGATTTGCTCTTCTTCACTATAGGAAGGGACAACTCATATGTCTGTAGAGAACCAACCAGCTTTTGAACCTTGATTTCGTCAAGATCTTTGCTCTCTTCAATGGCTGTAACTTTGGGTCAGAAACTTTCTGGTAGTGACCAGAGGATCTTCCTTACAATCTTCGAGTCCTCCGTCTTTTCTCCCAAGTTAAATTTACCAACAACAACCTCATTCAATTTATTGTAAAATGAATCAAAAGACTCATCCTCACTCATCTTTAGCTCCTCAAAGCGAGTGGTCAACATCTGAAGTTTGGTGTCCTTCACTTTCTTAGTCCCCTCATAGGTTGTCTCCAGAATTTCCCATGCTTCCTTAGCAATGGTGATATGTGAAATCCGGTGAAATTCTTCTGGAAAGACACCGCAGAAAATAGCATTCAATGCCTTGCTATTTGCATTGGCCGCCGCAAGAGCAGCCTTATCACAAGTAGACTTGGCAGCCTCTGGCCTTGTCCATCCTACTTCAACTGCATCCCACACAGCATTATCAATAGAACACAAAAACGCCCTCATACGGACTTTCCAAAATGCATAATTATTACCGTCAAAGAACGGTGTTACATTAAGAGATTGAGACCTATCCATCTCAAAGGGGGTCAGGGATCACACTTAGGTGTTTAAACCACAACAAGTGTACTCGCTCTGATACCAATTGAAAGTTCAATATGGGTATATAACACCCCTGAACGTTTAGACCCCAAATACAAAAATACCAATTCAAGCTTTATATCAAACAGTTAATGTGCACAATATGACACATCCACAGCAGTAAATATAAGGCAAAGATAAAGGAAGGAAGATGCAAACACTCGGACAACACACGATGTGTTATCAAAGAGGAAACCGAAGCCCTCGGCGTAAAACCTCTCCGCCGCCTTCCAAGCGGTCAAATAATCCACTAGAAAATGTAGTTGGGATACATGAACAGCAATAGACCCTCCAAGCCTAATCTACCCAGGTACCTAAGCCCTCCAAGCTTCTTGCTCCAACAAGGTTGCGCCGAACCTTTTTCTTTTCTAGCTTACCAGATTCCGCTACTAGACCATAGCATCAACCAATGTAGATTAGTTCCTTCTTAACTGCTTCCCAACAGTACCAAATAGACATTCTCACAGACGTGGGTGTAGTAGAATTTGGCTAAAAGCCTCTCAAGGGTATGACAATGGAGAGGAAGAGAGTAGAGGAATTTGTAGAGTTTCTAAGGTTAAGATCGTGGATGAATCGATCTTGTATTTCTCTAGGGTTTCTCTCACAAAATTCTCTCTGGAAGCTCTCTCAATATGGTGGGTATAAGAGTATATATATAGTAGGGTGAGAATGGTATGCAAAATGTCAGTTTTTGCCAAATAGGGCATTTTGGCGACTTGACCTCGCAACTGGGTTAAGTTGCGAGTTCAAGCCACGAGCTAACGGCCTGGCCAGCCTGGGACTTTTGTCCTGTAGTGCGACAGTTGGCGCGACTCTTCAGCTTCTGGCATGCTTGGCACGTGTGCGAACATTTGGCGACTTGCAAACCACGACTCACTCGCGAGATCCAGTCGCGAGACTCTGTTTTTCTTGCACACTCTTGAGCTTTTCTTCACATCTTCTCACACACTACCCTTACAATTTTCCCACCTAAATACAGGGTTACTAAGTGCTAAATTACAAGCAAATTGGTCACGGAATAAAGCCAATAAGATGGTTGATTAAATTCAACCTTACAGATCATAACATCAGCATTCAGTACTTTTAATAGGCACAACTACTTTCAAACACCAAAAAAACATAGAAACAAGTTCAAAATTACACACATAAATGGACACTCAAAACATGCTCTAAGGTAAAAGTCATAATAGAAAATTGATTATTAAGCTACATTTTATTTTATTTTTCAGGCACGATTGTAGCCATTAAACCAACATAGATTCTATTACAAACATTTTTTTTTTCCAGACATATAGATTCTATTCTCTCAGCCCCTAGACAGAGGGAAAGTATATAACAAATCTGATATTGAAAGACTTTAAAGAAACAAAATATTTGGTCAAGAACCTGCTTCAAAGTTGTATGTGAAAACTGAAAACCCAACCTACCACTTTTATTTGATCAAGTGGATGTAGTTTCTGTTTTTTTTTTTTTTTTTTTGGTTGGTTGGTAATTTATGTTGCTTATGACAACTTTTTTAAGTACAGCAACAATGCCACTCAATTTTTTATTTTGGCAGTTCTTTGGTCTAGATTTCCCACCATGTATTTTGTGGCATAGATTTCTGGATAAACCCAAAAATGTTTAACTTTTTAGATAAACTAAATAAGGAGTAATAGTAATAATAATAATAAAATTGAATAAAGGGAAATTTTCAATACATTACGATTCATTGTATTCAAATCATCTCTAATTTCTACTCATTTTGTCACACTTGTTCTATACTTCTACATGGTAGACTGTAGGTGAAGTAGAAAAAATAGTGAGTTTATTAGAAAGTGATAAACAACCAATCACAATCCATCATTGTTGGATAATTTTGACAAAGTGTGTATCAAAATAGATTTTATCAATGCAAAAAAAAAAAAAAAAGTTCGATTATTGTGAAATTTGAACATGAAAAAACATACAGATTTGGCTTTTCAATTTAGAAAACACAATTTCACTAGGTGTTTTATGAGAAAACAGCGAACAATTTTTTAAATAGTGAACAGAAAATAATTTATGCAGAAAAGAGAGTGAACAATTTTTTAAATAATGCTGAACATAAAATAATTTTATGCAAAATCATAGAAATAGCTTATGTAGAAAACAGTGAACAATTTTTATGAGAAAACAATGAATAGTTTTAATTAATGCAAAAAACAAATTTTATGAATGCAATAAGCAGATTCGAATATAGAGTAAACATGATGTACAGAGAGCAAATTTTATTAACGTAGAAACAAATTTTATCAATGCAGAAAAACAAATCAATTATTGTGAAATTTAAACATGAAAAAGCATTCAGATTTGGCGTTTAAATTTAGAAAACACGATTTCACTAGGTGTTTTACAAGAAAACAGTGAACAATTATTTAAATAGTGAACTGAAAATAATTTACGCAGAAAAGAGAGTGAACAATTTTTTAAATAATGCTGAACATAAAATAATTTTATGCATAATGCTAAAAACAGTTTATACGAAAAACAGTGAACAATTTTTATGAGAAAACGGTGAACATGGTGTGCAGAGAGCAAATTTTATTAATCTTAAAATAGATTTTATCAATGCAAAAAAATAGATGATCTGTACATCTAATGTAATTAATTTTCCATTAAGTTTACTCAATTTGTTATGTTCTTCAATTTTCATTTGAATTTTCACAATTTTACACACTCAACGAATTCAAAATTTTCAACAAATTCATACTATCTGTACATCTAATGTACACAATTTTTCCTTGAGTTTTCACAGTTTTGTACATTCAACGAATTCAAATTTTTAAACAAGTTCATACGATCTATACATCTAACGTACACACTTTTCTATTGAATTTTCATTATTTTGTACTTTCAATGAGATCAAATTTCTCAACAAATTTAGACTATCTGTATATCTTATGTACACCTTCATGATTTGGTACGTTCATTGATTTTCCATCGATTTTTCTTGAATTTCTACATTCAACTAATTCGAACTTTTTTACAAATTCAAAAATTTCGAGGCATTTACCATTAGGTGATTTATACGAATCATTCATTTTTCTTTCTTGGAGTTTGTCCATTATACATATGGTGATATATTTAAAAAAACACAAAAACCATTTAAGTGCAATAACTGCGCCAATGCTAAAAATAGTTTATGCAGAAAACAGTGAACAATTTTTATGACAAAACGGTGAACAGTTTTAATTAATGCAAAAAACAGAATTTATGAATGCAATAAGAAGATTTGAATGTACAGTAAATATGATGTGCAAAGAGAAAATTTTATTAATGTAGAAACAGATTTTATCACTGCAGAAAAATATATTCGATTATTGTGAAAATCAAACATGAAAAAGCATTCAGATTTGGCATTTAAATTTAGAAAATATGATTTCACTAGGTGTTTTATGAGAAAACAGTGAACAATTTTTTAAATAGTGAATAGAAAATAATTTATGCAAAAAAGAGAGTGAACAATTTCTTAAATAATGCTGAACAGAAACTAATTTTATACAAAATCGTAGAAATAGTTTATATAGAAAATAATGAACAATTTTTATGAGATAACAATGAACAATTTTAATTAATGTAGAAATTAAATTCATATTTCGAAATTAAAATCTCTATATTTTACAATGCTTCTATTTAAATAAATAAAAATATAAAAAAGCTACTTATTTTTATCTTTATGTTTATTTGTCGATTATCCCCAAACAAAAAGAAAACAAAAACAAAAACAAAAAAAATTTACACAATACTCGAGTTTACCAAACTCGAGTACTGTACAAATAAAATTTTCTACATTTTATTTATAAAAGGTACTTGAGCCCTGTATACTCGAGTATTGTGTTGCATGGAACTCGAGTTTCTCAAGCTCGAGTACTACATAATTTTTTTTAATCATAGAAATTCCATGTCAGCAATGCCACGATGGCTGAATTGAGAGGAACTCGAGTTTCTGAAACTCGATTTCTAGAAAAAGTGGTACTTTGCTATTTATTTCCGAAACAGTGGTTTTTTGCTAAAAATTTCAAAAAAAAATGTGGTATTTGGCCATTTTGGCCAGGAGGTGTGTCAATTCTATAAATAAAGTGGCGGTTTAGTTTTGTTTATTGTGGGTAAAAGTTAGTCAAACCAAGTTAAATTTGTTTGATGTGTTACTGGTACTTGTTATTTTATTGTTTTGCGTGTTTTTACAGCGGGAGACTCCGTAATTTACTTCCTACACACGACTCAAACTTTAGCCATTAAATTTGGGTGAATTATACTATATTAATTCTTCAAAAAGTTAGTTATTTTTCCCTGTTATTAAAAAATAAAAAAGTTATTTTTCCCTCATATAGAACTTCCATACACATGTATTGCGGATATATTGGTCTATCTATGTAGGCCTTTTCCATATATATGATTTACCCAATAGACATGTCCCTCATCTTATCATTTTTTTTTTTTTTTTTTTTTTTTTTCAGGAGATTCAACCCATCTATAAATTTCACATAAGGGAGCGAGTGTAACTGATTCCTATGGCCTTTATTGGCTCCATGGGACAATGTGTCTATTAAATCTTCTAAGGTTTTCCTAGGCACTCATATTACATGTATTGAAATCCTATAATTATGTTAATTCTATTTTAATGCTTCCGATAAATATTAATGTAAGAAAGTCGTCTGATGTCGTACTTGCTTTGGTTTTATATTTGTTAGTTGATAAATCATGGGGAAAAAAATGAAAAGGAAAAATAAAAACTATCAAATACGTTGTCTTTCCAAAAGCAGAAGGAATCTAACTAAGAGGCTTTCTAGTAAGTATTTAGTGAAATATTATTGTTGTCGACGTCGAGTTACCATTGTTTGGTGGCTCCCATGGAAGCTGAAAAGAGAGTTGCTTAACTTGCCGTAGTATTGGAACGGTCTCACGGTGCATGCCTAGGATTTTGTTGCTTCGGATCTCGGTGTTGCTCATGCTTTGGGAAGTTTTTCATTTCTTAGAGGAATTGAATTTTAGCTTGTATTGTATTGTAAATTTCTTCAATGGCCATCATTAGTGTAATCACAAAATTATTATAGCATTGTGTGTTAGGATATATGTGAATGATATTAGGAATATATGTCATTTAGAATTAGCTAATCATTTGACAAAACGCATTTTATTTGTAATTGGACAGATTTAGGATGTGTATAATACTTCAAGGAACAAGAGTTCAAGTCCGAGTATTGAAGCCATGCAAATTTGTCCAAGAAATAAGTGGAGAAGTGCTGGATTTTAAAACTCAACAGCTAGCTTGACAGATAGCATCTATCAAGATTTAGAAGGCTGCTTAAGCTCGATGCTCAATAGTTGCTCGATAGATACCCTATCTATCGAGATTTATGAAAATCAATTTTTCAAACCTGATTTCACTTTTATCCATGTGTGTATGTTTAGGCTTTCTTTTCTCACAGCCCTAAACATATATAAGGATTATTTTAAGGGCCGTCAAAGGTTGTGCGAGTGTGAAGTAAAGTTTTGTTAATGCAAATTGTGACTGGAGACAAAATTTACCCTAATTCCATCTTTCTCTTGAAGAAGTTGCTGCATTTGTACACCGTTAGGTTTTGTGACCAAGGAGTTTCGTGATCTTCATCGTGTTGACGAACTGAAAAACTTTGCAGCCAACATCTTTCTCAAGTTAGTGATTAAGTCGCGTACTAGGATCCACGCATCAATTGGTTAGTCACGTACTGGGAGCCGTGCATTAAAAACGAGAGATTGTCATTACAGAACAAGTCCAGTTGTGTATTGGGGTAAGAGTTCAACTGTAGGTTGGTATAAGGTACTGGGATTCCTTTACTTGTAAACGCTTGTTATGATAATGGTGGATTCTCGGAAGTGGTAACCTTAAAATTACCAGTGAAGTTTTTGCCTTGGAGGTTTTCCCCATTCGTAAACAAATCACTGTGTCAACTTTATTTTTCGCTGCAAATTAACTTAGTTGGTGATTTGTTTGTTCTACCACACGTTATGCATATTAATTTGATTAATTAATTAACTTGACTAATTAATCGGTTAATTTATCACAATGGGTCAATACATTCTTGGCCTATCAAGTGGTATTAGAGTAGGCATACTTTGATTAGGGTTAACCTTAGCTTTGTGATCTATTAACCCCTGTTTGTCATGGATAGAGGACAGTCTTTTATTATACCTCATTTAGTTGATGGCACTAACTATGCATACTAGAAAGTACGCATGAGAGCTTTCTTGCAGTTATTAGATGAAAAGGTGTGGCAAGTTGTAGAGATAGGTTAGACCAAACCAAAGGAAGCACCGCCCAATTGGGATGATGCTAAGATCAAGGCGGCTAACTTCAATAGTAGGGCATTGAATGCCTCATTCAGTGCAGTCATGAATGAGGAGTTTAAGAAGATATCCTTTACCAAAACTACCAAGGAAGCATGGACCATCCTCTAGACAACTTATGAGGGAACTAAGGCGGTCAAGGACTCAAAATTTCAAAGGCTCACTACAAGCTTCGAAGAGATCAAGATAAAGGAGGATGAGTCATTTGATGAGTTCTATGCCAAGTTCAAGGACATAGTGAACTCAGCCTTTAATCTTAGGGAAACCATTCTCGAATCCAAGATTGTTAGAAAGGTGCTCAGATCATCACAATTAAGGAATCAAAGGACATTGACAAAATTCCTTTGACAGAGCTGGTTGGTAATCTACAGACCTATGAGTTGGGTTTGACAAGGATTGGGAAATCGAGTAAGGGTAAGAGCGTGGCACTGAACGCCAAGAGCAGTAACACAAATGAGTTTTTAGACGATAAAGATTCTAAAATGAAGTCCTACATCACAAGGCAATTCAAGAAGTTTATGAAGAATGCCAATGGGAAGGGCTTCGACAAGGATCGTAGGCAATCTAGTTCCTCTCAGTTTAAGAGCTAAGAAAAAGGGAAGAAGGATGCTAGGGATGGTGGTCAGTACACTATTCCCTCAGGACCTAAGTGTTTCGGGTGTCAAGGTTTTGGACACATGAAACAAGAGTGCCCTACGTATCTCAAGATCATTGGGAAACCAAGGCACTTGCTGCTATCTTAAGTAACACCAAACTTGAGAATGATTCGGAAAATAAGGATGATGGAATCCTGAGTGCCTTCACTGCCACTGTCAATCCTACTGAGGGGATTGTTGAAGATGTGGATAAAGAAAAAGACTTGGTGGAGTCTAAGTTTGAAAAGATAGATGAGCAAGACGACATCCATACAGCCTATGCAAAATTATACAAGGTCTCAGAAAAGCATGGAAAGTTGTATAGGTTGGCCACCAAGAAGCTCAGTGATGTGGAGCTTGAACGAGAAGAAATCCCTACAAAGTTTGATGAAACTAATCAGACTATTGGGGCACTGAGGTTTGAGAACAATTTCTTGGCTGAGAATACCAAGAAGCTTGAAACAGAGCTGTTCCAAGTCAGAGCTCAGCTGGAGAGGACTTCAAGTGCAAAGCTTGACGAGATGCCCAGCCTTCAAAAATTTGCTTTTGATCGAATTGGTTTAGGGTATAATTTCTCTTCTTCTAATATTGCTTCATCTAGTACTACTATTTTTGTTTCTCCTGCTAACAATGTTGAATCTGAAACCACTGATGTCAAAACTATTTTAGTTAGATCTATCTTAGGAACACCCCCTAAGCTTGTTAAGAAAGAGACTTAAAACCCTAGGGCTAAGAAGGGCAATACCCAAAGGTTTAAACAGAAGAAGCAGCATCTCTGCCGTCATTATAGAGCAACTGGACATACTTGACCAAATTGCTATAAGTGGTTCGCCACTCAATAGAGCAACAGTATGATCTCATCAGGAAACCAGAATCAGTTTCCATCCTCTCTTGCTCCTCTTGGAGATCTACTCAAGACCATCATATTCCTTTCAAACTTGAACGATTGCAATTATTCCCCCTCATTGCTAGATCAAGGGTTCACTAAAAGGAAAGGTTCTTCCAAGGTGTGGAAGGAAAAAGGGCTCGAAGTGATTTTGTCACTTTTCTCTCTTTCCCTCTCTTTTTTTGATTGCATTACTTGTATGTTTTGCCTTATTGTTTTGAGTTAGTCTAGTTTTATGCTATGCTTTGCTTAACATATTTTTGTTTGGTTCTTTTCAGTTTTCTTTTATTTTGTTTTTCATAAAAATAAAAAAATTTTGAAAAATCAGAAAAATACAAAAATAGTGTGTTTGTGTACATTGGTACTTGTGTACCTTAAATGGTCAATGAAACAAAGTTTTCTAAACTTTTTATCTTTTTTAGCTTAGATGAGCATCTTTATGCACAACTAAGCAAGTGAGCTTTGTGCCTCGTGTTTATGATGAGTAAGATTAAGGAATCTCTTGTACATAACACTCATATCACTCTTTTTGATGGGTAGGACTAGAAAATCCTAAGAAAAAGGCATAAATAATCATTTCATCATTGTTGCCCGCCAATCATGAAATGACATTTGTATACTTAGGCATAGCAAAAGTGCAATGTTAAAAGCTAAACATAATTGAGTATTTCTTTTCTCTCTTTTATATGCCCATGCATGATATGCTTAACAGAAAATATGCAATGAAAAATAAAAGCAAAAAAGAATCAATATGCTTTATATATGATGGCAAGCGTGTCTTATAGGAGATGTGGGAGTTATAGGATGTACCTCGAAAGTGATGGTCCCCTTCAAGCAGTTATGATGGTGTGTGAGTTAAATTGATTTGCTCATATCTCAAATTGTCACAACATGAAGACACTTATGCGATCTTGTGATATTTTTCACACACAACATGTAATATTATTTGCTACTTTTGATACATGTACAGGTACAATGTGATTTGGCCATCACAAGGAATACATGTGTTAATGTATGCCCACTAAATTGTCCTGACTTGTTTTTGAAATATAAGATTGGTTAGACTTGTTTAGTGTGTGCATGTGTTTTGGATCTATATGCTTGACATTTTTCTTGTTGAGAGATGTTTTCGAGACTTTAAAATGTTTTTTGGATCCTTGGTAGAGTAGCATGTTTGATTGCATTCATTTCTGTGTTTTTCTCTCCTTTGAAATATTGTTTTTGAGTAATCTTGACAACTTCTTGATACCTCTCGATAGCTAGGCTATCTATCGAGCTCTTGATCTTCCTTTCTCAACAGCTGCTATCACAATTTCGATCCATTGAAGTTTTTGAGAATTTGTCTCGATGGCTTATTGACAGCTTCTTGATCCATTGAGAAAGTTTCTGTCTCCTCGATAGCTTCTCAATCCATCGAGGTTCTTTTGCTATGGACATCTCTCGATAGCTCCTTGATAGCTCTATCCATCGAGTTTTAAATCACGACACCTCTTAATCCATCGAAAATTGTAGACTTCTATATATAGTTTCAAAACGAATTCTCACTCATTTCTCTCGATCTCTCTCACCTCTTTCTGACTCCTTACCTTCCCAAACACCCTCCTTTTACTCTAAACATCATTCCCACTCAATCTTTGCCCTTAAGATCACTTTCTTCCTCTGGTATGATTCTCTTTCTCTCATTTAATCATGCATTTCATCTTTTTGACCTAACTTTTGGGGTTTTAGAAAGATTTTGGAAATTTTCAAAATTAATGCAGTTTTTGTAAAATTTTTGGGATGGGTTTTGTTCAAATAATCTTAAAATGATCATGCATTGCATCGCATTTACATTTTGACAATGATTCATGTATTTTAGATGTGTTTTTACTTTGTTGCCATGATGTGTGCTAGTAGGTTTGGATTGGGCTAAGCCCATGATGTTTTTATTGTTGCATGTCACATGTTCATGCATTTTTCATACATACGTACCTTTCATTTTTTATCTTTTGATATTAATTGTGTTGGTACTTTTCTATTTCTCTCTCTCTCTCTCTCTCTCTCTCTCTCTCTCTCTCTCATTCTTTCGGTTAGTCTGCATCATGGCACCTAAACGTAAGTCTTCTCCATCCCAGAACCCTCTTCATTCTAGGACATCTACTTCTGACTTTACCATTTCTCACATTCAGTTCCATGATAAGAAAGCCTGTAAGGACTTCTCGGAGAACTTTTCTCGACGAGGCATTCATTTGGAATGCCAAGTCATCTTATCAGATTTTTCCGATACTGACCTTCCCACTGTCATCTACAGTAGGGCTTGGGAGTCACTTTGTGACATCCCAGTCACTTGTCCCTTCATGATCATACATGAGTTCTACTCCAATATGCATGCATTCAATTATTCTGTACCTTATTTTATCACTCGCGTTTGAGGTACGTGCATTGTAGTCAGTCCGAATCCTATATTCGAGGTGCTACACGTACCAAGGGTAGCGCATCCTGACTACCCCGGCTGTGATTGTTTTAAGACTGTGTCTAAAGACGAGTTCATGTCTCTGTTTTGTTAAAGTCCTATTTCTTGGGGTGGTCGTCAAAACACCCGTTGCTTGGCCTTTGCTAAAGGTCCGAGGTTTCTTAACATGGTGATGACATTTGTTCTTCATCCATTGTCTCACTATAACTCTATTATAGAGCCTCGTGCTCAATTTTTGTTATCTCTCTTAGAGAACCTTACTATAGACTTACTTTCCCACTTTATTCTCTCTCTTACAGATGTATATAGGGATACAGCGACCCGTGATAAGCTTATCTTTCCTTCTGCTATCATGAGAATCCTTCACCATTTTTATGTCTCCTTTCCCATTTCAGATCCCTTCTTTGTCATGTGTGCCATTGATGAGGCGACCATTAGACGGAGTGAGGCCCAGCTTTGACCGAAGTGGCCACAGACCGAGACGGCGACTCCTTCGACTTCTTTAGCTCCATCCACATCTGCTCCTTCTTCTTCCGCGGGTGGTGTGACGCTTGAGGCGATCATGGCGTAGCTTGAGCACATGGATGCTTGCCTTGACACTCTCAACGGTGAGTTGTGTCAGGTGAACACCCATGTTAGTTGTATTGCACGACAACAGGCTCGCCTTGGTGGCTTCGTGGAGTCTCCCTCTCCTTTTCCAAAGGCATTTGAGGACGAGGACAATGATGGTAACTCCGATGATGGTGATGCTAATGAGGATAATGGTACTAGCTCTTTCGGTGACGAGGAGATTGCTACTTCTCAGTGACTTACCCTTTGTCATTCATGACAAAAAGGGGGAGTAGTTTTGGGTATGAGAGTAGTCATGTACTTAGGGGGAGAGTTAGTATAAGAGATTTTTGTTAGGGGGAGTGCTTTTGTTTATGAAGGATGTAGTGAGGACTTATGTATTTTTTATTTTCTTTCTTTTTAGATACATTGTTCGTACATTGTGATAGCAAACCTTGTATTCATTTTGATATATATATATATATATATATTGAGGTTATTATTACTTTCTTTCACCTATCCTACATGTGTTGTTTCTTCTCTTTTTATGCACATGCTTCTTATTACTTGTATGAAATCTTTTATATTTGTTTAACACTAAGATGCTGTCATAAGATTTGTTTAAAGTGTTTCAGAAATATAGGCTATCAAAGTCTTTCTTGCCATGAACTCTCTTCTTGCAAAATTTTTCAAGAGTTTATGTTAGGATAGATTTTATTGTATTTAACAAGTGATTATGAGTTGAGTAATTTATGGCTTCTCTTATATGTTCATTTGTTTGTTGTGGTTTTGTCACAAATTGCCAAAGGGGGGAGATTGTTAGGACATATATGAATGATGTTAGGAACATATGTCATTTAGAATTGGCTAATCCTTTGACAAAATGCACTTTACTTGTAATTGGGTAGATCTAGGATATGTTTAATACTTCAAAGAACAAGAGTTCAAGTCCAAGTATTAAAGTTATGCAAATCTGTCCAAGAAACAAGTGAAAAAGTGCTGGATTTTAAAACTCAATAGCTAGCTCGACAAATAGCATCTATCGAGGTTTAAAAGGCTGCTTAAGCCTAATGCTCAACAACTGTTTGATAGATACCTTATCTATCTAGATTTATGAAAATCAAATTTTCAGATCTAATTTCACTATAATCCGTGTGTACATGTTTAGGCTTTCTTTTCTCATAACCCTAAACATATATAAAGATTATTTTAAGGGCCGTCAAAGGTTGCGTGAGTGTGAAGCAAAGTTTTGTTCATGCAAATTGTGACCAGAGACACAATTTGCCCTAGTTCATCTTTCTCTTGAAAAAGCTGCTGCGTGTTTACGCCATTGGGTTTTGTGACCAAGAAGCTTTGTGATCTACATCGTGTTGATGAATTGAAGAACTTTGCAGCCAACATCTTTCCTAAGTTGATGATTAAGTCGCGTACTAAGATCCGCGCATCGATTGTTTAGTCACGTACTGAGAGCCGTGCATTAAAAAGGAGAGTTTGCCACTATAGAACAAGTCTAATTGTGTATTGAGGTAGAGGTTCAACTGTAGGTTGGTATAAGGTATTGAGATTCCTTTACTTGTAACCGCCTGTTGTGATAATAGTGAATTCTCGGGAGTGGTGACCTTAAAATCACTCAGTGTGGTTTTTGCTTTGGAGGTTTTCCCCATTTGTAAACAAATCACCGTGTCAACTTTATTTTCTGCGGCATATTAACTTAGTTGGTGATTTGTTTGTGCTACCACGCGTTTGTATGTTGATTGGATTAATTAATTAACTTGGATAATTAATCGGTTAATTTATCACAAGGGGTCAATACATTCTTGGCCTATTATTGTGCACTTTTTAATTTGGATATATGCCTACTATTTAACTTTTTTTTTGAAAAATATAGAAAAAAATTATTTAATAAAACATTAAATATGTCTTAATCATTTTCCATAGAGAATTCATTAACAAAATTCTTTGTCCATTTAATGTATTCATTTTATAATTGAGATTAAATAATATATATTTTTGAGAGAAGATTAAATAATATATATTTGAACGTGCCTTTAGTCATATGTTATTTAAAATTTATAAATGACATTAGTATCATATACTTCACATCATTAACTATGAAATGAATCTCTTCATATACAAAAGTATTAAACTCAATCATACTTCTCTTCATATACAAAAGTATTAAACTCAATCATACTTCTTTGTATGTCATGCTGCATGATTAAGAAATTTATCACCATGCAAGATTTGAGAACTTCAAAAAGTCAGAAAAACTCACATGGAATATCAAGGTGTCTCCTAGTTGACTTCCACTAACAAATGCCAAAGGATTGTGAACTAACACATGCAATGTCTCTCCATCTTCGTTTTTAGCGGTAGCAAAATTAGGATTAGCCTTCAGCATGTCTTAAGCTGGAATGCACGGACGCGGCTCCAGAGGAGCCGCACCCGCATTCGACTCAATGGGACGTGGTGACGCGGGAGGGACGCCGCTGACTGCGCGTCCGTGCCGCGTCAGGCCATGTCCTGCCACATAGATTCCCCGACTCGGGCTGTATCGGCCGAAACCGGCGAAACCGGCGAAATGGCCGGTTCAAGCCAAAACGGCCGAGTCAAGCCAAAATTCAAAATTCAAAAAAAAAAAAAAAAAAAAGGTGCAAAAGAGACATTGGTGGTAAGCCACTGCAAACACAAAGATAACACTGGCATGTGTTGTCGGAGAGGAAACCGAAGAACTCGGCAAAAAACCTCTCCATCGCCCTCTAAGCGGTGAAATGATCCACTAAGAATAAAGTTGGAATACACGAATAGTAATAGACCCTCCAAGCCTAATCTACCTAATGCACCTAAGCCCTTCAAGCTTCTTGCCCCACAAGGTTAAGCTTAACCGTGTCTTCTTTAGCTTTCTGGATCCCACAATAAGCCCATTGCATCAAACAAATGAATTGGTCTTCTCCAAACTACTTCCCAAACACTAAATTACCTCCTTACTAATATGGGTATGGTGAGATAAGGATTTGGTTAATGAACCTCTCAAAGGTATATCAATGGAGAGGGTGAGAATAGAGGAATTTGGAAAATCAAATGTCTAAGATTATGGATGAGTCATCTTGTTTTTCTCTAGGGTTTCTCTCTCAAAATTCTCTCTAGAAGCTTTTTACGTTTCGTGGGTATAAGGGTATTTATAGTAGGGTACGTGAGGAATGTGAAAAGTCATTTTTCTACAAAACAGGGTGTTCTAGCGACTCACTCACAACTGGGATGAGTTGCAAGTTTGAGTCGCGAAATAACTGACTGGCTAGACTGTCTTTTTTTGTCTTGTAGTGCTCCAGCTGTCGTCGCCCTTCAGCTTCCTCTATGCTTCACACGTGTGGCATTTTGGTGAGTTGCTAGTTGCGAGTCATTCGCGAGATCTAGTCGCGAGAACCTCTTTGAATGCACACACACTTGAATTCTGCACACACACTTGAATTCTTCACACTCTCTCACACACAACCCTTACATGATTCCCACCTAAATACAAGGTATCTAATTGCTGAAATACAAGCAAATTTGGCAAGAAATAAAGCAAACACATGGTTGAATAAATTCAACCTTACAATCTTCATTTGATAGGTTACACTTCTTCTGTGACACTGCTATGCTACGACTTGAATTTACATTTTCCTTCACCTTATTTCATTTAGTGAATCTTGCTCCAATTTATCAGGCTCTCCTTAATGGCTTTAGGTGGTACTGATTATAGTTATGTTTCCTTAAATTGGTTATAGTTCAAGGAATAGGCATCTTTAATTTATGCCTACGAGGAGATTTTTATTGTTATGGATGTCTTCATTCATCTCTTCATTTGTTACTTGAGAATCTAATTTCTTCAAATTTAAAGGTTAGGAGCGCTACTGATGCCGTCAAAAGTGTCATTTCTGCTACCTCTGGTTGTCTGATAGAGAGCTTGCATGGTGCAAACTCAAATTTCCAAAAATTTTGAGATGCATGACTGTTGTCAAAAAACCAATTTTAGTGATTGGGACTTAGTTTTGGATATGCAGACTATGTATTGATTCCATTTATCAGTAGCTCACAGAATATTTTCCCTATCTTAGGAACTGTAATGACTACATATCCTTGACTCTGGTAACTATTTAGCAAAATAAAATCACTTATCTTTTTTATGCGTCGTGAAGATGGTTTGTTCCAGGAAAACTTTTTAGTTAGTAACTCTGCTTAGAGGATTTATCATTATCTTTTCTTTTAAATGTAAATTGAAGTTTTTCTCCATTAATTCATACAGTTTTGATTTGTTTTGAAATAGCAACTTCTGTCTTTTAGCAATGCCTAAACTGCGTTTGTGTCTATAATTTATCTTCTCCACCCCCCACACACATAGTTTTCATTTCTTATGTTTGTTCTTTGTGTTCTTATATTAAGTAAATATCCTGATTTAGTAGTTCCCTTTCAATGATCATTTATTTTTCTTGCTCCAGATATTGAAATAATTTATGCTTAGTTGCTGGTACTCTCTGTCCATAGTTAAATAAAGGTTCAAAACAACTGCGTCTTTGAGTGTTTGTACATATAACTCACTAGACCACTTAAGCTTTGGTCACTGAAACAAATGAAAATAATTGAATACCTTGAAGTTTGAAACTTATAAAACATATAACATTAAAAAAAATGCAGAAAATATAATGCTTAATAAAACAAACCATAGGCTCATAAAAATCTCTTACGTAACTAAATCTCATAAAATCTCATACATTTATATACACATGTATTTATTTTTTTTCTTTCTTGAAAAAAAAATCTCATACATAATTAAACTAACTAAAAAGGTTCATAAAATCTCCTAAAAGTGGGATTTAAAAAAAAAAATTTTATAAGAAAGCCACAAATGCAATTTTGTTAAGGAATGCATATTCCACCTTGAAAGCTCGAAAATGTGTGAAAGCACAAGAGCTATTTAGACCTACAAATTAAAATTACAGCTTGGTTGATTTTACTCTAACTTAAACTAAGTACGGAATAGAGTAAATGCAAGCGAACAAACGCTATAACTACTCTAAGCCATATTCATCAAATCACAGCAGTAAAATGAAAGCTAAAGAGTAGGGAAGAAGAATGTAAATACAAGATAACACGCTGATGTGTTATCAAAAAGGAAATCGAAGAACTCAGCGAAAAACCTCTCCGCCGCCCTCCAAGCGGTAAATCGATCCACTAGAAAATAAGTTAGAGTACACGAATAACAAAAGAGCCTCTAACCTAGTCTTCCCCATGTACTTGAGCCTTCCAAGTTCCTGCTACTAATTGACTTCACCAAGCCTTGTCTTTTCTAGCTCTTCGGATCACGTAATTTAGCCCGATTGCATCCACCAAACAAATGGCTTCTTTCAATGCTTTCCAGCAGCACCAAAACCTCACTTTACACTCAAAATAAGTGTGGTAAGTGTTTGGGCTATCAACCTCTCAAGGATTTGGATATGGAGAGGTAGGAGTTGAGGGAAACCATAATGGATTGTGTAGAGATTTGTGGATATGACAATCTTTAACTCTCAAAGGTTTGTGGCTAGGGTTTTCTCTCTGAAAAGCACTCCTCTCAATATGTGGGTAATGATGGTATATATAGATAGTGTGGGTGAGAATGTAATGGAGCAGATATGACAAAATAGCAAAACAGAATGTTTCGCGAGAAGGCCTTACTTGTGAGACAATTACAAAAACCAGCTATTGGGAACAATGGTAAAACTCACTCACACCTAAATCTAGAACCAATGATGACCTTGGAACATATATACCTGTAACTTGAAACACTTGCACAAAACACATTAGACCCTTAAGGTAAAGCAAGTAATAAAAGGACAAGCATAAAGTAACAAGTAAATATCCGATTAAGCAAACATGATGTGAAACATATAAGCAATTTGATCAAACACATGATGGTCATATGGAAATGACCACAATGATCACATAGCAAAGCAAATGATTATCCAAATATGTAACCAGTAAAGCACAATAACATAAGGATGTATGCATGTCCAACACATAAACATGATGTGATGAGAGCAATAAAGCATAGATACTAAACATTACTCAAAGCACCATAAAGCAACGAGAAAACAAGCATAAAGTAAAACAAGGTTTTCTCAAAAAAGATGTCTTCTCCCCCTTGGTATATGTATCTCACCTATGGCTTTCTCCCTCTACGAATGTGCACGAGGTAGAATTTCTCCCCCTAAGAATGTGCACATGAGTCATATAGGAATGACGAAACACACCGATATACTCCCCGGTATACTCTCCCCCTTTTTGTCATGAATAGACAAATGAATCAAGAGGAAGGAGGGAAAGAAAAAAAGATATGAACAAGGATAAGATGCATGAGGAGTGCAAGATGAATGAAAAAATGAAGCTCAAACGAAAGACAAAACATCTTAAAGACACAATGCTACAAAGCATAAACTAAACATGACATGCTAGGGATGATGGAACAAGGTGTAGACCAATGGCATGGCAGCAAGGACATAAAAACATGTTATATGTGCTAAAAGGTCTTAAAAAACTTAACTAGCATGAGTGAATGCAAAACATGTCAAGTGTACAACTGTTTGCGTCAAGTGTGCATGTGGTGCGCCTATGTGATGCATGTGCAAGGCATGACTAAGCACATTTGGGTCACAGTGTGTAAAACACACAACCAATGATTAAAACATGATAAACATGTATAATCATGGTAGTCCCCAAAATTTGGTACTCATTGGAGTCCAAAACAACATCAAAATGCCATTTGGGCACTTTATCAAACACTTGATATGCACCTATAAAACTAACATGTAGGCCATGCATGAACATGAGTAAAACTTGCCTAAATACATGTTAAAATGCCACAATTGGCCAACACAAACACAAACAAACCAAATGGGACAAAGCCCAATCAAGAAATTGGAAGAGTTTTCACAAAATTTTAAAGTTCCTAACCCATTTTCAAAATAACCCTATTTAAGAAAAACCTAGAAATTTTCTACATAATCTAAGGAAATAAAAAGAAAAAATTGTATAGACGTATCTTAGATATGATTTGAAGAAGTTTTCTTTTGAGTTTTGGTTGGGTTTTTGAGTGAAAATCAGTTTAGGGTTAAGAGAGGCACAAGAGAGGCAAAGGGAGGGAAGAAAGGGTATGTTTGAAAAACTGTCTACATCTACTTTTTAAAACTGAAAACATGAGTTTTTTGCAAGTTACCTTCTCGCGAAGTTACTCGCAAAAAATGCCTCTGAAGCACAAAAATTTTCGCGGGTAGACTTTACTCACGAAACAGTCGCGAGACAGTCGCAAAAGTTTCTGTCTAATTTCTGTGTTTTCAATATTTTGCCTTAACCCATTTTCCCGGGAAGAGCTTAGTTGCGAGCTTCTCGCAAAAATGCCTCTAAAGAAGTTTTTGATGAAAATCATGCAAAATGCAATTTGAACAAAAACCCAAAATATGAAAGTATAAAAACACTTTCAGAAACATATAAAATATTCAAAAATCTTTTTGGGTTTGATTAACAAGCAATTAAGTATACACATCACATTTGAACACGTACAATCACACAAATGAAATAAGCATTCGTTGAACAAGAGTCTTGTGTGTTGTGCGTGTATATCAAGTGTGGGATAATCTTTAGTCCATAGTGAAATTTCAATGATCAATTCAATCAAGTCATACAAAACTGGTACTAAGTCAAGTGGTCTATCTCAATTATATAAATGAGCATATATGACCTCCCACAAGATAATGATTACATATCTTTGAAACTTTTCATTTGACTGCATTACAATTCATAACGTTTGATCATTTTTGAACAATACATCTCACTTTGAGATCGATGCCTGAAATTTTTGATATTTCAATTTTGTGAATTAGCCTTTGGCTTTTTGCGCACCATACATTTCAATGCAAGTCGCTTTCCCTTTTCCTAGTCAAATTCTAGTATGTGCGATGGCTTTTGCAGCTCATTATCTCTTTGTGAGATTTTGACATTTGTTGAGCTATAAAGCAAAAAAAAAAAAAAAAAAAGATTGGGAAGATATATAGGCACAAGTCTATGCATGTATCAAAACCATCAAGACTATTAACTAATCATTCGTGACAAGCTTGAAGATCGATTTACAACATCACACATAGATTTCAAGATATTTCCCACAGAGATAGATGTGCATACATAACAAGTTAAGCTCTTAAATACATTACGCCATTAGGACGAAGATACTAGGTCAAACTCACATGTGATATACACAACATGAGCGATCAAACTTTTTAGAGATTTTTCAATTTTTATGGGTTTTTGAATTTTTCAACACACTAAAAACAGAACATGTAAAGTAAGTTGATAAAAAAAAAAAAAAAAAACAAACAAACAAACAAACAAACTTGAAAAGAAACATGCTAAACTGTGAAATATAAGCAAACAACCGATCAAAGTCACAACATATAGGAAGAATTGATGCATGGACATAGTCTAATGCTTATGCATATGTACCCTTCTTCACCCACACGGCACATGCGTTTGGAGTGATATCCTTAGAGAATTAGGTATTAAAGTTGTGATTCTCAAACCTTTGGCTGAAACTTTCCAAACAAGAAGTGATGGTATCTATTATCTTTATCACATCACCAAACCCGGAATCAGCTTCAGCGCCTCAACTTCACACTTTGTTTCTTTGTATCTCATGAGTATGCTCTTGTAGTCTTGCTCAGCTCTCTTAATTTTCCTGATGGCTGCTTTAGCCACTCTAGCATACTCTCCAGTCTTCTCAAGTAGAGAGTTACAGGATTCTTGCAATCCCTTGGTTCCTACATCTTCATCATCGGATTCTTCCCCAATTCCCATAGACTCTGCTTCAGTGTGCTCACCGAGTTCTTCCACTAGAAGATTCAAGTTTTCTGATGAGTTCATGGGTGCAATGGCCATAAATGTGAAGTGATTTCCTTCTTCATCATAGCTTTCTTCCTAGTTAGAATTTGAACCATCTGAGTCACTAAAGGTAGTTGCAAAAACTTTACCCTTTGCTTTCAAATACGTGGGGCATTCTTTCTTCACATGCCTATGTCCTTTGCACTCAAAGCACGTGACCATTTCAAACGGTAAGGAATCTCTTGAATCCTTCTTCTTGAAGTCTTTCTTGTCCCTCTTGAATTTTGAGAATTTTCCCTTCTCAAAAGACTTTCCATCTCTCTTGAACTTTAGGAACTTACATAAGTTCTTAGCAAGGTACGCCACATCCTTTTCAACCTCATCCTCATCTGAGCAGTCTTGAGCTTCCAATCTCTCATTGACTATCTTGAGAGC
The DNA here is from genome assembly GCA_023621385.1 of Quercus gilva. NCBI lineage: Eukaryota > Viridiplantae > Streptophyta > Magnoliopsida > Fagales > Fagaceae > Quercus > Quercus gilva. Next base: position 71,767,083 of record CM042476.1, read on the forward strand.
AAGAGATTTGCATTTCCTTTAAGATGGTAGAGATAGCTCATAGGTTTGAAGAGAACTAATGAGTTCTTTAATTTTAATCTCATTAAGGTCTTTGCTCTCTTCGATGGCAGTGACCTTTTACACAGAAACTCTCAGGCAATGATCGTAGAATCTTCCTCACAATCTTAGAGTCCTCGGTCTTTTCTCCCGAGTTGAATTTCCCAATCACCACTTCATTTAGCTTCCTATAAAATGAGTCAAATGACTCGTCTTCACTCATCTTCAACTTCTCGAAGTGTGTGGTAAGCATTTGCAACTTGGTGTCCTTCACCTTCTTGGTGCCTTCATAAGTCATCTCCAAGATTTGCCATGCCTCCTTGGCAATTGTGACATAAGAGATCATGTGAAATTTTTCAGGGGAAACACCATAGAAAATAGCATTTAAAGCCTTGCTATTAGCATTAGCCACCGCAACTGCTGCCTTATCCCATGTGGATTTGGTGGCCTTTGGCCTAGTCCATCCTATCTCGACAGCGTCCCAAATACTATCATCAATAGAACATAGAAATTCCCTCATACAAACTTTCCAAAAAGCATAATTGCTCTCATCAAAGTATGGAGGAGCATTGAGCGATTAAGATTGATCCATCTCAAAAAGGGTCTAAGATCACACTTAGGTAATGAAACCACAGCAAGTGTACCCACTCTGAAACCAATTGAAAGCTCGAAAATGTGTGAAAACACAAGAGCTATTTAGACCCCCAAATTAAAATTATGGCTCGGTTGATTTTACTCTAACTTAAACTAAGTGCGGAATAGAGTAAATGTGAGCGAACAAACAATATAACTACTCTAAGCCATATTCATAAAATTACAGCGATAAAATGAAAGCTAAAAGAGTAGGGAAGAAGAATGTAAACACAAGATAACACGCCGATGTGTTATCGAAGAGGAAACTGAAAAACTCGGCGAACAACCTCTCCGCCGCCTCCAAGTGATAAATTAATCCCCTAGAGAATAAGTTGGAGTACATGAATAACAAAAAACCCTTCAAGCCTAGTCTACCCCATGTACTCGAGCCCTCCAAGCTCTTGCTACCAATTGACTTTGCCAAGCCTTGTCTTCTCTAACACTCTGGATCATGCAATTCAGCTCAATTGCATCCACTAAACAAATGGCTTCTTCTAATGCTTCCCAGCAGCACCAAAACCTCACTTTATACTTAGAATGTGTGTGGTAAGTGTTTGGGCTATCAACCTCTCAATGATTTGAATATGGAAAGGTAGGAGTTAAGGAAAACCATAATGGATTGTATAGAGGATTATGGGTATGACAATCTCTAACTCTCAAAGGTTTATGGCTAGGGTTTTCTCTCTAAAAGCCACTCCTCTCAATATGTGGGTAATGATAGTATATATAGTGTAGGTAAGGATGTAGTGGAGCAGATATGACAAAATAGCAAAATAGAATGTTTCGTAGGTATCTCGTGGGAAGGCTTACCTGCGAGATACTTGCAAAAACCAGCTGTCACCATTTGTCATGACTCTTCGCGTTCTAGTCATGTGCTGAGCACATGCTTCACTTCGCGGGAAGTCTTCTCGTGAGCTATTTGCAAAAACTTCTTTGGTCTTCAATTTGCCTTGAGTCTTCATACTCTCTCTCACACACACAACCCTTACAAGGAAATCCCACATAAAATACAGGATACATAAGATTGAACATAATTACAATCAAATTTGGCACGGAATAAAGCCAACACAAAATAGTTGTAAATCACAACTTTACGCACCTAAAATGTTAGAATTTTGACCGAGACAGAATAGAGGGTTTAATATGCTAGTTTATAGACCGGAATAGAATATAACGGTTGGAATGGAATGGAATTTAAAACATTGTCTACAATCCATTGCTCTTTCTTTATCTCCCTCATTACTTAAATATACCTTCTTCTTCTTTTGCGCTTCCATTATATCTTTTGTTCCCAATTTATCCTTCCATGTCCACATTGTGCTAGTTTCTTTGTGTCCCTCTTTTTATTTGTTATAGAGAGCAATGAAGGAGAAAAGATAAACAAACAAATTTGATATTCCTTTTTCCTTATTTTAGCCTAGGAAATCAAGAGACTCAACTTATTGCAGTCAACTAATTACAATACACTTAGTTGAGTTGATTTTTTTTTTTTTTTTTTCTATGGTTTCCAAATCCTTTACCTCCACCAAGCTGAGCATAGTTATTTTGTGCTTTTGTCTGTTTTCTTTTATATATATATATATATATATTGGAATTCTCTAATGTAAACTATTATACTTAACATCACAGGCTGGTGGCCCTTTCTATCTAGTGTTAACAGGCTCGAGGGATAGTACTGATGGAGATTCCATGACTTGGTGATATAATATAACACAGACACTTCACCTTGTTGCCTTTAAGAGATTTTGATGAAAGAGCAACAATCAGTCTTCTACTTACTTACTAGCTAGGCCTTTTCTCATTTTACCAACTTGTTTTATACGGTTGAAAAAGGTTTGAAAAGTTTTTTGGTTGCATGTTTCTTGATCATCTAAAGATGCACACAACATTAGGAAGATTGGCTGTCAGTTCATACAGAAACACCTCTCTAAATTCAAGGGGACAAGGCAGCCTGACCCAACCATAGCTTTTGATTTTCTCATTGAGACGAGAATAAGGTGCCAAGACAGTAATAGATCCACCAGTCAGCCTTCTTCTTAACTCATGGAATCAATGGAAATGAGTGCGTCTACATGAATTCACAACCAATCATTAAAAAGGGGAGAGGACTCCTTTTAGCTAATCAGCAGTAGCTGGCTAATGAGAAGACCGCAAGACTAGTAAGGGCTTATGCTTTAGATGACAGATCAACCGCTAGACTAGACTTTGCTTGGGCAATGATGAAGATGCCAGGGCTTAATGTATTAGCTGGATCTCAAGGTCAAGTCCAATGGAACTGCTCTTTGCCTTTTGTCAGTTCCTAAGTGACAGTCTTGACCATAATGAACTCTCGACATCTTTATTTTTTCATGCAAGCTTCTCTTTAAGTTCAATGTTTGATTGTAGATGCAATGACTTCTACATTTCTTGCGTGTACTAATTTGAGTCTATATATAATGGCAATGGCATAGAGTAGAGATATGTTCTTGCGTGTACTAATTTGAATGTTACAAAAAGCTAACTAATATTTGGGGAGCTCATAATGTATTAATTTTAATTCGAGCCTTCAAGAATTCACATTAGACTCTACACAATTTTAGATGAGAATGAGGTGCCAAGACAGTAATAGGACCACCACTCAACCTTCTTCTTCGTCCATGGCTTCATTCGAAATAAGTGAGTCTGTAGTGGGGATCTCATATATGCAAGTATTTTCATCTTCGATATCATCTGGGGCAGGTTTTGAAACTCACTACTATTAGAGCTTTTTATGAGGGAGAGGACTCCTTTTGCCGATCAGCAATTGATGGCTAATGAGAAGTCCGTGAGATTGGTAAGGCTTATGCTTCACATGCCAAATCAACCTTTTGAATGGACGAGTTCTTACTGGATCTCGAGGTCAGGTCTGACAGAACTGCTCCTACTCTTGGTCAGTTTCTTAGTGACAGTCTTGACCATATTGAACTCTTGAGATCTTTATTCTTTCATATTAATTTCTCTTATGTTCTATGTTTGATTGTAGACGCTGTGACTTCTACATTTATTGCCTGTGCTAATTTGAGTCTATATATAAAGGCAATGACATCATTGCTCATGGTCACAATGATGAAATAGCTAGTTAAAACTGCATCCAAATATGTTTTGGTTGTTGAGTTCATCAGAAATTTAGAATTTTAATGTTTCGAATGTTATCAAAAGTTTAGTAATATTGGGGGAGCTCATAATGTATGCTGTGATAATAATATCCAAATTAATTCCAATTAAGTGTTTGAGGTCTAATGAGTTTTGGCGGATTATTCATCATCTGAAGGAGACATTAGTTGATTCATTTTGTGTTTGAACTTCAGGACTAGGAAACTCTACAATTCTGTGTCTCAAAACAAAGAAATTGATTTTCTATAATATTCTTTATTGCTTTTATCACCAAGTAGAATTCAAAAATTACTCATAGGAATAGCTTCTAATTAGATGCCATTATGTTTTATTGTTATCAATTAGTATTCAATTACACTTTTCATGCCTTCTGATGGTTTTTTTTTTTTTTTTTTTTTTTGAGGAAACAGTAATATACTTATTAGAACACACAAACACGAAACTACTATAAAAGTTAGATCATTTTGTATTATAATGTATTATAAACCTGCTGATGGTTTTGGTATGCTATTTGTTAGCACATTTAACAATGCTATAGTTGGGATCCATTCACCCAAATCTAACCCATCATCTTCAATCGACAGGTTACACTTCTTCTTTGATTGCTATGCTACAACTTGAATTTACATTTTCCTTCCCCTTATTTCTTTTAGTGAATCTTGCTTCAATTTATCAAGCTCTCCTTAATGGCTTTAGTTGGTACTGATTCTAGTTATGTTTTGTCAAATTGGTTGTAGTTCAAGGAATAGGCATCTTTAGTTTATGCCTAGGAGAAGATTTTTCTTGTTATGGATGTCTTCATTTATCTCTTCATCTGTTACTTGAGAATCTAATTTCTTCAAATTTGAAGGTTAGAAGTGCTGCTGATGCCCTCAAAAGTGTCATTTCTGCTACCTCTGGTTGTTTGAGAGAGAGATTGTATGATGCAAACTCAAATTTCCAAATATTTTGAGATGCATGACTATTGTCAAAAAACCAATTTTAGACGTTGGAACTTAGTTTTGGATATGCAGCCTATGTGATTGATTCCATTTATCGGTAGCCCACAGAATATTTTCCCCATCGTAGGAACTAGTATGACTACATATCCTTGATTCTAGTAGCTATTTAGCGAAATTAAATTGCTTATCTTTTTTATGTGTCTTGAAGATGGTTTATTCCTCGAAAACTTTTTAGTTAGTAGCTCTGCTTGGAGATTTTATCACAATATTGTTAAATGCAATTTGAAGTTTTTCTCTATTAATTCTTATAGTTTTGATTTGTTCTGAAATAGAGACTTTTGTCTTTTAGCAATGCCTAAACTGTGTTTGTGTCCATAATTTATCTTCTCCCCAGATACGTAGTTTTCATTTTTTATATTTGTTCTTTGTCCTTATATTAAGTAAATCTCCTCATTTGGCAGTTCCCTTTCAATGATCATTTATTTTTCTCACTCCAGCTATTGAACTAAGTTATGCTTAGGCACTGGTACTCTATCCATGGTTAATTAAAAGTTCAAAACAGCTGTGTCTTTGAGTATTTGTACATATACCTCAATAGGCCACTTAACCTTTGGTCATTGAAACAAATGAAAATAATTGAATATGTTGAAGTTTGAAACGTATAAAAGATATAAAATAAAATATAAAAAATACAAAGGATCATAAATTATCATACTTAATTAAACAATTCAAAGGCTCATAAAAATCTCATACATAATTAAATATACTAAAATTTCATAAGATCTCATAACATATATTACACGCGTATATTTTTTTTTCTTTCTTTTGAAAAAACATCTCATACATAATTAACAAATTTAATTTTTCTTTTTCCAGTTTTTAGCCTTGGAAATCAAGAGACTCAACTTATTGCAGTCAACTAATTACAATACACTTGGTTGAGTTGATTTTTTTTTTTCCTTTATTTTTTCTATGGTTTCCAAATCCTTTATCTCCACTTCTTAGCAGCCAAGCTGAGCATAGCTATTTTGTGCTTTTATCTGTTTTCTCTTATGTATATTATTTATTTTGCAATATCTAGTTGCTGTTTTTATTGGACTTCTCTGATGTAAACTATTATACTTGACATCACAGGCTGGTGGCCCTTTCTATCCAGTGTTAACTGGCCGGAGGGACAGCACTCATTCATATTTCAATGAAGGACTGGCTGAGATTCCATGATTGGGTGATAGCATAACACAGACACTTCACCTTTTTGCCCTTAGAGGTTTCGATGAAAGAACAACAGTCCGTCTTCCAGGTCTTTTCTCCTTTTACAAACTAGTTTTATGCAGTTGAAAAGGGTTTGAAATGTTCTTTGGTTTGCATCAGTTTTTGATCATCTGAAGGTACACACAACATTGGGAAGATTGGCTCACCTCTCTGACTTCAAGGGGACAAGGCAGCCTGACCCAACCATAGCTTCTGATTTCCTCACTAAGATGAGAATATGGTGCCAAGACAATAATAGGACCACCACTCAACCTTCTTCTTAACCCATGAAATCATTAGAAATGAGTGAGTCTGCATGGATTCATAGCCAATCATTAAAGGGGAGAGGAATCCTTTAAGCTGATTAGCAATTTTTGGCTAATGAGAAGACCGTAAGACTGGTAAGGGCTTATGCTTTAGATGACGGATCAACCTGGATATGTAGTGATAGCCCATTTTTATTTTTATTTTAGTTGAGGAAAAAGTAATGAATGACATAAAACTGACCTGGATATCATGATTGCTACACGTTTAATAATTGCCATACATTTAGTCTACAATTATGCAATTTGAATCAAACAATTATTGAATAGTCCAAAATTTTAAGATTATAACCTTCCAAGTTTTTGAAAGTTTCAAACAATAACCAAAAGACTTTGGAAGTTTTGAACAGCGACCAAAGACTCGGTGAGACATTAACAAGATTAAAGACTTCTAATGGTGTCACTCTTTTTCATGATTAAAGATATCTGGCATATCAATGACTTAAAAAGAGCCTCGATTATTTTCTCCCACGCAAAATTTTAAGAGATAAAGTTACTAATTAAACTTTCCAGACTTGTTATTTTGGAAGACTTTTTCTTCCCCATAAGTCCACTCCCCCCCCCCCCCCCCCCCAAAGTAACTTATTAAAATATTAGAAATGTATGCATACGTATTCAGTAAAAGCTAGTCCATATTATGGAAGATCAATCCAAACAATCATGCATTATATTGTTTAAGTTGTACCAATCACATTCTTGTTATCCGTTTATTATTGTTTTGCAATACACTTTATTACTCTAAAAAAAGTGTAGTACAATTTATAATATGGTAGTAAATAGGGAATCAAAGATTAAGAAATAGAAATAATATTAGGTAAATAAGAAAAAGAAAAAAAAAAAAAAAAAAAGCAGTGCTACTTAATGAAAATAGGAAAGATGATTGTTGGCTACACCATTGTATGCATGAAATACAATACCAAACTGGACCCTCTAGACGTTATCACTTTGTGTTCAACTTTTATTAAGAATTTTTTTTGTTTTTGCTGAGAATATTAAGAAATTTTCCACTTTTACAATGATCTTAGATACAATACTCCTTTTTCTCAAAAAGGAAAAAAGAAAAAAGAAAGATAAAATATTCCTAAGGGTGTTTTTCATAAGTGCTTCCACTCTACTAGAGTAAACTTCCCTTTAAACCAATGGCTTGAGTACTGGCCTTTTTTATTTGTGCATTTGGCATATGCCTAAATTACAATGATTTAATTAATAATTATGCCAAGAGGATGCCTTTTTCTTATTTGTTGTGTCCTTGACATTGTGCTAAATGTGTAGCATAAATGTCATAATAATAAGTTAATTATTTCCATAAACCTTTTTTAGAAGAATTATTTGCATAAACTGATGGTGCTAAATAAGTTAATTATTTCCATAAATAGGTGAAGCCGAAACTTAAAATAAAAAGAATATATATATCCACTACAAGTATATAAATGAGTGAATTAAAATCTAAAGTAGAAGAAGAAGGAAGAAAGAAAGAAAAGAGAAATACTTTTCTAATTCCAAATTCTGTTAAACTGACAGTAAAGAACAGCTCTTGGAAAGTTTGATGATGTGAAACAAAGACAAAAGGTTTGTTGCATATTTTTTTTTGCCTTGATTTCTCATTTCTTTTTCTTCTTAGGAATTTAACTGGAACATGCTTGTAATCTATTGTATTGTTTGATAGCCACATAGTATCATTGGGTCCTAGAGGGATTTAATTTTTTTGAAGTTGTAATAGTGTGAAAAAAAGATTCATATACTTTGGACATTATATGGGAAGACAAAGGTAGCATTTTAAATTTGCATTTTACAATAATTTTTCTGTTTTGTTGCAATCAGAGAGAGTAAAACAATCAATTTGTCTCAGTATAAATGTCTTTACTTCTTTTCTTCGTTTGAAGCAATGGAACCCAAAACTGATTGGACAGAATTAGAATCATATAGATTGCAAGAAATGTTTGTTTGAAGATGTGTTTTTCTTAATTGTTGTCAAGTCATGAGTGACTGCAGAATTGATCTAGAACTTCTTTTCTTTCCTTCTTTTTTTTTTTTTTTTTTTTTTTTTTTTTTTTTTTTTTTTCGGTTAAAAGCAGTAAAGCACAAATATATTAGGCTAAGCACTATCCTTTTGTTTTAAACTATTTTGTATGCTTAAAAGCATGATCCTTCGGCCTCTTCTGATCTATATATATATATATAATTTTTTTTCATGATAATGTGTTTGTTACTGTTGTTACTTCTATTCAATACCAGGCCTTGTCAGACAAATCTGCTAATGCTTTTTACAAACCCAGCAGCACCAGAACACAGATCCTATCAATGTCTTTGACAGTATGGGTGTGTAACTGGACCTTGAAGTTGAAAGTCACCATGTTTGTCATTATAATGAAATTTAAGAGTCAAGTCCTTTTTTGTTAAATAATGTCACATGGGTCCATATTTGTTAGGAAAATAAATAAATTCTGAGAAGTCTGGGCTTTCCTAACTTGATATTGACTTTTTGAAGTTTATGCTGAGAAGTGAGGACTTCTTTTCTAGCTGGACATTGATTTTTTGAAGTTTGTGCAAAAACAATTAAAATGTTTGTTCTTAGTGAAACTGCTATATAGGCTAATTGTTTAATGTTTTAATGATCTTTATGATTTGCTTAAAGCATCATGATTAACTATGTACATGACATGCTTTCTTGGACTTGGATATGTGATTATTTTAACAATAATGTTCATGTGGAGAGGACCATGGAGGTAATGTATCTAATGTGAATATTATGAGGACAAATGGTGCATAGTGACAGAAAAAGAGAAAAAAAAGGTTCTTATAGTAGTTATGAAATTTGCGGTGTAGAATATCTTTGAGGTTGGGGCAAGTTTTTCATCACTATCAATGCATATACTTGTTATGTCATAATTTCCATTGGAGACAATGTTACCTATCTGTATATCTTTTGGAGAGACTAATAGGCTTATGTCTCTATTCTTCTAGTTATTAGTGCAAGTGTTCCGAATTTGGTGCTGGATTCTCTTTTTGAACAAAAGAATGAGATTGTGAAAGCCGTGGAAGAGGAACTCGAAAAGGTATTTCTCTGTCTGCTAATCTGGTTTAGTTTTAGTCAAGTTACCAGGTAAATCTGTTTCTTTATAATATCTTCGAATTTCACATGCATAGGCCATGTTAGATTATGGATTTGAGATTGTTCAAACGCTCATTGTGGACACTGAACCTAATGAACATGTGAAGAAGGCTATGAGCAAGATAAATGCCTGTAAGTGTTCATTTTGAATTGAACATTCTTTCTCGTTTCTCTCATCTTGTCTCTCTCTCTCTCTCTCTCTCTGTGTAAAAATTCCTTGATTTGTAATATGACTTTCCTTAATGTCCTTGATTTGTCTCATAATCACTTGAGTAACATGGTTCCTCTCTATTTGGGAAAGTTTAGTGATTCTCTCATAGTCTTAGATTTGAGAAGTAACAAAACTAATGGCACCATTCCAGCAACTTTTACAGAGGGAAATTACTTGAGAAGTCTTAACCTCAATGACAATCAATTGGTAGGGTCATTGCCAAGATTGTTGATCAATTGCTGAAAGTTGGAAGTTCTAGATCTTGGTAACAACAAGATAAGTGGCACCTTCCCTCATTGGTTGGAAAGTCTAGAGTTACAAGTTCTTATTTTGTGATCAAACAAATTTCATGGTGCCATAGCCAATCCCACAACCAAATTCTCTTTCCCCAATTTGTGAATCATAGACCTCTCTCACAATGATTTCCATGGTCTTTTGCCAACAAAATATTTCAATCATTTCAAAGCCATGATGGGCAAGAATGCAAATAATGGTAAATTGAAATATATGGGTGAAAGCTATTATTACAATTCTGTGATGGTCACCATGAAAGGATTTTATTTTGAAATGATGAAAATCCAAAATCTCTTTACAACCATTGATTGCTCAAACAATAGTTTCAAGGGGGAGATTCCACAGTTAATTGGAAAACTTAAGTCTCTCAAGGGGCTTAACTTCTTGTACAATAATCTTATAGGTCACATGCCTCCATCATTGGGAAATTCGACCAATCTTGAATGGTTAAACCTCTCCTCAAACATGCTCACAGGGAACATTCCAAGACAGTTAGCAAATATTACTTCACTTAAAGTTTTAAATCTATCAGAAAATCGTCTTGTGGGGCCAATACCTGTAGGTAATCAGTTCAATACATTTGCAAATGTTTCTTACTTTGGAAACTTGGGGTTGGGGTTATGTGGGATTTCCATTAACAAGAATTTGCGACAATGTTGAGGGACAACAACCATGCCATCATTAACCATTCAAGACGATGATTTCAAGTTCGGAAATTGGTTTCATTGGAAAGTTGTATTGTTGGAGTACGGATGAGGGTTCATGTTCGGATTGACTATAGGATACCTTGTATTCTCAAGTAAACATCCAAAATGGCTGGTAAATGTGGTTGGCAAAGAACAACACAAAGTACGAAGATCCAAGAAGAATGCTCAGAAAGGAACTAGTCCAAGAAGAGTTTGGTGGAAACAAATAGTGATTTAAGGTATATTCTTTAGGACTTCAACACTAATATATTAGAAAATACTCTATTTCATAATATTGTTTCCTTTAAAAAATTTCTTTTTATATTGTCAAACAGATTGTTCATTTTTTATTTACTTTCCATTCGCCAAGAATGTTTGTACTTGTGTTAATGATGAAAAACCTTTGCTTACAGGTGGATAAGCTTTAATGCTAGCAATAGCTATAAAACAAGTAAACTCGCTCACTATTGCAGAACTGCACGTTTTGGTCTAGCCCTGGTTTATGCTATAGTGTAAGAACACATTTCTCTACCCCACTACTTTGTCATGGTTGAACATTTTAAATGGGGTGGCTCTATTGTTTGCACGAAGTAGTAAATACTTTGGGCATATTATAAGTTTACAATATTGTCATTTGTATTTGTATTTGTATTGTTGTTGTTGCTGTGATCCTTATGATTATTAGTTAAACAATGTGCAATAAAGAATATACGAGATAGTGTTTGTTGGATTCATTGAATATCTGGAGTTAACATTCCTAAAGTTATTTTAGATGCTTTTAATAGTAGTCTAGTTAATAGCCCCAATGTTCTCTAACAATATCATTTTGTTTTTGGCTAGTTAATAGCCCTATAATTTTACTTTTGTACTTTCATACTGGTTTAAAATGAAATTCTATTATTCATCCGCAAAAAATTTATAAAAGTAAACATTGTATTTTCAGCAGTAAATTTTCCAGAAATATTAATTTCAGACAAAAGTTAGAAATTAATATTCAAAGCCTTATGGAATTAGTTATATGCTCTAGTGTATCACCTGGTTCTCCTCTTGTATAGTTTTTAAAAACTTACATTTATAGGTACAACTGTACGTTTTGCACATTTTCAACAATCAGCAAATAAGCGAAAAGTTAATCCAAACACAATTAATAGTAGAGCAATATAATCTAGGTATTTCCATATCTCCAACAAGCCATTGGACCGGTAACCAAATTTGGTATGACTAGATACACTTTTGAAACAGTTCAAAATATGAACCTATTGCTTTACAGATGGTGTGACATTAATCTCTCATGTCAAGAGGAAAGGTGCTCATATGGTCAAAACACATACTGTTTACCTCCATCATTACACGGGTGGAGGGAGCATCTGTTCTACAAATGTGGCATATATAATTGGAAAACCTTACCAAAAGTGGGCACGTTACTTATTTCTTGGACTAAATCAAATTAATATAAGGGGCTCTTCAAGGACAACTCATACCACCTATGTTAGTTATTGACTAACTTCAAAAGGTGTACAAAACATGACCTAACTGGATTACTTTCAGGATTTTCATTACCCTTATAGTTCATGTAAGTCAATTTTCTTTTGGTTTTCATTTCTTGAAGGAGATTTCTTGATTGAAATGCAATTTGACAAATAAATAATTTAATTCCAAAGTCTGATAAATCTACTATAGAAACAAATACAGTTTCATATGCGCTCTTTTAGAAATCCCCTCATCAAAACTTTTAATCACTGAGGTTGTTTTCAAATCATCCTTTATTTTGAACAAAACATGTTATATTAGGAAATTATGAATTGCCCAAGTTGTTGAGCACTTGGCACAAATAGCAATAGGTTAGCACAAAAGTTTTTAGCTAACTTAGCTATACATGAATTTGCACATGGAGGAATGAATGAAAGGATACGCATGAACACCGATAAACATGCTGGTTAAATTTAGAGTCTACTTTTTTTGTCCCATCTTATTAAGATGTTCTGTTGCATGTAGTTATTTGGTCTTCTAGTATATTAATGAATTCGATTTGGTTGAAGAGAAAACTATTGCATTGTTAACTTTACTTCCAAATTAGTTTAATATCGGTTATATGGGAAGGCAGCTGGAATTGGTTAGCTGCCAGGTCTAATAGTTTACTAACCATTCAAATCAAATTGTATGAGATGAATTTGGGATTATTAGCTGACGTCTAGATCAGGTAAGTTGATACATGCAAATATTTTGAGAGAGAAAGCAAACGATTTAGAGAAGGATGAATAGAATTATATTTGCTTTGTGGCAACCCAAGTCTCCAATTTGATAAATTCAGCAGGGGGTTTTTGAAAACATGATCAGATATTATTTCAATTAAAACACATGTTGTGTAAGAGGTGGACTCCCTTGGAGGTATTGGTTTCCTCGAAGTAACCAAAATTTCATTTCTTCCTTCTTCAAAATTTTTTTATCCCCTCTTCAAATATCTTGTTCGTATTATTTTGTTGGCAAAACTAATAATGATGGACACTTTTATTTTGATAACTCTTTCACATAACATTTTGATATTGATTCATGATTCTATTGTTAATAATTTTCTTTTTATGATTTACAATCCATTCCTCTCTCTCTCTCTCTCTCTCTTTCTCTCTCGACTTGTGTGTGTGTGTGTGTATTGTGCTTCCCTATATATCTTTTGTCCCCAGTTGATTCTTCTCTATCCACATTATACCAGTTTCTTTGAAGGTGAAAAGATAAACAAACAAATTTGATGTTCTTGGTTGATTCTTCTTCTTGGAACCAAGTAATTACATTACACTTGGTTTAGTTGAATCTTTTCTCCTTTATTGGGGGACCAAACCCTTCACCTCCACTTCTCAGCAGCCAAGCTGAGGATAGCCATTTTATGCTTCTCTCTGTTTTCTCTTTATTTAATTATTTTGCAATATTTAACTATTCTTTTTATTGGAGTTCTCTGATGTAAATTGTTTTACTTGACATCGCAGGCTCGTGGCCTTTTCTATCCAGTGTTAACAGGCCGAAGGGACAACATTTATTCATACTTCAACAAAGCATTGGCCGAGATTCCATGACTGGATGATAATATTATACAAACACTTCCCCTTTTTGGCCTTAAGAGGTTTTGATGAAAGAGAAATAGTGTATCTTTTAGGTACTTACTAGTTCTCTGCCTTTTCTCATTTTATGCCCTTGTTTTATGGAAATGAAAAAGGTTTAAAACGTTGCTTTGGTTTGCATCAGTTTCTTGATCATCTGAAGTTGCACTCAAACTTGGGAAGATTGGCTATGAGTTCATACAGAAACACCTCTGTGACTTCAAGGGGATAGGACAGCCTGACCCAACAAGAGCTTCTGATTTCCTCACTGACATGAGAATGAGGTGCCAAGATAGTAATAGGACCACCACTCAGCCTTCTTCTTAACCCATGGAATCATTGGAAATGAATGAATCTGCATGACTTCACAGCCAATCATTAAAAAGGGGAGAGGACTCCTTTTTGCTAATCAATAGTAGCTAGCTAATGAGAAGACCGCAAGACTGGTAAGGGCTTATGCTTCAGATGACAGATCAACCGTAAGACTAGACTTTGCTTGGGCAATGATAAAGATGTCAGGGCTTAATGTTTTGGCTGGATCTCAAGGTCAGATCCAACAGAACTGCTCCTTGCCTTTGGTCAGTTCCTAAGTGATAGTCTTAACCGTAATGGACTCTTGCCATCGTTATTTTTTTCATATGAACTTCTCTTTAAGTTCAATGTTTGATTGTAGATGCAATGACTTCTAAACTTCTTGCCTGTGCTAATTTGAGTGTATATATAGAGGCAATGGCATAGAATAGACATTAGACACAATGATGAAATATGTTGTATTTGTTGAGTTCTTTAGAAATATAGAATTACAATGTTTGGAATGTTACCAAAAGCTAAATAATATTTGGGGAGATCATAATCTATGCTGCAACATCCAAATTAATTTTAATTGGGTGTTAGTATTTCTAACAAGTTTTGGCTGAATAGTATTTCTAACAAGTTTTGGCTGAATATTCATCATCGGAAGGAGATGTTAGTTAATTCTTTTTTGAGTTTGAATTTCAGAACTATGAAAGTCTACAATTCTGCGTCGTGAAACAAAGAAATAGATTTGTCTATAAATTTATTTATTTTTTTAATCACCAAGTAGAATTTAAAAGTGGCTCATAGGCATAGCTTTTAATCAAATTCCATTATGTTTTATTGTCATCTAATAGTAATCAATTACACTTATCATGCCTATAGAAGGTTTTGGTATGCTTTTAGTTATGCACATCCGAAGTCATGAGTGGCTCAATCCATGTTGTTAATGTGTATAGTGTTGTGGGCTTTAGGCCCAAGTAGATTACTTGTATAGCAAACATTCTTGTACTACACTCTTACTTGTACTACACTCATATGCCTCCTATATAAATGCACTCGTGTATATTCTTTCATTAAGAAATACAATACAATTACTCAGTATTTCTAACATGGTATCAGAGCCACTACTCTGACCTTTTTAGCAGTCTTGTCTTTATTAGTGTTACTCCATTCTCAAAATCGCTTCCACTGTCACAACAGTCGCCGCAGCCTCTTGCCATTGAACCTCCGACATCTTCCAGCCATTGTCTTTTGGTTCCGGACTTGCAATCGCTGTTGTTGAGGAGGCCCACACCGCACAGATCACTACACATGTCATCACCACTGTCAATATTGCTCTGATTTCGTTTCTATAGGTATCATTGAGATTGTCTTGCCTCGATCTACACATTGGTGCAAGCCTCGCAGCCATCGGAGATAGCATGCGCCCTCACACGCCGCCCAAAGTTTTTACGTCAAAGCTCACGTGCCCCACGCGCCTCCATGAGTCACTACACAGCGGGGTTGTTTTTCCACGTGCTCCCACGCACCGTGTCATCAGGTCACGTGCCTGTATACGCTCTTAAGCGCCTTCACGCGCCTTAACCCTTCTGCTGTCATCATTTTGCCATATCAGCCTATTTGCATCATCGCTGACATCTCTTGCTTGCATCAGCCGCTAACGTCATCGTTTGACTTCTGGAGGTTTGACCGTTGACTTTCAGCAGGGTTGACTGTTGACTTTTTCCTAGCATTGACTTTTTGCGGTGCAGGTGTTCCTTACCCAATTTTTCGCGTAGATTTCATTTTTTGCAATTTATTTTTGCATATTTTGCTTCTAAATGAAGAATCAGGACAAGTCTTCTTCATTTTACAACAATCATTGATGACAATCCAACAAACGTTTTTGCAATTTTTGCAAACATTTTGGCCATAATATTAAGACTTGCTATCAACACAACAAATTAGTTGTTTCCATATTTGCTGCTATAGTTGCTAACACTGAGAGTGTCCAACCCATGGCTCCCGTCTCTGCACAGTCTCAGTCTTCTAGATCCACTTTCTCCATTTCCAGATATGACCTTATAATATCATCACCAATGTCATTCGTATGGTTGGTAATGCATCTTATTCCTCTTCTCTCTCAGTTTTATCTGGTATGTCTCCTACCTCTTGGCTTATGGACTCTACTTGTTGCAATCACATGACACCTCACTCATCCTTATTTTCTGACCTTAAACCTGCATCGCACCCTCTTAATATTCACACAGCAAATGGTTCCACAATGTCTGGTCATAAAGGTTCAGTTTCGACCTCCAACCTCTCGGTTCCTAGGGTCTTTAATTTTTCTGACCTTTCTTATAATTTATTTTCTATGGGACAATTAGCTTATTTGGGTAATCGCATTATCTTTGATTATTCTGAGTGTACTATGCAGGATTCGAGGACGGGATAGAAGCTTGGGACCGGTCCCAAAGTTGGGTGTATATTTCCTATGGACACCCTTCATCTTCCACTTGTTGCTTCTATTTCTATTGCTACCGCTACTATAGTTTCTTCAATTCCTTCCCTTGCACTTTGGCATGCTCGACTTGGTCATGCATCTTCCTCCCGGGTACAACAATTAGCTTCTAAAGGTTTGTTAGGTTTAGTGTCTATAGAAACTTTTGATTGTATTTCATATCAGTTAGGAAAACAACCAGCTTTACCTTTCAATATTAGTGAATTAATATCCACTGATATCTTTGACCTTATTCGTTCTGATGTTTGGGGGCCTTCCTCTCTTTCTAGTATTGGTGGGTCTCGATATTTTGTTGTCTTTGTTGATGATTACTCTAGTTATAGCTAAATTTTTAATATGAAACATCGTTCTGAATTATTGGAAGTATATTCTAATTGTGCAAAAATGGTTAAAATTCAGTTTTCCAAACGCATCGAAAATTTTCAATCTGATAATGCTCTTGAATACACTCAATATGCTTTCTAAGCTGTTTTGCATTCCTATGGCACTGCTCATCAACTAACTTGTCCAGGTACCTTTCAGCAAAATGGTAGAGCTGAACGAAAACTTCGTCATATGCTTGACACTGTTCGTGCTCTACTTCTCTCTGCCAAAGTTCCTGCTCCTTTTTGGGGCGAAGCTGCTCTTCATGTTGTTCATACAATTAATCACATTCCGAGTCCTGTTATCCAAAATCGAACTCCATATGAGCACCTTTTTGGGTCACCTCTAGGCTATCACCACCTTCGCTCCTTTAGTTCTGCTTGTTTCGTTCTTCTTCAACCACATGAGCATAATAAACTTGAGCCTCGGTCAAGGCTTTATTACTTTCTTGGCTATGGAGAAACTCAAAAGGGGTATCAGTGTTATGATCCTGTCTCTCATCATCTTCGTATCTCCCACAATGTCGTCTTTTGGGAGCATCGCCTCTTTTTCGAGCTCTCTCACTTCCATGCCTCCCTATCTTCCTCCTCTGTCTTAGATCTTTTTCCAGATAAGGCACATATTCCTTTTGTAGCTATTCTTGATCCTTCTATAATTGCTCTAGATTCTCCTGTAGACTTCTTTGTCCAACCACCAAATATCACTGATCTCTTTCCTAGTTCACCCTTTAATGAACAGGTGGAAGATGAACAGATTGAAGACGAGCTAACCAACCCCAACCTTGAGCTTGGGTCCCCTGCTCCTACTCCACCTAAAGATCTCGCACAAGACATTCCACCTCGTTACTCAACTCAGGTAAGATCTATTCCTGCATATTTACTTGACTATCATTGTTACACTACCCTTGCTACACTACACGAACCTCACACCTATCATGAGGCTTCCACTAATCCTTTATGGCAGATTGCAATGAAAGAGAAACTTGATGCATTATCTAAAAACCTTACTTAAGATTTGGTGACACTCCCCCCCGGTAAATTTGTGGTTGGTTGTAAGTGAATCTACAAGATTAAGACTCGCTCTGATGGGTCCATTGAGTGCTACAAAGCTCATCTTGTTGTAAAAGGTTTTATACAGGTGTATGGGATTGATTATGAAGAGACCTTTACTTTGATTGCTCGTATCTCATCTGTTCGTGCCTTCTTAGCTGTTGCTGCTGCTAGTAAATGAGACATTTTTCAAATAGATGTCAAAAATCCATTCCTTAATGGGGATTTAAATGAAGAAGTTTATATGCAACCTTCTCCTGGTCTTTCTGTTGACTCAAACAAGGTTTATCACTTTCGATGTGCACTTTATGGCCTTAAACAAGCTCCATGAGCTTGGTTTGCCAAATTCAGCTCTACCATCACTCGCTTGGGTTACATGGTTAGTCATTATGATTCTACCTTATTTCTTCGTCGCACTGACAAATGCACTATTTTACTTCTCTTGTATGTGGATGATATGATCATAACTGGTGATGACCTCAGTGACATTCAAGAACTTAAGGATTTTCTTAGTCAGCAGTTTGAGATGAAAGATCTTGGACATCTTAGCTACTTCTTGGGTCTTGAAATCACTCATTCTATAGATGGACTTTATATTACTCAAGCTAAGTATGCTTTTGAACTCTTGTCTCGAGCTAGACTTACTGATAGCAAAACTGTTGACACTCCAGTTGAGCTTAATGCGCATCTAACTCCTTCAAGGGGGGAAACCATTGTCTAATCCCTCTCTTTATAGACGCTTGATTGGCAGCCTAGTTTATCTCACTGTCACTCATCCAGACATTTCTTATGCTGTTCACTGGGTGAGCCAGTATCTGTCTACTCCATGATTGACTCATTATGCTGCTGTTCAGCGCATTCTTCAATACCTAAAGAGCACTCTATTCCATGGTCTTTTCTACTCTACTCAGTTTCCTCTTATTTTTCGTGCATTTTCTGATGCTGATTGGGCAAAAGATCCCACTGATCGCAGGTCCACCACTGGCTATTGCTTTCTTCTTGGTTCTTCTTTGATTTCTTAGCAAAACAAGAAACAAACTCATGTGGCCCGCTCCAGTACTGAAGCAAAATATCTTGCCCTTGCTGATACCACATCTGAGCTGCTTTGGCTACAATGGCTTCTCAAAGACTTAGGTGTGTCTACATCCTCTACTACTCCTCCTTATTGTGACAACCAGAGTGTCATTCATATTGCTCACAACGATATCTTCCATGAACGGACTAAACACATCGAGATCGATTTTCATTTTATCCGCTATCATCTTGTCCATGGTACTCTCAAGCTAATCTCAGTCTCCTCTAAAGATCAACTTGCAAATATCTTCATCAAGTCACATTCTAAGGGACGCCTTCGTACTTTGGTTAACAACCTCAAATTGGTCTCACATCCACCTTGAGTTTGAGGGGGGCTGTTAAAGTGTGTAGTGTTCTAGGCTTTAGGCCCAACTAGATTATTTGTATAGCACACATTCTTGTACTACACTCTTACTTGTACTGCACTCATATGCCTCCTGTATAAAGGCGCTTGTGTATATTCTTTCATTAAGAAATACAATACAATTACTCAGTATTTCTAACATATGTGTTGATACGCACTTTCGCGACAAATTTCCCACAAGCCCAATATGCAAGTAGTGAAGTTCTTCTTTATCTTCTCAAGGCATGACTCAAGCTCAATGTCATAGTTACAGCTTTCTTGCCCATCAGTTAGTTTCATAATTTGGACAAAATATTGATGCCATTGGTGGTCTGATCCAGAGAATCCATTGACAGCTAGTCTTTCCTTCTACATGTGCTATCTCAATTTAGGTTTGATATATTAGTTAATCCGGCTAGCATTGTTATATGTTCCTTTGTGCTTCACGCATAACACCCCTCCTCCAACGTCAGTTCACTCCAAACCATGCGCTAGAGTTGTTCTCTAAAAATCGGTTTATAACAAGGTCCACAATCCAATTGAAGCCTTAGAGCATTCACCTTGGCATCTACACAGTTTTAGCGAAATTAACCCAAAAAAATTATACTTTTACTATTTTAGCAAGAATAAACCTACATTAGACTAAATATCTTATTTCTCTAGGCTGTTTATTTTTTTATTTTTTATTTTTTTTTCTCTCTTCCTCATCCTGCTTCTCAGTTTAGATCAGTTCTGTGACGTGTGTCACACTAAGAAGCACGGGTGCGTTTCGGGACTTGGGTGCGGGTGCGGGTGCGGGTGCGAGACTCGGCAATTTTTGAAAAATGTGGGTGCGGGTGCGGCGGGACTCGGCAATTAAAAATATTTTTATATAGTTAATTTAATATTTTTACATATAAAAAATCAAATAAATGGTATAATTTATAATTAAAAAATAATTATTTATGATTTGTTTTTAATAAAATCAATATTTTCGGTAATTGGAAACAAAAAATCACATTTCAAAAAAGTTCATTTACTCATTTTTCAATTCCCAAGCCCACCCACATTAAATATTTGACTTTTCCACCCCCTTAATTAATATTCTTTTGTTATACGTTTATTCTTCTTTCATCTTTTTTTTATCTGGTGTCTTCTCATCTTCTTCTTCCTTCTCTCTTTTTTTTTTTCCCCCTCTCACAAGGCCACATGAAGCAGAAGAATGGCAGCCATTGCCTATTTCGTCCAGTTTCGACGGCTGTTTCGACCGAAATCGGCCGTATCGGCCTGTTTCGGTGGCCGTTTCGGCCGTCTCGGCATGTTTCGGTGGCCGTATCGGCCGTATTGGATTCCGTTTCCGCCGGAATCAGCCCGTTTTGGCCCGAATCGGCGCGAATCTTGCTGAGTCGGCGCGAATCGGCTCGAATCTGGCCGAGTCGGCGCGAATCCAAAAAAAAAGAAAAGAAAAAAGGGAGAGTCGGCGAGTCGGACACCGGACGCTGCGTCGGACTCCGGTGCGGCGACCTTGGAGCCGTGTCGGTGCTTTCTAGGTGTCCCATCCACCAATGGGCAGTGACAGTCAGGAGCATTGAAATGTTTGCTAGATTGTATGGACTTTTCTTGATAGATTTCTTTATTGAAACACAATTGGACAAAACATAAAAATCGAATAAATAATTTAACTCCAAGGTCTGATGAATCAACTACAAAGATCAGTACTGTCCCATATTATAAAAAACCCACTTATTGAAACTTTTAATCGCTGAAGTTATTTTCAATTCATCATTTACTTTGAGTGAAGCATGTTAATCTAGGAAATTACGAAAGGATACACACGAACATGGAGGAATGAAGGAAAGGATACACATGAACATGGCTGTCAAAATCCATACTCACAACTAAAAATGAAAAATTATTTGAAAAATAGAGGAAATGAAAAAAGAAATGTCCAATTTATTATTCAAATTAAACTTGGTAAAATACCCATCACTATGTTACTTTAAGCTAAGAAGGAAAAAAGAATGACCATACAACTCTGGGTTTTTGTTTGAATATAAACAATGAAGAAGGGCTATATTTATTCACTGCCAGGAGCAAAGAATACCCATCTGTCCCTTCATCAACAGCATCCAGGGTATCTTAAACAGTGAGCACAACCAAATCACTTCTTCTATTGTTTCTTTAGTTTCCTTCTTGTGCTTTTAGTCTTCCTCCACTGTTGCCAATTGCACAATGCCATTCTCCCAAAAAAAAAAAAAAAGCATTCATCATAGGTTGGCAGAGGCAAGAGGACTCATCAATTATGCAATGCAATACTTAAACATGATCCTCTGTACATTTTCCAACATACCACAGAAGTTGATTCCAGTTTTCTTCATTTGGAGATATAATTCCATCAACCAATGAATTATGGAGAAAATGAAAACCATCTCCATAACTGTGTAGAGAATCATGTTCATGTTCATATTCAAATGCAACACAGTGGAGCTTCTACCATTTTAATTTTGCTTGCCTAATCATTATAATAATGATCTTCTAATTCATGTTGATAACTCTTTCTTTGAGATCCAAATGCTTCTTGAATATTTGACATCCAAAAATATTACCTTACAACAACACTAGATTTTTTGATAATTAACAACAGCACTAAGTACTAAGCTCACCTAACTTTTTCCTAGGTAAATTAGGCAAGGATCCTGAAAAGGGCAATGTAAAAAAAAAAAAAAACTAACAAGTATGAACTTCAGACTGTCCTCATCTTATAGGTCCAAAAGACAGTATCAAGGAAATTTTCAAAAGCAGCTGATTAATGTGCATCAATTAATAATTTTAGCATATAAAAATAAGTCAATACTTCAATAAGATAATTCAATGTTTGTACTTAGAAAATAAATAATAATTATCATGATAGTGAAAATATTTACAAGAGTTCCTAGAATGTAAATAACAATTATACAAATATAATAATATTTAGATGTTATTACTTCTACAGCAAAACAAAACCATGTTACTTGAAATGGGCAATAGTCGATAAAATCTCTTGAAGTAGTAAATTACCTCAACCATATCTAGCACTACCATATCTCCCAATAAAATATAGCACAACCAAACTTGCTGCTCGCTTTATCGGATTGGGTATGGGGGCAGAAACCAAGGACGGAGCTATTGTTGGGCGTGGTGGGGCAACCCCCCAAATTTTTTTTTTAAAAAAAATGTATATATTTATGCATATTAGTTTTAGCAATTTAGTTTAATAAAATTACACTTAGCCCCTCTTAACAATAATATTGGCACTTTAGAAGGGCGCCATAAAAAAAAAATTATGGATCTCATCTAGAAAAAAATTTAGCAAGCCCAAAAAATTTAGCAAAACAACAAAAATCACAAATAACAAAGCTAAAGAAAATTTAACCCAATCAACTAAATTTTACCAAAAATAAATAGTCCGGCCTTTCAGAAATATAAAACAAAACTAATCTGTCATTCCATCAAAAAAAAAAAAAAAAAAAAAAAAAAAAAAAACACAAACAAAGAAACAAAACCCTAAGCCTTAAATAGAGACAAAGAGGTTGAATGGCTGAACTGAAGCAATGAAGGGAGAGGTAGTAGTAGCAGCATGGCAGCAAAAGAGCCGCTAGACTCACCCCTAGCCCCGACTCACTAGATCTAGTATTTCTCTCTATCTGTCTGTCTGTCTCTCTCATATGAGCAAGAGCAACGAGTAAAAAACAAATAAGTCTCTTTGTTATTGTCTGAAACAGGAGACAGAGAGAAAGCTATTTCTCTTTTTAAGAAACTTAAATAATGGCTTTAAAATAATAATAGAAGTGACTAGTAATGGATTGATCATTGATATACACCCACGCGTTGTGCAATGTGAGTTGAATTTTGCCTTTTTGTGCTTATATAAATTGAAATTTTTTTAATAGTTAATAGTTATGCTTTTCTGTTAGTGTATGTGTCTTCTTTAAAAGTAAAAGTTTTTTTTTTTTTTTTTGAGAAATAATTACAACATGCTGCTAACCCTGCAGCTCGAACCATTTCCCCCCTAGACCCCCAAGCACTTTGTGCATGGGGAGGTGCCAATTCAGCTACAATGCCTTTGGCTTAAAAGTAAAAGTTAGTTTGTTTGAAACTTTGAAATTAATTGGGACTTGAGATATAATAAAGTCAATGAACTGTAATGTTGTGTTGTGTAGATAGTGCGATAATTTTATTTTTTATTTTTTTCTGTTTGTGCCTTTACTTCTTTGTTCACTTGTTTATTTTGTTTGCCTATTTGTGATTTTGATATGTCCTTTTATATGTATATGTGTGTATATATATACACAAACTAAATGTAAAACTTATTTAGAGTTTCATAATGATTTTTTTTTTTTTTTTTTGGTTATACTTTGCCCCCTCTAATACCAAGTTTTGGCTCCGTCCCTGGCAGAAACTGTTATGCATGAACCGGCAATGGATCCAACTTTTCTTCTATATCTTTCAAAATCATTAAACTTGAACAAAATGCTCTCCCATTGCTATATATTCCCAACACCAACAAAATATTAGCTAGCCTTCATTTTTTAGCAGAATACCATCATCTCATAAGCCAATCATTTATAACTACATAGAGATTGTCCTACCAAAACTAAGAAGGAATAAATGTCACACATGGGGAGACAAGCCAATGTAAAGGCATTGGTAATTTAAGATGCACACACGCAAACATATAAATCTATATATTACTAAAAGCTGAAGTGTAGCATTTAATGTTACTACGCTTCCGTTAAGCCACATCAACAGTCATGTCATTTCCTTTCTTTTTTCTAAATTTTTCCCATAATTTAAAAATACTTTTTCTAAATATTTCTCATAATTTTAAAATACTATTAAAAAGAAATGATTTCCAACTCTGCACCATAAAGCCCAATCTTACGTTAATATTGTTAATGTTGTCTTTAATGCTAACCCCTCTGTCTCCCTCCTCCTTTTGCTCTTCTTGTCTTTCACACTTTCTAAACTTCAGAATTTCACCTTTCTAACACCAAACTCTCTCTCCTCCCTCCTTGGTCTCTTCATCTCCTCTGAATCACTTCTTCGTACCTGTTCAATTGCCACTTTGCTAAAAAAATCACTTCTTCATACCTTTTCATCTCCTACGTACGCATTATCTCTTCCTTTTGTAATTAACATTTTGCTATTCTTTCAACTAATTGAGCATTAATTCAGACCTTCTTCAAATCTATCTCTTGATTAATGGTGATTCTTCCTATTCCCAATCAAGAGGTTTTTCAAAACGTTCAATTGTTACTTATTGGAAATAGAACACCCACTGCTTTATTTTTCTATATATATATATCTGCAATCTCTTTGCCTCCATAGATAAAGAGCCTATCAGCCTAACCTATACCAATGCAGAATCCAATCCTTCCCACTAATGAGCGCCCACAAAATTATCATATTTAAAGCCATGGATATTTGTTGTGGGGTTCTCAGCAAACAAACAGACCAAAAAAAATAAAAATAAAAACCAAAAGCTTTTAGAATCAAAGCCCTTCAACCTCCAAACCAAAACGTTGTCAACGTTAAAGAAGTGCTTGAACAATCTGTAATTCGGTTCTCACATTGCATTGAAGTGTGCATTGTCATTTGTTGTTGGACTAATATGTTTTTCGTATAAGGTTTTGTAATTCTATTTTAAAGATCAATGGACACTAGCCTTTTTAGATATTGAATACATACTTCCAAAGATATGCTTGCTATTTTTCTACTTGAAATTTCCAATGTTGTATGAAATTAGAACTTCTCTTTAAGGAGGTGAATGAAGAGCCAGTAAAGGAAAGACGAAATTTGGCCTTAAGCAAGAGAATATTGTTGAACCATTCAAAAGGAATTGATAAGGATAAATATTTAATACTCACAAATAAGGATAAATACAATACTAATACTCTTTTTTTCTCGATGACAACTTATTCTTATCCCACGTATACCAAAATAACTTTATTTGCTTACCAGCCCAAAATATCTTTAAACTTTATTGTGCTAAAAAACATAAGCTAAAATATTAAGTGAGCCCAACAATTGCAGCTCCTGTTTCTCCTCATCTCAAAACTAGACATGGCACTGGCCTTTCTTCAAAGCCATATATTATATAGGTTTGGGCGTATATTTAGAGATAGTCATGGTTCTCCTGTTATAGTCCATAATTAATTCATTGCCAAGGAAACCCATTGTGGATGGCTGCCATGCTCTATTGAGTGTTACACTCCTGTCATGAACTACGGATTGGGGATTTGATTGCGGAGTTTGCCAGCTCAGTTGGTGGCATCAATTGGGTTGTAGGAACCATGCTTGAAGGAGATTTCGGATGTGTTAGAACCAATTCATGCTTTTTGTGAAATAGGTAGGACATATATCCTATAGGGCAGTTTCTAGATTGTGTAATAAGTAAGCGTAAGTGTTGGAGTTCTCTCTTTTGGAATTTTCCCGTGCATTGCACGGGTTAGCGACTAGTATATACATAAAACTCAAACAAATTTGTTTTCTTGTACTGTTAAGTTACTCACACATTCAATGGAGCATTACCACAACCTCACCTTCCATCCTAGTATTATGTGAAAAGGAAGTGCTAGTTGATTTATTTCAACTGAGAATCTAAGTGATGGAAAGTACACAAATTAAGAACCCTAGTTTTCCTAATAAATGAGAGCAAGCTATGTCCCCAAGCTACAAGACTATTGACAAATAAAGGAAATGAGGACCAAAATAATTAATCTTTTTATCACAGAAATATTACAATAACAACCAATTATTAGTCCCAAGATTTGCTCTCGGCTATGGATTCTCAACAAATTAGTCAAATTCAGCCACATGTATTTCTTTTCACCATTCGATTCTATTCAAAGAAATGTTTTCAAAAACATACCGTACATGTCGGTATGACCTGACTTTTTGTACCAGTCACAAGAACGGTACAAAAAACACCCCACAATTCTGTCCCAGTCAAATTATGTATAGGACTGTATCGAATGGTTCTAGAAATTCAGTATTATGTTGGCCATTCTGGCCGAATTATATATTTGGTTCAAAATGTTAACAAAAAAACATAAACAAAACAAAACAATACTCGAGCTTTGTAAGGGAGGAGGACACCGTTGTCGAGAAGGTGTCAAGCCATCAATGAAGTCTTGCCAGATCCACCCATCAACAAGACTGCAACTTGTTCTTGGTTTTCTGCGCAACAAACAATGCTTCACTGCCAGCATATTCTATGAAAATGTAACACAGTAAAAGACTTGCTTCAAAACTTTTCACTTTATGTACGCACTTTTGATTTCTTTTTCTCTTTTCTTTATGCCTTGGTCTGTAAATCATTTATCAAAAAAAAAAAATTGTTTTATTTCGTTTTGGTCATCAATAGTATATTCATTTTAGACCCTAGTATTTATTAAGCTCCTCTAAAGAATATAACATATAAGAATCACATTCTAAGAGAAATGGAGTGCACAAAGTCTACGACATACTGCATATCACTTGTGGGATGCAAAATTCCCCCAAAAATTAGGTTATATAAGAATTACAATCTAAAATAAATGGAATCTACAAAGTCCACAACATAGTGCATATTGCTAGTGCCAAGAATACGAGACCATCCAACTAATAATTTCAAAAATACATATTCAACTCACCAATCAAGATCTCCACTCCATTGAATAATGTGTTTATTTCCCTCCCTCCATATACCGCACAATATGCAAAAGGGGATTATATGTTGAGTAAAAAATTCTCTAGGTTTCCAACCAGTTCCTCTCCACCCAAACAATTAATCTACTGCTCACTTAGACATTACCCAATGGATCCCAAATATTTTTTTGATGAGTCCAAAGTTTATTAAAAAGAGGAGAGAGAGTAGCACAAAGGATGTGAACATTCCCAAATCAAAGAATACAAATCACAAAGAGAGGAAAACTAAGAAATCAACTTGGACATCAAATTGATGCAACTCTGAACCTGCATCTAGTTGTACAAGGATCTCAAAATGTGCTCTTTGATTAACAGGTAGAATGTTCCACCCCATCAAAGAACCTCATGTTTAGTTCATAACACATAATCCACATGACGGAAAGAGGCGTGGCTGACCACACCTTGGATATTATGTGTTGCTAAAAGCATCCCTGCCAACACTCTAATAGATGAAGCACTGATTTTTTACCAAAATTGTAGACTGGAGGCAATCAAAGTTGCATGGGGGAATGGATTTCTAAAACCTCTAAGCTTTTAACCTTGCTTTTTTTTTTCTTTTTTTTTTTTTTTGATGAATTAACCTTGCTCTTTTATAAAAACAAGGATGATGTCTTATGAAAAATATAATCCATAAAAAAATTTCATCAAAATTGTAGACAAAAAGCAAATCAAAGTTGCATGGGGGCATGGATTTCCAAAACCTTTGAGCTTTTTACCTTGCTCTTTCAGCAAAACAAAGGTGGTGTCTTATGCACAACACCTGATCCTTCTCTATAAAGTGTTCAAGGAAAAATACTTCCTCACATGCTCATTCTTGGAAGCAAGACAAAGATATAACACATCCTTTGGATGGATAAGCAATCTTCAAGTGAAAGAAGTTATACATATGGGGACAAAGTGGAGAGATGAACAAATGAGCTCCCAACGAGTATGTGCGGGTGAAAGAACTAATTGATAAAGAAAGGAAAAGACAGAATATAGATATAATCCATGGAAGCCGAAATAATAAGAAAAGCACTGTGAGTTCCAAGCTGCCTTAGGACAAAGTAATTTAAATTGGAAATAGTGCATATAACCTGGCCCTAAAGCGTAAAAATTAGGAGAATGAAGGAGAGAGTTCCAATAGTAATGGCTTAAAGATGATATGGAAGAAAGTTTGGCAAATGAAGCTGCCAAATAAAATCAGATTCTTTGCATGGTGTGCCAACCCACCAAAGGAAATTTGGAAAGGAGAAATCTTACAAAAGAAAAGATTGAAGTATGCAAGAAGTCCAATGAAACAGTAAACTATGCATTGTGGGAATGTTAGCATGCAAAAGAGGTATGGAGGATCAACCCCTTTCACTCTTAAACTGCTGGAAGCCCTAAGAAAATGGACTTTTCCAAGATAGTTTGGGCAATAGTGGAATAACAAGGAGAGGATGATCAAAAATTATTTTTAACATTCTCATGCACACTATGGAATCATAAATATTGGATAAGATGCAGTGGGAAAAGGAAAAACAACTGCATTGATATTTGATAATAGGCAGTGCAGTGGAATACAAGTAAGAATTTTGTCAAGTTACCATTATGGAACAGACCATAGTTGATACACGAGGCACGTTGATACCTCCTCTACTGAGGGTGTACAAATTCAATGTAAAGCGGGAATGGGGCTGGGGGTTAGAGATGATAAGTGCTTTGTGATAGCAGGTATGAGCAAAAGTGAGAATTATCATGGCTGCGATGGAGGAAATGAAAGCTTTTGTAGCAGAGGTAGCACTTGACATTGCAAAAGACGTGGGGTTACAAGATAAAAATCTGGAGACGATTCCCTAATAGTTGTGAAAGCTTTGAAGTCCAAGGAGAATAACGGTGAGACATATTTGATAAATGGTGCACATCATGCTCTTAAAAAGAAATTCAAAGTTGGAACTTCACACATGATGAAAGAACAAAAAAACATGGAAGCACACAGATTGGCACAGCATACACACACAACATTTAGAAACTATGAAATTTTTTGTTAGAAGAAATAGAAACAGTAAGCATGAATAAAAATCCTTTGTCCCACTCAAAGTGTTCAACTTTGTACTCTATCAATTGTAATAAGCCATATGAATTTTTTTTTTTTTTTTTTTCATTTTAAACTTTGGTTATTTATACATGTGTGTGTGACAAGCTGTGATTCATGAAGCATAAAGTGGAACACTGAAAATCGAACAGGAGATTTTTATTTGACAAAGCATATATGTTCAAATTTTCATTAATTGGTAATTACACATGCACCAAGTGGGTTTTGAATATTGCATAGATATACAAATGTGTATAGTTTAATAATTTTAATTAGAGGAAATTGCAGTTAACCCACCTGTGGTTTGACCCGTTTTAACAATATCCACCCGTGGTTTGAAATTTGTCACTTAACCCACCTGAGGTGGCCTCCGTTAGACCCCCATTACTCACCTCTCTCTTTTCACCATTAAAAATAGGGGTAAATGTGTCTTTTTCATTATATTTTATGTCTCTCTTCTCTTTTCTCCCCTTCTCCTCCTTCTTCACATAAAACATTAAAAAAAAAAAAAAAAAAAAAAAAAAAAAAAAACCCCATACACCTACAGTCACAAACAAATCCACAAATCCATGTGAACATACACCCACAAATTCGCTAGTCTTTCACTGCTAAATCCAAAAATTGACTACATAATTCTTCATAAAACAATCACAAAATAAAACTCTAACCCTCTTTCTTTTGCTTGGTTCTAAAAAAAAAACCTAGATTTGCAAGTAAAAAAAAAAAATATCTGCAAAAAAAAAAACCCAGCAATCTGTTAAAAAAAAAACCCAGCAACTATGTTCAAAATGGCGCCACTCTGAGCCGGTCCAGGAGTTTTAGCAGGTGGAGTACTGCTGTGCTGGCGACAGTTGCAACTGGGCCAACTCTGTTCAAAACCCAATCCAAATCTGTTTGCACCTCCAAACACGATCTAGACAATGGCAATACTGTTTGCCTTTGAGGAAAGATTCGAGGTCAAACTTTACCTTGTTTTCGAGATCTTCTTCCATGGAGATGGTTTCAAAAGTTGAAGGATACGTGAAAGGAATAGATCTCCACCATCCGTTGCCTTGCTGGTCTTTGATGTTCATGTACAGCTTCAAATCTTGAGGCTTTACCTGTTAGATTTTGACGAATACTGTGTGGATGTGTTGGAGATAAGGTTGGAGGATTCTGCATTTATCGGCTTTTCTGAGACTCAAAACGAAATAGTTCTTGGAATTGATCCAGTTTTTGTTATATACTATTCATTTTTTGAGGATTTCACTTTGGCAATCAAAGTAAAGAGAGAAAGGGATTATGGATTATAGGATTTTTGGGGTTCTAAGGTAGAGAGAGAGAGGGAGAGAACTTGTTCCTTTTTTTTTAGGGTTGTAATTCAGCTCTAATTTTGGCTTATATAGTAAAGGAGATTTTTTAACGGAATGGCAGAGGTGGGTAACGGGGGTCTAACGGAGGCCACCTCAGGTGGGTTAAGTGACAACTTTTAAACCACGGGTGGGCACTGTTAAAACGGGCCAAACCACAGGTGGGTAAAGTGAAATTTTCCCTTTTAATTATGTTTCAAAATGAGTTTTTTTTTTTTTTTTTTTTCTTTTTAGAAAATCAAAATGAGCATACTTCACTTATAGAAAATCCAAGTAAACAAAACAGTTAATATAATAGTAGCTCAGCTTGTTCTCATCAACTAAAAAAATTTAAAATTTTTGATGTACTCTAAAAAGGGTTTTGAGAATTCTTCTTAATCCAAATCTAAAGAATGCATAATATAAGTATGTAAGTGAGAAATGTCATACTTGAAAATTGCGAAGGAATGAAGAAGAATGCTTCTTAAGGCTTTAGCTGTGATAATACGCTACTTCTTCTTGTGTTTTCTCCTTTACTTTCATCAACTTCTTCTTTGAACCCGCTGGCTATTCTATTGATTTTGTTGGTTTGGAGGCTATGACGAGAGACAAGAGATGAAGTAACTACGAACTTGAGAGAAGAATATGGGAACCAAAAAAGAACGGGTCGGAATAATCGATTCTATCCCGATGGGTTGAACTGGTTGGAAATTAATTTATTATTACGAAAAAGATAAACCAAAGCTTTTAAATTTATTTTTTAAAATCCAATAAGCTAAAACTTGAATCCCACTATCTATGAGATTTATGTAAATCAGATATGATCATTCCCCTTTCTTTTTTATTACTAACTTAAATATATATCTCAAGAAAAATAAATTAAATATGAATTAATCAATATTTGTGTCCTGCCTCTTTTTTTTTTTTTTTTTTTTTTTGTTCATTACTAACTAACTTAAATATATATCTCAAGAAAAATAAAGTAAATATGAATTATCAATATTTGTGTCTTGCCTCTTATTTGTTATAAAAATAAATTGAATTAATTTATTATCCTTGAATATTGCTTTAAATTCGTAATTACTTTTGGTTTGGGTTTCCTTGACATAGAAGGAAAGATTTGTTTTTGGAGTGGAAGATAAAGATTATCCTTGACATAAAACAAAAAATGATTTTTAGTTGAAAAACTAATTGGGTATTCTTTATCCATTTAATAATAAAAGAAAATCCTTATATATAGGCATTGTTGAAAGAGTAATAGTACATAGACAACTTATTTTATAACATTTTACAAACTATTGTTGTAATCAACTTCTTGCTAGTTCTTATCTGAGCCATAATGGGGGAACTATGTATACAGGTGGGGGACCATCCCCAAAAATTTTGAAATTTCCTTTAATATATATAAATAATTATTTTAATGTTTTCAAACATTAGCCTGCAAAAATAAAACTTGGCCCCCCCAAATATTTGAATTAGCCCAATAAGGCTCTTAAAAAAAATAATTGATCTAATAGTTATAGAGACATAACTTTATTATTCTTAATTTCATTTTTTATTGTAAAATATGTTTTTATATTTATTAAATATTTGATAAAGTTTGGCACCAAACATGTTTAAATCTATCTTTTTCAACCCGCTGTATGGTGATTAACAAGTTATTGACTCATTAAATAAAATTTGTCATTAAAACTACACATGAAATGTCTCTTAGTTATCACATAATAGGCTAGAGCAAGATAACTTCAAATATGTTTTGAGATTAACTTAATCCTCCAAGTTTTGAATTATTCATGTTTCTGAAAATTTCATTAGTTCAATTGAAAGATTTTTTTTACTTACTTTAGTGTAAAATTTGATAATTTGTATTGAAAATGAAAATTTTAAAGATTTCACTATGAAAATGGTAAAAAAGAATTTATTTTATGAAATATTACCATCAAACATAATTTTGATATAAAATATTAAGCTCTTTTTTTTTTTTGGGTGTGAGTATATATATAACTTATCAAATTAAAAAGTGTGTGTATATATGTGAGTGTATAATAAAAAAAAGTGTGTGTGTATATATATGTGTGTGTGTGAGAGGTTGTCTTGATAAATATATTAGTATCGCAATTTAGCCCCCCTAAACAAAAATTTATGGCTTCACCTCTGTTGGGCCCACCACTAACATCATTTTTTTCATTTACCAATAACCACATGTCACATTAGTAGTTTGTAAATTTTTTTTGTAAAAAAGTATGTATCTCTAGCATTTTCCTCATTGAAAAGGGTTTGGTGGTTTTTGCCAACAGATCCTCCCACATGGGAAGAGGAGAAAGTTCCTAGAAGAATATGAATTAGGTTTCTTTGAATAATAGTTGGTCAATTATTTGGGATTTAAAGGTTACCCGTTGTTATGTATTGAGAATTTGTTGTTTTATGGGCATGAGAGAGTTATTGGGTGTACTATGGCTTTAGGATTGTGAGTTTGTGTTTGTGAGAGGTTTTGTTTATGTTGGTGAGGCTTTGTGAGTATTTTTGTGTGAGTATTAATTAATGTCGTTCTAATTCATATCATTGATAGTGAATATTTTAGTTAGTGTTGCCTGTGAATGTAGGTATCACAATAATTGATATTAGAGATTTTGTTGTTGAACAATATGAGTGCTATTTGAAAATTAATTAATTATGTAAAAAATAAAATTAATATAAGATTTAGTTATTATAAGAAAGAAGAATTGTAACTAATGTTTTTTACTCTTAAAATATATGGTTGTTTAAAAAAAAAAAAAACTATATTTTATTATGATACATTCCATATCATTCATAGCGGATATTTTGGTTGGTGTTCCACGTGGATGTATGCGTGAAATCGACCAACCAAATTAAATATTGTTGTCACTTGGGAATGTTTTATTTTTCTCGTTTAAGTGAATGCGTTTCCACTAACCCCAAATTACAATAATCTAAATCTAAATCTAAATCTAAATGTATATAATAAGAGAGGTGCTACGTCCATAACATTTTCACAACAAATCATACGTGGTTAGTTGTTATTTATTCTAATTTAAACCTATCATTGAAATTACTTTTCTACCCTACCAATAACAACTTGCCACGTAGAATTTTTAGTGAAAATATTATGAAAATATTGTGGATTTAACATTTCTCATATATAATAATATAAAAGTGAAATGTCAGGCTTTTTTTTTACTAATTCACGTAACTATAGAAATTTATCTTGTGATTACTTTTAAAAACGCCGAAAAAACGTGCCTTTTCACTTTGTGGATTAAGGCTTTGATTGGATTGATGAAAGAGGAAGGAAAAAAGAAAAAGAAGAAAGGAATGACTTTCCTATGTTTGGTTAGAAAAGAAAACAAAAAGAAGGAAGAATGGGAGGGAAAAAGGCTTTTGTAGATTCCATTATTTTTTTTTCCCTTAAAATTACCCTTATACCCTCAAAAGGCCTTGTCTAATTTTGTGAAATGACATTTATACCTCACATCTTTCCTTTCTATCTCTCTTCATATCCAAACACACTAGAGGAAATACTTTCTTTCCCCCACTCTTTTTTCTTTTCCTTACCTTTTCTTTTCTCTTGTCTTCCCTTCCCTTCCCTTCCACTGAACCAAATAGTCTAAGAACATCTCTAGCAGCTTCTCTAAATTTTTGTACTGTTTGGAGAGTGAACAGTTGCATTTACCTTTAACCTACTTACTTTTTTAAATACATATTCCAACAAACTCTCTATCATTTCTCTATCCCATTTAAATATTATTTTTTTTCATTCTTTGTTTAATTTTTGCTTATTCGTTTTTTAATATTTCTTTATGCAATCCCAACTATTTTATTTTTCTAATTGCCAATAACTATATTTTTAAATCCCCCAATGGTAACATTTTAAAATTTTTCAACAATCATACTTTCCAATGGTTTTTTTTTTTTTTTTTAATGATCATATTTTTCATGCTGGCATTATTTTTCATTTATCAAATCTATATAAGTCTTGAAATTTATCAAATCTATATAATTTGGAATGGATTTATGCATTAAATTTTTTACAACTTATTTTTTTAGATTATTATTATTATTATTATTGTTATTTAATAATTAAATAACTTACAATTAATTATCTCTTTCTATTTTTTTCTCAAAAAAAGAAACTTGTCTAATATTAAATACCATATCACATGATTACATACCAAAAAAAAAAAAAAAAATCTCCAAAATTTTAAAGACTACATATTTTCACACCCAATTGATTACTCAACTTCAACCGTTCTTTTAATCAAAAAACAAAAAAAAGAAAAAAGAAAAAATTGAGACACGTTATTCTATTTACTTCACAGTTACACATTTATCACATTAGAGAGAGAGAGAGAGAGAATGCAGCACCGAGAGTAAGGGTGTCCACAGGTCGGGCCGGGTCAGGTTTGTGCCCAACTCGAACCCAACCCGAATTATTTAAGTGGAGGAAAATATGGCCCAAAACCGACCTGATGATTTGGTCTGATTTTCCAGTTTAGGTCTCATTGGTTTCAGGTTGTATCGGTTCAGGTATCGGGTTTCATCGCTAGTAATGATTTTTGGCCGAATCCATCGAGATCTAGCCTAGATTTCGTTGGATAATCGCGAGATCTCACCGGATTTGATCTAGGATGCTTAATATTCCACCGGAAATGTTAAAGGTATTGGAGATTTGGTCTGGGATGCTTAATATTTCGTTGGAAACGTTAAAGGTATCGATTCGAATCGGGCTTCACTGGTTTTGAAATGCAAAACTGACAATCGACCAATTGGGGTTGAGTTTGACAGTTTGGAACCCGCATCCAACAGCCGTAGTCCTCGGATTTGGGTGGCAACAGGTCAGACTCGGGCGAGTTGGCCAAGTTGAGCGATTCGGTAGGTCTCCTGGTCAGCCCTAACAAAGAGAAAGGGAGAAGGCCGGTGGAGATCAAGTGTCACTAGAAGGACAAAGCCGACGGAGATCAGCGTTCACCAAGCAACAGTGCCTTGTCCACCTCCCCGCCGCTAGACTGGATCAGATCGGCTTAACTTTTTTTTTTTTCTTATTTTCTTTTTCTAATTCAACTTTGTTGTTATAATAAGAAATAGATTTTGTTTTGCGTTTTTTGTTTTGTGTGTTGTGTTTTGTGTTTTGATTATGTGAGATGTTTGAGTCTATGAGGGAGAAAGAATTGTTTTTTTATTGAATTGTTTGATTTTTTAAAGGAGGAAAATTCATTTGGAGTTGCTACAGTGCTCTCCAAGTTAAGAGAGCTACTATAGCAACTCCAAAAAAAAATTTGAAAATCTAAGTAGCTATACTTTTGTTTGATCTTTTCACTCAACCTCTTTTTCCCCCTTACGTTGTGATAAATCTGAGTAGCTATACTTTTGTTGTAAAAAGTTAATTTTTTAATAGAAATTATTAATTTGGTTATTACAGAAAATTTTCTGATAATATTTATTTAAATCTAAAATTACATGTTCTTTTGGTGTTGCATGATATATGTTTGATGAAATTCCTTTTAAATTTGATATATGATCATAAATCTGAGTAGTTATACTATGGCTATTTAAAATCAAATTTTTATGGAAATGAAAATTTTGGCTATAAATATGGAGATTAACCCAAATACTCAAAAAAAAAAAAAAAAAAACCAACTCTAAATAGAATAGAAGAAGAAGACTAAGCCAAAACTACTCTACTCTCCTCTATTCCCCCCTCCATCCCCCTCCATCCAAACTTAAGAAAGAAAATCTCAACCACAAATGAAAAACTACATTAACTTAATAAAATAACATAAAAGAGAGAGAGAGAGAGAGAACGGTAATTTACTAGTTATTCTAGTTATATTCTTGCAAAAATAATTCGGTTAGGAGATGTAGTTTTGACTGAATTATTGAAATACGAAAGAGAGAGCAATGCCCCCAATAATTGAAATTATCAAATTCTGGTGATACTTGCACAATTAGTCTTCAATATGAATGAACCGATTGACATATTCTTGATGACTTTAATTAGTATATAATTTCATAATTATAGTCTATAAAGAATGATTCTTCCTTTACATATGACATAATTAATTTATTCTATGATTGTAGACAACCTAACTACTTGTATGACTCCATGAACTGACTAATATGTCATTTTCTTTGATATACAAAAAATTTTGTGTGCGTGTATTGTTTATAGGTTTAATTTTCTTTCTTGCTTTCTTTGCACTTCCTAGTCATGTTAAAAAAAAAAAAAAAAAAATTTCCTTGCTTGCTGTGTCTAATTTTGCTTATTGTTGACTTCTTCAAAGAGCAATATTTACCAAGAAAATAAAGAAAAAAAGAGAAAGGGAGAATGAGGCTGTGGGTCATAAGCTTCAGCCACATCCATTAGAATTTGAAGTTGATTTATGCTTAAATGTTTTTTAGAACAAATAACACTAAGTTATGTTTGAATTATTTGCAAGGACCTCCACTCTATCCAATTTTGGGGATGTTTGGAGTAAACAGATTTGATGCTATTCTTCTTGTAGGCTAGATGAATGATCAATAATAATAGGTAGGATTTTTATTTCTTTAATTTTTATTTTTTTAATTTGTTGTTGTGACTTGATGAGATTGTTCTGCCCCTTTGTAAATAATTAGCCATTTGCTCTAACCTCTGAACTTGGAATGATGTCTGGGGCTATATAATGGTTGTTGCAGCATTAAAGCTATCTGTAGTGGCTAATGTAGTTAGGTTTCCAGTATGAAAAGGTAGAATATTGGTGAGGTTTAATTAATTTCAATTTATTTATAATGTATAAATTTTGTGCTTCACATTCTCGAGCTTATGAAGCATTGGGTAGTGCTTATGAACTATTAGATAAGCATTAGCTAATAGCTAGAAATTTGCTAGGTAACTCACACTTGGACTATATTGTTTAGTTTAGTGTTAAAATCAACTTAGCCGTAAAACTTTGTGTTAAGAGTTCTATATATTGTGCTAGAGTGTATTTAGCATATTTTAGTTTCAACTTAATCACTAAATCTCTCCTCAAATAGTCTTAGGTGTAAATGGCTAGAGGAATTTAGTTTTTTTGGGTCTTAACTAACAAGATTTGTTCATTAATAATTTTTATAATTTTTTTCCTGCTAACAATAATTACAAATTTTTTTTTTTTTTTTTTTGTTGGTAAAATGTACATAAGTTTGACTTGCCTGCACAAACCATCACCCCAGAGATTGAGAAAGATCTGCATTTACTGAAGGTTTATTGAACTCTATTTTTGACTATGTAATTTGTTTACGTGGCACTACTTTTCAATTATAGTCAAATTATTCTCTATGTAACATTTTAATTGCTTCAAATTTGTTTCATTTTTGTTTCATTTTCTTATTATTTCAATTTTCAAACTTATGTGGTTAGGGAATATGCCATTATGCAACTTGGGTCACGGTCATGCAGCAATGGAACTAGGGAAATATTTAAATGCCTGTCTCTTTGTAATTAAAATTATAACTTAAAGTTTAATTAGATCTTATGCTTCTACTTAAGAGATTGTTCGGATTTAGATAATTTACAATCTAGAAAATTAGAAATGAAATAGAAGGTAGGGTATTTCCTATTAATGCATTTGATATGTTCAATAATGTATGTGTAGTCATTAGCCTTTGGTTGGATCCATGTTGAGCATTCGAAAATTATTTCCTGTGTATGGAATGTAAAAAGTTTTTACTTACCAAAGATAATGTTTGTGTATAATTTGACTCCAAAAATGGGTAAAATTATAAACTAAAACTGAAAGCTGGTTGATTTTCCACAAACTGGAATTGATATACGACAATATGGCTCTAGTAGTTGTTTTTCTACCAATGACTTTGACTGGGTTGCTGATTCATGCCATTTTGTAACTTTTAAGCAACATTTTAGGTGAGAGGGGTTTACCCTACACCTTAAAAAGATGATTTTCCAGGGATATAAGTGATATCTTTTAGTCATATACTGCCAACAACGTTTCTTGTAAAATGGCATCGCCATGGTCAAGTGTAAAACTTGGGCTGGACTTGAAGTAATTATGATGGTAGTATCTTGGAATCTTTGATTTGTTGCTCTATCTAGGATGTTTATAGTTTCAATTTCAAAAAGATGATCTAGAAACTCAACTTCACTCAAAAAGTTTTGTTTGCGTTATATTGACCTGAATGCACATGATTCTATTTTCTTACATGAAATTCACATCAAGAATCGATCGAACATATCATAATTTAAGATGTACTTTTAAATTATGATGTGCTCCTACTTTGACCAAAGTGAGCGTTATCTTATGATAACATGTTCCAAATATAAGATTAGACTTAATTCATCTCAAGATTTCTTTTGAGTTGA
This sequence comes from Quercus gilva, assembly GCA_023621385.1. Taxonomy (NCBI): domain Eukaryota; kingdom Viridiplantae; phylum Streptophyta; class Magnoliopsida; order Fagales; family Fagaceae; genus Quercus; species Quercus gilva. The sequence goes on from CM042476.1 coordinate 71,805,867, forward strand.
AAAGTTTGACTCAAACAATCTCCCATTTACTTTTGAATTATGCTGGAACTCATTTAGATTTTAAGTCATTTTATATCTATCTAAATAATGGAAAGTTATACAATACTCCTTGGACAATGCTCTATCCTCTCACATGAATAACAAAACCTACCATGAATTTAATTAGTGAGACTTATTGTTATGTGAGGGGAAGAAATGTGGCTCTTGGTGTATTGAATAATTACAATTAAATAATCATATATAATAGCTTATTGTGAAGCTTCATTTTTTTTTTTTTTTTTTTTTTTTTGGGATTTGGATTTTGTGGTTTGTGGGGGATAAGTTGTTGTGAAGCTTGGATATGCATGTAGTGGTTTATGACTTTTTCAAGTTAATAGGACACTTTTTATTGACTTTGATGGTTCATTTTCTTGCTAGGAGTTTAGATCCATAACTTAATTATATTCTGAATTCCTTTAAAATAAAGTTCCATTTTGATTTTTGAATTTCTTCCTGTGTTCATGATTACAGTTGAGAAGTGCCATTGATCTGTAGAGGCACTACAAGAAGGGTGATTCAAAATCCAAAACTTTGCCTATGTATTTCCAAGTAAGTCTATTTGTAATTTCTATAATAATAGTATAGTATGTGATATCTTAGAGCTATAAGTGGGACTCTTGTTTATTCTTCTTCGGGTGGTATACATTTTGTTATTTAGGCTTGGCTAATTCATACACCTTTTGGCCTTTTGACAATTAGATCGGGACATTGATAGAGTCAGCATCGGACTTCTTCACAAGTAGACTAACAAAGAAGGAGAGAAAGGGAACAATTGCATCTGAGGTGTTATCTAATATCTCCCTTGTTGACTACAGGTGAGATATGCAACTCTATCGAAAACCATATGACCATATCATGACATGATGTGTTGAGTTCAAAAGGTAAAAGGAATGTGGTGTTGCCATTCGTAAAAATATGTTATTTTGCCTATATATAATGGTTGATTAAGATGAATTCAACAAAGGGAGATCTAAATTCTATATGAGCTTGCTTATCTTAGTTGTAATCTTCAAATGGACTTACAAAAAAAAATTTGACAGACATAATTTGTGAAGAAAATGTGAAGCATGGTCATCATATATAAAAAAGTAATAAAAACTTGAGAGAGCATATAGCATTAGATTTTTTTTTATTTTTTTTTTTGTGGGGGGGGGGGGGGGGGGGGGGGGGGGGTGAGGAGCACCGGCTGACCTTGTTATTTTTTCTTTGTATTTCTAGAAATTATTTCCCACAGAAACTTCCATCTTCACTCACCCCCTCATAATCAAAATTTGGAGTCCTCTATTGTGTAGTTTAACATTTCCATTGCTATAGTGAATGATCTGATAAATTGTGATACTCTTACCAAGTGACATGAGAAACAGAATCCACTCAACTGATTTATGATTCATAGCTATATTCACAAGTGCTGTTTCTCTTTGATGTTTGCTCCTTCCCATAGTTTTCATTATAGAATTGATCATAATTGTTGTGATGATAAACGCATGCTCCAGGAAATAATATTTATTGAATAAGTAAACTTACAGACAAAAGGCCACGTGTGAGAAGAAAATGAATTATCAAGTTTTATTGAATGAAACAATATGCTTTGAGGTATAGAAGGGAAAGATGATAGAAAAGCTTAACGAAAGACAACAAAGTTTAGGGGAGAACTTTTTGAAATGTTCCATACCTAATGGATCTGTCTGGCCGGATCCTGAAAAGCCTTTCAGACAGATTCATTATGCCAAGAACATTCAAGTCCTACATCAAACTCCTGAGTCACTGTACCACAGATATCAAACTAGTAACAGAGCATAATGAAACCCATTAGATTCTATCAAGATTTTCAAAAATTGAGAAGATAAAACCATATACAAGCAAACAAACCATTCTCCACTACACTTGCTCACCAAGCAGTCAAAATTGTTTAAAAAGACTAAGGGGGTATTTAGATACCGCTTATTTTGCTGAAAACTAAAAATACTATAGCAAAATAATTTTTAAATATGTGAATAGTGCTGTGGAACCTATTTTTAATGAAAGTTTTGTTAAAAAAAGAGGTTTTTGGGTCCCATGAACAATGCACGGAACCCATTGGAAAAGACAGAAATGCGCTTCCAAAAAAAAAAAAAAAAGGTGCAAATGCTGATGCAAAGAAGCACTATCCAAATGGTCACTAAGAAGATACACCAAGTTAGGCATAATACTGAAGAAATTAAAATACATCACAAAATGAAAGACATATAAACCACAAATTTGTATTAGATTTCTCTATTTGCACTATCCTTATTTTACAAAGGCAGTAAATTACTTTCAAATGATAATGAATATTAAAATTTAGCTGCCTTGATAAAACAGTATATAATTTTTGGTTGAATGGCATGGAAAAATCAGACCAATTGATCCAATTACTAAAATGACAATTCTTCTAATGTTTTCTTTCATACATAGAGGCGCAAGCACCTTCTTCCAGATTATTCTATCCTATTAATCTTCCTCTATTTTAATCTCTATGTAAGAAAAAAAAAGTTCTATCCCAATGTGTCCCATATGGATTCATTCATCTACATATGGGGATTGCAATTGCAGAGGAATGTTTCTTAGAGTACTGAAACAGCTACAGTTGGGTTATAGCTGATTCTTCTTGCGTCTTCTGCTTATATTTCTTCAACGTATTCTTCTTCATCTGTGAATTTGCCGTTAATTATATCAGTTTTGTCCATTTGGAGGCAGGAATGAGAGGGAAATGGAATAACATAGACAGTGAATGTAGAAGTAGAAATTGGGAAACTAAACCGACTGGATTAACTAGGCCAATACCGGTGGGTTGAGCGAGTCAGAAGTTTTTTTCCCTTCTGTGTAATACCTTAAAATTATTTAACGACATCAAATTAATTATTTTCCATTTGTAATGGCTATCTAGGTTTTTTTTTTTTTTAATAACTGAATAGAATTTCAATTTATGACGTCCACTTTATGATAATTACTCTTATAATTATGGTAAGACACTAGTCAATTTTTAGTATAAGCAGGTTCAAATTTCAAATCTCTAATTCAACAACAAAATCATAATGTACAAAGACGGGAATTGAATCCCGCTGTTGAGACAAAAGTCTTGTAGCATAACTGGTACTACCTTGTGGTGTTTTCTAAAGAATTATACATGGTTCAAATTTCCCATTTCCCATTATAACTACTAAATTATCACAACAACAACAAAAATCATACTCTCTAGTTATAAGAAAAAAAATGAAAAGATGTGGATCATAAGACCCAATTTAACAATATTATGGGTCACAAAATTCATTTTTCTAAAAGTATGATTGAAAAACCAATGGATATCCAATGAATTAATATTTGGTATACATTTTATAATGATTTGATAGTTAGGGGAAGCATTTGAACCCTAATATCTTTATTGATAACGACCAAATGTGTCAATTGAGTTGCAAGATTGCTTTTTCTTTTTTCTTTTTTATTAAAAAAAAACATAATTGTATTGGATAGAATTACTAATTTTACTATTCAAGCTCCAAAGCCAAAACATCAGTGTACATAATCACCATCACGGCTATGAAACGCCTATAAACCACTGTGAGTTAATCATCTAAATCTACGATTAGTCCATTAGGGAACCATTTGCAAGCACATTGAATGGTAGCTTTGTTTCTTCTTCTTCTATTTTATTATTACTATTTATTTAGAAAAAAATTTAGAAAAGAAGGCAGCTATTAATGTGTATAATATTTTCCTTTTAATTAATTTTGTAAAGTTGTTATTTACAACTAGGTATTTTGTTGGCTTTTATTCCGTGCCAAATTTGATTGTAATCTTGTTCAATCGTTTTTACCCTATATTTATTGTGGGATTTGTTTGTAAGGGTTGTGTGATAGAGAGAGAGTGTGAAGACTCAAGCATTTGAAGAATGAAGATTTCTCGCGGGTATGTTGCGACTTAGCTTCTCGCGAAGTGAAACATGTGCCTTGCACATGATGGAATGCAAAGAGTCAAGTCAGGTGGAGACAGCTGTGTCTCGCGAGTATCTCATGGGTAAGGCCTTTCCGCGAGACACCCGCGAGGCATTCTGTTATGCCAGCCTGTCCAGACTGAGTCACACTTTCTGTGTCTATCCTATTTATACCCTCATTACCCACAAATGTAAAAAAAAAAAAAAAAAAAAAAAAAAAAAAAGCTTCAGAGAGAAAACCCTAGCCAAACACATTGAGAATTAGAGATTGTCATCCCCACATTTCTCTATACACTTGCTTATGGTATTTTCTCAACTCTTCCCTCTCCATTTCCATACCATTGAGAGGTTGATAGCCCAAACACTTACCACACCCTTTGAGAGTGTTGAGTGACGTTTTCGTGCTGCTAGGTAGCATTGGAAGAAGCCAAGGATGGCAGATGCAACATAGAGCTTGTTGCGGGATCCGGAGAGCTAGACAAGACACGGTTCCAAGAAGCCTTGTTGGAGTAGGAGCTTGGAGGGCTTAGGTGCATCGGGTAGATTAGGCTTGGAGGGTCTCTTGCTAACCCATGTATCCCAACTGATTGTCTAGTGGATTGATTTCCGCTTGGAAGGCGGTGGAGAGGTTTTTCACCGAATTCTTCAATAACACGGTCTCGGTGTTATTTGTGTTTGCATTCTTCTTCCCTACTCTTGTTCATTTCATTTTTACTGCTGTGTTGCTTTAAATATGGATTAGAGTAGTTGTCTTGCATATTCGCTTGTGTTTACACTATTCCGCACTTAGTTTTAAGTTAGTGTAAAATTAACCAAGCCGTAACTTTAATTTAGGGGTCTAAACAGCTCTTGTGTTTTCAACACATATTCGAGCTTTCAAATTTCAAAATAACTTTATTTATCTTATTAGATGCTACATTTATTTAATTAGTTAATTGAAGTTTGAATAATGGAAGAGCAATATGAAAAAGAAAATCCAATTATTCTAGAAATTATAAATTATTTTTAAAACAATAGTAAAAATTAGAATTAAATTGAAAAGAGTAATGTTACATATAAAAACTATTTTACAACATTTTTACAAATTGTTGATGTGACTAATTCTTGCAAATTCTCATTAGCACCTAACATTAACATAATTGTTTTTACTTAATCACATACCATATTGGTAATTTGTAAAAAATAATGTAAAATAGTTTGTAACTTTAGCATTTTTCAAATGAAAAATCCAAAAAGTGGGACCTATTGGGCAAATTAGCACTCCACTAGTTGAACCAAACTATTGATTCATACTCTCTAAATGCTAATTGAACGGCACTCGAGCTCCAAATTTCTGTCTTTTGGATATGATTTTCTCTTTCTTTTTTTTTTTTTATATTAATTTTTGTGTGAGATAAAAATGAGATTATACTACCAATTGCATAACTTTTGAGCACTAAAAATAAGGAAAACGCATCCCTCAAGTCTCAACTTAGTATTCGAATTAAAAGTGCTCTGGATTATCGTTAGCTGTAGGCTAAAAACCTCTAAAGCCTAGGTTACCAACCCATAGCCACAAAATTCACTTTCTTTTTTTCCATATTTTCATCACCCTTTCACAGCGTACACAAAACACTTTATGTCTGTATATATATATGAATCATTCATAGACACCAACCCAAGTAGTTTTAGGATTTATTACATCCATCAACACCACCATTAGTGCGAAGATTAGTGATACTTTCCTCTCTTCTAAGAAAGTATTGGGTTAAATTACAAATTACACTCAAATCTTGCATTCTTCTCAACTCATTGATTTTTTTCAGTTTTTTTTTATTTTTATTTTTTATTTGAGTCCTTTAATTTTCATTCATTTTCAATTTAGCTCTCCCATTGGATCCACCACATAGAATTCACTAAAATAACATCGTTTTATAAAGTGAAAAATCTAAAATTTATGGTGAGATTGGACAAAATTGATAGAATGACTACATTAATACTAGATTACGGTTGAAAGACTAAAATGGGGGGAGATGAAATTTAAATGTCTAATTTGAAAATTTATTAAAGTTATGTATTTTGTAGTTTAAACTTAAATAAATATGTATAAAAAAAATAAAAAATAAAAATAAAAAAACTTTTATTGATCTTTCTTGATTATTGCAAAGGATCATTGCACGTAGATCTGAACTTATAAATTAGTCTCTCTTTTTTTCTAATTTATTTTGAGGAAAAATAAATAGATGACATAAAATGGACCTTTTTTTTTTTGAGAATGACATAAAATGGACCTAGACTACATGATTTCTACATATTCATTCTGGCTTGGTTTAACAAAGGGAGTTAGATAACATTATTGTTACATGTTCAATGACCACACGTTTAGTTTGCAATTCTGCCATTTGCATTATAAAAATAAATATATAGTCCAAAATTCTAAGACTATAACTTTCCAAGTCATTGAAAGTTTTGAACAATGACTAGACTTGGTGAAAACGATTGACGCTTGTTGAACGAAAGATATGTTAAAAATTATAGGATGTCTTAACCAATTAAAAAAAATATATTTATTTATTTATATTTAGAGAGAGAGAGAGAGAGAGAGAGAGAGAGAGAGAGAGAGAGAGAGAGAGAGAGGGAGAGAGAGAGAATTTAATTGTAAATTTAATTTTAAATAATATCTTTAAAAATAAATAATTTTTGTTGAATTCTCGATCATTGTAAGCATTCCAATTTTTTTTTAATAATAAAATATTTGAGGAAAGAGAAACAAATGACATAAAAGTAAAACTGACCCAAAAACTTGATTGCTACAGGTTCAATCTAGCATGAATAATAGAGGAACCCGAATAACATAATATCTACACATTATCTCTGCAACTCCACAATTAGTGTCAAACAACTCTTATACAATTGAAAATTCCAAGACTATAACTTCCAAAGTCTTTGCGAGTTTCAAACAATGATCAAAAACTTGTTAAGTATTAACTGGAAATCTAACCTATACCACACGTTCAATCTAGCATGAATAACAGAGGGACCCGGATAACATAATATCTACACATTATCTCCACAACTCCGCAATCAGTATCAAACAATTCTTAGATAGTCCGAAATTCCAAGACTATAACTTTCCAAAGTCTTTGCGAGTTCCAAACAATGACCAAAAACTTGTGAAGTATTAACTAGGCAATCTATCCTATACCACATGTTCAATCTAGCATGTATAATTGAGGGACTTGGATAACATAATATCTGCACATTATGCCCATAACTACGTAATCAGTATCAAACAATTCTTATACAGTCCAAAATTCCACGACTACAACTTTACAAAGTCTTTGCGAGTTCCAAACAATGACCAAAAACTTGTGAAGCATTAACTAAAAATCTAACCTATACCACATGTTTTCAATGGCTTTTAGTAAGAATAATTGTATATTATTTTCTTCCACACAAAGTGATGACATATATCTTTCACTATGCCTTATAGTAAGAATAGTTGTATCTTGTTTTCTGGCATACAAATTGATGACAGATATCTTTCATTCAACTTGCGTGCATTTCACTAAGTCCATGGGATCTTTGTCTATTAACTAGCATGAGCTTTCATGGTTGAATGAATTTAGGGGATATAGAAAGACTAGTGCTATTTTTTTCTCCAATACACACATTCATGCAAGATTGAGTCGAAAGCAACGAACAAGAAACTGAAGCTAAACAACAATATATAAAATTTGACACATTTATTTGAGAAGTTGCATTAGTATTTCATTTCGTTATCTATAAAAAAATAAAAAAAATAAAAAGAATAACTATAAGGCTATGTAGTACATATAAGATTTTTAATTTTTTTTTGACTATATTAAGAGAGTTTTCAATATTTTAAATAAAAAAATTTATTAGTCTTATTTAAAGGTTGGAAGAGGATTAGGATGACCCCTGAACACAAAGTAGTGTGACTTGTAGCTCGTCTAATTCAACATCCCCTCTCAAACAAAGGGTTTGAATTTAATAGAAGAATTGAAAAAGGAGATTAGAAAAAAGAGATTCTAACGGCTATGTTTCTAACAGTCATATTCCAGCTCAACAACAAAACAGTACCGTATAGTTAATGTAAACGGTAATGTTTTGGTTCAATGAGGATTCATTTAAGTTGAGTGACGTCATTTTGATAATTTTGTTATCTAAAGCTGGATGACATCATTTTGATTTTGCTTGTCTTCCTCCTAGAGCTTCAGCTTCCAAGTACTGTTTGTAATTAAATGTATTATGTAAAAATAAATTTTCTTGATTATTACACGGAAAAAATAAGTATTTCTGTCATAAATCATTTTTTTTAATTAATTTGAGCAAAAAGAAAGGGATGACATAAAACTTATTCAAATAACATGATTGCCACATGTTTTTCCTATAACTATGCAAGTTGCATCAAACAATTCTAATATAGTCCAAAATTCCAAGACTATAGCTATCAAAGTAAAAAATTCCAAGACTTGAATTTTCGAAGTCTTTCAAAGTTCCAAAGAATGATCAAAGACTTGTTAAAACACTAACAAGATTTTAAGTTTTCTAATGATATTACCCTAAAAAAGAAAAAAGACTTCTAATAGTGTCACACATTTTCAAAGTTGAAGGAATCTAGCGTATCAATGACTTAAAAATGAATGATATCATTTTCTTTCATAAAAATTTTAAGAGATAAAGCAACTAATTAAACTTTTCTTAGTTGTTACCCCTAAGCCAACTCCCCCTAATTAGTTGTTATTAAAATATTACATACGGATGTATACATATTTAGAAAAAGGCTATCCATTATATAACAAATAGTAATAACTTAAGGGTATTTATGAAAGAAAATTATTTGCACTCTACCCAAAATTATCAAAAGATGGTTAAAAAGATTAAAACAATACTTTTTTTTTTTTTTTTTTTTATACAAGATAGAATTTCTACTATAGCCTAATCTAAGTGTATATGTGTGCGAAGCACTCTCCTGAAGACTTGAACCTTGCCCCTGACACCCCACAAGTACTTATACTTGTGGAGTGACCATCGCACCAAGGGTGTGCGGTAGTAACAATACTTATTTATCTCTTCATATTATTTATCAAACAACAAGAAATATGAGTTTTACATAATGAAAAACAAAAAACAAAAAAAAAAAAAACAAAAAAACAAAAACAAAAGACTTTGAGCACTGTAGAGTCCCCTCCTTGCTTTCTTCCCCACATCAGAGATACACATAGTAGGCAATGAGCATATGCCTCATGGTTTGATGCGTTGAACAATTTTGTTACAGTCTAAAAAAGGTTATTAGCCGACCAAGGGCTTTGTAGTTGAATTGATATCTTCCCATGTACAAAATACTTAACAGCATGTTGTAATTATATATATATATATATATATATATGTATATATGTGTGTGTGTATGTGTATAAAAGATAGAGTACTAAGTATAAAGGGAAACACAATATTTTTATCTATATAAATGTCATCCTATTTGAAAGTAGCTCTTGTGATTTAGCATGAAGCAAAATAAAAGTGACAACAGTTAAATTTTTGTCAATAGCTGATCTAGATTCAACTTCCTAAAAGGGCTTTAGAAATGTGTCATTGACAAGGGATGAGAATGCAACTGGAATACACAAGAATTTTATTGGCATATATATAATTTCCTTAGCAAAAAGGAATGGAAAATATCTTCAAAATTGAATATGATGTTCTATTTTTTGGATACTCTCAAAAGAATGTAAGTTTACAGCTATAATAAATCAGACAGTTATGAAATTTTTTCCATAACAAAAGGAAAGAAAGAAAAAGAAAAGAAAAGAAATGGCCATCTATTATTATTCTATTTTATATTTAATTTTAAAATATTTTAAATTGAATCAAATTGTAAATAGTCAATCATTAATTAAATCCCCCTACTTTTTCTCCCAAAAATAAACTGAGTATGATGTTGGCTCACCATTGTATGCATGAATTGGAATTTTATAACACAAAATTAGAATCGAGTAATGATATCACAACACGTCACATATTCCGTAATACACACTCACCTTACACATTCTACCACATCAACTGAAATTCTACTTTTAATTAAAAACATGCCACATCATTAAAAAAAATGTCAAGTCATTGTTCCATTAGCCATATATGTAACACCACTAACGGCAGTTAGTAAAAGGACTAATACAACTAAATTCCAAAACTTGAGGGACCAATTATGCTCGTTTCAAACTTAAGGAACCAATTGCGCACACAAAGTAAACTTCAGGGACTAATAGTGTAGTTTCGCCTTAATTAATCTATACTATCTATAAGATGATTCATCTATTTATGCCATAAAATCCAATTTAGTGGCATGTCATAAATAATTAAATTGTTTAATTATATCAAACAATCTATTTATGAACTAATGGGACATTATCTTAGTCCATGAGATGCATAGTATGTGATTTATGTGAAAAGTCACAGAAAGATATAAATCACAAGTTCTTTGTAAACTCAGAATTTTAGTTCGTAGTCGGTGATGAAATTGGGCATTTCATCTGCGAAGACTATAACATATCAACTAAGATGATTTGCCTTGATCATGGAAGTGGTGACTTCTAGTTGGTATGTTGATATGTTTTAAGAATTAAAACATATTGAACTGGACCGCTGTGAGATTTATTATTCTCCTAACGACTGTTAAATGAATAATAAATCTCACGACTTCTATTTACATCAACTCTAAATCTTGAGAGAATAATGGACCTAATCATGAGATGTAGGTTGCTTTGATATATTATGAATGAGATCTATAAGTTATGGTCAAAACCTCAGTATGTTGGGCAACCATATTTAGTGTTAATGAAACATATATTCTCAAGATGGAATTCATAATCTCTTAATGGAGATATAAAATATTCCCTTGAGATAAGTTTAATGGGTTTGGTTATTCAGAGTGTTGGGCCTAACCACTTTAGTAAGGAGTTACTAAAATATATATTTATGGAATTGGATTTCATAAATATATGATGAATAACATAAAGGATTAAACTGGGTACTCAAGGATTAAGATGTAGTAATCTTCAAAGTGGCAGTCAATATTCATGACTTTGTATTACTACGAATATTTTAATGAAGGGGTTATATGTATAATAAAACCTTGGGATATAATTTATTAATAAGGCCTAGAGTGCAATTATATTCTTATAGTGGTATTGAATATAATTAATGATAACTTTGGACTTGTCAAGAGTTGACAGAAAAACCCAAGGCCCATTGAAGCTAGAGTCTTATTTGTTCCCTTTAGTCCCATCTCAAGCCACAAACTAAAGCCTAAATGGGTAGGCCCAAAAGGCTAACCCAATTAGATAATCAGTCATTATTTAATAAGAGTTATTAAATAAAGAAAAAAAAAAGAATAGTTTTAACGTACGTATGATGAAAAGAAAAGAAATTAGCTTTTCTCCACAAGGAGAAAAAGAAGGATTTTTCTTTGAGAGTCTCTGTACAAAGGACTGATTGAGAGACCACACATCTTGGGCACCATGTGGAATTGAGATGAAGATTAAAGGTATTCTTAAGTCAAGGTTTTGAAATTCACTGTATCAAGGTATGCTTTCTATTCTTTATTCTAGAATTCATGGTTACATGTTTATCTTTAATGATTGAAGTAGATCCGTGATTGTTGCCTCCGCTGTGTGTTTTGTATGAGATACAAAACCAGATTTTCCAACATATGCTTGGTTGTTTGCTTCTTGCAAATTTGAGTTAAAAACTTTTGTTTATGTGTTTTTTTGTTTTAAAATGTTTTTACATTGTTGTTCTGTTTTTATCAACTTTTTACTGCTTTTGTGTCAAAAAACCAAAAACACATAAAAAGTAGAAAATCCAAAAAGTTTGATCGACTTTGTTGAGTTTTGTCTCAAAGCATATTTTGCCTTGTACCTTTGTACTAATAGCTATGTGCATCTATGAGCTTAGCTTGTTTCCTATACACGCATATCATTGTGGGAGAAATTTTGAAATCTATGTGACTGTTGCAAATAGATCTTCAACCTTGTCATGAATAATTAGTGAATGGTTTTGTTGATCTTGAGACATGTATAGACTTATGCCTATATATCTTCCCACTCTTTATTTTCTTTTTTTGCTTAAAAGAGCTCTCTAAATGTAAATCTCCAAATGAAAAGAGATATAGAGCTGCAAAAGCTTGTCGCACATATTAGTATTTGAATAGGAAAAAGGGAAAGCAACCGAAAAGATATGCATGATGCCCAAAAAGCAAAAGGCTAACTCATCAATTGAAATATCAAAAATTTCAGGCATCAATCTCACAATGAGATTTTTATTCAAAAAATGCAAATGATTTGTTGTATATGGAGCCAAATGAAAAGCTTCAAAGAATTGTAATCAAGTTTATGTGGGAAGTCATATATGCATATTTATATAATTGAGATATGTCACATTATCTAGTGCTAGTTGTGTATGCCTTGATTGAATTGATCATTGAAGCTTCACATTGGACTAACGACTATCTCATTTTTGTTATCCACACACAACACACAAGTCTATACTCAATGAATGTTATATTCATTTGTGTGATTGTACTTGATTAAATGTGTTTTTCACATGCTCAATCTTTGTTTGATCAAACACAAAAAGATTTTTGAGTGTTTTAGCTGTTTTTGGAAAGTATTTTATTTTTATAAAAATGTCAAAATTTCAAAAACATTTTTGTCCTGTTTTGGCAACTCAGTCGTGGGTCAATCTAGTCACATGCCCAAGTCGCATGCTCGTGGGTAAGTTTTGGCGACTTGTTCGTGGATGGAAGGTCTAGTCGCGAAGGGTACACAGAGATTTTCACGGCTAAGCTCGCGACTCCCTCGCGGGTAGACCTTCTAGTCACGAAAAACATTTAGAAAATTTGTCAAGGATCTTGTTTTCATAGTGTTTCGCAGCTTACTCTGGCGACTTACTAGCGACTTGATCTAGTCACGAAAAACGCTTGTTTTGCATTTTAAAGTCAGTTTTTAAAACTTTTTCAGTTTTCTCTCGTACTTTTGTGACTGTTCATTGTCTTCCCCATTTCTCTCTCTAAAATACTCCGTGTATCTTTTTGAAAATCCACCATTTTTGCATCATCTCTTCTCAAATCTTCAAGAAAAAGGTATGGGTTTTCTTTATCTCACTTCAAACTCACTAATTTGATCCTTATTTTCTTGATTTGTGAGTTGCAACTGTGATCTACAAAATATTTTGTTCGAACATGGGTTTGCTTAAATTGTTGGGTTTGTTTGATTGGGGTTGATTACTCTTGTTGCTGAATATGTTTTAGTATCATGATTTTGCATCATTGTGCTAGTATATGTTCTGAGCATAAATATTTGATAGATTTTATACTCATTGGGCATATGGGTTTGGGTTTTTTTTTTTTTTTTTTTTTTTTTTTTTTTTTTTTTTTTTTTTTTTTTTTTTTTTTTCTGAATGTAGTTTTGGTATTTCAATATGGTTGAGTTTTTGGATTGTGTGGCTAGCATTGCTTTGAGTTTAAGTCACCATATCATGTGTGTGCTGCTGCCTTGGGGTTTATCTTGCACATTTCATTATGTCATGTTTCATTGACATATGCTCTCATCTGTCTGAATGTGGTTTACACTGTCCTTGTCTAGTTATTTAATGCTTACTCCAGTCTGCATCTATATAGAATGAACTTGTTTGATTTGATCTATCCATTTTTGGTTATCAACTGTACTTGGTTTGTGTGCTGACATGACACTCTGTTACTCTCTTTGTAACTAACTTGTTACTAATATGTGTGCATGTTCACATATTATGTTTTGCTCTTGTTGTGGCCTTTTTTGCGTGTTCTACAAATGGCTCCCACACCTACAAAGAAAAAGACTCCTGCTAAAAGGGCTGACAAAAGATTGAAAATGGACCCTAACCTGTTTAGATCTGTTCAACATTTTGAAAGATATAAAGATACTTTCATGAAGGGAACCATCATTCAGGAAAGATTCGTGGACCTAAGAGATCTGAAGGACACCTTTATTCCAAGCTGCTTTGAAGGAAGAGGCTGGGATAAGCTATTAAGTGATTTACCTAGAGTGTGTAAGCCACTGATAAGAGAGTTTTACTCTAATGTTAAGATTAGAGAAGATGAGCTAGATTGTTGGGTAAGAGGACATGAGTTCACCCTGGATGCCCATGATATTGATGAGGTACTTGGTCTTGAAGGTTTAGAGGAGTATGAGTTCATCAATTACAAAGACAGGATGTTGTCATTAGAAACTGTCCAAAATCACATTAGTGGATAGAGAGAAGGGAAATGTCTCAATACTACAGCATTTCCAGTTGGCATGAGGTGCCTTACTATCATCATGATGAACAACTTGTACCCAGTAAAGAAGTTGACTACAATCAACAATGCCAGAGCCATTTTTCTTATGGAACTCAAGGAGAAAACATTCATTGATATCAGCTCTCATATATTTGACACAATAATGGATAAGACCAGAACAACTTCACGAGCAAAGCTGGTTTTTCCTAGTCTTATCATGTGGACTTTCAGAGCAAAAGGGGTTCCAATTCCTCAAGATCTTAGTCTAATGCCTACACCTTCAGCTATTAACAAGCAAACCATCACAAGGATTCAAGTACGTCTTTCAGGTGATGTAGATGAGGAAGGGGCCGATCAAGAAGAAGGTGATCCAATGGAGACTGAAGCTGAGGCTGTAGGACAGACTTCCACACCAAGAAGCAGAGCCAAGAGGAGCAGGGCTTCTACTTCATCAGCTGTACCTCCTGATGCTTTTCAGATCATCCTGGAGAGGCTTGATGGACTCAGAGAGGTTCAAAATCAGCATACTGAAAGGATGACAGCAATGCAAGATTAGCTTGGTGTACTCTCAGTAAAGTTTGACAGCATCTACACCAATAAGGAGCAGTGACCCTTTGGCCATTCCGGTCAAAAAGGGGGAAGAATTTTTGTGCAGCACTTGAGGGGGAGTGCTTATTTGAGGGGGAGCATTCATAATCTTTCATAATCATATGCTGTTTTGTTTATAGTTTTGATACTATGTTTTGGATAACTATTGTTATTATAGGTTTGATACACTGTGGTTTTAGTCTTTGTTTGGCTTAAACTCATAACTCTTGGATGGTTTTGAAACTTTGGTGATATTTATTTATATATTGATGATGTTTTTTCAGTTAGTTTTCATTTTGTACCCATGTTGCTTTTGTAAGCTTTTAGGGTTTGTTTACATGCATTTTGTAGGCTTTTATAGTTTATATCATGCTTATGCAGCCTTTATGCATTGTACCCTTGCTTTGCGGCTTTAGTACTTGATGTTAAATGTCATGCATTTTTCCTCAGTACACCACTCTTGTGCCCTTGTAGGATTGTCCTAGATGCATATATGTTTGTATGCATTGGTAGAGTGTTGGACATGCAAACGATACTTTGCAAATAAGCTTATTAGCTTGCATGTTCGGATGTTCATTCCTTGTGTGAATGAGCATTGTGATCACTATTGTATAGTGATTGCCTGTTTTGGTCAAGCCATGATTTATTGCCTTTCTGCTTAAGTCCATTCTTGCTTGATCATTCTATTATTGTTCCATATGCATTTCAAGTTTTTTTACATACAATGATATTGCTGTGTTGTTATATTTTAGGAGATACTTGTTCATATGTTTTAAGAGCTTTTCAGAATCTAGAGTTAGGTGTGAGTGAGTTTTGTTCAACTGTTCCCAACTCATGCGTTAAGTCTAGAGTCTGTTGTAGGGTTTTGTCATGAAATAGCCAAAGGGGAAGATTGTAAGGTTGAATTTAATCAACCATCTTGTTGGCTTTATTCAGTGCCAAATTTGCTTGTATATTAGCATTTAGTAACCATGTATTTAGGTGGGATTATTGTAAGGGTAGTGTGTGAGAAGATGTGAAGGAAAGCTCAAGTTTGTGCAAGGATGCAGAGTTTCGCGGCTAGGACTCATGGATGACTCACGACTGGCAAGCCGCCAATTGCAGTACACGTGAGAAGCATGCGGGGAGGTGAAGGGTCACGCTAGCTGTCGCACTACAGGACAAAAGTCCCAAGCTGGCCAGGCCGTTAACTCGCGGCTGGAACTCGCGACTCAGACCAGTCGCGAGACCAAGCTGCCAAACCACCCTGTTTAGGAAAAACTGTCTCTTCGTATTCCAAACATTCACCACTATATATAGACTCTTATACCCACCAAATGTAGAAAGCTTCTAGAGAGAATTTTGAGAGAGAAACCCTAAAGAAAAATAAAATTGATTCATCCACAATCTTTACCTTAGAGACTCTTCAAATTCCTCTACTCTTTTCCTCTCCATTGACATACCCTTGAGAGGTCCTTAGCCAAATCCTTTTCTCACCATACCCATATCCGTGAGAAGGCTTATTTGGTTCTTTTGGGAAGCAGTTAGGAAGGAACCAATGTCTATTGGTTGATGCTATGGTTTATAGCGGAATCCGGTAAGCTAAAGAAGAAATAGGTTCGGCGCAACCTCGTTGGAGCAAGAAGCTTGGAGGGTTGAGGTACACTGGGTAGATTAGGCTTAGAGGGTCTTTTGCTGTTCATATATCCCAACTACATTCTTTAGTGGATTATTGACCGCTTGGAGGGTGGCGGAGAGGTTTTACGCCCAGGGCTTCAGTTTCCTCTTCGATAACACATCGTGTGTTGTCCATGTGTTTGCATCTTCCTTCCCTTCATCTTTGCCATTTATTTACTGTTGTGGATGTGTTTATATTTTTCTTAAATTATTTATCAATTCTGTGTTTGGCTTATGTTCATGTTCCGTACATTAATTGTTTGATAATAAGCTTGAATTGATAATTTGTAATTTGGGGTCTAAATGTTCAAGGGTGTTTCATACCCATTTTGAACATTCAAGAACCAATATAAATGATGAACACAAATAAAAAATATGCAAATTTCTATTACTCAGACTCCTTTAAGTAATCGAACTTTTTTTCCTTTATTCTTTTTCAACTTCTATTACTCAAACAAATAAGTAATCACGGTCAAGATTTTAGGATTAGTTGCAAATCAAATTCCATCAAGGTTTAAAAATAGATGCAATGAATAAAATATCAATGATAGAGAATGATAAAAGCAAAGTCTAATATAATTTAAAAAAAGATTTCTTATCAGTGATTCATGTGAGAAAAAAGATGCCTATATCTACAATTACAATCACATGCCTATATCTACAATAGTGACAAAAAAGAGTAAAGAGGATGAACGTTGTCATCCTCTCAATGATTATAGTAATAGAATAGTAATCAACTCCTAGTCCTACAAGCCCATGTGTTCCGAAATCCTAGCCAAAGTATAGAAACTAGAGATAGAGACGTGGAGATAGAAAACCAACTACAATCACATGCAATAGAATAAAATAGTTCATCAACTCAAAAAAAAAAAAAAAAAAAAAAAAAAAAAAAAAAAACTCATACTCCGAACCAAGGACCAGAGACGTTAAGATAGAGTACAACATGTCAACTCTTGATTTGTGATATTCAACAACCTATAAGATTCAGGACAATTGAGTTCAAAAACATCACAAAACCGTTCATAAAAATTTTATAAAAAAAAAAAATGCACAAAACCTATTGATAACCAAGGACCAGAGACGTAGAGATAGAATATAACACTTCAACTCTTGATTTGTGTTATTCAACAACATTACAGGCTGTGCTTTCTTTTTTTTTTTTTTTTTTTTTTCCTATTGCTACTAGCGACCTGGCCGTGTAGGAGATAGAGGAAGAGCTATGCAAATCAAGAGAGAGAGAGAGAACATATAGCTTTTTTTTGGGGGGGGGGGGGGGTGGGTTTAAAAACAAGTATGGAATGTATTAAATAAAGGATAATAAATGAAATCAATTAGAATATTAGCATTAATGAGAGTCTTTTTTTGACCGTTGGATCTACTTAAATCCAATGTTTTAAAAAAGGTGTAACTTTTTAGAGTTATACCAGATATGACTTGAACCCATCTCCCTCTCTCTCTCTCTCTCTCTCTCTCTCTCTCTCTCTCTCTCTATATATATATATATATATATGTACTAGTCGCTAACCCGTGCTATACATAAAAAAGTTCTAGAAATTTATTTTAATATATTATACGTATTTTTTTCTTTATTAGGCACTAATAAATAAAATTTCAATTAATCTCATATTAATCAGGATATAATATTATATATGTTATCTCCATAATATATTTGAACAAATAAATCATGGTTTATAGTAACCGAACAAATAAATCAATGTTTATAGTAACATGAGGATTATATCATAGGTTCATATAGCAATTTTCACATTAAAATGGCAATAATATAACATCAAAAACTCATATACAGATAAATACAAAAATAATTTGTTTATGCTTGTATGCTTCTAGTTCTCATGGTTGGAAACCTTCACTGCTGTATACAATAGTAATTTTGTATGATGTAATCTCATTATTAACCTCAAGGCAAAGCTAAATCATGGTCCCAAAGAGCGACATAAAGTTGTTTTGTAGGCCCCTAGTAGTGTTCTTTCTTTTTCATGGTACCCTAGATCTCCCAAAAGTGCAATTTATATGCCTTGAAAAAGAAAATAACTTATTAACTTCATTGACAATAACGAAGAACTCCACATGAAAATGTTCACTTAACAGAATAAAAGTCATATTCTTTATTTTCACTAATCCACAGTTGAATTTAGTAAGTCAAATTAAAGATAACACCAAAAACTTTAAATTACATACGGTCCATCATTCCCATCATGGAAATCAAAAGATATGAACATGTGGTTTGAAAATCATCATCTAAAGCATTGCCATGCCAAATAAGAAAAAGAATATATCAAGCACTGAGCACACACTTAAGACAAAATGTAAAAACCCAGAATTGAATTTGTTTCCCAATATGAAGCTCTTGATCCTTTTTAAAAAAAAAAAACCTGATGAGTGCTGGTTTTGATCTAACTTCAAAATTAAAATTTGTAAAATAGGAATTTAATATTAAAAAAAATTTCTATCCCTAAACTTATTGTTTAATGGCCAAAGAGAAAGCAAAGAGTTAAAAAAAAAATGCTTTCATATCTAAGCAATCACTAAGCCTTCATGCATGAAAATGTTTATGGTGTGGTCTCACACCATTGGCACAAATGATATGCTTTTCAAAGTGTTTTTATTATTCAACATTCTATCAAACCCCATCTATTCCATATGATAGGCCAACAACGTATTGACCCATTGTGACGGATTAATTGATTAATTAGTTAAGTTTAATTAATTAATTAAATTAACATGCAATGTACGTGACAGCACAAAAAAAATCACCAAATAACTAAATATGCAGCCGAAATTAAATGACATGGTGATTTTTTTACAAATGTGGAAAACGCTACACGGCTTAAACCACACCGGGTGATTTTAAGGTCATCACTTTCGAGAATTTACTATTATCACAATAAGTGGTTACAAGTAAAGGAATCCTAGTACGTTACACCAACCTATAGTTGAACCCTTACCCCAATACCCAATTGGACTTGTTTTGTAGTGACAATCTCTCCTTTTATTGCACGGCTCCTAGTATGTGACTAACCAATAGATGTGCGGATCCCAATACGTGACTTGATCACCAACCAGAGAAGGATGTTGGCCGTAAAGTTCTTCTGTTCATCACACGATGAAGATCATGAAGTTGCTTGGTCACAAAACCCTATGGTGTACAAACATAATAGCTTCTTCAAGAAAAAGAAGAACTAGGGCAAATTTTGTCTCCGATCACAATTTGCATGAACAAAACTTTGCTCTATACTCGCGCAACCTTCGACAAATTGGATGAAAATCATAACAAAAAATCTGTTTTTCATAAATCTCGACAGATACCCTATCTATCGAGCAGCTGTCGAGCCATGAGCTGAAACAACTCTTTTAAACCTCAATAGATATTAGCTATCGAGCTTTAAAATCCCGCACTTCAATACTTGATTCTGGGACAGACTTGCATGGCTTTAACACTTGAACTTGAAATCTTGTTTCTTGAAGTATTAAACATATCCTAGATCTACTCAAATACAAGTAAAATGCATTTTGTCAAAGGATTAGCCAATACATAAAATGTTAACATATGTTTCTAACATCAAAATCACATATGTCCTAACACTATAGATCACCATGCACAATTCAAATTCCCATTCTCACTACTTTAAAGTAGCAGCACATCAACAATAACAATATTAAGCAGTTAAGCGATATTATTATGAATCTTTAGTACTCTTCTAAAATATCACTAATATGCATGAGTATTCATTCATCTGATTTGCACAAAAAAATATATGAAACAAAGAGGAATAAGTTTCATATAATAAAGCTCTAACATAAATTTTCTAATTCTTATAGATCAACAGTGCTGCAAATTAAATAATGCTCCAAAGTGCGGGATTGTCGTGAAGTAATAACTCAGTAAGTCCAAGGTCAAATCCACAAGGAAAAGGGAATTGATTAGCAAAGCACAAGAAAATAAAACTAAAATAATAAAGTTTAATTGAAGAGATTTTTGATGGTTTAGTAAAGGTAATTTAAATTGAGTGAAAATAACAATACATTAAGGCGCTAAGATTTAGAGATCCACATATAACACATCTATTGGTAGTCTTAACAATTTTTATTTTATACCTCAACTAAAATTCATATGAAGGATGTTCTTAGTCGGATGATTTAACAATAAGAACTCAAGAATTATTTGTCTAAGGTAGTTTCATGAAATTGATTGATTTTAGGCAAAACAAAACTAGTGAATTAGTTTGCAGAGAATACTAAGCATTTAACATGCCTGTAATCTATGATAAATCAAAGAATTATACAAAACTAAATACTTTTCTAGATGAGTAAATCATTCAAAAACATTTTAACATAAGCATTAAAACCATAAAATAATTGTTATGAACATACCAATAAACGGTTGCGTTTCACCCCTTGCCTTAGCAAGGCTTCTAATAAGTGATAACCCAAATAAAACTCTAAAACCCATAAAGAAACTTGAAGAAAACCTAAATTACATTCTACAACAGCTCTCCCCTAAATTTTGCCCTAAAGAGCCTTTAAATAGGTCAATGAATCCTATTACAAGTTGAATTTCCGTTTGGAGAAAATCCCAGGTTTTTAGGCTTCAATTAACCGACTTTTTCAGCCCATTTAACTTCAGAATTAGGACTTTTGGTATACTAAAAAGTTGTAGCTCTTTAAGTTAACTTTCCATTCCAGCTTGAATCATCTCAATTGGACATTGGAGTTGAAATTTATGCTCCAAGTACTAACTGGTGTGCAGGTCGGAATCCTAATCTGAATTGGACTTGGATTTGGTGCAAATTTCCTTTGATTCCTTGCTCCAATTGGACTTGAATTTAATTGGGTTGGCCTATTTTGACTTCATCATAGCCCTTGTAAAAGTAAAGTCCATTAGCTTTTTTCTTTGTACAAATCCACTTATTTAATTTTATTATCCTACAAAAGACAAATTCACACATTAAAATTCAATTAGGCACAAAATTGATTATTTAGCATTATTCCAAAACCAACTATAAAATGCATGAATTTAACTCAAAATAAGCATGATAATACTTTTTTTAGGTCGCTTTTTGGGCAAATTCACACCTTTGGCTTTTTGGGCATCATACATTTTATTTTAGGCCGCTTTCCCTTTTTCCTAGTCAAATACTAGTATGTGCGACAGGCTTTTGCAGCTCAATATCTCTTTTCATTTGGAGATTTACATTTAGTGAGCTCTTTAAACAAAACAATAAAATAAATAGTGGGAAGATATATAGGCATAAGTCTATGCATGTCTCAAGATCAACAATACCATTCACTAATCATTCATGACAAGGTTGAAGATCTATTTACAACAGTCACATAGATTTCAAGATTTCTCTCACAATGATATGAGTGCATAGGGAACAAGCTAAGCTCATAGATGCACAAAGCCATTAGTACAAAGGTACAAGGCAAAACATGCTTTGAGACAAAACTCAACAAAGTCAATCAAACTTTTTGGATTTTCTACTTTTTATGTGGTTTTTGGATTTTTGACACATGCAGGAAAAGATTGATCAAAAACAACAATGTAAAAAAATTTAAAGCAAAAGCAAACAAACAAACAATTTTTCAACTCAAGCTCGCAAAAAGCACACAACCAAGCATATTCACAAAACATGGGAAGTATTAATGCATGGACCTGTTGTAATGCTTATGCATGAGTACCCTTCTTCACCCGCACATCACGTGCGCTTGGGGTGATATCCTTGAAGGATTGGGTACAAGAGTTAGGACTTTCAAACCTTCTAGTGAAGCTTTCCAAGCAAGTGGTGAAAGCACCGATCATCTTCATCACTTCCATCACACCGGGATCACTATTTCACCCTCTTGATGACTCAATAGCCCAAGTTCTCTTGTCATTTCTTGGTCCTCTTGACCTTTGATCAGTTGCATTCTTCAATGCTCGCAGCTTATGACAGTTGGGTCGGGTGTGTCCTTGAAGACCACAATGATGGCAAAAGTGGTTCATTCTCGGACCTCTTTATGATCTTGGAAGAGATCTCCTTCTTGCTTCAGTCCTAACCATAGATTGGTTTTGGGGCTTATTCAACACCCTTTGGTCAGTCATAATTTTCTTCTTTTCAACCCTCGCCTTCTCCACAGTGGGGGCAACTATAACCGGCTCTTTGGCCTTCACAAATTTCACTTCTTTAGAGATATTCACAACTGCGCTGCTTTCTCCAGTATATCCTAATCCAGATTTATCTGAAAATTTTTTTTGAGAGGAAATGACATCATCTAGCTTCTTGGTGGAGACCCTCTCTACCTTGGCATTTGCTTAAACCACCTCAAGCTCCAAGAATCTAATTTTTAAATAAGCTTCTAACAGCTCACCATTCAGCTTTTCTATTTCACATTTGGCCTCCTTATGTCGGACAAGGAGACTCCGGTAGTCCTCTTCTGCTTTCTTCATTTTCCTCACAGCTGCCTTCGCCACCCTTGCATACTCTCCCGACTTCTCAAGAAGTAAGGTGTAATTCTCTTGAAGACCAACTGTATCTTCATCCTCTTCAGCATCTGATTCTTCCACAATGCCTATGGATTCTTCCACAATACCTATGGATTCTTCATCACTATGCTCCCAAAGTTCTTGTACAAGCAAATTCAAGTCCTCCGAAGACTCAACCTGAGCAATAGTCATAAATGCGGAGTAATTCCCTTCTCCATCACTGCTCTCCTCAGAATTAGAATTGGATGAATCCGAGTCACTTAAAGTTCTGGCATAGACCTTGCTCTTTGATTTCAAATAATTGGGACATTCTTTCTTGAAGTGTCCATGTCCGTTGCACTCGAAACAAGTGATTCCTTGCGAAGATTGGGATTCCCTACCATCTTTCCTTTTGAATTCTCTTTTCTCCTTCCCAAAACTCTGGAATTTTCCTTTATCAGCAGATTTCCCACTGTTCTTGAATTTTAAGATTTTTCATAAATTTTTCACAAGTTACACCACATCTTTATCGACAACATCCTCATCCGATAAGTCATGAGTTACTACCCTTTCATCAATTGTCTTAAGAGCAAGAGATTTGCTCTTCCTCTGTGTGGGCAATGACAATTCATACGTCTGCAGTGAACCAATCAACTCTTGGACTTTGATGTTGTCAAGATCCTTACTTTCTTCAATTGCTGTCACCTTGACACGGAAGCTTTCCGGCAGTGACCGAAAGATCTTCCTTACTATTTTAGAATCCTCCATTTTCTCCCCCAAACTGAACTTACCAATGACTACCTCGTTTAACTTACTATAAAAAGAGTCAAAGGACACATTCTCACTCATTTTGAGCTCCTCAAAGCAGGTGGTTAGCATTTGTAGCTTGGTGTCTTTCACTTTCTTTGTTCCTTCATAAGTGGTCTCCAATATCTCCCACGCTTCCTTAGCAATAGTGATGTGTGAAATCCTGTGAAATTCCTCTAGAGAGACATCACAGAAAATAGCATTCAAGGCTTTACTATTAGCAATAGCTGCTGCAAGAGCTGCCTTATCCCAAGTGGATTTAGCAACCTCTGGCCTAGTCCAACCTACTTCAACTGCATCCTACACAGCATCATCAATAGAACATAAAAATGTCCTCATTCGAACTTTCCAAAATGCATAATTATTACCATAAAAAATGGTGGAACATTTAGAGATTGAGACCGGTCCATCTCCATATGGGGTCAGGGATCCCACTAAGGTGTTTAAACCACAAAGAGTGCACCCACCCTGATACCAATTGAAAGTTCAATATGTGTGTAAAATACTACGAACGTTTAGACCCCAATTTACAAATTACCAATTCAAGCTTAATATCAAACAATGTATGTGCAGAAAATGAATATAAGCTTATAACAGAATTGATAAACAATCTAAACCAATTAAAATCACATACACAGTAGAAATTAAATGGCAAAGATTAAGGGAAGAGAGATGCAAATACAAGGATAACACACGATGTGTTATCGAAGAGGAAACCGAAGCCCTTGGCGTAAAACCTCTCCACTGCCCTCCAAGCGGTCAATAATCCACTAAAAAATGTAGTTAGGATACATGAACAGCAATAGACCCTCCAAGCCTAATCTACCCAGTGTACCTAAGCCCTCTAAGCTTCTTGCTCCAACGAGGTTACGCTAAACCTTTGTCTTTTCTAGCTTACCGGATTCCGCTATAGCCCATAGCATCAACCAATATAAATTGGTCCCTTCCTAACTACTTCCCAAAGCACCAAAAAGCCTTTTCACAGATGTGGGTAAGGTGAGAAAAGGATTTGGCTAAGAATCTCTCAAGAATGTAACAATGGAGAGGGTAAGAGTAGAGGAATTAGAAGAGTCTCTATGTAAGATTGTGGATGAGTCAATCTTGTTTTTCTCTAGGATTTTTCTCTCAAAATTCTCTCTAGAAGCTCTTTACATTTTGTGGGTATAAGAGTCTATATATAGTGATGTGTGTTTGGAATGCAAAGAGTCAATTTTTCCAAAACAGAGCTTGCTGGCAGCTTGGCCTCGCGACTTGATTGAGCTGCGAGTTTAAGCCGCAAGATAACTGAATGGCCAGTCTGGACTTTTTGTCCTGTAGTGCAACAGCTGGCATGACGCTTCAATTTCTCTGCATGCTTGGCACGTGAGCATCTTCTGGCGGCTTCCCAGTCGCGAGCCACTCGTGAGTTTCAGTCGTGAGTCCCTGCTTCACTACACTTAAGCAATTCTTCACACTCTCTCACACACTACCCTAACATGATTCCCACCTAAATACATGGTTACTAATTGCTAAAATACAAGCAAATTCAGCACGGAATAAAACTGACAGAATGGTTGATTAAATTCAACCTTACAAATCACATCAAAATATAGCAAATTAATCATACACAAGGAGTCACTATTAATGAATGCACATAACATAAAAAACAACGAGTGCAGAACCTCTGTATGGATGATCTGGAAATTCACCGGAAAGAGTCACTACAATCCATATCAATTAAATAAAATTGAAATTTGGAAAAGATTAGATTGGAATTTTCCACACATGAAAAATCATCCAACATCAGAAAATGATCCAATTCTTCAAGTCAATCATGAAAATTTAATACCCAGAAGATAGAAAGTTAAGAAAAAAAAACCATAAATCAAAATTGACACCAACCAACTAATAAAACAAATAAAACAGCTATATAAAGATTCTTGAATCCCAAACACACTACATGAAAACCCAAAATTATTCATAATTTGATTCCTACAATTTCTCAATACCCAAACAAAATTCATTATTATTATAAATTAATTTTTTTTTTTAAAAAAAACCAAAGCAATGACACAAAAAGAGAGAGATGGGATGGAACATAAATTTGAACATCTTGTTTGGGCTACATGTTTTATGTTAATTTAAAATTTCCAAGATTCCTTGAATTTCATATGAAAAGTTGCTAGTCTTACATCAAGGAATTTAGGATTTTGAACATAATGTTGTAACAATGTACAGAAAAGAGAAATCATGAAAATGAAGATAACCTCACCCTGAACAATTAGCTAACATTTTAGCAACCCAATATAGATTGGTTGGAATGAAATTGAATTTCCACTAACGCAATCTTGGCAACAAAGCATAAAATATTAAAATAGAAGCGACTAAAAGTCCATAGCTTTAAAATTTGGAGTTACAAGCTTGCATAGCAAAGATCACCTATTGAACATCTATTTCAAAAATAACATAAAAAATGCCTGCATTAAGAGCAAATCAGGACACAACTAACAATACTAATTTTTTTAGAAGAAAATGCAATTATTTGCACAGAGCTGCCCTTTATAAAAATTCCTAAACAAACAATATTAATATTTGGTAGAATGAACAGCCTAATATACTTTAAACCATATAGCAGGTGAAGGTGATGTATTCCATCTACTAATACTTGGCACTGGTAATAAATTAGTTTTGCAATCTAATTGTGATAGCCACCGCTACAGTAGAATCTTATAAGTTATGGGGAAACAGAGAATTTTTTTCCCAAAAATAGGTAATTAAAAAGTGAGAAATTTTGTTCATGAAATTCAATCTCTCTCAATTTCCCCCCTACAAATTACAAATGCTACTCTTTAAACAAATAATGCATATAAAATACAATCAATCAAACCCATCATATACAGTTAACATAGTTAACAGAAGCATTCAACTTCTATATTTGATAATTAAAATCATAATTATCTTACCACATAGCCAAAAAAAGTTGAATTGATTATGGATTATAACTTAACACTTTTCAAACACTTTGAGGGCAATGGGGTTGCCTCTGTTCTCTTCACATGCGTTGAAGAACTATTAGAGCCTACTGATTTCCGTTATTTATTTCAAACATTCCACCATAAAAAATATATCTTGTAAAAAAAAATGGAACAGAAAGAGTCTAAAAATTAGAAGAAGAGATATAGAGATAAACCTGGTGAGGCCAACCAAACAAAGTGTGAGATTAATGCAAATTAGGGTTTAGAGTTTTTTGATTATTGATAAATTCCAATTCTAAATCAAAACCTTAATTAAAACCAAATCTAACACAATTAGGAAAATCAAAACCAACCAACCAAAATACCCAAAACTAAATTCTATGGCAAAAGAACCCCGCTAGATTGAAAACCCGAAAGGTTAGTCTAGGCAAAAGATAGGGGAAAAAACCATGGGCATGGCAAAAATTCCTATAAGGATGTCATGGGAAAAAACCATATGGCATAGAAAAAAGAAAAGAAAAAAAAAAAAAAAAAAGAGAAGAATAATGACAATAAGCAAAGATAATAAATGAATAATTCTCTTATTGCTCAAATTAAAAGATAATAAATTGTTTTCATGGGGGATTTGGAACATTCCAATCCTTTATTAAAATTCAAAAAGAAAAGACATGAGAATCATAAAGTGATTCTCATGGATATATATATATATATATATTAAAAAAAAGATGATATTGGATGGAAATTGAGAAATGCTTTCTTAATGATATTTTTCTCTAGCAACCAGTCAAACCAAAAGATAATACCATTCTGTGTGCTTATCAAAAATGAGAAACAAGTTGAAAGTGTCATCTTCCAACTAAGATCCTTGAAGGCTCTTAGGCTTTAAGGCTTTATTCTTTTATCACAGCTGGAAGCGAAGTTAATGTAAAAGGGAAGGACACGTGGCAAATAGGCATTTATTAGGTTTTGTTGAAGACGTGCCTCCACCCCTGATAGCCCATGACTATCACAAAATGATGTTGTGGAAAGAATTGTGAAATTAGAGACAAAAATATGATTCTACTTCAATTTATGATTTGTCAAGCCATGATCAAGATGAAGAGAATGAGATAAAAGAGTGCAAGAAGCCTAGAACAACAATTGATAAAAACCAAAATGTTTCATTATAATAATCAAACAAATAATTATTTTTGATAAATACAATAGAATTTCAACTTATGGCATCCATTCTATGATGATTTTTTTTTAAATCAACAAACTAATATGTTAAGAAAGGTAGTTCTTAATTTTTCCACAGATTAACATCATCTTCTTGATTGTTGCGAGACCCCAATTAGTTAGATTGTTACCAGAGACTTCATAAAATATTCTCGGATAGGATCAAGAAAACACGACAATCACTTTTGATTGCTAACCCATTAGCATAAACATGACACTCACTATAATTGCTAATCCATATTGATGCAATTATGAATAAGGGTAAGGATGACACATGGATATTTACTAGAGTTTATGGCGAGCCAGTCACTCATTTAAGGCATGAGACTTGGAGTTTGATTCAAGATCTTAACAATCGTTTTTCTATACCACTGCTCCCCCTTGGTGCGGTGGTCACTCTACAAGTATAAATGCTTGTGGGGTATGGGGGGCAAGAGCCGGGATTCAAGTTTCCAAGAGGAAGCTTCACACACATATACACTTAGATTAGGCTAGAGTAGAAATTCTATATTGTAAAAAAAAAAAAAAAAAAACAATCGTTTTTCTATACCATGGTTGCTTTCAAGAGATTTCAATGAATTGACTAGTAACTTAGAGAAGCTGGGTGGTGCTACTAGTAACATAGAGAAGTTGGGTGGTGCTAATAGAAACCAAAATCAAATACAACTCTTTCGCAATGCTATTGATGAGTGCGGTTTCTTAGACTTAGGTTTTGTTGGCACTTAATTTACGTGGCATAAGCATTTTGCTGATGGACATTTGGTATGGGAAAGGCTGGATCGGGTCTTGCAAACAATGAGTGGATTCTTCAATTTAGGGGAACCAAAGTCCACCACCTTCAATCTAATAACTCTAATCATCGCCCTCTATGGATTGTGTCAACTGGCCTAGATCCTCCTCGTGCCTAAAATCCCTTCCGTCAGACAAGGGGTGCTATGAGATTGTAGAAGTCGTGTGGTCATATCTAGCTTTCCTTAGATCCTGCTTTGAGAGCTGTCTAAAAAATAGAGAAATGTGGTAAAGAACTACAACATTGGAGTAGGAAAATTTTTTGCAATGTTAAGAAAGAGTTGGAATTGAAACGGAGACAGTTGGAAGTAGTTGATGGGGAGGCCATGACCTTTGGTGTTAACTTTTGGGTTAGAGATCTTACACTAGAAATTAATGATTTAATTGATAAAGAAACTCAAATGTGTCCCAGAGGTTGAAAGCATTATGGGTGACTCATGGAGATAAAAACTCCAAATATTTCCATAGCTGTGCCACACAAAGAAAAAAGAAGAATCACATTGCCAATATCTGAAACTCTAAAGGGATGTGGTGCTCTAATTTCGAAGAGATGACCAACTCTCTAATTGCCTACTACCAAGACCTTTTTACCTCAGCTAATCTGGTTCAATCAAAGGCGGCTACAGAGTCGATCCACAAGGTTATCAGTGAGGATATGAATATCCAACTTTCTATAGAATTTATGGAATGAGAAGTAAAAGCAGCATTCAAATAGATGGCCCCCTTAAAAGCCCTAGGTCGAAGGCACGCCCCCCATTTTTTATCAAACCTACTAAAAGCTTGTGGGTAACGATGTTTCTTAATTTGTTCTCAGTTTTTTAAATTCTACATGTCTTCCACAAAACTTGAATCATACTTTTATAACTATGATCCCAAAGGTTAAAGGTCCTGAGTTAGTTTCTAAATTTAGATCTATTAGTCTATGCAATGTCCTGTATAAAATATTGTTGAAGGTTTTAGCTAATAGGTTAAAGAAGATCTTACCAAATATTATTAATGAGCATCAGAGTGTCTTTACAAAAAGTAAACTTTATTTATGATAATATTTTACTTGCTCTTAAGACTTTACATAGTATGCAGAAACAATGTGGCAAAGAAGACTTCATGGCCGTAAAACTTAATATGAGCAAAGCATATGATAGAGTGGAATGGACTTATTTGGAGGTTGTTATGAGGAAAATGGGTTTCAGAGAAAGTTGTATAAAACTCATGATGGCATGTGTGTGTCAAAACTACTTATTCCATCTTGGTCAATAGTGAACCTAAGGGTATGATCCATCCCTCCCACAATATCAGACAAAGAGATCCTCCATCTCCATATCTTTTTTTGCTTTGCACGGAAGGTTTACACGGGCTCATCTCCCAAGAGGTTGCTCTAGGTAATATATAGGGTTTCTCTTAGTGCAGAAATGGCCCTCGCTTGACTCACCTTCTTTTTGCAAATTATCACCTCTTATTTTGTAGAGTGACTTAGCAAGAATGTCAGAAAATTCTTGATATTTTGGAGTGCTATGGTAGTTTTTCTGGCCAACAGATTGACAAAAGAAAAACAACCACCTATTTTAGCAAGTCTATATTAGAAGGAAAAAGACAGCTCATCAAGAATGCCTTGGGTGTCCCAAAAATCAGATAGTATGAAAAGATTAGGGTTTACCATCATCAGTATGTAGGAGGAAAATAGCAAGATTCGAGTACATTAAAGAGAGGGTGTGATGTAAACTACAAGGCTGGGAGGAGAAGTTGCTATCTCAAGTAGGGAGGAAGATTTTAATTAAGGCTGTAGTTCAAGCAATTCTCACCTATACAATGAGATATTTCAAATTATCTTTGGGGTTCTGTTTTGATATTGAATGTCTTACTAGAAAATTTTGGTGACGTCAGAGAGGCAATCGTTGAAAAATCCACTGGATTAAATGGGTATCGCTTTGTCAACCTAAATCCGAAGGAGGAATGGGATTCAAAGATCTTAGTCTTTTTAACGATGCACTCTTAGCTAAACAAGTTTGGAGGCTCTTAAACAATAAGCAATTTCTTTGCTATCATGTCTTCAAAGCTAGGTTATTTCCCCATTGTTCCATCATGGAAGCTAGTGATTCGAACCATGGGTCTTATGCTTGGAAAAGTCTGTCAAAAGGTCGGGAAGTAATCAAGAGGGGAGCAAGATGGAGAATAGGCACTGGGGATGCGGTCAGTATTTGGAATGATGCATGGTTGCCATCTTTAGCTCATCCAAAAATTCTATCTCCAATGGTGGTGGATTACTCTGATTCTTCGGTCAAGTTCCTCATCTTTCCTTCCTTTAATAGCTGGAATTTGGTTTTACTAAACAAATTATTTTCTACTTAAGAGGTGGATATGATTAAGAGAATTCCTCTTAGGCGATCCTTTATGGAGGACAAATTAGTTTGGCCCCATGTTTTCTCGGGAGACTACTCTGTAAAGTCCAGACACAATTTTTTATCCAAGGAGAAAGCTGTGGCTTCAGAGGTTTCGTCGAACTCTGATCAGTATCAAGATGTTTGGAAATAAATCTGGGGTTGCAAGGTCCCGATTAAGGTGTGAAATTTGGTTTGGAGGGCATGTACAAACGCTCTACCTGTCAAGTCCAACGAAGTCCATCAGAAGGTGTTAAGTTACTGATAATGTTTGCGAGCATTGCAAGCAATTTCCCAAAGATGTTCGTCATGCGGTTTGGCTCTGTCCTGGTATCTTGGCTGTATAAGACTCTGATCCTATATGGAGTTTTCGACATTCAAAACACTTCCCCACTTTTTTAGATTTGGTGCAATACGTGATTAAGGAGAACAATAATTTTAGTGCGTTTGTTATATATATCTGGACTATCTAGTATCAACGTAACAGACTTCGAGTAGAAGAAAAACCCTTCCTAATTAGTGAAGTGCTCCCGATGGCCAAACAACTCCATCAAGTCTTCATCCACGCTATCACAGTACTGCAGCCCTCTCTTTTAGCCTCTAACCTAGCTTTGATCCGATGGTCTCCTCCAAGGAAATCTGCATTCAAATTAAACTTTGATGGTTCAGTTTTTCAGGAGTCCGATGATGCAAGCCTAGGGGTGGTAGCTCAAGATTCTAGGGGTTTGGCATTGGCATCTCTGGTGGAAAAAGCTCTCCTGCCCCATTTGGTTGCTAAGTTAGAAGCCATGGCTGCTGTGTGTGCTCTAAATTTTGCACAGGAACTCAGCCTCTCTTCCATTATCTTAGAGTGTGATTCAGAGATTATTATCAAAGCACTGCGAAGCAATGAAGATTCTCTCTCCCCATATGGTCACCTTATTGCCCAGGCGAAGCTTATCTCAAATTCCTTTTTTTCAATTACTTTTAATCATGTTCGTAAACAAGGTAATTTTGTAGCTCATAACTTTGCTAGATATGTTACCCGTTTCTCTGTGTGGATGGAGGATGTTCCTCCACACATCAATAATGTACTTTTAGCTCTATTTCAATTGTTTGATTAAAACTGATTTTAAAGGTTTGTGTCTTAAATATTTAGACAGCTGTGTCTATAATCAAATGTACGTAATTAGTATCACCACCGCGCACCCTTGGTGTGGTGGCCACTCCACAAGTAAATGCTTATGAGGTGTTGGAGGCAAAGGTCAGAGATCAAGTCTCCAGGAGGAAGCTTCACACACATATATACTTAAATTAAGTTAGAGTAGAAATTTTATTATGTATAAAAAATAAAATAAAATAAAAAAATGTATGGAATTAGTGTCAGCTTTTTTTTTTTTTTTTTTTTTTTTTTTAAGGCATAAACCTTTTAAAATCAGTTTTATAAATGTCTATTTTATTTTTTTGGTATCAAATGTAACTTTAAACTAATTTCATTTTTAAAATTTTTATCCTATTTCTATATATATAGAAGAAATTACTATATGTGCAACATTAAAAATAGAGAAGTAAAAAAATTGTAGTGTTACGTAACTCTATGTAGTTATTTAGAATTATTTATTTTTTATAATATAAACTTCTAAGCATTATAATATCCAAGAGTTGGCATTCATTCTTTTTGAAAAAATTTATAATGTGTATATATAGCATTTTAAGCAACATTATACTTAGAAATATATATAAAATTTAAAATTTGTCAACAAATTGTCTATAAAATTATTCAGTATTTAAAGAACTATTAATTCACCGTCATGTTGTTCAATGATCAAAATACTCTTGAATCTTGATACAAATTTTCACTTGAATGAAAAATAAACTAAAATAAAAATCCACTCCTTCTTGTTAGTCAATTTAAGGGAAAAAAAAATAGTGAAATTGAATTTAAGTTTCACATTATTAATGCTTATAAACACACACAAAAAAAAAAAAAAAAAAAACAACAACAACAACAACAACAATTGTCATTTTTTTTCTTCTTAAAAGCATTGATTCTTGGGCACTCTTTATTATACATCCGCGTACAACTCTATATGACTTAGTGCATGTTTTAAAAGTGAAAATTAATAAATAAAATAAAAAGATGTCACATTGTGTATGAAATTATGAACATTATGTCTCCTTTTGAATACTAATGAAAAATGAAAATTATTTCACTATTCAGCTTATTTTTGCTACTATTTATGGGCCCCACTGCACTTTTTGGTACGATTAATAAGCTCCATTATATTATTTCAGCTAAATTTTACCTTTAACTATAGTATTTTTAGCAATAAGTTTTTAGTTTCAGCAAAATAAGTAGCATCCAAACAGACCCTATATATACAAAGTGCATATCAACACATGGAAAACACAGTTTTGTATCTTATACAAAAACACGCAGCAGAATATGAACGGATCTACTTCATTCATATAAGATGAAAGCTCGAAAAAGTGTTAAAAATATAAGAGCTGTTTAGACCCCCAAGTTAAAATAAGGGTTCAATGGATTTTACACAAACTAAATACAAAGAGCGAAATAGTAAAATATTGAAAATACAAGAGTTGTTTAGACCCCAAGTTAAAATTACGGCTCAATAGATTTTACACAAACTTAATACAAAGTGCGGAATAATGTAAAAGCGAGTAGATAAACAAACAAGCTACTCTAATCTAAAATCAAAGCAACACAACAGTAAAATGGAATGTAAAAGAATAGGGAAAAAAAACGCAAATACAAGATAACACGCCGATGTGTTATCAAAGAGGAAATCAAAGAACTCGGCAGAAAACCTCTTCGCCACCCTCCAAGCGGTAATCAATCCACCAGACAATCAGTTGGGATACACTGTTTAGCAAGAGACCTCAAAGCCTAATTTACCCGATATACCTAAGCCCTCCAAGCTCCTACTCTAACAAGGCTTCTCGGAACCGTGTCTTATCTAACTCTCCGGATCTTTCAACAAGCTTTATGTTGCATCTGCCATCCTTGGCTTCTTCCAATACTTCCCAGCAGCACCAAAACCTTACTTGACACTTTGAAAGGGCATGGTAAGTGTTTGGACTATCAACTTCTCAATGGTATGGAAATTGAGAGGTAGGAGTTAAGGAAATTCCACAAGCAAATGTGTAGAGGATTGTGGGTATAATAATCTCTAACTCTCAAGGTGTTTGGCTGGGGTCTCTCAAAAGCACTTCTCAACATTTGTGAGTAATGTGGGTATATATAGTGTGGGTATAGAAAGTGTGTATCAAATAGTATAGTCTAGCAAAACAGAATGTCTTACAGGTGTATCGTGGGAAGGCCTTACCTGCGAGATACTCGTGAAACACAGCTATCGCCATCTGTCCTGACTCTTTGCATTCCAATCATATGCAGAGCACATGATTCACTTTGCAGGATGCTTAGTCGCAAGATACCCACAAGAACTCCTTAGTTTTTAGTTGCTTGAGTCTTCACACTCTCTCTCTATCACACAACCTTTACAATCAAATCCCACAATAAATACAGAGTACAAAAGATTGAATGAAATTACAATCAAATTTGGCACGGAATAAAAGCCAACACAACACATAGTTGTAAATCACAACTTTACATAAGATAGCATGTAGCATCTGAGTTTTGGAGACAAAGAATGAGAGAGCGTACCTTGATGCAATAAAATTCAAAACAAATGAAGATTGGACTTGAGATGTCTTTCAATCTTTACTCCAATTCCACAATGTGCCCAAAATGTGTGGTCTCTCAATCAGTTCTATATGTGATATTTCAAGAGAATAATCAAGTGTCTCCTTATTGAAGAACTCTTATTCTTTCTCCTTTTCAATCACACATATTTCTACACTTAGGCAGTTACATTTATTTAATAACTCTTATTTAATAAATAACTGATTATCTAATTGAGTTAACTTTTTGGGTCAACCCAATTGGACTTAGTGTGTGGTTTGGAGTGGGACCAAAAGGAACAATAAAGCTCTAATTCCAATGGGCTTTAGACTTATCTATCAACTCTTAACAAGCCCAAAGTTACCATTAATTAAATTTTATACCACTATATAAATATAATTGCACTCTAGGCTTTATTAATAAATTATATTCCAAGACTTTATAAAACATTTAACCCCTTCATGAAAGTATTTGTAGTAATACAAAATCATAATGTGTAACTGTCACTTTGTAAATTACTACCTCTTGATCCTTGAGTACCCGATTTAATCCTTTAACTTATTCATATATATTTTATGAAATCTAATTTCATAAAATTTTAACTTTAGTAACTCTTTTCTAAAGTCGTTAGGCCTAACACTTTGAATAACCAAATTCATTAAACTTATCTCAAGGGAATATTTTATATCTCTATAAAAAGACTGTGAATTCCATCTTGAGAATATGTGTTCTTTCAACATTATGTGTGATTGCCTAACATACTGAGGTTTTGATCATTTGTCTAGATCTCACTCCTGATATATTAAAGCAACCTACATTTCGTAATCAGGTTCACTATTCCTTTAGGATTGAGAGTTTATGTAAATGAGAAGTCGTGAAATTTATTATTCATTTGACAGTCATTAATAGAATAATAAATCTCACAGCGGTTTAGTTCAATATGTTTTATACACATAAAACATATTAACATATCAACTAGAATTCTCCACTTCCATGATCATGACAAATCATCTTAATGGACATGTTATAGTCTTTGTAGATGAAATGCCCAATTTCATCACTGACTACAAACTAAGATTTTGAGTTTACAAAGAGCATGTAATTTATATCTTCTGTGACTAAATCACATACTATGCATCTCAAGAGCTATATGATAATATCCAAACATTCATGCTACCATTATTTTAGATATGTAAGGTTTGTAAGGTTGAATTTAATCAACCATCTTGTTGGTTTTATTCCGTGCCAATTTGCTTGTAATTTAAGCACTTAGCAACCCTGTATTTATGTGGGATTATTATAAGGGTAGTGTGTGAGAAGATGTGAAGAGAAGTTCAAGTATGTGCAAAGAAGTAGAGTTTCGCGGTTAGGACTCGCGGGTGGCTCGCAGCTACAAGCTGCCAACTGCAGGCACGTGAGAAGCACACAGGGAGCTGAAGGGTCGCGCTACCTGTCGCACTACAGGACAAAAGTCCCAGGCTGGCCAGGCTGTTATTTCACGGCTTGAACTCACGACTCAAACCAGTCGCGAGGCCAATCTGCCAAACCACCCTGTTTGGGAAAAATTGACTCTTCGTATTCATTTCTCACCTCACTATATATAGACCCTCATACCCACCAAATGAGAAGAGCTTCTAGAGAGAATTTTGTGAGAGAAACCCTAGAGAAATACAAAATTGATTCATCTACAATCTTTACCTTAGAGACTCTTCAAATTTCTCTACTCTCTCCCTCTCCATTATTCAATCTTTGAGAGGTTTTTGACCAAATCCTTTTCTTACCATACTGACATCCGTGAGAAGGTTTATTTAGTGCTGTTCGGAAGAAATTAAGAAGGAACCAATTTACATTGATTGATGCTATGGTCTAGTAGCGGAATCCGGGAAGCTAAAGAAGAAATAGGTTCGGCGCAACCTTGTTAGAACAAGAAGCTTGGAGGGCTTAGGTACTTAGGTAGATTAGGCTTGAAGGGTCTTTTACTGTTCATGTATCCCAACTACATTCTTTAGTGGATTATTTACCGCTTGGAGGGCAGCGGAGAGGTTTTACGCCGAGGGTTTCGGTTTCCTCTTCGATAACACATCGTGTATTGTCCGTGTGTTTGCATCTTCCTTTCCTTTATCTTTGCCTTATATTTACTGCTGTGGATGTGTTTATATTTGGCTTAGATTAGTTATCAATTCTGTGCTTGGCTTATGTTCATATATTGCACATTAATTGTTTGATAATAAGCTTGAATTGATAATTTGTAATTTGGGGTCTACACGTTCAAGGGTGTTTCATACCCATTTTGAACTTTCAATTGGTATCAGAGCGGGTACACTTGTTGTGATTTAAATACCTAAGTGTGATCCTTGACCCCTTGTGTTTATTTGCCATGGATTGTGCTTTGTATGCCTCTTTGTATGATTTGGTTGGTGATGAATGTAACATGCCATGTGTTTGTGATAATGCCTCTATGAGTATTAATCCTCATAATTGTGATGACATGTTACATAAATCTTTGGATATTATTGATATTTCTAACATCAAACCCTTGAAGAAAATTGCTAAGAAGTTTCAAAAGAATTTGAACAAGCTATTTTGTGAAAATGATGATTTAATTGGTAAGTTCAATTAATCCAACAAATTGGTTGAGAAATATAAGAAACTTGCTAAAAATTCTCTTGAAAAGCTAAAAGAGTTTGAATGTTTGAATATAGACTTGAATGTTAAACTTGTTTTGTCTAACAAACTTGTTGATGAGCTAAAATGTGAAAATGAATCTCTTAAGATGCATGCCAAGTGTTTGATTGCTAAACTTATTGCTAAAAAGGATGATAATATACGTTGCAATTCTGTTGTGGTACCCGATTTTGTGCCTAATGTGTGTTCTACCTCTAAGGACAAATTGGTGTACATTCCTCCACATAACAGAAACCAAAAGGTGGAGAGAAAGGCTCCTAAGTCAAAGCCTCCGTTTAGGTCTCAACCTAAGGTTTTGGATGGATCTAAGTTTGTTCCAACTTGCCACCATTATGGTGTGATTGGTCATATAAGACCTCAATGTTATAAGTTGAAGAGAGAACAAAGCCATGTTGCTAGATCCCCTTCCAAAAAGCCTAGTGGACCTAAAGACATTGTGTGTCACCATTGTGGTGCCTTTGGTCATCTAAGACCTCAATGCTCTAAGTTTCATGCTTTTAAAAGAATCAAAAGAAAAGAGAAACTTAAGCTTCTTGAAAGTTGTGCTAAAAGAGTAAACCGGATTTGAGTGAAAATAGCATGTTGTTAAAGAAATTGTTTAACGCTCTTAATTCCTTGATTATGTGCATCTCCGGTTATCATTCTTCCAACCCTCGTCTCACTTCTAATGAGGCACTCATTCCAAAGAATCATTCCGTTTGGATGAGGAAGGATTCCTATGGTTGAGCATTTGCTCTTTTGGTCTTTGATCTTATTCTTTCGATCTTTGTAGGATCCTTCATGCATTAAATGCCATATCTTCATGCATTTGTGCATCTTAAATTTATTTGTATGCATTGTTTTTGT
Source organism: Quercus gilva (assembly GCA_023621385.1). Classification (NCBI taxonomy): domain Eukaryota; kingdom Viridiplantae; phylum Streptophyta; class Magnoliopsida; order Fagales; family Fagaceae; genus Quercus; species Quercus gilva. Next base: position 71,844,233 of record CM042476.1, read on the forward strand.
TTTAATCTTACCTTTTTGTTGTAGTTTTGTGTGAGTAAAAATTCAAAACTACATAAAAAGTGAAAAATTCAAAAAGTTTGATCGTATATGTTTGAGCACATATCACATGTGAGTTTTGCCTTGTACCTTCGTACAAATGGCTTTATGCATTTACGAGCTTAGCTTGTTCTTTATGCACTTATATCTTTGTGGGAAAATCTTGACATCTTTGTGTGATTGTTGTAAATCGATCTTCAAACTTGTCATGAATGATAAGTCAATAGTCATGTTGGTTTTGATACATACGTAAACTTGTGCCTATATATCTTCCCACTCTTTTATATTTTTTTTACTTAAAGAGCTCAACCAATGTAAATCTCAAAATGAAAAGAGATAATGAGCTGCAAAAACCGTCGCACATACTAGTATTTGACTAGGAAAAAGGGAAAGCAACTTGTTTTGAAAATGTATGATGCCCAAAAAGCTAAAGGCTTGTTTATCAAATTGAAATATCAAAAATGTCAGGCATCGATCTCAAAATAAGATGTATTGATTCAAAATGATCAAATGTTATAATTTGTAAAGAAGCCAAATGAAAAGCTTCAAAGATATGTAATCATTTTCTTATGGGAGGTCATATATGTTCATTTCTATAATTAAGATAGACCACTTGACTTAGTACTGTTGTGTATGACTTGATTGAATTGATCATTAAAGTTTCACTCTAGACTATGGACTACTCCACACTTGATACACACACATAACACACATGCCTAATGTTCAATGAATGTCTTATTCATTTGTTCGATTGTACTTGGTTAAATGTGATGTGTGTGTGCTCATCTACATATGGATCAATCCAAAAATATTTTTGATCATTTTATATGTTCTTTGAAGTGATTTTTATCACTCTTTGCGTTCATGTTTTGTACTTACATTGTTTTCTTTGTGTTTAAACATGTTTTTGTGTTGAAAAACTAGTGTCAGAGTTTTTTGCGACTCACTCGCGACTCAATCGCGACTCGTTCGCGACTCACTAGTCGCCAACCCCAGTCGCGAGTTCATCTAGAAGATTTTCGCGACTCACTCACGACTCGCTCGTGACTCACTCGTAACTCGCGAAAATTCTCGCGACTCGCCCAGTCGCAAAATGCCCATAAACAGCTTTTTAAAGGGCTTTTCATGGAAAACCTGTTTTAACCTCTCCCATCCTCTTTTAAACCCCTCTTTCAATATTTTTACATCAAAATCTAATCAATTTGAGTGGTTTTTCATTCCATTAACTTCTCTAAGGTAATTTTAAACTCTTTTAATTAATTTGAATCCTTAGATTATGTTTTGGAGAGTTTTGTGCTCTTGATTGAAATTTTCATCATAGGGATTGAGAAAACTTAATTTTTGTCAAAATTTTTGTATGGGATTGGTTTCTTTTGATGATTTGCTTTGGATGTTGGCCTCTTGTGGCAAAAAGAACATGTATTAAGGGTGGATTTCATGATGTTCATGCATTGTTTTACATTGTTATTCATAGTGTGCATGCTAGGTGTTTGATGAAATGTCTCTTAGGCATTTTCTCGCTTGTTTGGACTCCGATGAGTTTCAAACTTTGGGGTTTCTCATGTTTCCTCATTAGGAACATGTTTGGTTCATTAGTTGTGTATTTAACACACCTTGCCCCACATGAGCATTTTCCATGCATTGGTCATGCATTGCACTTTGCCACCTCCTGCACACACCTCTGCTACCCTTGTCATGCATTGGTTCATATATTGTTTCTTCATTCTAGCATGTCATGTTTACCTTATGCTTTGTAGCATTTTGTTTCATCTTAGTTTTGAGCTTCATTTTCACATTTATCTTGCACACCTCATACATCATTATCATTGCTCATACCTTCATCTCTTGCCCTCGTTTCTCCTTGACCCTCTATCTATTCCTGACAAAAGGGGGAGAGTATACTCTAAAGAGTATACCAGAGAGTTTTTGTCATTTCTATATAACCTTTGTGCACATTCTTAGGGGGAGAAATTATATTTCTCGTGCACATTTGTAGGGGGAGAGATATTCCATAGGGGAGATGCATATACCAAGGGGGAGAAGACATTGAGCTAATAAGAAAACTTTGTTTTGGTGTTTGGTGTTTGATCAAGTTGCTCACATGTTTCACATCATGATTACTTGATCATAATTTACTTTTTACATTATACTTGTCCGTTTATTACTTGCTTTACCTTGAGGGTCTAATGTGTTTTGTGCAAGTGTTTCAAGTTGCAGGTATATATGTTCCAAGTTCATCACAGCTCCTATGATTCATGATAAGGAGAGTGATATGATAGGGAAGTATTTTATAGTTTTTACCTAGTACCTTTGTAGGTTTTTAAGGTTCTTAGTGTTTGTACCCATGTTGCTTATGTAAGCTTTAAAGGTTTACTTCCATGCTGTTTGTAGGCTTTTATGGTTTGTACCATGTATTTGCAACACTTTGCTTATGCAGCCTTTATGCTTTTTACTTTTGTACTTGTTAATGCTATGCATTCTCTTAAGTACATCACTCTTGTGCCCTAGTAGGATTATTCCTAGATGCATAAATGTTTATGCGTTGGTTGAGTGTTGGACTTGCAAATGATACTCTTCAATTGAGTTTATCTAATTGCATGTCCGAATGTTCATTCCTTGTGAGAATAAGCATTGTGATCACTTTTGTATAGTGATTGCTTGTTTGATCTTGCCATGGTCTATTACTTTATTCCATTTTTCTTGATCTCATTATACTTGCTCCATATGCATTTCAAGTTTTCTGCATACAATGATATTACTGTATTGTTGTGTTTCAGGAGATACTTGTTCATATGTTTCAAGAGCTGTTCAGAATCTAGAGTTAGGTATGAGTGAGTTTTGTTCAACTATTCACAACTCACATGTTAAGTCTAGAGTCTATTGTAGGGTTTTGTCACAGAATAGTCAAAGGGGGAGATTGTAAGGTTGAATTTAATCAACCATCTTGTTGGCTTTATTCCGTGGCAATTTGCTTGTAATTTAAGCACTTAGCAACCTTGTATTTAGGTGGGATTATTGTAAGGGTAGTGTGTGAGAAGATGTGAAGAGAAGCTCAAGTATGTGCAAAGAAGCAGAGCTTCGCGGCTAGGACTCGCGGGTGGCTCGCGGCTGCAAGCTGCCAACTGCAAGCACGTGAGAAACACACAGGGAGCTGAAAGGTCGCGCTAGCTGTCGCACTACAGGACAAAAGTCCCAAGCTGGCCAGGCCGTTATTTCACGGCTTGAACTCGCGACTCAAACCAGTCGCGAGGCCAAGCCGCCAAACCACCATGTTTGGGAAAAACTGACTCTTCGTATTCCTTTCTCACCTCACTATATATAGACCCTCATACCCACCAAATGAGAAGCGCTTTCAAAGAGAATTTTGTGAGAGAAACCCTAGAGAAATACAAGATTGATTTATCCACAATCTTTACCTTAGAGACTCTTCAAATTCCTCTACTCTCTCCCTCTCCATTGTTCAATCTTTGAGAGGCTTTTGACCAAATCCTTTTCTCACCATACCCACATCCGTAAGAAGGTTTATTTAGTGCTGTTGGAAAGCAGTTAGGAAGGAACCAATTTACATTGGTTGATGCTATGGTCTAGTAACGGAATCCGGGAAGCTAAAGAAGAAATAGGTTCAGCGCAACCTCGTTGGAGCAAGAAGTTTGGAGGGCTTAGGTACTTGGGTAGATTAGGCTTGGAGGGTCTTCTGTTGTTCATATATCCCAACTATATTCTTTAGTGGATTATTTACCACTTGGAGGGCGGTGGAGAGGTTTTACGCCAAGGGCTTCGGTTTCCTCTTCGATAATACATCGTGTGTTATCCATGTATTTGCATCTTCCTTTCCTTTATCTTTGCCTTATATTTACTGCTATGGATGTATTTATATTTGGCTTAGATTAGTTATCAATTCTGTGCTTGGCTTATTTTCATATTCCACACATTAATTGTTTGATAATAAGCTTGAATTGATAATTTGTAATTTGGGGTCTAAACGTTCAAAAGTGTTTCATACCCATTTTGAACTTTCAAGGTTGAATTTAATCAACCACTTTGTTGGCTTTATTCCGTGCCAATTTGCTTGTAATTCAGCATTTAGAACCTTATATTTAGGTGGAAATCATGTAAGGGTAGTATGTGAGAGAGTGTGAAAAAAAGCTCAAGAGTGTGCAAATCAGCAGGGCCTCGTGATTGAATCTTGCGACTGGCTCATGGCTTGCAAGTTGCCAAAGGAGGCACACGTGTGAAGCATGCAGAGAAACTATAGAGTCACGCCAGCTATTGCAATACAGGACAAAACTTCCAGTTGGCTAGGCTATTGTCTCGCGACTTAAACTCATGACTCAGTCAAGTCGCGAGGCCAAGTCGCCAGTTCACTCTGTTTGGGAAAAACTAACCTTTCGCATTCCAAACACACACCAGTATAAATACCCCTTATACCCTCGTATTGTAGAGAGCTTCCAAAGAGAATTTTGAAAGAGAAACCCTAGAGAAAAACAAGATTGACTCATCCACAATCTTCGTCCTTGTTTCTCCTAATTCCTTTACTCTCACCCTCTCTGTTGTTACATCCTTGAGAGGTACATTTAGTCAAATCCTTATCTCACTATACCCATATCTGTGAGAATGTTATTTGATACTTGGAAAGTAGCTAGGAAGGGACCAATTGATATTGGTTGATACTATAGGTTATAGCGGAATTCGGTAAGCTAGAGAAGACAAAGGTTCAACGTAACATCGTTTGGAGCAAGAAGCTTAGAGGGCTTAGGTACACTGGGTAGATTAAGCTTTGAGGGTCTTTTGCTGTTCATGTATTCCTACTTTATTCTGTAGTGGATTATTGACCGCTTGGAGGGCATCAAAAAGGTTTTGCACCGAGGACTTCAGTTTCCTCTTTGATAACACATCGCTGTATTGTCTTTGTGTTTGCATCTGTCTTCCCTTAATCTTTGCCATTTAATTTCTGCTATGGTTGTGATTTTATTTGGTTTAGATTATTTTATTAATTTTGTTTTAGCTTATCTTCATATTCCACACATACATTGTTTGATAATAAGCTTGAATTGGTAATTTGAAATTTAAGGGTCTAAATGTTCAAGGTGTTTTACACACTTTTTGAACATTCAAGATAATAATAAAACAAGTTTATTACATAAAACATAATGTCATACAAATGTCATACATGGCATAAAATAGGATTTTAGGGCACTAATCCTAACAATCTCCCACTTGCCCTTAAAGACTATTGCGCACTAATCTAACTCCTATTCCCTCTAGGGGTGACTCAAAAGTCTTCTGGGGCGAAGCTTTGGTAAAGGGATCTGCTGGATTACTTGCACTATCAATTTTTGTTACTACCACATCTCCTCGAGCCACAATGTCTCGAATAATATGATACTTTCTTTCTATGTGCTTTCATTTCTTGTGATTCCTTGGATCTTTGGATTGTGCAACTGCTCCACTATTATCATAGAACAAAGTGACTGGAACTTGCTCCACTTTACAAAACAAACCCCACATGTGCAATTCTTCAAAAAATAAAATATAAAAAAAAAAAAAAAATTAACTCCACACAAATATTTCCCAGTACCATCATAAACAAGCTTGCTTCCCCTTTGTATTTCAAACTTTGAACCAACAAATCACCCACAACAAACACAAACATACCCATTCTCAAAAAAATAAAAATACCCATTCTCTGGTCTCTAAGTCACAGACCCACAACAAACATGAGAGAGTGAGAGTTCGAGAGACTTATCGGCAACAAGAAGAAGGAGGAATTCGAATGGCATGGGTCTGTAAGGCCATGACCTGAGCGAGGCGCTAAGTGTCAGCTATGGCAGTGAAGTTTTGAGTGCGTTTAGCGGTGGAGAAGGCGGTGGCGAAGGCAGATCAAACATGAGTCGCATGCGACAGAGACATCCACGGCGAGGCCAAATTGATGGCAAGTAGGGGTTGGGTCGGCGTCAGCGCCGTCGGGGTCAACGATGTGAGAGAGAGAGTGAGTGAGGGAGTATTGGTTTAGGGAGGCTAAATATGAGTAAGGGGGAAAAAAATAGGCTGAATGTGAATGAGGGGTAAAAAAAGAGGCTGATGAGTGTCATATATATATGACCTCTTTAGTTATGATTTGAGTTTCGTCGCTATTGCTTGCCTTTAATGACGAATTAAGGTTCCATAGCTAAAATGCTTTAAGGATAATCAGACTGATTTTTTAGAGACGAAATGGTTTTGTCGCTGTTAGGTTCTTTTAGCGATGACATTTGTTTCGTCGCTGATAATCTCTCAACAAAATATACAATAACAAAATTATTTCATCGTAAAAAACTTAGAGTTTCAACGACGAAAAATTTCGTCTCTGTAGGCTTATTAAATTCGCGCCATACTTTTTCCTTTTGGCGCCCTTGTTTCAAATCAACAAATAGCGAAGAAATTTCAATTTCGTCGCTAAAAGTCAATATTTTTTCATTTTTAGCGACAACATTCAAATTTCTTCACTAAAGGTTATTATTTTTTGTGATAAAATTCAAATTTTGTCGCTAAATGTAAGTTTTCAGTGATGAAAAATTTTTCCTCACTAAAATTCCTCACTAAAAATGCATTTTGTTGTAATGTCTCATGACACCAAGATCAGAAAGGAATTTCTTAAGCCAAACAGCTTCTTTTGTTGCTTCACAAGCAGCAACACATTCAGCTTCCATGGTGGAGTCAGCAATACAAGATTGCTTAACACTCCTCCAACTTATAGCTCCACCTCCTAAGGTGAACGCATAACCTAAAGTGGACTTTCTGAAATCAAGATCTGATTGAAAATCAGAATCTGTGTAACCAATAGGTATCAAACCCTCACATAGATAGACAAGCATATAGTCTCTCGTTCTCCTTAGATACTTGAGAATATGCTTTACAGCCTCCCAATGTTTTGGTCTTGGATTTGATTGATATTGGCTAACTATGCCAACTAAATAACAAATATCTGGCCTAGTACATAGCATGGCATACATGAGACTTCCCACTGCGGAAGCATAAGGAATTTGTCTCATTGTCTTTTCCTTTTCAAGAGTCTTGGGCCTTTGGTCATTAGACAAAGGAACTCTATGTCTGAAAGGAAGTAATCATTTTTTGGAGTTTTGCATGATAAACCTTGCTAGAATATTATCTATATATCCAACTTATGACAAGCCTAACATTCTATTCTTTCAATCTCGCCAAAGCTTAATCCCTAGAATATAGTTAGCTTTGCCCAAGTCCTTCATATCAAATTAGCTTGACATCCAAATCTTTACTGATGACATTACCCCTACATCATTTCCAATGAGTAGAATATCATTAACATAAAGCACTAGAAACATTACTACTTTGTCTTGATGTCTTTTATACACACATAGTTCATCTAGATTTTGTTCAAAACTAAATGACTTGATTGCTTGATCAAATCTGATATTCCATGATCTAGATGCTTGCTTAAGTCCATAAATGAACATTTTCAACTTGCATACCATATGCTCTTGGTTCTTTGCCATGAAACCTTCTGGTTGTCTTATATAAACTTCTTCATCAAGATTGCCATTTTGAAATGAAATCTTGACATCCATTTGCCAAATCTCATAATCATAATGAGCAGCAATAGATAAGAGAATTCTGATAGATTTAAGTATGGCTACCGGAGAAAAAGTTTCCTCATAGTCAATACCTTCTTTTTGTGTATACACTTTCGCCATTAGTCTTGCCTTAAAGGCTTCAACCTTCCCATTTATCCCTCTCTTCCTCTTGTAAACCCATTTGCAACCAACAGGTTTAATGCTATTAGGTGCTTTTACAAGATCCCAAACTTGATTGGAATACATAGAATCCAATTCATATTTCATAACTTTGACCCAATGATTTGAATCTATATCTTTCATTGCCTCTTCATAAGTATAAGGATCAAATTCAGTCTCTTCTGAGATAGCTTCATAAGTTTCTCCTAGACTTATAAATCTTACAGGTGGCCTAATAATCCTCCCACTACGGCGAGGCTCTTGTGTACTAGTCATCTCTTGAGTAATATCTTGTGGTGTATCCGATACAACCACATCATTCCTAGTTTCATCCATTGATTGTTCAATTACAAGTTCATTCATTTCAGCTAAAACAACTCTACTTTTAGGAGTATAATTATTCATATAGTCATTTTTCAAAAATTTGGAATTTGTACTAACAAACACTTTATTATCTTTATGACTATAGAATAAACCTCCAACAATTCCTTTTGGATACCCTACAAAGAAAACCACTTCTGTTTTAGATTGTAACTTGTCAGACTTTCCTTTCAACACATGTGCTGGACAACTCCAAATATGGAGATGTCTCATACTAGGCTTACGCCTAATCCACAACTCTACAGGTGTTTTAGGAACAGACTTCGAAAGTACTAGATTCAAAAGATACAATGTAGTATTTAAGGCATATCCCCAAAAAGAAATTGGTAGAGTCGAATAACTCAACATGGATCTAACCATATCTAAAAGAGTCTCATTCCTTCTTTCTGCTACACCATTTTGTTGTGGTGTTCCAGGTGCAGTCAACTGGGATATAATCCCATTTTCAGTTAAGTAATCCTGAAAATCCCTAAGAAGATATTCGCCACCACAATCAAATTGATTGGCCTTTATGTGTTTACCTAATTGATTCTCAACTTAAACCCTAAACTCTTTGAACCTTTCAAAGGCTTCAAACTTCCGTTTCATTAGGTATACATAACCAAATCTAGAGTAATCATCAGTGAAAGTAATGAAATACTCACAGCCACCTCTTGCTTGGATAGACATTGGACCACATACATTTGAATGTACTAGTTCTAGCAAATCTTTGGCTCTTTTTCCTTTTGCATTAAAAGGCCTTTTAGTCATTTTACCTTCCAAGCAAGAATCGCAAACTGGAAATTCATTAAAATCTAATGGTTCTAAAAGCCTATCTTTAACCAATCTTTGGATCATGTTTGAATTAATATGACCCAAACGTAAATGCCAAAGATATGCATCACTAGTAGAAGGAAATTTTCTCTTTAATGATTTCACATGTGAATTATTATCTAATTTAGAATTGTATAATTCATGCTTATCGGGAGTTATAATATAAAAATCATCAACAATATTGCCAGAATAGATAAACATTTTATCCTTCTTTATTACAACATTGTCTTTCAAGATAACACAATATCCATGTTTACCTAAATAAGTTACAGAAATTAAATTCCTACGAACATTAAGTACATATAAGCAGTCTTCCAATATTAAAACTCTAGAATCAAAGTATAAATTAAATACTCCAGTAGCTACAACTGGAATTTTGCTCCCATCAGCCAAAGTAAGAACAGTTCCCTTTCATTTAGCTTTCCAGTTTCCTGGAACCCCTGCAAAGTATTGCAGATATGATTAATACAACTTGAATCCACACACCAGGAATTTGTGGGATTATATACTAAACAAATCTCAAGAAGGAATGATCTCATCAAACCTTTATTCTTGTCAGCTATGAATTTTGGATAGTTCCTCTTCTAATGACCTTTCTCACCACAATGCAAAAATTTTCCTTTGGTGTAGTCCTTTTTCTTTTTCTTTCCCTTGTTGTCAACACCTAAGGCAAGCTATTTACCATCTTGTTTGTTAAAAGTCCTTCTTCTTCTTACCACCCTTGCCTGTTAGGACATATGTGGATCATGTTAAGAATATATGTCATTTAGAATTGGCTAATCCTTTGATAAAATGCACTTTACTTGTAATTTGATAGATCTAGGATGTGTTTAATACTTCAAAGAATAAGAGTTCAAGTGTGGTATTAAAGCCATGAAGATTGGACGAAGAAACAAGTGAAGAAAAGCTGTTCATTAAAGCTGGACAGATTCTCGACAACTGCTGACAAATAATATCTATCGAGGATTAATAAATCTCAACAGATATCTCGACATATATATCTATCGAGGTCTCGACACATAACTCGACAGCTGTATCTATCGAGAATTACGAAATCAGAATTTCCAGATCTAATTTTTGGCCTATGCTGACATGTATATGTAGGGTTTCTTTTCTCACAACTCTAGACATATATAAGGCTTATTTTAAAAACCATCAAATAAGAGAATACAAGAAGAACATATGCAAAAAGTAACCGAGTGCTTATTCTCTCTGAAAGAAGCTACTGCGTCTTTGCGTCTTAGGGTTTTGTAACCAAGTGCTTCTTGATCTTCGTTGTTAATGAAGTGAAGAACTTTGCAGCCAACATCTTCTTCAAGTTGGTGAGTTAGTCATGTACTGAGAGCCGTGCATCATTGGTTAGTCACATACTGGGATCCATGCGAAAGGATGGCGTTCATATATTAAAGAGTTCAAAGGTTCTGAAATGGTAGAAGGTTTCTGCTGTAAGTTCATTTATGGGGATTGTAAAGTTTAGGGACAAAGGTTTTGTACTAGATCTGAAACTTCTCTTTACTATAGTGAATTGCTTTTTAGGAAGGTTTCCCCCCAAGTTTTTTTTACTGTGAAACTAGTTTGTTTCATTAGTTTTCCTGGGTCATCATTGTTGTCTTATTTACTTCTTCGCTATGCATGATATTGACAAGATATTGATGTTTGTTTGTTTTAACAAAGTTTATTCATAATAAATCTAATTAACAACTTGGGTCTAAAACTTATTAATTCTACCAACCGAGGTCTAAATTTCCTATCACTGCCTTTCGACCTAGGCTTAGAAAAGCAAGCTTCAACCATATTAGCATCAACATTGGCTGTACCAAGGATGCCTTCCACTGCCACTAATTCATTCATTAATTCAAACAAGGTATAAATCTTTTTGTTCATATTATAATTAAGTCTGAATTCTTTGAATGATTCTGGCAAGGATTAGAGTATCATATCCGCTTGGGATTCTCAATCAATGTCGACACCAAAAACCTCCAATGTATTTAGATAAGAGATCATTTTATGACAATGCTCTCTTACTGGAGTCCCTTAAGCCATTTTGGTATTTAGGATAAGCCTCATAGTGTCTTGTCTAGCTGAACTGCCTTGCTCACCAAATATCTCCTTTAAGATTAACATAATGTCTGAAGCTAGTTCCACATCCTGCATTTGATGTTGTAGAACATTTGAAATAGATGCTAGGATATAGCATTTGGCCATCTTATTAGATTTCTGCCAACAATCATATCAATTTTTTTCCTCAGAAGGAGCATCTAATTAAGGAAAGTTTGGACATAGTTAATTAAGCACAATTTTGTGCTCTTCAGCAGCGAGAACAATATCTAGGTTTATTTTCCAGTCAATATAGTTGGATCCAGTCAATTTGTTTTGATTAAGAATAGTAACAAGTGAGCTAAAAGATGCCATGATTAAATCTGAAAACAATAAACATGAATATAATAAGTAAACTGGACATTATCAATTTAGCATATAAACATATAGTATGGAACCTTAATAAAACCATAATATAAAATATGCAAAGATAACCCAATCTCATATTCAATATCCCTCAGCATAGAGTGAACATTAAATACTATGATTGATTGAAAATATCTTTCATTATTAGTGCTATCTTGATAACTCTTACCAAACACTAATAATATACCATTATTCATTTAGCCTCAAAATAATAATAGTAAGAACTCAGCATAGAGGATACTATAATATATAGTTTAGTGTACATCATTACCTAGAGTCATGTGTAGCCACATTTCATCTACCAACAAAAGTTTAATATAATAGTACCATGATTCAGAACACCCTCCGCATGGAATGCAAGGCTCGAGGCCAAGACGAGGGGTTTGCTCACACCACTATAAACCTGGAAGTTCAATCTTGTAGTACTATGAAATAAACACCCTTCGCATGGAATGCAAGGCTCAAGGCCAAGACAAGGTGCCTACTTCACACTACTATGAACTAGTAATAGAGGCTATGAGAGTCAACCCTTGAATCTCTCTCCCACTATAAATTTTAAAAGAAAGGTTTTTATTTGGAAAATATGTGTAATCTCATCACACATGGCTTTTCACTTTATCAGTGTGTTAACATTTAGTGAAAATTCAAAAAAGAGTGCATTCATGAATTTTCTGCTCAATTCGATTGATTTTCGATTGCTATTCGATCAGTCGAAAAAGAGCATTCAATTGATCTAAAACAATTCTCGATTGATTGAAAATATGAAGAATAGTTTCTATCCAATTCAATTGGTACTCAATTGCTATTCGATCAGTCAAAAATCGCGAACACCAACTTTTTCAGCATTTTTCTTTTAATTTTTTTTTACATTTCTCATGAACAAAACATAATCTTAATGATCAAAAAGAGTGAGATTGAGATTAAAACTGAATTTCATTGATGCTATAGTGTTAAAATTCAATTTGACATGGTTAAAATCAAACTTAAAGAACATCATACATTTATATCAGTTTTATCAAACAATAGTTTTAAAACTTAAATATGTAGAAAAACTACACCAGATTTTTCAAAACCACGAAAACAGTTTTCTTTGATTCTAAAACTCATTCAACACATTATACAAACATGAGATTGAAGACCGCTTTGATACCAATTGTTGGGAAAACACATGGAAAACACAGTTTTGTATCTCATACAAAAACACGCAGCGGAATATGAACGGATCTACTTCATTAATGTAAGATAGCATGTAGCATCTAAGTTTTGGAAACAAAGAATGAGAGAGCGTACCTTGATGCAATGAAATTCAAAACAAATGAAGATTGGACTTGAGATGCCTTTTAATCTTCACTCCAATTCCACAATGTGCCCAAGATATATGGTCTTTCAATCAGTTCTATATGTGATATTTCAAGACAATAATCAAGTGTCTCCTTATTGAAGAACTCTTATTCTTTCTCCTTTTCAATCACACATATTTATGCACTTAGGCAGTTACATTTATTTAATAACTCTTATTAAATAAATAACTGGTTATCTAATTAGGTTAGCCTATTGTGCCAGCCCAATTAGGCTTTAGTGTGTGGCTTGGAGTAGAACCAAAAAGGACAAATAAAGCTTTAGCTCTAATAGGCTTTGGACTTATCTGTCAACTCTTGACAAACTCAAAGTTACTATTAATTATATTTAATATCACTATATAAATATAATTGTACTCTAAGCCTTATTAATAAATTATATCTCAAGACTTTATTAAACATTTAACCCCTTCATGAAAATATTTGTAGTAATACAAAGTCATAATGTGTAACTGTTACTTTGTAAATTACTACATCTTGATCTTTGAGTACCTGATTTAATCTTTTAAGTTATTTATATATATGCTATGAAATCTAATTTCATAAAATATATATTTTAGTAACTCTTTTCTAAAATGGTTAAGCCTAATACTCTGAATAATCAAATCCATTAAATTTATCTTAAGGAAATATTTTATATCTCTATAAAAAGATTATGAATTCCATTTTGAGAATACGTGTTCCTTCAACATTACGTGTGATTGCCCAATATATTGAGGTTTTGATCGTTTGTCTAGATCTCACTCCTAACATATTAAAACAACCTACATTTCGTGATCGGGTTCACTATTCCTTCAGGAGTGAGGGTTTATGTAAATGAGAAGTCGTGAGATTTATTATTCATTTGACAGTCATTAATAGAATAATAAATCTCACAGCGATCCAGTTCAATATGTTTTATACACTTAAAACATATTAACATATCTACTAAAAGTCTTCACTTCCATAATCAAGACAAATCACCTTAATTGACATGTTATAGTCTTCGCAGATTAAATGCTCAATTTCATCACAGACTACGAATTAAGATTTTAAGTTTACAAAGAATTTGTGATTTATATCTTCTGTGACTAAATCATATATTATACATCTCAAGGACTATATGATAATGTCCAAACATTCATGCTACCATTATTTTAAATAACAATAAATCAAGTTTATTACATAAAACATAATGTCATATTTTATGTCATACATGATGTTATGCATGACATACAATAAGATTTTAGGGTACTAAACCTAACAGTGACAATAACTGATTATAAAAGAAGGGTTCAACGTGATCATTTTTATCTTCAAGCGAAGTGTCTAATGGCTGAAAAACAGGATCATGATCCTAAACTATCACCGTCTAACAAGGGTGATCCTAATGAATCCTCTCCAGCTTCAGCTGGAAAAAAAGAGGAAGGGAGCAGTGTGCCTAGAAATCTCCATGGTTAAGGTGAAATCCAATCCCGTGCAACACAAGCTGGAAAAGTCCAGGCAGCGCAGACTATTACAATCCGCGGTTCAGCTGATATCAGGTCCTCTTCAAAACCAGCTGAAAAAGTCCAGGCAGCGCAGAGCTCGGCTATTACACTCCGCGGTTCAGATGATATCAGGTCCTCTTCAAAACCAGCTGAAAAAGTCCAGGCAGGGCAGAGTGTGCCTAGTGTACTCCACGGTTCAGATGAAATCATGCCCTCTTCAGAATCACCTGAAAAAGAACAGGAAAGCTCTGGTGTGAATGTCGGGCTCGGTGTTGCTGCATCATCGTCACCTAACAAAAGCCCGGAAGCGTCAATTCGTGATGCAACTGGAAATGAAGAGGAAAACCCGGGCAAGGGGGGGGATGGGGGGTAAAGTGATGACTCACATGGATGAGACATGCATGCAGTCGTGGGCTCCTCGATTGACTCGCATGATGCCATGATGACTTGATTTGGGTTCGAATCTTTCCAACGTTTGTTGTTGTCGTAGATGTTGTTTTTCCTTTGCCTCATGTTTTTTTCCTCGTTTTCTGGGTTAATAAACCTACTCCCAGGATTATGAATGACTTCGGGGGTGAATGAGTAGGTGGAATGCTGGTTGTGTATTTTTATTTCCTATTATGTTATTAATGAAACTATATTCTGTTGAGAAATTTTCGTATCAACAATGGAAACATTGAAGTAATTTAGAGATTAAGTAGAAAATTTGATGATTGCATGCAGTCGTGGGCTCCTCGATTGACTCGCATGATGCCATGATGACTTGGTTTGGGTTCGAATCTTTCCAACGTTTGTTGTTGTTGTAGACGTTTTTTTTCCTTTGCCTCATGTTTTTTTCCTTGTTTTCTGGGTTAATAACCCTACTCCCAGGATTATGAATGACTTCGGGGATGAATGAGAAGGTGGAATGCTGGTTGTGTATTTTTATTTCCTATTATGTTATGAATGAAACTATATTCTGTTGGGAAATTTTCGTATCAACAATGGAAACATTGAAGTAATTTAGAGATTAAGTAGAAAATTTGATGATTGGGAGGCACAAACGAAATGCTTTCCTCAAAAAATATTTTACCCGAGTTGTTAATGCTAGAGTTGTTAAACATTTAGTCATGATGTTAGCTAACTAGTCATTGGTGGGAATAAATCGCGCGAACATCTAAAGCCAGACTTGTGACCTTTTCTCCAACTAAGTGGAAATTGATTTCCACTTGCTTAGGGCGTGCATGGAACACAATATTTGCAACAAGTAGCCCCAACATTGTTGCACCAAACAACATGAAAAGAAGAGAGACACCAAGTTCATTGAGCCATGACCTAAGCCAAGTAATCTCAGCAGCAGTGTCAACCAAGGCTTTATTTTCAGATTCCCATGAGATGAAATTATGACTTCGGAAAATAGCATAAACATCAGTTGCGGGATGGTCAACAACACAACCAAAATCAGATTGTAATGTAGAGATAATGGATGATACACATTGAAAATTGTTATTGGTCACAGTAATTTAGGGTCTGTTTGGATACAACTTATCATTGCTAAAAGTTGCTGAAAACTGATTGTTGATGAAAATACTGTAACAAAATAATTTTTAAATGTATAAATAGTACCGTGGGACCCATTTTTTATTTTTTTTTAATGCATGAACAGTACTATTACAGTACGTGAACAGTGTACTACAGTGCGTAAACAGTAATAATTGTCTCCCGCATAATGATTTTACTGTTCATGCGTTGAAAAAAAAAAAAAAAAAAAGTACCGATACGTGAAATAAGAAACGTAGCCACAACTTTCATTGTTATCCAAACACATACATAATCAACATACACTAGTAAAAAAATGCAAACATCATCTCGATGGTAGACAAACAAAGAGGTACTAGATTTGAAGGCATAAAAGCCATGACAAAGAAGGAAGCTAGATAGGCAATTAAACGAAGCTCTTAGGGCTTGTTTGAAACCATAAAGTGAGCATTGAAATTTGAATACATGATTCGGTCTAGTAAAACTAAAATCTACAAACCCAGGAGGGTGAGTAATATAAATTGATTTTTTGTCAAATTTCCATTAAAAAAATGCATTAATTATTGATGTCAAGCTGTCAAATGGTACAACCATTTAAGATGATTTTGTCAAATTTCTATTAAGAAATGCATTATTAATGTCAAGTTGTCAAATGTCCAATCATTTAAGCGCAATGGACTCTACCATGCCAACAAATGCGGGCTTGATCATAAGACTGAACATCTTAGAACAGTCAATGCCATATCGTTGACTTGTTTTGATAGTTTTGTACTGATCAATAGAGCCATCAGGCTTGTGTTTGATACGGTACACTCATTTACATCCAATTATATTCATGTTTTGGTAACGAGGGAACCAACACCCATGTGTTATTGGCTAGAAGAGCAGATATTTAAGCTGACATTAATTGCATCACGCCAATGAGAAAACCTGGCAGCAGACAGCAGTAGTGTAAGGTGGGCTCAAAGGAAAGAGGTGTATGGTCAGACTCAAGGGTGGGGAGATGGACTTGGCGGGTTGGAGAGTTCATGGACCGAAGAATCGCATGACTTAAAAGAGGATGCCTTAAGTCAATGATTAAATGGATGCCTGGGTTATTAGAATAAGAGAGATGAGCAAGATTAGGATGACAAGTGATACGATTTGGTGAGATTGGAAATGAAATGGGATGAATATTGACTTATGGTGATCAAGAATTTTTCTTTTTATACACGGTCAGAAATATATACAATAATAAGCTATGCTAACCCTGTAGCTCAAATATGTCATTCCTGAACTTTTAAACACTACGTCAGTCAGTTTGTCCATAAAAATGTACCAATTGAGCTACGACAATTTTTGACCGAAATTTATTGTTCCTCAACCTAAAACATGTGACCTTTAGAAGTTCGTGTGGCTGAACATTAGTTGGGGCCAGATGATAAAGACATAGTAGATTGTGAGAGTAAGACATTACGTACGGGCGGTAGGGTATTTGATGGTATTAGTTAATGTAATGTACAATACCTGTCCTTTCTTTCTCAGAAACGTCCAATACCCACCATAAATACAAATTGACGGAAAATGTTATCATTTATCGCCCTTAAGAGAAATAATTAATACTGGCCATTAATGCTTCCCAAACGTTACAAGTCCTTGATTATGCCATCAATAAGACTCCAAAACATCACTAACGTAATCAGCCTATATTGGGTACAAATTTGTAGAGACAAGAAATTCTTTAGCAATTTGAGTGTGTGACAAATATTGGCTATAGAAAGTGATTTATATATTTTACCTTCAAGTCATCAAATTTCTATTTGATCTCTGATTTTCTTTGTACTTCCATTGTTCTTTATTAGACCATTCATTGACTTTTCTCATTTTAGTTCAATAATAGTTGCTGAAATCAGTTACTACAACTAAACAATAAAAAATTAAGGACTTTACTTACAATCTAAAAACAAGTATTCTCCCAACCTATTTAGAGCATTAGCATTGGAGAATGCTGATGCCATATCTAAGGTCAATTTGGCATTTTAAGCCTTAAAACCCATTGCATCAAACAATGCTAAACTCAACTATTGCAAATTTTTTGCAATAGTTGCTACAGTACAATTCTAAAGATAGAATTGTACTATAGCAGTATTCTAAAAAAAATAATAATTTTTTATTCCCTTTTAAGACCGAAATTTCTCTCTCCTCTCTCTCATAATTTCAGTTCTCTTCTCTCTCTTCATTCTTGTTTCTCATTTGCTCTCTCCTCTCTTCATCAGACCCAAACACCATTCTCCATCACACATCACCGTGGCTCAGTTTTTATGGTGGGTTGCGATCCGGTTGTTCTGTGGTTGTTTTTTTTTTTTTTTTTTTTCGGCGTGGGTGACGGCGTGGGTCACTGGTGGTTGTGGTTTTTGGTGTCTGGTGGGTTGCGATCCGGTGGTTGTGGTTGCTTTTTTTTTTTTTTTTTTTTTTCGGCGTGGGTGACGGCGTGGGTCACTGGTGGTTGTGGTTTTTGGCGTTTGGTGGGTTGCGATCTGGCGGTTGTGGTTGCTTTTTTTTTTTTTTTTTTTTTTTTTTCGGCGTGGGTGACAGCGTGGGTCACTGGTGGTTGTGGTTTTTGGCGTGGGTCACTGTGGTGGTTGTCGGTTTTTTTTTTTTTTTTTTTTTTGCTATGACTGGTGCCTAAAGGGGTTGTGGGTCGTGGTTGGGTCCGGTTTTTGGGTCATGGTTGGGTCCAGTGTTTGGGTTGTGGTTGGATCGGTGGGTTTGAAACAGTGGATCTGTTGATCGGTGGGTGGATCGGTTGGGTGGCTCCGGTGATGATTTTTTTTGAATGGGTTTGCTCTGGTGGGTTTCAAATCGGCGGCATGGGCTGATGGGTTTTTGGTGCCGTGGCTGTGGTTGTTGATGGGTTGAGGTGCCATGGCTGTGGTTGTTGATGGGTTGTGTGTTGCTAGAGGTTGAGGGAGAAGCAGAGGAAAAAAAAAGACGGTTGGAAAGCCCAGGAAACAGGTGTCTGAAAAAAAATAACAGTTATAAAGAAATATTAAAAAATAATATTTTAATAAAAATAGAGTTTTGGGATGTAGAAGTATTGAAAAATGGTATGGTATAATAGAATTGTGGGTTTTTAGAATTGTAAAATAGAATCGCATTAGCATTTCCCAATGCTAATGCTCTAAGACTCCAAATAACAACCGAAAAACAACTGCAACGTTGCAATAAATAAAAGATAACAGTAACAGATACTAAATTCTAACATTAATATTATAATAATAGTAGATAAACTCAAATACTAAAAGCACCAATAATTTCCCATGATAATTTATACCAAATTCTAACTTTCTTTTTTTTTTAAATATTAAGTATTTGTAATAAACACACAGAGGGGAGAGATAAACTCAAATAGTAAAAGCACCTAAAATTTTTTATGACACATTATTTTTTGAGAAGTGTTATATCTACAATATTTTCACAATACTTTTACAACAAATCTTTTTTTTCTTAGAAACATTTTACAACAATTCTTGTAGTAAGTTATTATTAGTTTTAGTTTAAACTTATTACAGAAATTACTTTTTTGCCTATCAGTAACAGCCAATAACAACCTGCCACTTAGTATTTGTTGTAAAAGTATAGTGGAAAAGAAGTGTCATATCTACAACATTTTTACAACACTTTCAGAACAAATCATAGTTGGTAAGTTATTATTAGATCTAATTTAAAATCTACATATAAAATTACCTTTTTACCCGCCAATAACAACACATAATAACTTGTCACTTATGATTTGTTGTGAAAATGTGATGAAAATGTTGTGGACATAACATTTCTCTTATTTTTCAAAAACTCTATGTCTACAATATTTTCACAACAAAATTCTAAGTAGCAGTTGCTATTAGTGAGCAAATAGTAATTTCAAAATGGATGCCTTCATCTTTTCCTTTTTATAAGGTTAACATAGATGGAGCTATTTTTAAGGATAAAAAAGAAGCTGGAGTGGGGGTTCTAATTCCAGACCATGTTGGAAATTTTATTGTAGGTCTTAGCAAGAAATTTTGGTGTCGGTGTCCTCTTGGAGCTATTAAAGTTGAAGCAAAGACCTTTGAATCTGGTTTGGAATTTGCTAAGGATATGGGCATTCAGGACTTTGTTCTAGAAGGAGATTCACTTAATATTGTTCAAGCTCTTTGTGGAAATTCCCATGTTGCTTCAACTATTACTACTTTGATTTATGGGGTGCAAGTTGCTTCCTATGAGTTTCAGAACGTTTTATTTTCTCATGTTCGTAGGAATGGCAATATGCATACTTACCAGTTAGCTAAACATGTTTTAAATATGTTTGATTTTTTTGTTTGGATTAAAGAGAGTCCCTGTCTTCTTGAATAGACTACTCTCCATGATATATCTTCTGCTTTTAATTATTAATGAAGTTTATGTGTTTTCTATCAATATATATATAACCGGTAACAAAATATTGTTCTTTTTTTTTTTTTTTTTTGAAAATATTGTTCTTAAATGGCTAGTAAAATGATATATTTATGTACTGATCGATACCATTATACGGTTTTGCTAGTGTAAATTAATAAAAAAATAAAAAATATTAAATAAATAAAAAAGACAAAAAGGAAAAGAAAAGAAAAGAAAGGGGAGGGTGATAGCCACACTACTCAAATTGAAGAGTCAAGGTGCATTGGTTTACCACGTACCTCTCCGTTCTCTCTCAGAAACGTCCAATACCCACCATAAATAAAAATTGACGGAAAATGTTATCATTTATGGCCCTTACGCGAAATAATTAATACTGGCCATTAATGCTTCCCAAACGTTACAAGTCCTTGATTATGCCATCAATGAGACTCCTAAACATCACTAACGTAATCAGCCTACATTAGGTACAAATTTGAGTGTGGGGCAAATATTGCCTATACAAAGTGATTTATATATTTTACATCCAAGTCATCAAATTTCTATTTGATCTCTGATTTTCTTTGTACTTCCATTGTTTTTTATTAGACCATTCATTGACTTTTCACATTTTAGTTCAATAATAGTTGCTAATATCAGTTACTACAACCTACCAATAAAAAATTAAGGACTTCACAATGTTTACAATCTAAAAACAGGTATTCTCCCAACCTATTAGGACTTCAAATAACAACCGAAAAACAATTTCAACGTTACATAAAATAAAAGATAACAATAACAGATACAAAATTCTAACATTAATATTGTAATAATAGTAGATAAACTCAAATACTGAAAACACCAATAATTTCTCATTAAATAACATTTTTTTTTTTTTTTAGAATACTAAGTATTTGTAACATACATACAGAAGGAAGCGATAAACTCAAATAGTAACGACATCTATAATTTCTTACAACACATTATTTTTAGAAAAGTGATATATCTACAATATTTTCACAATATTTTTACAACAAATCGTTTTTTTTTTTTTTTTTGTTTAGAAACATTTTACAACAAATCTTAAATAGTAATTTATTACTCTCTTTGTCCCAATTTGTTTGTCCTATTTGAAAAGTCAAACTTTTTAAGAAAACATAATTTTTTGTCTTGTATGCCTTTTAAAAATGTATAAGCTTACAAAACTACAATTAAATAAATTTTTCAGCATTTAAAAAAAAAAAAAAAGAATTATTCTTAATGGGGCAACTAAAAAGGTGCCAAAATTAGATTGATTTTTTTAATATTTATTAGTTTTCTTTTCAAACAATTTTAAAAATAAGGTTGCGGTATAATAGAAGTATTAGTAAATTAATGACATTTATTTTTAGAAACAGGGCAATATTTTGAGACATCCTAAAATCGAATAGAGGACAACAAACTGGGATGAAAGGAGTATTAGTTTTAGTTTAAACTTATTACTGAAATTACTTTTTTACCTATTAGTAACAGCCAATAACAACCTGTCAATTAGCACTTGTTGTGAAAGTATTGTGGAAAAGAAGTGTCATATTCACAACATTTTACAACACTTTCACAACAAATCATATTTGACAAGTTATTATTGGTTTTAATTTAAAATCCACATATAAAATTACTTTTTTACCCACTAATAATAACTCGTAATAACCTATCAATAACAACCTGCCACTTAGCATTTGTTATGAAAGTATTGTGGAAAAGAAGTGTCATATCCACAACATTTTTACAACACTTTTAGAACAAATCATAGTTAGTAAGTTATTATTTGATCTAATTTAAAATCCATCTATGAAATTACTTTTTTACCCACCAATAACAACACGTAATGTGCTTTTGGATACCGCTTATTTTGCTGAAAACTGAAAACAATAAAAAAAAAATATTTTTTAGTTGTTGTTCATTAATGAAGTTACTATGCATTTGTCTTGATGCACTATTCATATCCCATGAACAACCAAAAGCTGGACTTTAAATTATTTAAAAAAAAAAAAAAAAAAAAAAAAAAAAAAAAAAACAACCCAACTTTGCTCCAGACGTAGACTCAATCATCCTTACCCAAACGGAGCTGTAATAACTTCTCAGTTATAATTTGTTGTTAAAATGTAATGAAAATATTGTCGACATAACATTTCTCTTATTTCTCAAAAATTTTATATCCACAATATTTTCACAACAAAATTCTAAGTAGTAGTTGCTATTAATGAGCAAATAGTAATTTCAAAATGGATGCCTTCATCTTTTCCTTTTTATAAGGTTAACATAGATGGAATTATTTTTAAGGATAAAAAAGAAGCTAGAGTGGGGGTTGTAATTCTAGACCATGTTTGAAATTTTATTGCAGCTCTTAGCAAGAAATTTTGGTGTCCTCTTGGAGCAATTGAAGCAAAGACCTTTGAATCTAGTTGGGAATTTGCTAAGGATATGGGTATTCAGGACTTTGTTCTAGAAGGAGATTCACTTAATGTTGTTCATGCTCTTTGCGGAAATTCTCATGCAGCTTCAACGATTACCACTTTGATTTATAGGGTGCAAGTTGCTTCTAATGAGTTTCAGAACGTTTTATTTTCTTATGTTCGTAGGAATGGCAATATGCCTACTCACCATTTAGCTAAACATGCTAGCATCTTTGATTTTTCTGTTTAGATTGAAGAGAGTCCATATTTTCTTGAATAGACTACTCTGCATAATGTATCTTCTGCTTTTAATTGTTAATGAAGTTTGTGTGTTTTCTATCAATATATATATATATATATATAACAGGAAACAAAATATTATTCTTAATGACTAGTAAAATAATATATTTCTGTACTGATTAATACTAATATACCGTTTTGCTAGTTTAAATTAATTAAAAATATATATATATATATATATATATTAAATAAATAAAAAAGACATAAAAGAAAGGAAAGAGTGACAGCAACACTACTCAAATTGAAAAGTCAAGGCGGCATTAGTTGACGACGTACCTGTCCTTTCTTTCTCGGGAACGTCCAATACCCACCATAAATACAAATTGACGGAAAATCTTATCATTTATGGCCCTTACGCGAAATAATTGATACTGGCCATCAATGCTTCCCAAACATTACAAGCCCTTGAATTTTTTTTTTTTTTTTTTGCTAGCTAAGTGTTTATGCAGAGAATTGAACCCCTGAGCTGATAGGTCATATGGAGACCGGGTACCACTAGGCTAGCAGGCCCGGTATTACAAGTCCTTGATTATGCCATCAATAAGACCCCAAAACATCAGTAACGTAATCAGCCTGTTTTGGGTACAAATTTGAGTGTGAAAAAAAAAAAAAAAAACACTTAAAAATAAAAAATTAAGGACTTCAAAATGTTTATAACAACCGAAAAACAACTACAACGTTACAATAAATAAAAGATAACAATAACATATACTAAATTCTAACATTAATATTATAATAATAGTAGATAAATTCAAATACTGGAAACACCAATAATTTCTCATGTTAACATATTCCAAATTTTAACATTTTTTTTTAGAATACTAAATATTTGTAACACACACGCACACACGGAGGAAGAGATAAACTCAAGAAGTAAGGACACCTATAATTTCTTATGACACATTACTTTTTGAGAAATGATATATCTACAATATTTTCACAATACTTTTACAACAAATCCTTTAAAAAAAAAACATTTTACAATAAATCTTAAGTAGAAAGTTATTGTTGGTTTTAGTTTAAACTTACTACTGAAATTATGTTTTTGCTTGTCAGTAAAAGCCAACAACAACCTATCACTTAGCATTTCTTGTGAAAGTATTGTGAAAAAGAAGTGTCATGTCTACAATATTTTTACAATACTTTTACAACAAATCATATTTGGCAAGTTATTATTGGTTCTAATTTAAAATCCACATATGAAATTACTTTTTCACCCACTAATAACAACTCGTAATAACTTGTCAATAACAACCTGCCACTTGACATTTGTTGTAAAAATATTGTGGAAAAAAAATGTCATATCCACAACATTTTTACAACACTTTCAAAACAAATCATAGTTGGCAAGTTATTATTGAATCTAATTTAAAATCCACATGAAATTATTTTTTTACCTACCAATAACAACACGTAATAACTTGTCACTTATGATTTGTTATGAAAATGTGGTAAAAATATTGTGGACATAGCATTTCTCTTATTTCTCAATAACTCTATGTCTAAAATATTTTTACAACAAAATTATAAGTAGCAGTTGCTATTAGTGAGCAAATAGTAATTTCAAAATTGATGCATTCATCTTTTCCTTTTTATAAGGTTAATGTAGATAGAGCTACTTTTAAGGATAAAAAAGAAGCAAGAGTGGGGGTTGTAATTCGAGGCCATGTTGGAAATTTTATTGCTTGTCTTAGCAATTAAGTTTGATGTCCTCTTGGAGCTATTGAAGTTGAAGCAAAGACCTTTGAATCTAGTTTGGAATTTGCTAAGGATATAGGTATTCAGGACTTTGTTCTAGAAGCAGATTCATTTAATATTGTTCATGCTCTTTGTGGAAATTCTCTTGTTGCGTCACCGATTACTACTTTGATTTATGGGGTGCAAGTTGCTTCCTATGAGTTTCAGAAAGTTTGATTTTCTCTTGTTCGTAGGAATGGCAATATACCCACTTACCAGTTAACTAAACATGCTTTAAGCATTTTTTATTTTTCTATTTAAATTGAAAAGAGTTCCTGTTTTCTTGAATAGACTATTATCCATGATATGTCTTTTGCTTTTAATTATTAATGAAGTTTGTGTGTTATATATATATATATATATATAATTGGAAACAAAATATTGTTCCTAAATGGCAAGTAAAATTATACATTTCTGTACTAATTAATACTAGTATGTCGTTTGCTAGTTTAAAATAATAAATGAATAAAAAGGAAAATGCTAACTAATGACAGAAAAGAAAAGAAAAGACAGGGTGATAGCCACACCACCCAAATTGAGAAGTCAAGGTGGCAACGGTTTACCATGTGCCTGTCCTTTCTTTCTCAAAAACGTCCAATACCCACCATAAATACAAATTGACGGAAAATGTTGTCATTTATGGCCCTTACGCGAAATAATTAATACTGGCCATCAATGCTTCCCAAACGTTACAAGTCCTTGATTATGCCATCAATAAGACCCCAAAACATCACTAACGTAATCAGCCTGTACATTGTATTGTGTACAAATTTGAGTGTGGGGGCAAAAAATAAAAAATAACAATAAAAAATTAGAAATGCTAATGAATGTTCTCAGTATATTAGTTAATAAATCCATTTAAAGAAAATTTTTATGGAAAAAAAAAAAAAAAAAAGGCAATTAATTTTTTGACATTTTTTTCATTTATCATAAAAATGGTATCAAAACTTTCTTAAAATGAATTATTAACTAATATCTTAAGGGCACTTGTTAGTATGATCCAAAATTAAGGACTTCACAATGTTTACAATCTAAAAACAAGTATTCTCCCAACCGAGTAGGACTCCAAATAACAACCAAAAAACAATTTCAACGTTACAATAAATAAAAGATAACAATAACAGATACTAAATTCTAACATTAATATATTATAATAATAGTAGATAAACTCAAATACTAAAAACACCAATAATTTCTAATGATAACATATACCAAATTCTAACATTTTTATTTTTTTAGAATACCAAGTATTTTTAACACACACACACATGGAGGGAGAGATAAACTCAAGTAGTAAAGACACCTATAATTTCTTATGACATATTACTTTTTGAGAAGTGATATATCCATAATATTTTCACAACACTTTTAGAACAAATCTTTTTTTTTTTTAATTTTACAATAAATCTTAAATAAAAAGTTATTATTAGTTTTAGTTTAAACATATTACTGAAATTACATTTTTGTCTATCAGTAAAAGCCAATAACAACTTGTCACTTAGCATTTGTTGTAAAAGTATTGTGGAAAAAAAGTGCAATGTCTACAACATTTTTACAATAAGTTCACAACAAATCTTATTCGGTAAATTATTATTGGTTTTAATTTGAAATCCACATATGAAATTACCTTTTTACCCACCAATAATAACTCGTAATAATCTGTCAATAACAACTTGCCACTTAACATTTGTTGTGAAAATATTGTGGAAAAGAAATTTCATATCCATAACATTTTTACGACACTTTCAAAACAAATCATAATTGGTAAGTTATTATTGGATCTAATTTAAAATCCACATATGAAATTATTTTTTAACCTACCAATAACAACACATAATAACTTGTCACTTATGATTTGTTGTGAAAATGTGGTAAAAATGTTGTGGACATATCATTTCCCTTATTTCTCAATAACTCTATGTCCAAAAGTTGCTATTAGTGAGCAAATAGTAATTTCAAAATGGATGCCTTCATCTTTTCCTTATTTTAAGGTTAGCATAGATGGAGCTATTTTTAAGGATAAAAAAGAAGTTGGAGTGGGGGTTGTAATTCGAGGCCATGTTGGAAATTTTATTGCTTGTCTTAGCAAGTAATTTTGGTGTCCTCTTGGAGCTATTGAAGTTGAAGCAAAGACCTTTGAATCTTGTTTGGAATTTGCTAAGGATATGGATATTCAAGACTTTGTTTTAGAAGGAGATTCACTTAATATTGTTCATGCTCTTTGTGGAAATTCTCTTGCTGCATCAACGATTACTACTTTGATTTATAGGGTGCAAGTTGCTTCCTATGAGTTTCAAAATTTTTTATTTTCTCATGTTCGTAGGAATGGCAATATGCCTACTCACCAATTAGCTAAACATGCTTTAAGCGTCTTTGATTTTTCTATTTCGATTGAAGAGAGTCCCTGTTTTCTTGAACAGACTTCTCTCCATGATGTATCTTCTACTTTTAATTATTAATGAAGATTGTGTGTTTTCTATCAAAATATATACATTTATATATATAAAACCGGTAACAAACTATTATTCCTAAATGGCTTGTAAAATGATATATTTCCATACAGATTATACTAGTGAACCGTTTTGCTGGTGTAAATTAATAAATAATTAAAAATATTAAATAAATAAAAAAAGACAGAAAAGAAAAGAAAAGAGAGGGTGATAGCCACACCACCCAAATTGAGAAGTCAAGGTGGCATTGGTTTACCACGTGCCTGTCCTTTCTTTCTCAGAAACGTCCAATACCCACCATAAATACAAATTGACGAAAAATGTTATCATTTATGGCCCTACGCGAAATAATTAATACTGGTCATCAATGCTTCCCAAACGTTACAGGTCCTTGATTATGCCATCAATAAGACCCCAAAACATCAGTAACGTAATCAGCCTGTATATTGTATTGGATACAAATTTGAGTGTGGGGCAAAAAAAAAAAAAAAAATGTGAAATGCTAATGAATGTCTTTAGGGTATTGATTAATAAATCTATTTAAAAAAAGTTTTTATGAAAAAGAAAAAAAAAAGTTAATGTTTTGACTTTTTTTTCATTTCCCATAACAGTGGTATCAAAACTTTCCTAAAATAGATTGCTAACTAATGCTCTAAGAGCACTCGTTAGCATGACCCAAAATTAAGGACTTCACAATGTTTACAATCTAAAAACAAGTATTCTTCCAACCTATTCGGACTCCAAATAACAACCAAAAAACAATTTTAACGTTACAATAAATAAAAGATAACAATAACAGATACTAAATTCTAACATTAATATTATAATAGTAGTAGATAAACTCAAATACTGAAAACACCATTAATTTCTCATAATAACACATACCAAATTCTAACATTTTTTTTTTTAGAATACCATGTATTTGTAACACACACACACACACACATACACACGGAGGGAGAGATAAACTCAAGTAGTAAAGACACCTATAATTTCTTATGACACATTACATTTTGAGAAGTGATATATCTACAAATATATTCACAATACTTTTACAACAAATCATTTTTAAAAAAAACAAAATTTTACAATAAATCTTATGTAGAAAGTTATTATTAGTTTTAGTTTAAACTTATTACTAAAATTACATTTTTCCCGATCAGTAATAGTAAATAACAATCTGTCACTTAGCATTTGTTGTGAAAGTATTGTGGAAAAGAAGTGCTATGTCTACAACATTTTTACAATACGTTCATAACAAATCTTATTTGGTAAATTATTATTGGTTCTAATTTGAAATTCAGATATGAAATTACTTTTTTACCTACCAATAACAGCTCGTAATAACCTGTCAATAACAACTTGCCATTTAACATTTATTGTGAAAGTATTGTGGAAAAGAAATGTCATATCCACAACATTTTTACAACACTTCCAAAACAAATCATAATTGATAAGTTATTATTGGATCTAATTTAAAATCCACATATGAAATTACTTTTTAACCTACCAATAACAACACATAATAATTTGTCACTTATGATTTGTTGTGAAAATGTTGTGGACATAGCATTTCTCTTATTTCTCAATAACTCTATGCCCAAAATATTTTCACAATAAAATTCTAAGTAGCAGTTGCTATTAGTGAGCAAATAGTAATTTCAAAATGGATGCCTTCATCTTTTCCTTTTTATAAGGTTAACGTAGCTGGAGCTATTTTTAAGGATAAAAAAGAAGCAAGAGTGGGGGTTGTAATTTGAGGCCATGTTGAAATTTTATTGCTTGTCTTAGCAAGTAATTTTGGTGTCCTCTTGGATCTACTGAAGTTGAAGCAAAGACCTTTGAATCTGGTTTGGAATTTGCTAAGGATATGGGTATTCAAGACATTATTCTAGAAGGAGATTCACTTAATATTGTTCATGCTCTTTGTGAAAATTCTCTTGTTGCATCAATGATTACTACTTTGATTTATGGGGTGCAAGTTGCTTCCTATGAGTTTCAGAATATTTTATTTTCTCATGTTCGTAGGAATGGCAATATGCCTACTCACTAGTTAGCTAAACATGTTTTAAATATGTTTGATTTTTCTGTTTGAATTAAAGAGAGTCCTTATTTTTTTGAGTAGACTCCTCTCCATAATGTATCTTTTACTTTTAATTATTAATGAAGTTTGTGTGATTTCTATCAATATATATATATATATAACCGGTAACAAACTATTATTCCTAAATGGCTTGTAAAATGATATATTTCCGTACTGATTAATACTTCTATACCGTTTTGCTAGTGTAAATTTATAAATATATATATATATATATATATATTTAATCAATAAAAAAGACAGAAAAGAAAAGAAAAGAGAGGGTGATAGCCACACTACCCAAATTGAGACGTCAAGGTGGTATTGGTTTACCACGTGCCTGTCCTGTCTTTCTCATAAATGTCCAATACCCACCATAAATACAAATTGACGGAAGATGTTGTCATTTACGGCCCTTACGCGAAATGATTAATACTGGCCATGAATGCTTCCCAAACGTTAGAAGTCCTTGACTATGCCACCAGTAAGACCCCAAAACATCACTAACATAGTCAGGGCCAAAATGGCCTTTTACCATCAATTTTCAAAATATTTGGTAAAAAAATACTGTTTCAGAAATAAACAAAAATTTACCACTTTTTCAAGTACTCGAGTTTGGTAAACTAGAGTACCCTATTTTATAGTTCCACCATGGCTGCTGAGCTGGAAATTGGCAATCAAAAAAAATAAAGTAGTACTCGAGCTTGGTAAACTCGAGTACCATGCAACACAATACTCGAGTATACCAGGCTCGAGTACCTTTTATAAAAAAAAATACAAAAAAAATTTTTTTCTACAGTACTCGAGTTTAACAAATTCGAGTACTGTGTAATTTTTTTTTTTTTTTTTTTTTTTTTTTTTTTTTTTTTTTTTGCTTGAGGATAATTGACAAATAAACATAAAGATAAAAATAAGTAGCTTTTCTATGTTTTTATTTATTTAAATAGAAGCATTGTAAGATATAGAGATTTTAATTTCGAAATATGAATTTAATTTCTACATTGATTAAAATTGTTCATTGTTTTCTCATAAAAATTGTTCACTATTTTTTGTATAAATTATTTCTTCAATTTTACATAAAATTATTTTTTGTTCAGTATTATTTAAGAAATTATTCAC
This sequence comes from Quercus gilva, assembly GCA_023621385.1. Taxonomy (NCBI): domain Eukaryota; kingdom Viridiplantae; phylum Streptophyta; class Magnoliopsida; order Fagales; family Fagaceae; genus Quercus; species Quercus gilva. The sequence goes on from CM042476.1 coordinate 71,874,529, forward strand.
TCTCTTTTTTGCATAAATAATTTTCTATTCACTATTTAAAAAATTGTTCACTGTTTTCTCATAAAACACCTAGTGAAATCGTGTTTTATAAATTTAAACGCCAAATCTAAATGCTTTTTCATGTTTGGATTTCACAATAATCGAATATATTTTTCTGCATTGATAAAATTTGTTTCTACATTTATGAAATTTTCTCTTTGCACATCATATTTACTGTATATTCAAATCTTCTTATTGCATTCATAAAATCTGTTTTTGCATTAATTAAAGCTGTTCACTATTTTGTCATAAAAATTGTTCACTGTTTTCTGCATTAACTATGATGAAGTCAAGAATTTCACCAGTGAGCCACACAATACCTACGCACTCGAATATAAACCTACACAACAAAGAGAAGAGAAAACTTGCGAAGAGCACTGGTGTGGTGCCGGCCGAATACCCTTTGAAGGTTAAGTCAGAAATATTCTCACAACTCTAGAGTGCTAGAGAGGGTAAATTATGCGTACCTTGGTTAGTGAGGGTATGGGAACATTTATAGTAGTAGGTAGACCTCTTTAACTTGGAATAGAAGTCTTTTCCTTATAGGAGTCTTCTTTGTAGAATCCCAAACGTGTTGGAAAAAACATTTCCTTATACATATCTTCTAGAATCCTCTCATTAATAGAATCCCTTTAACCTTGGGATTCCTTAAAATGCGTTGCAAGTATTTATAGCAAGGGTTTTTATACTGATATTTGGGCCCGTCGCCCTTATGCCCGTCCAAGTTGTGTCCGTTCACAAGACTGCGGTTGTTGGGCCCGTCCACTATAGACCAAAACAGAAGAAGATCCGTCAGGCCCTTTACATAAATATTTTTCCCTCTTCAGTTGCCCCCTTCACTCTATGGGTCCGTCATGTCTTTTAGGACACATGGGGTGACAGTTTGTAATTATGAGGTGACGGTTCAGAGTTCTGGGGGTCGTCAGTGTAACATGGCAAAAGTTCTGACATCAAGGAATGTGACACATGTCACTCGTTCATTAATTGTTGTTTTGGATCGAGGCGTCGCTTCGTCTTCCGTACACTTCCTCTATAAATACCAAACCTTCGCCCCTCATTTTCCCATTTAGCAGCAATACATACTTGTCAGAGCGAGATCCATCAATCCTGTCAGGCCAACTAGTATCACTACTTGTATCCGTCATCATCATCTTTCCTCCGTTCACATAAAGATTGGTAAGCTCTAACTCACCTCGTTTTTCAACCGTCAGATTACTTTATAAAACTTTTATTACCCATTTATAGACCCGTCGGAGTCTTAGATCTCGTCGTCATATGTAGGAAACGTCTAGTGCGTCGAGTAATCAGTCAGTCATTCGTGACGGGGTGAATTACGATGAGGTATACCCGTCAGGTCAAAACAACCCACAGAGTCAAAGTGAAGATGGGAATCCGTCTGCCTCTTCTCCATCCTCAACAACTGAGGATATGGAATTGGTTGAACTAGAGAGAGGTTTCGAGGATGACGAGGAACAAGTAGGACCCGTCGTAGGAGCTGATGGACCAAGGGAGTTCATCATACTACCAGAGTGGACGGTGAACGACTTCACATCTACTATTAAGGAGACCCACTTCAAAACACTTAGGGCTAATTACCAGATTCCAGACAACATTCCCATGCGTCTGTCCTACAAATCAGAAAAATGCTACTACGAAGGGGTGGAGGGTGTCAGGGTGTACAAGCAGATGTTGAAGGCAGGACTTAGGTTTCCATTGAGCACCCTTCACTGTGAACTGCTTAAATACCTAGGTTTATCCGTCAACCAAATATCTCCCAACGCCTGGAGGGTCTTCATAGCCATGGAGATACTCTACGGGGCTTGGTCTAACGGAGCTAGGAGGTTGACGGTAAGAGAGTTCCTGCATTGCTACCGTCCGGATGAGATAGATAAATCTAGGGAAATATACAGTTTTGTAGCTAGAAGTTCTTTATTAAAGGTTATATACGAGATCCCAGACTCCAACAGAGACTGGAAGAGTCGCTATTTTTTCTTAGAGGGTGACGATTGGATGGGTCATCCAGGCGATACAGAATATATGCCCGTTGACACTACCTGGGGCATTTTGTCAGAGGCTGGTATGGATCCGTCCTAATGCGTAGAGGCCCTTCCATTCATCGTTCAGTTTAACACATAATTCATGCCATTTTCACACCGTCCTTCCTCTTTCTTGTAGTTCGACGACGGCCACAAGTCAGCATTGAGGAGTTTGGTTTTTTGGAAAATATTTTCAGCAGGACTACGCCGGAGGAGAGAACCTAGGCTAAACTGGTGAACCTCGAGACCATCCATTGGTACTGTGACGGTCCAGAACCAACTCCAGCCGCAATTAAATACGAGACCAGGACTCCTCAACATAAGTTCGTCGACCCATTTTGTTTGATTAATAGATACTCTTGTTTTATTTCTTAATCTTTCACCCGTTCACCTTTACAGAAATTGACGATGCTAAAAGAAGAGCATTGATTAAGGCCAATGCTGCTAAAAACAAAGAGGCCGTCGCCAAAAATAAGGAGGCCGGCATTACAGAACCCAAGGAGACGGTCTCTTCTAAGAGAAAACTGCCATCCAAAGGTGACCGTCCACCTAAGAAGCCCAAGGTTCCTTTGGAACCCATCGTAGGACTCATGGCGGAAGGCGCCAGGAAGGTTACTCCAATAAAACATGGGGCTGGTAAGGGCCTGATGACGGGTCCGTCCTCTGGACTCAAGAAACCGCCGTCACTACTCCGTGACGACCCTAAATATGCCTTAGAGCAGCTCTCCTCCATCATCACTTCTGAGGACTACGAAGATCTGGGTAATCACTCGACGGAAGCCATGGGCGAGACGGCCTTGTTTAGCATTGCTCAGGTAACTTTATCCGTCCACTATTTATCCGTCTACTTTCCCTCAGTTTGTACTCTTGTCTGAAGTTGAATTATTTTCAATCTTTCAGGCTATGATAATGGTGAAGGGTCTGATGGGACGGTGCTTGAACCAGGAGATGACCTTGGGCCGTCTACGAAAGAAGGCGAAGGTGACGGAGGATCAGCTATCCGAGCTTCAGGTCTAGAAGGTAGCTCAAGAGAAGAAACTCAAGATGGCTGAAGATGCAAGTAAGCAGCTTCTTGATCTGACGGAGGAGCTGAAAAAAGTAATTTCAGCGAAAGATGAAGCGATCCATCTAGCCAAGGATATAGCAGTCCGGGAGTACCGTGATTCCGACGCCCTTCTAAACGAGCTTGGGGACTCATATGGTGACGGTTTTGACGAGGCTGTTCGTCAGGTGAAGGTGCTTTACCCTGCCCTTAATCTATTCTCCGTCAATATCAATGCTCTTGAACTCACTTCCGTCCGTCCTGCACAATCTGAGGATACTAATGAGCTCTTCGGTGAGAACCCACCCGTCACTGCTCAGGTGGATCAGCAAGTTGTTGAAAGTGATCCGAAGGATGGCGAGGCCCGTCGCAGTGAAGAGAAGGAAACCACCGTCGTGGATGTAGTTTAATTATATCAACATTTTTATTATTTATTTTTTGTAATAGTATTTTAAGAACAATCCGTCGTGCTTTCTATGTAAACATTACCTTTTACTTGGGTATTTTGATTCGTTCAATTCTTTTTCTATAATTTGCTTTATATGTTTTTGCGTGGAACTTATCCGTTCGCTCTGTGGATTTTGTTTAACCCTCAAGGGGTTTTATCTGTCTTATTTGTGGACTGAATTTAACCCTTTTGGGTGATCCGTCCACCTTGTGGACCTGGGATTTGACCCTCTTGTGGTCGTCCGTCCTCCTTGTGGACTTTTAGATTTGAAACTTGATAGGTTGTCCGTCCACTTTGTGGACTTGAATAAATTTTAACCCTCTTGGGGTGGTTCGCCCATCATGTGGACCAAGTTTTCATCTGTCCTCCATATGACTTAAGATTTTCATCCTCTTGGGATGATCCGTCCATCATGTGAACTAAGTTTTCTTCCGTCCACCCAAGGACTTAAGATTTTCATCCTCTTGAGATGATCCGTCCATCATGTGGACTATGTTTTTATCCGTCCTCCCTAGGACTTAAGATTTTCATCCTCTTGGGATGATCCATCCACCTTGTGGACTAAGTTTTTATCCGTCCTCCTTAGGACTTAAGATTTTCATCCTCTTGGGATGATCCATCCACCTTGTGGACTAAGTTTTTATCCGTCCTCCTTAGGACTTAAGATTTTCATCCTCTTGGGATGATCCGTCTGCCTTGTGGACTAAGTTTTTATCTGTCCTCCCTAGGACTTAAGATTTTCGTCCACTTGGGATGATCCATCCACCTTGTGGACTAAGTTTTTATCTGTCCTCCTTAGGACTTAAGATTTTCATCTCTTGGGATGATCCGTCCATCATGTGGACTAGGCTTTCATCTGTCCACCAAAGGACTTTAGATTTCATCCTCTTGGGATGATCCGTCCATCATGTGGACTAAGTTTTCATCCGTCTACCAAAGGACTTAAGATTTTCATCCTCTTGGGATGATCCGTCCATCATGTGGACTAGGTTTTCATCCGTCCATCAAAGGACTTTAGATTTTCATCCTCTTGGGATGATCCGTCAATCATGTGGACTAAGTTTTCATCCGTCCACCAAAGGACTTAAGATTTTCATCCTCTTGGGATGATCCGTCCATCATGTGGACTAGGTTTTCATCTGTCCATCAAAGGACTTAAGATTTTCATCCTCTTGGGATGATCCGTCCGTCATATGGACCTTAGTTTTCATCCATCCACCAAAGGACTTAAGATTTTCATCCTCTTGGGATGAACCGTCCATCATGTGGATCTTAGATTTAACTGTCCAATATTGAACTAAGTAGATTAAGTAGAAAAAATTCAGTAGAGTCTGAAAGAAATTATATAGGAAAGAGGTGCCTGCCCCCTTGGGCTTAAAAAATCACTCGTAGAAAGAATTGTTCAATGCAAAGTAAAACAATGGGAATATCTGTCTGAATTAAAAAACTACTGAAAACTTGGAAATAATCTGGAAAATTCGGGGGTGGTGATGCCTTCTATGTCGTCTCTATTGGTAGTATCTCCATAGGTGCTCTATGTTCCACGGGTGCTGCAGCTTCTATCCGTCCAGAGTTTCAAGGTGGTAGGTCCCTTTCCTTTGCCAGGATGAGATCCTGTATGGTCCTTCCCAGTTGGGGCCGAGCTTTCCTTGAGGGGGGTCTTTAGCAGCTCCCATTACTTTTCGTAGCACAAGATCCCCGATCTGAAAGTCTCTATGTCTGACATTGGAGTTGTAAGATTTTGCCATTAGGTTCTGGTATCGCGCTAACCTCTGCTTTGCTGTAACCCGAACCTCATCTACCAAATCTAGTTGGAGCTGCAAGGCTTCTTCGTTCTTATGCTCGCTGTAGTTCTCCTCGCAATAACTTGTAAGTCCTACCTCCGCTGGGATGACTGCATCAGTCCCATATGCCAGCCGAAACAGCGTTTCTCCAGTAGGTACTCTTACCGTTGTACGATACACCCACAAGACGCTTGGTAGTTCGTCAGGCCAGATGCCCTTTGCCCCCTCGAGCCGGGCCTTGATTATCTTGAGTAAGGTTCAGTTCGTAACCTCGACTTGTCCGTTGGCCTATGGGTGTGCGGGCGAGGAATAATGGTTCTTGATACCCAGCTCCGAATAGAAGTTCCTAAATGCGCTGTTGTCAAACTGCTTTCCATTGTCGGAGACAAGCACTCTTGGTATCCCGTACCTGCAGATAATATTTCTCCAAACGAAGCTTCAAATGTTTTTCTCTGTAATAGTGGCCAGGTCCTCTGCTTCCACCCACTTGGTGAAGTAGTCGATACCAACAACCAGAAATTTTAGTTGCCTTACTACGGTCGAGAAGGGGCCCATGATGTCTAGTCCCCATTGGGTGAACGGCCAAGGGGCCGTCATGGGTGTCAGCTCCTCGGTTGGTTGCTTGATTAAATTATTGAATCTCTGGCATTTGTCACATGTCTTGACATAGCCTTGCGCGTCCTTTTGCATTGTAGGCCAATAGTACCCTACTCATATCAATTTGTGCACTAAGGATCGTGCACCCGAATGGTTTCCACAGATACCCTCAGAGACTTCTCTCATTACGTAGCCTGCCTCGTCGTGATTTAAACACCTCAGATATGGACGTGAGAATCCCGTTTTGTATAAAAGGTTCTTGATCAGCACAAATCGTAAGGCTTGTACTTTTAGTTTTCTGGCTGCCTCTTTTCCTTCTGGTAGTGTGCCCATCCTCAGGTAGGCTAATAGTGGCGCAGTCCAATCGTTCTCTGAATCCACCTCATGCACTTCTGCTCTGTTGTCAATAATCGAGGAAGTTTGGATGAACAACAATACTTGATCAGGGACTAGCATCGATTCTGCTGAGGCTGCTTTTGCCAGGCGGTCGGCACGTTCATTCTCCTCCCTTGGGATTTGAATGAACCGCACTTGGAGGCCATGGATCCGACTCTTGACTTTCCCTAGATATTTCTTCATTCTTTCATTTTTGCACTCGTAGATGCCATTAATTTGACTTGTTATTACCTGGGAGTCGCAATGTACAACCATGATTTCAGCTCCTGCCGTTATTGCGAGATCCAATCCTGCAACCAATGCTTCATACTCGGCTTTGTTGTATGTCGTTGGGTAATCCAATCGAATCATGCACTCAATTTTATCCCCGTCTGGGGTTTGGATTACAACTCCAGCTCCTCCAGCCTGCTTGTTTGAAGATCCGTCTGTGTAGATGCTCCATTCTCTGAGGGTGTCTGCCTTCTTGCCTTCTAATGGGGTATACTCAGCGATGAAGTCTGCCACGGCTTGTCCCTTTATCGCGGTTCGCGGGCGATACTGTATATCAAACTCGCTTAGTTCTATTGCCCATAAAGCCATTCGTCCGGCCGCTTCAGGGCTGCTCATGGCTCTCTTTAGAGGTTAATCCATCAAGACTATGATGGCGTGGGCCTGGAAGTATGGCTTAAGCTTTCTGGCTGTAGTTACCAGCCAGTTGGGTAGACTAAGTATAGGTAGAGTTCTTCCCCTGGTTTAGTCGGGCTGAGAAGCGGTGGAAAGGCAAGGTATTTCTTTAGGTCCTCAAATGCCTTTTGACACTCATCCATCCATTCGAAAGATTTTCTCAAGGTGCGGAAGAACGGTAGACATTTGTCCGTTGCTTTAGAAACGAATCTGTTTAAGGCTGCAATTTTGCCATTCAAATTCTACATCTCTTTCACTGTTTTCGGTGGTTTTAACTCCATGACGGCCCGTACTTTCTCCGGGTTGACCTCAATTCCTCTTTGGGATACCATGAATCCCAAGAACTTCCCCGCCGTTACTCCGAATACACAGTTGTTCGAATTCAACTTCATATTGTACGACTTGAAAGTGTCGAAGGTCTCTTGTAGGTCTCTTAGATGGTCCTGTTCCAGAAGGCTTTTTACAAGCATATCGTCGACGTACACTTGTACATTCCTCCCAATCTGGTGCGCGAACATTTTATTCATTAGTCTTTGGTACGTTGCTCCCACGTTCTTGAGCCCAAACGGCATTACTTTATAACAAAAAAGCCCTTGGCTCATGACAAAAGAGGTCTTCTCCTGATCGGCTTCATCCATCTTGATCTGATTGTAACCGGAGAAAGCATCCATAAAGCTCAAGAGTTGATGTCTCGCCGTTGAGTCTACCAGTGTATCTATCTGAGGTAACAGATAGCTGTCTTTTGGGCATGCTCTGTTGAGGTCCGTGAAGTCGACGCATATTCGCCACTTCCCATTAGCCATTTTGACCATCACCACGTTTGCTAACCAGTCGGGGTAATATACCTCCCGAATGAAGTCTGCCTCGAGTAGCTTTTTTACTTCCTCTGCTATTGCCTTGTCCCATTCTTGAGCGAATACTCGCTTTTTCTGTCTTATGGGTGAAAACTTAGGGTTCACATTTAGCTTGTGTACCATGACTGAGCGACTGATCCCGGGCATGTCTTCGTGGCTCCAAGCGAATACATCCTGATTTATCCTAAGGAACGCTCTAAGGGCCTACCGTATGGGTTGGCTGGCCGATGTCCCTATCCTAGTCGTTCGTTCAGGCTTTGATTCGTCTAGAGTTATTTCTTCCAATTCCTCAACGGGTTCAGCAGTGACTCGCTGTTCTTCTATGCACATTGTCTGCTGGTGATCCTCCATCTCCAACATGGCTAAGTAGCACTCACGGGCAGCCACCTGATTCCCCCGTAACTCCCCGACCCCATACTCCGTGGGGAACTTAATCATCAGGTGGTATGTTGAGGTTGCCGCCTTCCATGCGTTAAGAGATGGTCGTCCAAGGATAACGTTGTATGCAGACGAGCAGTCCACTACGAGGAATGTCACGTCTCGAGTGATTTGCTGAGGGTAATCTCCTACTGTCACCGAAAGCGTGATTGCACCCAACGGGAATACTCTCGTTCCTCCAAACCCCACCAACGGGGCATTTGTTGGTATCAGTCGTTCCTTATTAATCATCATTTGCTGGAATGCGGGATAGTATAGGATATCCGCTGAGCTGCCATTGTCGACCAACACTCGGTGCATGTTATATTCCTCGACTCGTAGGGTGACGACTAATGCATCGTCATGCGGATGATGAAGTCCTCGTGCATCTTCTTTCGAGAACCCAATAATTGGGCTATCCCTACGGGCATCTTTGTAACCGATCCCGTTAGCTAGACGTTCTGAACCATTCAGAGGTAAGTTTTTCAAGCCTTCTTGGATGAGCCTGCTGTCGCAGTTCCTCCTACAATCATCCTTATGTCTTCGATTGGGGGTCTAGGACGCTCATTCTCCCTTCGGGGTTGCTGCTCTTGAGGTGGAGGATCCGTCCTCTCTTTCCTGATAAACTTTTGCAGTTTTCCTTGTCTAATAAGGACCTCAATCTTCTGCTTCAAGTCGTAACAATCAGACGTATCATGACCGTGGTCGCGGTGGAAACGGCAGTACCTGTCTCTGGACCGCTTGCTCGGATCACTCTTGAGTTTTCCTGGGAAGGTTAGAGCCCCTTCGTCCTTAATCTGCATCAGGACTTGGTCTATTGGGGTATTCAACGGGGTGAAGCTTGTAAACCTTCTTCCTGGGGGTTTAGGCCGCCGGTCGTCCCTTCAGTCTCCAGTTTTGAGTCTTTTTCGTTCTTGGTCTTGCCGGGTGTCTTCTTGTAGCTCTCTCTTCCTTGGCTTGTGGTCCTAGGCCAGCAATGCGTCTTCCGCATTCATGTACTTGGTAGCCTTGTAAAGGACCTCCGTCATGGTTTTCGAGTCATTTTTGTATATAGAGAACAAAAATTTACCCTTTCGCAACCCATTTGTGAAGGCTGCCACTAGTATCTTATCGTCGGCCTCATCGATTGAAAGTGCTTCCTTATTGAAGCGGGTTATGTAGGATCTCAACGTCTCGTCCTCTCGCTGTCTGATGCTCATCAGGCACGCCGTTGACTTGTTGTACCTATGTCCCCTGATAAAGTGAGACGTGAACTGGGCGCTTAATTCCTTGAAAGTGTTAATGGAGCTTGGTGTCAACCGGCTGAACCAAATCCTTGCGGCTCCCTTTAGCATAGTGGGAAAAGCCCTGCACATTATCTCATCTACAACCCCTTGAAGGTGCATCAAGGTTTTGAACGTCTCTAGGTGATCTAGAGGGTCTTTTATTCCGTCATAACTGTCAATCTGTGGCATTCGAAACTTGTGTGGTAGGGGGAAGGAGTTCACGGCTGCAGTGAAAGGCGAATCAGTGCTGTTGACTAGATCGTCAAGGTCACTAGAAACACGCCCCTTGAGTGCATTCATCATAACCTCCATCTGTTCTCTCATAGCTTGCATCTCTGCGACAATGTGTGGTGGAGTCACATCCGTGAGGGATGGCATGCTCAAGTTCTGTCTCTCTAGTCTGCTTGGGGCATGGCTGCCTTCAGGTTTCTCTTGGTTTTTCCTTGCAGCACTGGTCCCTTCTTAGTCTTCTTGTTGGTCATTCGGTGCTGCATTCCTCTGGCGCAACTGTTCTTCCAAGTCGAGGTTTTGTTTAGTGAGGTGTTCCACGGCGGTCACAAGAGTTCGAACTTGTCTCTCGAGGGCAGTCGTGGGTGGTTCGTCTCCTTGAACGTCGTTAGTGGTTGCCATCAAGCGAGTGAGTACCATGCAACCCTTTTAGTCCGGGAAACAATAGTATGGCTTATGAATCTCAGCTAAGCATTTCCCACAGACGGCGCCAACTGATGAAGTCAAGAATTTCACCAGTGAGCCACACAATACCTACGCGCTCGAATATAAACCTACACAACAAAGAGAAGAGAAAACCTTGAGAAGAGCACCGGTGTGGTGCTAGCCTAATACCCTCCGAAGGTTAAGTTAGAAATATTCTCACAACTCTAAAGTGCTAGAGAGGGTAAATTATGCGTACCTTGGTTAGTGAGGGTATGGGAGCTTTTATAGTAGTAGGTAGACCTCTTTAACTTGGAATAGAAGTCTTTTCCTTATAGGAGTCTTCTTTGTAGAATCCCAAACGTGTTGGACAAAACATTTCCTTATACATATCTTCTAGAATCCTCTCATTAATAGAATCCCTTTAACCTTGGGATTCCTTAAAATGTGTCGCAAGTATTTATAGCAAGGGTCTTTATACTGATATTTGGGCCCGTCACCCTTATGCTCGTCCAAGTTATGTTCGTTCACAAGACTGCAGTTGCTGGGCCCGTCCACTATAGACCAAAACAGAAGAAGATCCGCCAGGCCCTTTACATAAATATTTTTCCCTCTTCAAACTATTTCTAGCATTGGCGCAATTATTGCACTTAAATGGTTTTTGTGTTTTTCTAAATTTGTAACCATATGAATAATAGACAAACTCCATGAAAGAAAAATGAATGATTTGTATAAATCACCTAATGGTAAATGCCTCGAAAAATTTGAATTAGTTGAATGTAGAAATTCGAGAAAAATCAATGGAAAATCAATGAACGTAGCAAATCGTGAATGTGTACATAAGATGTACAGATAGTTTAGACTTGTTGAGAAATTTGATTACGTTGAAAGTACAAAATAATGAAAATTCAAAGGAAAAGTATGTACGTTATTTGTATAGATCGTATGAATTTGTTTAAAAATTTGAATTCATTGAATGTACAAAACTATGAAAGCTCAAGGAAAAATTGTGTACATTAGATGTACAGATAGTACGAATATGTTGAAAAATTTGAATTCGTCGAGTGTGGAAAATCGTGAAAATTCAAATGAAAATTGAATGGCATACGAAATTGAGTAAACTTAATGGAAAATTAATTACATTAGATGTACAGATCATCTATTTTTTTGCATTGATAAAATTTGTTTCTACATTAATAAAATTCGCTCTCTGCAAACCATCTTCACTGTTTTCTCATAAAAATTGTTCATTGTTTTCTGCATAAACTATTTCTAGCATTCTACATAAAATTATTTTTTGTTCAGCATTATTTAAAAAATTGTTCACTCTCTTTTCTGCGTAAATTATTTTCTGTTCACTATTTTAAAAACTTGTTCACCGTTTTCTCGTAAAACACCTAGTGAAATCGTGTTTTCTAAATTTATACATCAAATCTGAATGTCTTTTCATGTTTAAATTTCACAATAATTGAAAATCCAAATCTGTATGTTTTTTCATATTCGAATTTCACAATAATCGAATATTTTTTCTACACTGATAAAATCTATTTTGATACACACTTTGTCAAAATTATCCAACAATGATAGATTGTGATTGGTTGTTTATCACTTTCTAATAAACTCACTATTTTTTCTACTTCACCTACAGTCTACCATGTAGAAGTATAGAACAAGTGCGACAAAATGAGTAGAAATTAGAGATGATTTGAATACATGTATTGAAAATTTCCCTTTATTACATTTTATTATTATTATTATTATTATTATTATTATTATTATTACTCCTTATTTAGTTTATCTAAAAAGTTAAACATTTTTGGGTTTATCCAAAAATCTATGCCACAAAATACATTGCGGGAAATCTAGACCAAAGAACTGCCGAAATAAAAAATTGAGCGGCATTTTTGCTGTACTTAAATAAGTTCTCATAAGTAGCATAACTTACCAACCAACCAAAAAAAGTTAAAAAAAAAAAAAAAAAAAAAAAACAGAAACTACATCCACCTAATCAAATAAAGGTGGTAGGTTGGGTTTTCAGTTTTCACATACAACTTCAAAGTAGGTTCTTGACCAAATATTTTGTTTCTTTAAAGCCTTTCAATATCAAATTCGTTATATACTTTCCCTCTGTCTAGGGGTTGAGAGAGAATAGAATCTATATGTCTGGAAAAAAAAATGTTTGTAATAGAATCTATGTTGGTTTAATGGCTGCAATCGTGCCTGAAAAATAAAATAAAATGTAGCTCAATAATCAATTTTCTATTATGACTTTTACCTCAGAGCATGTTTTAAGTGTCCATTTATGTGTGTGATTTTGTACTTATTTCTGTGTGTTTTTTTTTTTTTTTTTTGGTGTTTGAAAGTAGTTGTGCCTGTTAAAAGTGCTGAATGTTGATGTTATGATCCATAGCACTCAAAACTGTTTGTAAGAAGGATTTTGGCTCAAGTAGGACATGATATATTGTTCACTAATTTCTGCATAAACTATTTAAGTATTCATGTGAATATGGATGATATGACTGGACAGTGTGTGAAATCATACCGAGCTGTTGAGTAGCACGTGTGAAACAGTGGCGTCTGTTGACGCATGTGGTTCGTATGACTACAGTTGGTGCTATAGCAGCAGGCTGGTGATGTGTCTTCAAAAAACTACTCATGCCACAATTGGTGCTACATCATGTTTATTGTATATTCAAATCTGCTTACTGCATTCATAAAATCTATTTTTTGCATTAATTCAAACTGTTTTCTGCATGTGGTTCATATGACTACAGTTGGCGTCTGCCTAAATTATTTTCTGTTCACTATTTAAAAATTGTTCAATGTTTTCTCATAAAACACCTAGTGAAATCGTGTTTTCTAAATTTAAAAGTCAAATCTGAATGCTTTTTCATGTTTAAATTTCACAATAATCATATTGGTTTTTTTTGCATTAATAAAATTTGCTCTCTGTACATCATATTTACTGTATATTCAAATCCGCTTACTGCATTCATAAAATCTATTTTCTGTATTAATTAAAACTGTTCACTATTTTCTCATAAATTTTTTTTACTGTTTTCTGCATAAACTATTTTTAGCATTCTGCATAAAAGTATTTTCTCTTTAGCATTATTTGAAAAATTGTTCATTGTTTTTTCTGCATAAATTATTCAATGTTCATTAGGTGTTTTATGATCTGGATGCTCTAATACCAATGACTACCCAAGAGAAAGCACAACTGTAATATGGAAGCATAAACAATGATAAAATAGATAATAAAGAAGTAAATAGCAAAATAGATATATTCAAAATAAGGTTAAAATGGAGTATGGAATATGAAAATAGAAACTAGTAAAATCTTACTTGAATAAAAACTTCAGTCTTTGATAAACTTGAAAACAAACTGCTGTCTTTGATATAAGCCTGAAAATAAAGCTGTCTGAAGAGAAAGGTTACAAGATTACAAGAGGGGAGAGAGTACAAAAGTCTTTCTGAGGGGGAGGGAAGGCTATTACAAAAGGCTTTCTAAAACTTTGAACTTAAAAGCTTAGAATCTTAGAAACTTAGAAACTTGTCTTCTGTCTTCGTAGTCCGTCTTTTTTATAGGTGAAATGAACCATGGTAAAGTTACCTGAGTAGGTAAATTTAACTCAAGTTAATCTGTGGGTGGTATGAAAATTAGTACTGATAAGTAATAGTCTGTCTGCGTTTGTCTGGGAATCTTTCAAATCTTAGGAATCTATCAGATCTCTTTTTACGCATGCTAGTAAACAGTAGTAACTTTTGAACATCTGTTTGTATTTTTTTTGGACTGTCTTGATTTGTCTGGACAGTTTTACTTAATGCAAAAAACAGATTTTATGAATGCAGTAAATAGATTCAAATATACAGTAAAATGATGTCCAGAAAGCAAATTTTATTAATGTAGAAAAACCAATTCAATTATTGTGAAATTTAAACATGAAAAAGCATTAAGATCTGGCTTTTAAATTTCGAAAACACAATTTCACTAGGTGTTTTATGAGAAAAATGCATACAATTTTTAAAATAGTGAACAGAAAATAATTTACGCAAACACCAACTGTAGTCATACGAACCACATGCAGAAAAAAATTTGAATTAATGCAGAAAACAGATTGTATGAACAGCTCGACACGATTTCACACGTTCTGCTCAATAGCTCGGCAATACTCTGATATTTGAGAGCATAAATATCAGAGTATTGCAAGCGAAGAACACATTAAAAAAATTCGGTTGTCCTAGCAATGTATGACCTTACTCTATGTGGTGCTGTGATATTGGAATTGGACTCAATCAAAAGTCCCCCTACAGGAGTAGGAGGGCTGAGTGCAACTGTAATGGCATTGGGTTTGAACAGATCATCTTGCCAAAGTCCACAAGGAGGGCATAGTTTCCTAGAACATTGGAATAATATCTTTGGCAATACCTTATAAATTTGTCTTCAACTCTCACTATTTATACCACTTCTTTTTCTCTTTTCATTTCTATTAAAAAAACATACACAAAACAAAACAAAACAAAAAACAAAAGAACACGCACTATGCTAATCTACGCAAAACATCAATAAAAGCCCACACAAATATATTATCTAGCAAAATTGTGCCATTTGCATAGTGAAATATTGGTTAGTGAAGGATTTAATTCTTAATAGAAGAAAAAAAAAATCAAACCATATATGCCCAACATAAGGAAAACTCAAAGGGATATGTTAGTAATAGTATAGATAAGCATTGATTCTTTAAAGGCCATGAGAAACTATTTCACAATTTATGCTTCTACAACTAATTACAAGTATTATGAACATTACTTAAAACTCTTAAAATTAAGTAGTTGGCTATAAGTTATAAATCTACACAACTTTCCATTGAATTTTCACGATTTGGTATGTTCAACAATTTTGATTTTCCATTAAAATTTCACGATTTTGTACATTCGACAATTTTGAAATTTTCATCAAATCAGGATGATTAGTACATTAGTACACAGTTTTAAATTGAATTTTCACTATTTTGTACATTTGATGACTTCAAATTTGGAAACAAATTTGGATGATCTGTACATCTAATGTAATTAATTTTCCATTAAGTTTACTCAATTTGGTATGTTCTTCAATTTTCATTCGAATTTATGCTACTTATACAACTTATTTAAGTACAGCAACAATGCTGCTCAATTTTTTATTTTGGCAGTTCTTTGGTCTTGATTTCCCGCAATGTATTTCGTGGCATAGATTTTTGGATAAACCCAAAAATGTTTAACTTTTTAGATAAACTAAATAAGGAGTAATAATAATAATAATAATAATAATAATAAAATGTAATAAAGGGAAATTTTCAATACATTATGATTCATTGTATTCAAATCATCTCTAATTTCTACTCATTTTGTTGCACTTGTTCTATACTTCTACATGGTAGACTGTAGGTGAAGTAGAAAAAATAGTGAGTTTATTAGAAAGTGGTAAACAACCAATCACAATCTATCATTGTTGGATAATTTTGACAAAGTGTGTATCAAAATAGATTTTATCAATGCAGAAAAACAGATTCAATTATTGTGAAATTTGAACATGAAAAAACATATAGATTTGGATTTTCAATTTAGAAAACACAATTTCACTAGGTGTTTTATGAGAAAACAACGAACAATTTTTTAAATAGTGAACAGAAAATAATTTACACAGAAAAGAGAGTGAACAATTTTTTAAATAATGCTGAACAGAAAATAATTTTATGCAAAAGCGTAGAAATAGTTTATGCAGAAAACAGTAAACAGTTTTTATGAGAAAATAATGAATAGTTTTAATTAATACAGAAAATAAATTTTATGAATGTAGTAATCAGATTCGAATATAGAGTAAACATGATGTGCATAGAGAAAATTTTATTAACGTAGAAACAGATTTTATCAATGCAGAAAAACAAATTCAATTATTGTAAAATTTAAACATGAAAAAGCATTCAAATTTGACGTTTAAATTTAGAAAACACGATTTCACTAGGTGTTTTACGAGAAACAATGAACAATTTTTTTAAATAGTGAACAGAAAATAATTTATGCAGAAAAGAGAGTGAACAATTTTTTAAATAATGCTGAACAGAAAATAATTTTATGTAGAATGCTAGAAATAGTTTATGCAGAAAACAGTGAACAATTTTTATGAGAAAACAATGAACAGTTTTAATTAATGCAGAAAACAGATTTTATGAATGCAGTAATCAGATTCGAATATAGAGTAAACATGATGTGCATAGAGCAAATTTTATTAACGTAGAAACAAATTTTATCAATGCAGAAAAAAAAATTCAATTATTGTGAAATTTAAACATGAAAAAGCGTTCAGATTTGACGTTTAAATTTAGAAAACACGATTTCACTAGGTGTTTTACGAAGAAACAGTGAACAATTTTTTTAAATAGTGAACAGAAAATAATTTACGTAGAAAAGAGAGTGAACAATTTTTTAAATAATGCTGAACATAAAATAATTTTATGCAGAATGCTAAAAATAGTTTATGCAGAAAATAGTGAACAATTTTTATGAGAAAACAGTGAAGATGGTGTGTAGAGAGCAAATTTTATTAATGTAGAAACAAATTTTATCAATGCAAAAAAAATAGATGATCTGTACATCTAATGTAATTAATTTTCCATTAAGTTTACTTAATTTGGTATGCTCTTCAATTTTCATTTGAATTTTCACGATTTTACACACTTAACGAATTCAAATTTTTCAACATATTCGTACTATCTGTACCTCTAATGTACACAATTTTTCCTTGCGTTTTCACAGTTTTGTACATTTAATGAATTCAAATTTTTAAACAAATTCATACGATCAATACATCTAACGTACATACTTTTCCTTTGAATTTTCATTATTTTGTACTTTCAATGAAATCAAATTTCTCAACAAGTCTAGACTATCTGTACATCTTATGTACACATTCAAGATTTGCTACGTTCATTGATTTTCCATTGATTTTTCTCGAATTTCTACATTCAACTAATTCGAATTTTTCGAGACATTTACCATTAGGTGATTTATACGAATTATTCATTTTTCTTTCATGGAGTTTGTCCATTATTCATATGGTTACAAATTTAAGAAAACACAAAAACCATTTAAGTGCAATAACTGCGCTAATGCTAGAAATAGTTAATGTAGAAAACAGTGAACAATTTTTATGACAAAATAGTAAATAGCTTTAATTAATGCTAAAAACAGATTTTATGAATGTAGTAAGCAGATTTGAATATACAATAAATATGATGTGCAGAGAGAAAATTTCATAAATGTAGAAACAAATTTTATTAATGCAGAAAAATATATTCGATTATTGTGAAATTCAAACATGAAAAAACATTCAGATTTGGCATTTAAATTTAGAAAACACGATTTCACTAGGTGTTTTATGAGAAAACAGTGAACAATTTTTTAAATAGTGAACAAAAAATTATTATGCAAAAAAGAGAGCGAACAATTTCTTAAATAATGCTGAACAGAAAATAATTTTATGTAAAATCGTAGAAATAGTTTATACAGAAAATAGTGAACAATTTTTATGAGAAAACAATGACCAATTTTAATCAATGTAGAAATTAAATTCATATTTCGAAATTAAAATCTCTATATCTTCCAATGCTTCTATTTAAATAAATAAAAACATAGAAAAGCTACTTATTTTTATCTTTATGTTTATTTGTCAATTATCCTCAAGCAAAAAAAAAAAAAAAAAAAAAACAAAAACAAAAACAAAAAAAACAAAATTTACACATTACTTGAGTTTACTAAACTCGAGTACTGTAGGAAAAAAAATTTTATGTATTTTTTTTTATAAAAGGTACTCAAGCCTGGTATACTCGAGTATTGTGTTGCATGGTACTCAAGTTTACCAAGCTCGAGTACCACTTTATTTTTTTTAATCGCCAATTTCCAGCTCAGCAACTACGGTGGAACTATAAAATAGGGTACTCGAGTTCACCAAACTCGAGTACTTGAAAAAGTGGTAGATTCCTGTTTATTTCCGAAACAGTGTTTTTTTGCCAAATATTTCGAAAATTGATGGTAAAAGGCCATTTTGGCCTGTAATCAGCCTGTATACTATATTGGGTGCAAATTTGAAGGCCAAAATGGCCAATTATCACTTTTTTTTTTTATAAATTTTTAGCAAAAAAACACTATTTCGAAAATAAATAGCAAAGTACCACTTTTTCTAGAACTCGAGTTTTAGAAACTCGAGTTCTTCATCAATTCTACCACTAAAAAAAAATTATGTGGTACTCAAGCTTGGTAAACTTGAGTTCCATGCATCACAATACTCGAGTATACAAGACTTGAGTACGTTTTATAAATAAAATGCAGAAAAAAAAAATTTACACGGTACTCGAGTTTACCAAAGTCGAGTACCGTGTAAATTTTTATTTTTTTATTTTTTTATTTTGATTGGGGATAATCAACAAATAAACATAAAGGTAAAAATAAGTGGCTTTTTATCTTTTTATTTATTTAAACAAAAGCATTGTAAAATATAGAGATTTTAATTTCAAAATATGAATTTAATTTCTACATTAATTAAAATTGTTCATTGTTTTCTCTTAAAAATTGTTCACTGTTATCCGTATAAACTATTTCTACGATTTTGCATAAAATTATTTTCTGTTTAGCATTATTTAAGAAATTGTTCACTCTCTTTTCTGCATAAATTATTTTCTGTTTACTATTTAAAAAATTGTTCACTGTTTTCTCATAAAACATCTAGTGAAATTGTGTTTTCTAAATTTAAATGCCAAATCTGAATCCTTTTTCATGTTTGAATTTCACAATAATCGAATATATTTTTATGCATTGATAAAATCTGTTTTTACATTAATAAAATTTTCTTTCTGCACATCATATTTACTGTATATTCAAATCTACTTACTACATTCATAAAATCTGTTTTTTGCAATAATTAAAATTGTTCACTGTTTTCTCATAAAAATTGTTCACTGTTTTCTGTATAAACTATTTCTAGCATTCTGCATAAAATTATTTTCTGTTCAACATTATTTAAAAATTTGTTCACTCTCTTTTATGCGTATATTATTTTCTGTTCACTATTTAAAAAATTGTTCGCTGTTTTCTCATAAAACACCTAGTGAAATCGTGTTTTCTAAATTTAAAAGCCAAATCTGAATGTTTTTTCATGTTTAAATTTCACAATAATCGAATATGTTTTTCTACATTGATAAAATTTGTTTCTACGTTAATAAACTTTGCTCTCTACATATCATGTTTACTTTATATTCAAAGCTGCTTACCACATTCAAAAAATCTGTTTTTTGCATTAATTAAAATTGTTCACTATTTTCTCATAAAAATAGTTCACTATTTTCTACATAAACTGTTTTTAGCATTGGCCCAGTTATTGCACTTAAATGGTTTTTGTGTTTTTTTAAATATGTAATCATATGAATAATGGACAAACTCCATGAAAGAAAAATGAGTGATTCGTATAAATCACCTAACGGTAAATGCCTCGAAAAATTCAAATTTGTAAAAAAGTTCGAATTAGTTGAATGTAAAACTGTTCATTAAGTAAAACTATTTTCCGCATTAAGTAAAAATGTTCACTATTTTCTCATGAAAATTGTTCACTATTTTCTGCCTAAACTATTTCTAGTATTTTGCATAAAATTATTTTCTGTTCAGCATTATTTAAAAAATTGTTCACTCTCTTTTCTGTGTAAATTATTCTCTGATCACTATTTAAAAAATTGTTCACTGTTTTCTCATAAAACACCTAGTGAAATCATGTTTTCTAAATTTAAAAGTCAAATCTGAATACTTTTTCATGTTTAAATTTCACAATAATCGAATTTGTTTTTCATGTTTAAATGAACTCTATTGTAGTGGTATCTGTACTTAGTTTTGTAGGTTTGCCGACCATGATGTGACCAACGCTTCCAAAACTCTTGTACGTATATATTGGCATATTAAGGAAACTAGCTTGTAAACCCGTGCAAATGCATGGGAATTACATAGGTACATGTATTTTCGGGTTCTTGGAAAAAAAAAATACATTTATTTTCAACAAAATAGAAATAAAAATAATGTAAATTTTGTAAAAGTCCACAAATAAATTTTTGTACATAGAAATAATTAGAATCCAAGAAAGCAAATATATTCAAATAATTTTAGGTAAATATTTGGAGAAACATTTTGTTTCAAGAGTAGTACTTAAATAAATTTAATTAAATAAGTATGTAGCTAATGCAATTGAATTTATAAATTTTAAAAAATAACACTTGGTATGAATTTCAAATTTAAAATGTATATAACACACAGTATGCTATCCAGAAAAATGTGTTGTCTTACAAATAGATTTTCTTTTAAGCCTATTCTAAACAACTAAAACTGTAACATCCACTATGATGGAGAGAAAAATATTTCTAGCAATTGAAAAAAAAATCCAGCTAAAGAGATTGGTGTGATCATCCTTCCTTGGAAGCAAATTTATGGAGAGTAACCCAATCCAATTCCTTTTAATTTTGTTTTAGAATAACCCAAACATAACCTTTTCTATCCCAAGTTCTTTGCAGGATTTCATCCAACACCTAGTACTCATTTTAATAACCCATCTAGAACCCAATCGCTAATACAGCTCCCCAACGAAAAAAGAAAATCTAATTAAAACAAAATTAGCCAACATTTATAAGGTTCATCCACTTCTGGATCTCCCTTTTGTTTAATTTTTCTTCCTTCTTTTTCTTTTATATATATATATATATATATATTTATAATGGAAGTTCACTCAACATTCTCAAATTTGTTTTCAATATGCAAGATTAAGAAGTAGGAAAGCAACAACAAAGCATCATTGATCACATGAATAAGGACCTGAATAGGGTTGCTCTTGTGACTGCATTATTAAATCATGTTATAAATGAAAAGAAGTAACTACATAAAGTAAGAAATCAACACAAAAAATGTAAGGAAACCAAATGATTTAATTGATTAAATAGTAGTATGTTATAGCAAAAAGAGGGTTGAAATTACAACCAACCAAAAAATAAATAAATAAATAATGAATTTACTATAAATTGATATATATACAAAATATAGAGATGAAGGATAACAATGCAACAACACTCATTAGGGTTCCAAAGGTAAGCATTGATTAATCACATCAAGTGCAACAACAGAAACAGAAAGCTACACGATAATTTCTGGAAACTTGCAGAGAAAACAATATCGTATTTCCACATAACTGTCAAAAAACTAAGCCACGGGACCCTCAGAACCTCTCTAAGGAGCATAAATGATTCAAGGAAAGATTTCTACTTATAATCACCTATCTGACATGATGAGCAATAGCTTTCTCCAGATTGGTTTTCCTTAGTTTTCAATAGACTGAAACTTCCCTTCCAAACATCCTTCATACATAACCATCAATTTATAGGCTACCTACATAGTTAGAGAAAGTGCATAAACCCCAATAGTCAATAGTAAATATTACCCTCATATTCAAATGAATAAGCAAAGAGACCTAGTTTAGACATGCTTGCACAGAAAATTGATGACATGCATTGCATAGAAAACTGATGACATGCTTGCATTCCAAAACCAATGGGCCAATGCCCCTAGTGTAGACATGTTTGATGCAAAACAAAATGTCCTAGCCTAAAATTCACTTTGGAAGTTTTGCTAAAAATGAGATCAACTCCCAAAAATATATATATATATATATATTGTATAATACATAAAATCGTTGGATCCAAGGCAAGTTATAAACTGTCCAGCTTTACAATTAGAATCATTTGCAAGTTAGACTACAAAATTGGGTAAAAGAATGAATCACATGTTACGAACTATCCATCTTTTTATTGGTAGCAAAATCACTTGCATGTTCAAATTTGGTCTCAATGGATCAAGTGAAATCCGTCATCTAGATATTCTAGTATCAGGATAGATGATATGTTTTTGATAGGTAAGAATTAAGATAAATAACTGTAAAGTTATTATTTACAACTATGTATTTTGTTGGCTTTTGTTCCGTGCCAAATTTGATTGTAATTTTATTCAATCGTTTATACCCTGTATTTTTTTTGGGATTTCTATGTAAGGGTTGTGTGATAGAGAGAGAGTGTGAAGACTCAAGCATTTGAAGACTGAAGATTTCTCGTGGGTATGTCGCGACTTAGCATCCTGCGAAGTAACACATGTGCCCTGCACATGCTGGAATGCGAAGAGGCAAGCCAGATGGAGATAGCTGTGTCTCGCGAGTATCTCGCAGGTAAAGCTTTCCCGCGAGACACTAGCGAGGCATTCTGTTCTGCCAGCCTATCTAGATTGATTCACACTTTCTGTGCCTACACTATTTATACCCTCATTACCCACAAATGTTGAGGAGTGCTTCTGAGAGAAAACCCTAGCCAAACACATTGGGATTTAGAGATTGTCATACCCACAATTCTCTACACACTAGCTTGTGGTATTTCCTCAACTCCTACCTCTCCATTTCCATACCATTGAGAGGTTGATAGCCCAAACACTTACCACACCCTTTGAGAGTGTCAAATGACGTTTTGGTGCTGCTGGGAAGTAATTGGAAGAAGCCAAGGATGGCAAATGCAACATGGAGCTTGTTGCGGGATCTGGAGTGCTAGACAAGAAAGGGTTCCTAGAAGCCTTGGTGGAGTAGGAGCTTGGAGGGCGGCAGAAAGGTTTTTCGCCGAGTTCTTCGGTTTTCTCTTCGATAACACACCGACGTGTTATCTTGTGTTTACATCCTTCTTCCCTACTCTTTTATATACTGTTATACTGATGTGTTGCTTAGATTATGTATTAGAGTCGCTTGTTTGTTTATACGCTCACATTTACACTATTCCGCACTTAGTCTTAAATTAGTGTAAAATCTATCGAGCCAAAATTTTAATTCGGGGATCTAAACAGCTCTTGTGTTTTCAACACATATTTTGAGCTTTCAATAACAATTACACATATACACATAACTCCAAAAAAATAAAATCATTTATTGAAGAGGCTTAGAAATGTAAATTTTGCCAAACAAAACATCACATATACTGTATAAGCACACATTTACATAACTTTTGAATCATCCAAGTGCAACAACATTAGAAGCAACCTTTAGGCTTCTTTCCTATTTCAAGTGTCTCCTAAATGAAGTCCTTTTTCCTTCTTAGTTCTTTTCATCATTCTACAACATAAAAATCACAATCAACATGTATACATCTCATAAAATCTGTAAGCCTTTTTCCTTTTTTTTTTTTTTTTTTTAAGAAAAAAATTCCTTCACCCTTCTTAGTTTGACTACAAAGAAATCAAAGTGAAGGAAATTTTTTTTAAAAAAATTAATATTTTAAAACTAAAGGTCAAAGTTTACTTCTTTACAGTGTTTCATATAGAGTAGATACAAAACCATGTTTTTAATAAGAGTTCAAGTTAATTTCAATACACAAACAAGTCCAATTCAATATAATGCAGCAAGAATCTTTGAGAATGAAACTACTACATTCTTCAAATAATTGGAAACTTGTAAATGCATAACCTCAGTCATGATTAGAAAGACATTATCATGAATGAGCTCTAAAGTATAAACTACCAAAAAAAATTGAGTGGCATCATATTAGGATGATAGACTATCCTACATTAATTTTTTTTTTTTTTTACTTAAAAAAACATTCCATTGACAAATTGAAATCACTCAAATAAAACTTTCATCAACAGATTCAGAACTCTTGATTCAGAATCTAACTATAATCATTCATGTTGAGTTCTAAAAGTTCTACAAAATGACGATGTTACAATAGCAAACAAAGAAGCAATCTCACCATGATACTTGAAAACAATGATATACAAAATGCTAAGCACACTAAAGTAATCAAATATAAAGGTAACAAAAATACCCTGCAAAGAATCTGTTTGTTTCTTTAAATATCTTATTCTGATGTCATATCTGTAAACTCAATAGAATTTAGCAACATATGATCTAAATCAAGAACCGAGTATAGCTTCTTATGATGTAATAAATTCTTGTTGTCTACTTCTTTCAAATTGACAATTTCAACATTGTGAATGAAAATAAGATCATCACTATACTTATGCTACTATAATTCTTGAATAGGAATGGATTTATAAGTTCAAAGTTGGTTTACATCGTGTGACCAATGGTCATGGAGGAATCCATTCAGCCTTGTAGTAATAAGTGCAACCGAATATCCAATAATGAAAACCCAATTTGCACTTTGAGATATTTCATCAATATAAAAGTAACATTCTAGGCAATAAAAATCCAAACACAAAAAAAAAAAAAAAAAAAAAACAACAACAACAAATGAAACATGACAAACATCAATTTACCCTGCCATAATTCAAAATAAAGAGCCCAAAAACAAATACCCAATTAAAATCAAAAGAAGGAAAAGTTTCATGTACCTAGCATATTTCTTCTTAGTCGCAAGTTCATGTTACCTTTCTCACATTGCTTGTTGAGTTTACACATCCTTGTCCTTCTCAAAACTCATTCTAACTTGAAAAACCTAAGTAATTTCGACCAAAACAAAAAATATATGTATGAATTTCAAAAAATATTTGTTGCAAACAAAAATTATCTGCCAATCAACAGCTATAGCCCAACTGAAAACAGAAAATTAAAACCTATAAATTACAATTTGATACAAACCAAGACAAAAATATTATAGTACTAATTGAAATGTCTTAAAAAGACATAAATAGATTATCTACTTACTGCATTCATAAAATCTATTTTTTGCATTAATTAAAACTGTTCACTATTTTCTCATAAAACATTTTCACTGTTTTTTGCATAAATTATTTTTAGCATTCTGCATAAAAGTATTTTCTCTTCAGCATTATTTGAAAAATTGTTCACTATTTTTTCTGCATAAATTATTCACTATTCATTAGGTGTTTTATGATCCGGATGCACTAATACCAATGACTACCTAGGAGAAAGCATAGCAGTAATATGGAAGCATAAACAATGATAAAATAGATAATAAAGAAGTAAATAGCAAAATAGATATATTCAAAATAAGGTTAAAATGCAATATGGAATATGAAAAGAGAAACTAGTAAAATCTTACTTGAATAAAAACTTTAGTCTTTGATAAACTTGAAAACAAACTGCTGTCTTTGATACAAGCTTGAAAAAAAAACTGTCTGATGAGAAAGGTTACAGGATTACAAGGGGAGAAAGAGTGCAAAAGTCTTTCTGAGGGAGAGGGAAGGCTATTACAAAAGGCTTTCTAAAACTTGGAACTTAAAAGCTTAGAATCTTAGAAACTTAGAAACTTGTCTTTTGTCTTCGTAGTCTGTCTCTTTTATAGGTGAAATGAACCATGGTAAAGTAACCTGAGTACGTAAATTTAACTCAAGTTAATCTGTCGATGGTATGGAAATTAGTACCGATGAGTAATAGTTTGTTTGCGTCTGTCAGGGAATCTTTCAAATCTCGGGAATCTATCAGATCTCTTTTTATGCATGCTAGTAAATAGTAGTAACTTTTGAACATCTATCTGTATTTTTCTGGACTGTCTTGATTTGTCTGGATAGTTTTACTTAATGCAAAAAACAGATTTTATGAATGCAGTAAACAGATTCGAATATATAGTAAACATGATGTCCAGAGAGCAAATTTTATTAATGTAGAAAAACCAATTCGATTATTGTGAAATTTAAACATGAAAAAGCATTCAGATTTGGCTTTTAAATTTAGAAAACCCAATTTCACTAGGTGTTTTATGAGAAAACAGCGAACAATATTTTAAATAGTGAACAGAAAATAATTTACGCAAACCCCAACCATAGTCATACGAACCACATGTAGAAAATAGTTTAAATTAATGCAGAAAATAGATTTTATGAACAGCTCGGCACGATTTCACACGTGCTGCTCAGCAGCTCGGCAATACTCTGATATTTGAGAGCATAAATATCAAAGTATTGCAAGCAAAGAACACATTGAAAAATTTCTATTGTCCTAGCAATGGCTGACCCTGCTCTATGTGGTGCTGTGATATTGGAATTGGACTCAATCAAAAGTCCCCCTACAGGAGTAGGAGGGGTAACCTTAGATTCAATTGCAATGTTTTTTCATAAGCTTGAACTTTTTAAGAACACTGGCTAACACGATAAGATTCTTTTTTTTTTTTTTAATCAAATTAACAAATAGCAATTTTAGAGGGAACCTCTAATCTTCTAAGAAGGAATCCCAAAAGTCCAACTCATCCACTCATTAGAAAGATTAAGGAAACCATATAGCAAACAGAATTTTCTTTACTTTACGCCTCCATCAAGTCTTTCTTACAGTCAACACTCAGAGAATATTTATCTAGGTTTTTCATTTTTGCTCTCTTTCAATATCCTCCACACGTTCCAGTCCATACCTCTAGATTATTATTTCTTATTGTTTGATGATTAATTTGTGGTCTGGTGAAGCGAAAATAACTGATATCTAACAAATTAAATGTTGTGTCGTGAGGACAATTCATGTGACAATATCATACCCAATATATAGTAGTTTCAAAGCTACTAATTAGTCAAGATGAAGAGATAAGAGACTAGGATGGAGCTAGGATTTAAACGTGGAGGTGGGGCCAAATTTAATGTAAACTCATCGAATTTCATCTCGTTCAATAAAACTATAATCTCATATTTGTGGACACAATCTTGTATCATGATACAATGAACAAATACTAATTGTAGGAGCATGGTAGGTATGTATTGTTTAGAGAGATTCCACAGGGAATGGTGGCTGGCGTTTCCAATTTGATGGAGGTTGCCAATGATGGGAAGCTTTGGAGGGTATGGGGGAAGGTTGGCTGCTTTCTTGAATTTCCTTTGTTTCAAAATCAATGACAAAGAGAGGATGAGAATGAGTACAAGAAAGATAGTTGGAATCCAAAGTAATGTGAGAAATAATAGATTCATGTTTTTTGTTTGGCGATGTAGGAAAAATAGATGTGTTTAAAAAAAATACACAAGAATGTGAGTTCATTAGCTCGAGCTTTAGGTAGCTAGATTGAGGGGAGACTAATTAGATGGAGACAGTGTTAAATTTGAGAGTATGATATACATGTGGATTTGGGTCCTAGTTACACTTTGTGTAACTCTAAGTTATTTTACATCATGCAATATTTCTTTGTTGGATGTGAATTTTAACAAATCTTTTGTTGGGTTAAATTCACTTCTAATACTCTATGTGCTAGAAAAATATACATACACACACTATAGCTGAGGAGTTGTTGGATTCTAATAAAAATATGGTATTATTGCACAGTTATTGCTTGCTAAATTATTTAATTCTAGAACATTTTTTTCTCTCTTTTATTTATTACAACTATCTAAGAAAGAAGAAAAAATTATGCAAAAAAATAAAACCTTTAGAGAGATAAGAGTCTGTTTGGCATCAATTTCAGCTTTTAGCTTTTAGTTTTTGTGTACAGCTTTTTAAAACCTCATTTTTTCCTACATTATTTTTCACCTTTTCAAATTTTTTCAAAGTACAAATATAATTTAACACACTTTCAGAAAGAAGTTTAGCAAACAGCTAAATAAGCTGTAAACGGACACTAAGCTTAAAAATAGTAGAACCTTAGAAATAGCTATTATATTACCATTTTGTTTCGGTAGTAACACCCCATGTTCCATCCCGGGAATAATTTCAGGTCATTCCGATGTGTTTTGGCCATTTTGGATTCAGAGACAGAGATAGAAGTTTGATTGAGGGGATTAAAATATAAACAAAAAATGTGTATCATCTATTTAGCATTAAGAAACTATCAACAAATAAAAAAATACAAAATAATTATTTCTTAATATATTAAAACACAATTTATCTATTAAAAGAGAAAACGGCCTTCTTTTAAATGACAAAAATCATCAATATTGAATTTGTACTAACTCATTTTTCATACGTAAAGACAAATCACAAATAAACAAATAATTGTACAAACAAAAAGAGCCAAATACAGACAAAATACATACTATGTACATAGGTCAGCGCTAAAATTCACACTATAATAAACTGATTTTATAAAATTTTAGCAACTAACCATTCAAAGTTTCAAACCAATTCCACTTTAAAAGGCTCCACACAATATATCCAGATCAATAAAAATAAAGACAAACAATCTACTACCATAAGTTTCTAAACCAATTCTACTTTAATAGCAAATTATTTGTTTTATAATGAAAAAAATACAACTATTTGGGTGGCAAAATTAAAGAGAAATACAAGAGTCTGCAGGCGAAAATGGCTAAATACCACCATTTTCAGAAATTTGTAGCAAAAAAACACTGTTTCGGAACTATATACGGAAATACCACTTTTTCTGGAACTCGAGTTGATGAAACTATGGAGGGAAATGGGTTGGAAAGAAGAGAGATTTCCTTAATATGCCAATATACACGTACGAAAGTCTTGGAAGCGTCGGGCACATCATGGTCGGCAAACCTACAAAACTAAGTACAGATACCATTGCAATAGAGTTCACCGTAGCAAAATCACCATGGTTAACCCTATACAAGAAGAGGTGTGAGTTGGAGGTGTATTGTCGATGGCATGGGTTACGAGTTCCTAAGGCACGCTCAGCTGAGTTACTTAGAGATGAACCTGCTAACATACTTGCTCGTCTTGAACAAGAGAACAATCAAATGCAAAGATGATTAGACCGTTTTCATGCAATCCAAAAAGATAAGAAGCATCTAAAGGGGAAGGCGCAAGAGTGAGCCATCAAGTCTATTAATGAAGTTACTACGTTAGATGATGAAAGAGATATTTCAGACTTCTCAAATTCAAGTAATGATGATTTTCAAAAATTTCTACCTACGAACATTAGACGTTGTTGTTAATGTCTACACGTTCTATGCAATACAAAATGTTGTTGTTAATGTCTGACAACTGATAATTATGTACATTCAACTTTTGCAAATCTAAAGATTAACTGTTCATTAACTGTTGAGTTTACACGATTTTGTTTATTCAACGATTTCAAATTTTTCAACAAATTTGGATGATCAATACATTAGTACACAGTTTTCCATTTAATTTTCACGATTTTGTACATTTAACGAATTCAAACTTTTCAACTAATTCAGACTATCTGTACATCTAATTTACACAATTTTATTTTGTACTTTCAAGATTTTATACAATAAACAAATTCGAACGATCTGTACATCTAAATTTTGTTTTTTACAAATTCAAACGATCTGTACATCTAATGTACCCAATTTTCTCTTGAATTTTCACGATTTTGTACTTTCAACGAAATCAAATTTCTCAACAAGTCCAGAATATTTGTACATCTAATGTACATAACTTTCCATTGAATTTTCACGATTTGGTACGCTCAACAATTTCGATTTTCCATTAAGATTTCATGATTTTGAATGTTCAACAATTTTGAAATTTTCATCAAATTAGGATGATTAGTACATTAGTACATAGTTTTAAATTGAATTTTCACAATTTTGTACATTTGACGACTTCAAATTTAGATGATCTGTACATCTAATGTAATTAATTTTCCATTAAGTTTACTCAATTTGGTATGTTCTTCAATTTTCATTTGAATTTTCACGATTTTACACACTCAATGAATTTGAATTTTTCGACAAATTCGTACTATCTGTACATCTAATGTACATAATTTTTCCTTGAGTTTTCACAATTTTGTACATTCAAAGAATTCAAATTTTTAAAAAAATTCATACAATCTATACATCTAATGTACATACTTTTCCATTGAATTTTCATTATTTTGTACTTTCAACGAAATCAAATTTCTCAACAAGTCTAGACTATCTGTACATCTTATGTACACCTTCACGATTTGGTACGTTCATTGATTTTCCATTGATTTTTCTTGAATTTCTACTTTCAACTAATTCGAACTTTTTTACAAATTCAAAACTTTCGAGGCATTTACCATTAGGTGATTTATACGAATCATTCATTTTTCTTTTATGGAGTTTTTCCATTATTCATATGGTTACATATTTAAAAAAACATAAAAACCATGTAAGTGCAATAACTGCACCAATGCTAAAAACAGTTTATGCAGAAAACAGTGAACAATTTTTATGAGAAAATAGTGAATAGTTTTAATTAATGTAAAAAACGGATTTTATGAATGCAGTAAGCAGCTTCGAATGTACAGTAAACATGATGTGTAGAGGGCAAATTTTATTAACGAAGAAACAGATTTTATCAAAACAGAAAAACAAATTCGATTATTGTGAAATTTAAACATGAAAAAGTATTCATATTTGGTGTTTAAATTTAGAAAACGTGATTTCACTAGCTGTTTTATGAGAAAGCAGTGAACAATTTTTTAAATAGTGAACAAAGAATAATTTACACAGAAAATAGAGTGAACAATTTTTTAAATAATGCTGAATAGAAAATAATTTTATGTAGAATACTAGAAATAGTTTATGTAGAAAATAGTGAACAATTTTCATGAGAAAACAGTGAACAGTTTTACTTAATGCAGAAAACAGTTTTACTTAATGAACAGTTCTACATTCAACTAATTCGAACTTTTTTACAAATTTGAATTTTTGGAGGCATTTACTGTTAGGTGATTTATACGAATCATTTATTTTTCTTTCATGGAGTTTGTCCATTATTCATATGGTTACATATTTAAAAAAACACAAAAACCATTTAAGTGCAATAACTGTGCCAATGCTAAAAATAGTTGATGCAGAAAATAGTGAACAATTTTTATGAGAAAACAATGAACAGTTTTAATTAATGCAAAAAACAGATTTTATGAATGTAGTAAGTAGATTTGAATATACAGTAAATATGATGTGCAGAGAGCAAATTTTATTAATGTAGGAACAGATTTTATCAATGCAAAAAAATATATTCAATTATTGTGAAATTCAAACATGAAAAAGCATTTAGATTTGACATTTAAATTTAGAAAACATGATTTCATTAGGTGTTTTATGAGAAAATAGTGAACAATTTTTTAAACAGTAAACAGAAAATAATTTATGCAGAAAATAATTTTATGCAAAATTGTAGAAATAGTTTATACAGAAAACAATGAACAATTTTTATGAGAAAACAATGAACAATTTTAATTAATGTAGAAATTAAATTCATATTTTGAAATTAAAATCTCTATATTTTACAATGCTTCTGTTTAAATAAGTAAAAATATAAAAAAGCTACTTATTTTTACCTTTATGTTTATTTGTTGATAATCCAAAAAAAAAAAAAAAAAATTACACGGCACTTGAGTTTGGTAAACTCGAGTACTGTGTAAATTTTTTTTTCTGCATTTTATTTATAAAACGTACTCAAGCCTGGTATACTTGAGTATAGAACTCGAGTTTACCAAGCTCGAGTACCACATAATTTTTTTTAATTGCACAAATTCCAGCTCAGCAGTGCCATGATGGTAGAATTGATGAGGAACTCGAGTTCTAGAAAAAGTGGTACTTTGCTATTTATTTCCGAAACAGTGTTTTTTTGCTAAAAATTTCAAAAAAAAAAAAAAAAGTGGTATTTGGCCATTTTGGCCCAAAGTTGAGTGTGAGGCAAAAAAAGAAAAAGAAAAAAAAAACTTAGCTATAAAAAATGAGAAATGCTAATAAATGCCCTTAGGGTATTGGTTAATAAATCAATTTAAAGAAAGTTTTTATGAGAGAAAAAAAAATTAATGTTTTGATATTTTTTTTCATTTCCCATAAAAGTGGTATCAAAACTTTCCTAAAATAGATTGTTAACTAATGCCCTAAGGGCACTCATTAGCATGACCCAAAATTAAGGACTTCACAATGTTTACAATCTAAAAACAAGTATTTTCCCAACCTATTAGGACTCCAAATAACAACCGAAAACAATTTTAACGTTAGAATAAATAAAAGATAACAATAAAAGATACCAAATTCTAACATTAATATCATAATAATAGTAGATAAACTTAAATACTGAAAACACCATTAATTTCTCATGATAGCACATACCAAATTCGAACATTTTTTTTTTTTTTAGAATACCATGTATTTCTAACACACACACACACAGGGAGAGATAAACTCAATTAGTAAAGACACCTATAATTTCTTATGACACATTACTTTTTGAGAAGTGATATATCTACAATATTTTCACAATACTTTTACAACAAATATTTTTTTGAAAAAACAAAATTTTACAATAAATCTTAAGTAGAAAGTTATTATTAGTTTTAGTTTAAACTTATTACTGAAATTACATTTTTGCTGATCAGTAAAAGCCAATAACAACTTGTCACTTAACATTTGTTGTGAACGTATTGTGGAAAAGAAGTGCCATGTCTACAACATTTTTACAATACATTCACAACAAATCTTATTCGGTAAATTATTATTGGTTCTAATTTGAAATTCAGATATGAAATTACTTTTTTATCTACTAATAACAACTCGTAATAACCTGTTAGTAACAACCTACCACTTAACATTTGTTGTGAAAGTATTGTGGAAAAGAAATGCCATATCCACAACATTTTTACAACATTTTCAAAACAAATCATAGTTGGTAAGTTATTATTGGATCTAATTTAAAATCCACATATGAAATTACTTTTTAACCTACCAATAACAACACATAATAACTTGTCACTTATGATTTGTTGTGAAAATGTTGTGGACATAGCATTTCTCTTATTTCTCAATAACTCTATGTATAAAATATTTTCACAACAAAATTTTAAGTAGCAGTTGCTATTAGTGAGCAAATAGTAATTTCAAAATGGATGCCTTCATCTTTTCCTTTTTATAAGGTTAACGTAGATGGAGCTATTTTTAAGGATAAAAAAGAAGCTGGAGTAGGGGTTGTAATTCGAGGACATGTTGGAAATTTTGTTATTGTCTTAGCAAGTAATTTTGGTGTCATCTTGGAGCTATTGAAGTTGAAGCAAAGACCTTTGAATCTGGTTTGGAATTTGCTAAGGATATGGGTATTCAAGACTTTGTTCTAGAAGGAGATTCACTTAATATTGTTCATGCTCTTTGTGGAAATTCTCTTGCTGCATCAACGATTACTACTTTGATTTATGGGGTGCAAGTTGCTTCCTATGAGTTTCAGAATGTTTTATTTTCTCATGTTTGCAGGAATGGAAATATGCCTACTCACCAATTAGCTAAACATGCTTTAAGCATCTTTGATTTTTCTGTTTGGATTGAAGAGAGTCTTTGTTTTCTTGAATAGACTTCTCTCCATGATGTATCTTCTACTTTTAATTATTAATGAAGTTTTGTGTGTTTTCTATCAAAAAATATATATATATATATATATAAACCGGTAACAAACTATTATTCCTAAATGGCTTGTAAAATGATATATTTCCGTACCGATTAATACTAGTATACCGTTTTGCTAGTGTAAATTAATAAATAATTAAAAAATATTAAATAAATAAAAAAGACAGAATAGAAAAGAAAAGAAAGGGGAGGGTGATAGCCACACTACTCAAATTGAAAAGTCAAGATGGCATTGGTTTACCACATAGTTGTCCTTTCTTTCTCAGAAACGTCCAATATCCACTATGGGAGCCTGAGGACCGAGGAAGAGGTTGATAAGCCAATAATGTATTGACCCCTTAGGTAAGTTAACCCATTAATTAGCCAAGTTAATTCATAAAGTCAATTAACATGCAATACGTGTGGTAGCACAAACTAATCACCAATAATTAAATGCAGCAGAAAATAAATTTTACACAGTGATTTGTTTACTAATCGAGAGAACCTCTAAAGCAAAATCCCACTGGGTGAATTTAAGGTCACCACTGCCAAGAATCCACTATTATAAAAACAAATGGTTACAAGTAAAATGAATTCTAGTACCTTATACCAACCTATAGTTGAACACTTATCCCAATACAAAATTGGACTTATAATGTAGTGACAATCTCTCCTTTCAATGCACGGCTCCAAGTATATGGCTAACCAATCAATGCATAGATCCTAGTACGTGACTAACACACCAACTTGAGAAGGATGTTGGCTATAAAGTTCTTTAGTTCATCCACACGAGGAAGATCAAGAAGTTCATTGGTTACAAAACCCTACAGCGTACAAATGCAGCAGCTTCTTCAAGAGAAAGATGAACTAGGGCTAATTGTCTCTGGTCACAATATGCATCTGTAAAACTTTTACATCCCTTGAGACGGCCCTTAAAATAATCCTTATATATGTCTAGGATTGTGAAAAAAGAAAACCTAAACAGATAGCTTGGATATGCGTAAAAAACAGATCTGGAAATTTGAATTTCATAATTCTCGATAGATAGGTTATCTGTCGAGCTGCTGTCAAGCATCAAGCTAAAATTTCCTTTTAAACCTCGATAGATACAATCTGTCGAGCTTTAATGAACAACACTTCTTCACTTGATTCTTGGACAAACTTGCATGGCTTCAATATTTGGACTTGAACTCTTGTTCCTTGAAGTATTAAACACATCTTAGATCTACCTAATTACAAGTAAAGTGCATTTTGTCAAAGGATTAGCCAATTCTATATAACATATGTTCATAACAAGTTCCATATGTCCTAACAAGGGTCATTGAGTTGTTATCATTATTATTAAGGCAACATAAGCCCAAAGAAGGAATCCACCCAAGGAGGGAAAGAGACAAAGGGCCTTTGGGAGATCCAGTTGGGAAGGACAAGGTGTTGAGAGAGAGTCCTAAAGGATAAAGGAAGTTTCCAATGAGAAGTAGCTTCCTGTGTCCGCATTAAATGGCTGGCAATAGTTTTATCAGCTACATTGATGAAGAAGTGACCTAAAGAGTGGAATTCACAACTAAGCAGCTCCTTCTATCACCTTTATTACAAGTTTAAAGGGACAGGTGTCATGATGAGAATCTGGATAGGTGGAGATGAAGGGTTAAGATGTGAAGCACTAAGAAGTATATAAGGGAAAGGAAATTCCAGATAAAGGAGCCCCAGAAGAATGTATAAGGGGAATTGGACTTAGAACAAGAGCATTGAGAGAAGAACATGAATAGTGTATCATACTATGTATCATTTGCCTCCTCGAGCAGGCGTGTAACAAGCTCTATATATACATATACACACACACTCACACAATTTGTGATCCTTAACCTTTCTTTCCCTATTTTTGTCTTCGAGCTAAGCCCTCCTTTCTGTTTGACCCACCTCACTATTCTAAGTGGGCCTAGACTATTCTAAGTGGGCCTAGGCTATTTGATTTAGGAGTCCTTACACCCACCATAAATACAAATTGACGGAAAATGTTATCATTTGCTACCCTTACGCGAAATAATTAATACTGGCCATTAATGCTTCCCAAACGTTGCAAGTCCTTCATTATGCCATCAAAAAGACTCCAAAACATCACTAACGTAATCAGCCTATATTGGGTACAAATTTGAGTGTGGGGCAAATATTGCAATAGAAAGTGATTTATATATTTTACATCCAAGTCATCAAATT
Organism: Quercus gilva; assembly: GCA_023621385.1. Taxonomy (NCBI): domain Eukaryota; kingdom Viridiplantae; phylum Streptophyta; class Magnoliopsida; order Fagales; family Fagaceae; genus Quercus; species Quercus gilva. The sequence continues at coordinate 71,910,212 of CM042476.1, forward strand.
TCTATTTGATCTCTGATTTTCTTTGTACTTCCATTGTTCTTTATTAAACCATTCATTGACTTTTCTCATTTTAGTTCAATAATAGTTGCTAATATCAGTTACTACAACTTAACAATAAAAAATTAAGGACTTCACAATGCTTACAATCTAAAAACAAGTATTCTCCCAACCTATTAGGACTCCAAATAACAACCGAAAAACAATTGCAACGTCACAATAAATAAAAGATAACAATAACAGATACTAAATTCTAAACATTAATATTATAATAATAGTAGATAAACTCAAATACTAAAAACACCAATAATTTCTCATGATAACATATACCAAATTCTAACATTTGGTTGTTGTTGAGAATACTAAGTATTTGTAACACACACACGCAGGGGAGAGATAAACTCAAATAGTAAAGACACCAATAATTTCTTATGACACATTATTTTTTGTGAAGTGATATATTTACAATATTTTCACAATACTTTTACAACAAATCCCTTTTTTTTTTAGAAATATTTTACAATAAATCTTAAGTAGTAAGTTATTATTAGTTTTAGTTTAAGTTTAAACTTATTACTGAAATTTCTTTTTTGCCTATCAGTAACAGCCAATAAAAATCTGCCACTCATCATTTGTTGTGAAAGTATTGTGGAAAAGAAGTGTCACATCCATAACATTTTTACAATACTTTCACAACAAATCATATTTGGTAAGTTGTTATTGGTTCTAATTTAAAATTCACATATGAAATTACATTTTTACCCAACAATAACAACTCGTAATAACCTGTCACTTATGATTTCTTGTGAAAATGTGGTGAAAATATTATAGACATAGCATTTCTCTTATTTCTCAAAAACTCTATGTTCACAATATTTTCATAACAAAATTATAAGTAGCAAGTTGCTATTAGTGAGCAAATAGTATGGATGCCTTCATCTTTTCCTTTTTATAAGGTTAACGTAGATGGAGCTATTTTTAAGGATAAAAAAGAAGCTAAAGTGGGGGTTGTAATTCTGGACCATGTAGGAAATTTTATTGTAGGTGTCCTCCTGGAGCTATTGAAGTTGACGCAAAGACCTTTGAATCTGGTTTGGAATTTGCTAAGGATATGGGTATTCAAGACTTTGTTCTAGAAGGAGATTCACTTAATATTGTTCAAGCTCTTTGTGGAAATTCCCATGCTGCTTCAACGATTACTACTTTGATTTATGGGGTGCAAGTTGCATCCTATGAGTTTCAGAATGTTTTATTTTCTCATGTTCGTAGGAATGGCAATATGCCTACTCACCAGTTAGCTAAACATGCTTTGAGCATGTTAGATTTTTCTGTTTGGATTGAAGAGAGTCCTTATTTTCTTGAATAGACTTCTCTCCTTGATGTATCTTCTACTTTTAATTATTAATGAAGTTTGTGTGTTTTCTATCAATATATATATATGATATATTTCCATACTGATCAATACCAAGATACTGTTTTGCTAGTGTAAATTAATAAAATAAATAAAAAATATGAAATAAATAAAAAATATAGAAAAGAAAAGAAAAGAAAGGGGAGGGTGATTGTCACACTACTCAAATTGAAAAGTCAAAGTGGCATCGGTTTACCACTTGCCTGTCCTTTCTTTCTCAAAAACGTAAATATTATCATTTATGGCCCTTACACAAAATAATTAATACAGGCCATTAATGCTTTCCAAATGTTACAAGTCCTTGATTATGCCATCAATAAGACTTTTTTGGAAATTTAGACCCCGGTTGATAGAATTAACAAGTTTTAAACTCAAGTTGTTAATTAGATTTATTATGAACAAACCATGTTAAACAAATAAACATCAATATCATGTCAATATCATGCATAGCAGAATAATAAATAAGATAAGATGTGATGACCCAGGAAAAACCAATGAAACAAACTAGTTTCACAGTAAAAAAACCTTGGAGGAAACCTTCCCAAAAAGAAATTTACTATAGTAAAGAGAAGTTTCAGATTTAGTACAAAACCTTTGTCCCTAGACTCTACAATCCCCATAGATTTAGTATAAGGCCTTCTCGCGAGACACCCACTAGGCATTTTGTTCTGCCAGCCTGTTCAGATTGATTCACACTTTCTGTGCCTACACTATTTATACCCTCGTTACCCACAAATGTTGAGGAGTACTTCTAAGAGAAAACCCTAGCCAAACACATTGGGATTTAGAGATTGTCATACCCACAATTCTCTACACACTAGCTTGTGGTATTTCCTCAACTCCTACCTCTTCAATATATGAATGTCACCCTTTTGCACAAATCCTAGTACGTGACTAACCAATGATGCATGGCTCGTAGTACGTAATTAACTTCACCAACTTGAAGATGTTGTTGGCTATAAAGTTCTTCAGTTCATTCACACGATGAAGATCAAGAAGCTCATTGGTTACAAAACCCTACGGCGCATAAACGTAGCAACTTCTTCAAGAGAAAAATGAACTAGGGCAAATTGTCTTCGGTCACAATATGCATCAATAATCACTTTGCATCATCTAAGACGACCCTTAAAATGATCCTTATATATGTCTAGGGTTGTGAGAAAAGAAAACCTAAACAAATAGCTTGGATATGCGTGAAAAATAGATCTAGAAATTTGGATTTCATAATTCTCGATAGATAGGTTATTTGTCAAGTTGTTGTCGAGCATCGGGCTAAAATTGCCTTTTAAATCTCGATAGATACAATCTGTTGAGATATCTGTCGATCTTTAAAATACAACACTTTTCACTTGTTTCTTGTACAGATTTGCATAGCTTTAATAGTTGGACTTGAACTCTTGTTCCTTGAAGTATTAAACACATCCTAGATCTACCAAATTACAAGTAAAGTGCGTTTCGTCAAAGGATTATGTTAAGATTTAGACCCCTTAACACAATATGTTTAACCTAATATTAAGCCAAGTTGATTAACAGATTTGTTAAGTAATACGAGGTTCAACCACTATGTGTAAAACAGATATAATGTGGAAATATAAAGAATACGATGATCTAATGACTTAGGAAAACCATACCGGTAAAAAACCTAGGAAGGATTTAACCTAGCTATCCTCAAGGTAAAACAGATTCACTATGAAATAATTGAAGTTTATACAGTAAGACTTAGACCACTAACATCCTATTGCTACCTCGAGTAGAAAACTTACTACCACGACCCCATGATAGCTTCGAGTCCATGGACTACTTCTTTCTTTGATCCACTGCAACCACAAGTTCTCCTACTTGTGAATTTTGATTTTCTTGAATGTTCTTTGTGCAGTAACCGAAACGATCACCAAGCTCTTGACATCAATCATGATTTTGATAACCCTAAGTGTGTATGAAGGTAAACACTTTTAGATCTCATAAGAGATTCAAACACAGCATATCAAAAGCCTCAAAAATGTAGCTAGGGTTTTTCTTTTTATATAAGATATAAAACATAAAACCCTACACATCAAACGAGTTTAGGCTGAGTTGGAAATTCTGCAGAAAAAACAAACTGCACGAATCTCGATCGATCGAGTCTAATTTTAGATCGATCGAGCCTTGCAGTGTGTGCAACTAGCAAAAGCATAAGATACATGTAAGGTGATAAGTAGATAGTAATTAATCACATTTTCCACAAAATTCATCACATTAGTTTGAAAGAGACTATCACCTAAAGAGTTACATCATATAACTCTCACATCTCCTAAGAAACAAGCTTGCAATCATGGAAATTTCTTGTTTTGCCTCATAATGTACACACCAATTTTATTTCATTGTTAAATTGATATTTAAGCCATATAATGTACACACCAATTTTAGCGTTAATCCGAGGCTGCACCTTATGTTCTTTTTGTGCATGTGCTATACTTTCTCAAGCACAAAATCTTATGATATGCACTAAGGTGTTCATGATTGGCTAGTAAATAGTGGTGGGATGGTTATTTGTGCCTTTCTCATTAAGTTCTAGTCATAGCAATCAAAAACATGTGACTTCAAAATCAAGATCATGTGATCAAAGACTATAAACAATTCCCACACAACATGCACTACATAGCTAAAATTAGCAAAGTGCAGTAAAATAAGCTTATCCAAGCTAAACAAGGTACACAAGCATATTATGTAAAGATAATATGGCCAACCTCAATTACATATCTATGATGTGTAATATGAAAGAAATAAAAGTCTTTTTGGTTTCAAAAAAAAAAATTTATGACCAAAACTAAAAGCACACATTATGCTAAATGATTAAAAATGCACATGCAATTCATGACAGTGCTTAACTAAGCTATAGAGGGTACACAAACAAGAAATATAAATTTCTTAATTAACCCATAAGTAAATGTACAAACTAGTACATACTCATACAAAATCATTTTTATCTCAAAATAATCATGCACTTAGTTGAGCAATGCATACTATTCAAGTTTCTCCATAATATCAAGTATGTTCTAAATCAAGGGAGAGATATCATAATTCATGTAATCCTTAAGAAAAATAAAATAAGACTCAAAATAAAATATTTTTGTCTTTTTGAAAACTTTCAATGTTTTTGGAATTTTTTTTTTTTAAGGCAAAACAACCTAAGAAAATAAAACAACCAAAAATTAAAAGAAAACATGTCCACAATTAATTGAAAGAATTAAATCAAGGACAAGTAAACAATACTCACCTTAGCAAATCTTTTCTCACCCATATAGCACGAGTCTTTGGCTTTGTAGGTGAAAAACCATGAGAACTAGAGTGTATTTGAGGGATTACACCAATCTTCTAAGAAAGACTAAAATACTACAACTTCCTTTCACAAGCCAATAAGCTTAAATTTTTCAAAAGCATATGAAACAATTTCTTTCGACTTATGGCAGGAGAAATATCATCACATATCCTAGATTGAAATACAGAATATTTAAACTTCAATTTATGACAATTAAGATGAATGTGACCAGAGACACCACAAAAGTAACAAACAGGAACAAATTTAGGAACATTAGTATTTCTAACAGCAAATCTAGTCTCAGATTTTGGTTTTTTCCTCAGCAAAAAACAATTTGGTCTAATATGACCAACAACACCACAAAGTTGACATGTAGGCAAAAAAACAAATTTCTTTTGCACACTAGCAATAGGTTTAGACAGAGGTTTAGAAACTTCAACGTCTATATCAGAACTTTTACCTTTGTCTAACCTAGCAAAATAAGTTTTTTCTTTATTATTCCTCTTGAAAGGATGGATATAAACTTTCTCAATTTTAGGCTTAAGAGAAACAGAAACACTCTGTTATCAACAGTAGGCTTGGTATTAGTCAAATTTTCAATTTTAGCTTTAGATTCAACTAACTCTTGTTCCAAGCTTTTCATCTTCTCATCTTGAGAGGAAATTTGATTTCTCAAAAATTCATTCTTTTTATTAGATTCATCTAATCTAACAACCAATTCCTTTTTTTCAAGATTAGCCAATTTTAACTCTTCCTTGAATTTCTTAGCAATTTGCAAAGATTTAGATAATTTTTTACGAAGAGTTTCACAAACATCAAAAAGATCAACATAAACAATAGTGTCCTTTTTATTTAAATCATCACAAACATGAGCAGAAAAACACTTCAAATTATCCATGATAATAGGGATCAAGGATCAACTCTTAGATCAAAAGATCTAAACACTAGAGCAAACCTGCTCTGATACCACTTGTTAATTTTTAGACCCTTTAACGCAATATGTTTAACCGAATATTAAGCCAAGTTGATTAACAGATTTGTTAATTAACATTAGGTTCAACCCATATGTGTAAATCAGATATAATGCAGAAATATAAAGAATACAAAGATCTGATGACCCAGGAAATCCAAACCGGTAAAAAGCCTGGGGAGGATTTAACCTAGCTATCCTTAAGGTAAAATAAATCCACTATGAAAGAATTGAAATTTATACGATAAGACTTAAACCATTAACATCTTATTGCTACCTCGAGTAGAAAACTTACTACCACAACCTCATGATAGCTTCGAGTCCGTGGACTACTTCTTTCTTTGATCCACTGCAACCACAAGTTCTCCTACTTGTGAATCTTGATCTTCTTGAATGTTCTTTGTGCAACAACTAAAAATCACCAAGCTCTTGACATCAATCACGATCTTAATAACTTTAAGTGTGTATGAAGGTAAATACCTGTAGATCTCACAAGAGATTCAAACACACAGTATATCAAAAGCCTAAAAAATGTAGCTAGGGTTTTTATTTTTATATGAGACATAAAACATAAAACCCTACACATCAAACGAGCTTGGGCTAAGTTGGAAATTCTGCAGAAAAAACAAACTGCACGAATCTCAATCAATTGAGTCTAATTTTCAATTGATCGAGCCTTGCATAATGTGACCAATAATTTCTGCAATTACTCGATTCCAACTTTACAACAAAACATACTTTGAGCAAGCCTAAACCTAGACTCTATGTTTTGATCATGGTTTGCCAACACAATACACATTGAAGTTCTAATACATTAGTCCCTATGGTCTTAGAACCTAACAGATTAGCCAATTCTATATGACATATGTTCTTAACATGTTCCACATATGTCCTAACAATCTCTCCCTTCGGTAATCCGTGATAAAACCACAACAAACAAATAAAATATGAGAGAAGTCATAAATCACTCATCTCATATTCACTTGTTAAATACAATAAAATCTACCCTAACATAAACTCTTGAAAAAATTTACAAGAGGAGAGTTCATGGCATGGAAGATTTTGACAACCTGTATTTCTAAAATACTTTAAACAAAACTCATCAAGGCATCTTAGAAATACAATATTGCATATATGAAGAAACATGTGTATAAAGATAGAAAAGAAACAACACATATAGAGATAGGTGAAGAAGACATACATCATAATATATATCAAAGATAAGCACAATGTATGTAAACATGGTCACAAGACCGATGTACAAGAAGCTAAAAGAAGTTCCTAAAAACAAGGAGGTAAACACTCCCCCTAACAAGATGAAACACATCTCCCCCTTACAAAGGCATGTATTTCTCCCCCTAACATGTAGGATCTTAAAAAGAAATCATATTTTCTCCCCCTTTTTGTCATGATTGACAAAGGGTACAAGAAGCTATAAAACTTCACCCGAGAAACAAAAAGATGACTAAAGATTAGGGATGACAATTTTTGCCCGACCCGCGGGTACCCGGCCCGGCCCGACCCTAATGGGCTGGGTTTTACCCGGCCCGATTAGAAATAGGGTCAAGTATGGGTTTTTTTAAAAAAAACCCGAAGCGGGTCCGGGTCGGGTTCGGGTTTTATCAAAAAAACCCGAGACCCGACCCGAAACCCGCCCCGAGACCCGCCCTGTTTAAAAACCCGATAGCTAAAATTACTAAACTACCCTTTATATATATATATATATACTATTATCTAACCCTAATTCCCTCTTCACTCAGCCTCCTGCCTCCCTGCCTCACTCTGAAATCTGAATTCCGAAGTCCCTCGTTCAGCTTCACTCCCTCGTTCTTCAGCTTCACTCCCTCGTTCTGCCATTCATATCAGTTAGTTCAGCTTCACTCCCTCGTTCTTCAGCTTCACTCCCTCGTTCAGCTTCACTCCCACCCTCCCTCATGCCTCCCTCCCTCAGTCCGACCCTCCCTCTCCCTCATTTCAGCTCAATACCTCAGCCTCCCTCAGTCCGACCCTCTCGTCGTGACTCTTCCCGTCCAGTCCGACCCTCCCTCTCCCTCATTTGAGCTCAATCCCACACTCCCTCAGCCTCCCTCAGTCCGACCCTCTCGCCATTGACACTTCCCGTCCATTCCGTCACCGTTTTTCTTTTTTTCTTTTTTCCCTTCGCATAATCGGTCTCGCCCTCGCCCTCGCCCTCTCTGCTCTCTGCTTCTCGACGTCTGAACTCTGAAGGTAATATTCTTTTCTTTTGATTACTTCATTTTGATTTTGATTTAAATTTGTTAAACACTTACAAATTTTGATGTTTTGAAAACTTTGAAATTTTTTGAAAAGGTAACAAATTGTTATAAATATATTATTATTATTATTGTTGTTGTTGTTGTTTTTAATAATTTAATTGTTAAAAGTGGGGGAACGAATCTTGATTCTGGGTAATAGGTGCAACTTTATACCAGTTTTGGAAGCTTTGAAATGCTTTTCTACATTCGATACAAGATGCATTGACTCTGAGGATCAAATGGACAGCTTCAAGATTTATAGGGGTCATTTTCAATTTCACTAATAGTGTTAGTAATCAAGCTTCCCATGTGCTAGCCAAAGAGGCTCTCTTGAGAGAATCTGTTGGAATATGAGTGGAGGATTGTCCCCTATTTCTTTTACCATCTGTACATTCTGATCAATTTTAATCTTTAAATCTACTGTCGTTTACGTAAAAAAAAAAATGGATAGTCTTCAATTTTTTGTTTAATTAATAGTCTAATTACATGTTTATTTCTACTAGCGTGTAACCGGCAAAATGCAAAATGCAGGGAGTCCGCGCTAGTGTATTTATGGGGTGCGCTTTTGGCATCACAAAGAACCAGAACCGAAAAAAGAAAGTGGCCTTTGAGTAAGACAAAAGGTTCAAGTGAAGAACCTTTTAATATAGCTCTGTCCGTACTTTCTGCTTGGAGTCGGCCAGAAAACCATTACCCTTCATTTCTTAACACTTCCTATTTAGTAATTCCCTTTACTCAGCACTCTCACTCCAACTTTCTGCCAAACCCACAGAATTTTTTGTTACTATTAGCTTTTAGTTGTCATCTCAGATAATGCTCAATAAAGAAAATATCATCTTACACTATTTTGTATTTAGTATTTTATATTAATAGAGATATGGATGACCCAAATTCTATCCAATATTTTCTCTAAAGTCATTTCCCTATACTGGTGAAAACAAAGACATTTGTTGTAGATGGGGTTTCAATGTTTGTTTACTGTCATGTAGGCCTAATGCTGGCTAATCTGCTTAGATATATTGGGCTGTTTAGGCATGGAATTGTTGTAGTTTTTGTCATATTGTGTCTGCTGTTTTGTCAGCTTGCCCTCTATTGTGTTGCTTTTCTTAGCGTGTTTCAATGAAATTCACTTGATTATCCAAAAAGAAGTCATATTTAAAACCAATTTAGTATTATCCAAGAGCAGTTTGTAAAATGTAAATATGGTCTTTCATCCATGGAAACACAGAAATATAATGTGATCAATCACAGCACCTGCACATCATAAACTACACATCATAGATTACCCTATCAGACTTGCTCCTTTTCTACATGTGTAAGCAGCTATACAACAAATAGCCTGACCATCTTTCAGTATCCAATTTTTTTTTTAAAAAAATGGTGATGCCCCTTAATCACTAACTGTTTATTATATACTTTAGAGATTGTGTTGCAGAATATAATAACTAAAAATGTACAATAACAGTGATACTAATGTATGCCAGTTTAATTTGAGGGTTCTGGTTTTAGACCTAACCCTCTAGAAAAGGTTTTTTTTTTCTATATTGTTTGGGTTGTGATGACAATGGCAATGAAATATTGTTTTTTGTGTTTGTTGGGAATGCAGAGCCTAAAACAGAGATGGAAGACACAAACACAGACATAAACAAATCTGGCTCTTCCTCGCCAAGCGGCTCTCCCTCAAGAACCGGACGTTGTCCCTTGCCAACTATACGGTCTCCTTCGCCATTTTCACGATCACCCTCGCCATTGTCGCCTGGCAGCTCACCCTCAGGATCACCATCACCTTTACGCCCATTAAACAATGAGTAAGTGTTTGAATTTGTTATTAATCATGTTTAATTTGTGAATTTGTGTAATTATGAATTTGTGCCTATTAATTAATGATTATGTGTAATAATAAATTTGTGATAATTTGTTTTGATTCTAACTCCCAAACTTTTGAACCAATTAGGAGTCCGAACTCCCCGACGGTGGACTTAGAGGTAGAAGAACAAGAAAGGAGTCCAACGACAGAGGAAGAGAGAGAGCAAGAGCCTACAAATGAGGACTTGGACACAAGTAAAAAAAGAAAGACTACCTCAGATGTTTGGGCTCATTTTACAAAGAAGAAAGTTGAAGGAAAAATTAAAGCCCAGTGCCATCATTGTGGCAAACTTTACTTGGGTGATCCTAGCCAAGGTACATCTCATTTGCGAACACATTTAACAAGATGTCCACGAATGAAGTTTAAAGATATACGACAACAAGTCTTAATTAAACAACAAAATAAGGTGGATGGAACTATGAGTTTAAATAATTACCAATTTGATCAAGCTAGAGTGAGGAATAAGCTTGCTCGTATGGTCATCTTACATGAATATCCTCTTTCAATGGTTGATCACATTGGGTTTAGAGAGTTTGTAGTTGATCTTCAACCTATGTTTAAACTTGTCACAAGAAATACTTTGAAGAGTGACATTCTTAAAATCTATGATAATGAGAGGGAGAAAGTTTTGAAGATCACGGACAAGAATGGAAGTAGGATGGCAATTACAACTGATATGTGGACTTCAAGTAACAAAAAGAGAGGGTTTATGGTCATTACCGCTCATTTTATTGATCATGCTTGGACGTTGCAAAGTCGTGTTTTAAGGTAATTTTTTTATCTATAAGTTGAATATTAACGACTGTACATTTAGAATGTTTATTGAGTTATGTTAAATTGAATGTTTATTTAGTTATGTTATAATTATTCCTATTATTTTTCTAGGTTTGTTTATGTTCCTTCTCCACACACAAAAGATGTGCTTGCTGAAGTCCTTGTTGATTGTTTTTTAGAGTGGAACATTGATAGGAAGTTGTCTACAATAACTGTAGATAATTGTAGTACTAATGATGTCATGATAAGACTTCTCTTGAATAAGCTTGATACTAGTTCTCTTTTGTTGGGTGGGTCTATATTGCATATGAGGTGTGCTGCACATATTTTGAATTTGATTGTTCAAGATGGGTTGTCTCTTATTGGTGATGGTATTGAAAGGATTCGTGATAGTGTAATTTATTGGACTGGATCACCAAAAAGGAGACAAAAATTTGAAGAAAATGCACGTCAATTGTGTGTTCAATGCACCAAAGAGTTAGTCTTAGATTGTAAAACTCGTTGGAATTCAACTTACTTAATGCTTTCTACTGCATTGATTTATAAAGATGTTTTCTCGCGTTTGGCTAAACGTGAAACATCTTATACTTGTTTGCCATATGATCATGATTGGGAGGTAGCCAAAGATATTTGTGGGAGGTTGGAGTTGTTTCATAGTGTGACTGAGTTTTTCTCTGGTCGTAAGTACCCCACAACTAATATGTACTTTGCTTTGGTGTGTGAGTTGAAAATTGCATTGAATGAATGGAGTTTGTCTTCAAGTGAGATGATAAGTACGATGGCAGAAAGCATGCTTGCTAAATTTAATTCTTATTGGGCTAATGTTAGTGTTGTTATGGCTGTTGCTGCTATCTTAGATCCAAGATATAAGATGAAGTTATTGAAGTTTTATTATCCTAATATTTATGGTGATAGTTCTGATTTGGAGATTGAAAAAATTAAAAATCTTTGTTATGATTTGCTTGATGAGTATGGAGATGTAGATGAGTCTCCTGTAGGTAATGAAGGAAGTTCTCATATGCCTGCAAGTACTTCAAATCAAGTGGCACAAATAAAATTTAGGTTGATTGGATCAATGTCAAGGTTTGATGGGTTTGTGAATAATAGTTCAAGTAGTTCAAAGAAACATGGGAGTGGTAGAATGGAATTTGATCATTTCATTGATGAGGGAGTGTTGAAGAGGAGTGAAGACTTTGATATTTTGGCATGGTGGAAAAGTAATGGTCTCAAATATCCTACTTTACAAAGGATTGCAAGAGATATTTTAGCCATTCCTGTCACAACTGTTGCTTCAGAAGCTGCCTTTAGCACTAGTGGGAGACTTTTAAGTCCACACCGTAGTAGGCTACATCCCAAGACTATAGAGGCAATGATGTGTGCTCAGAATTGGTTATGGAGTGAAATCAACGGTTAGTAATTGTCTAATTTCTATTTATAAAATCAAAATTGTGTTTTTATATTTGCTAGTTACAATTTGATGAAGTTTATTCCATTTTTTAATTCATTGTTGTTGTAGGTTCTTCAACTATATCTGGAGATAGTACATTTCAATCCATTCTTGATGATGGGGAGCCAAATGAAGATGATGAGAGATGTGCCACAATTGATGGGAGTTGTATCACAATTGATGAAGATTAAACATTTTGTATTAATGTAGTAACTTTTTTAATTTCTTAGACTTGTTGAATTAATTTGTTGGTTTGTAATTATTCTAAACTTGAGGGATTTATTTTGTAACGTTTTAATTTCTTGGACTTGTTAGACTTTTGATACTTATTTCTTGGACTTGTTGGATTTATTTTATTTTTATGTTTAGCTAGTGATTTTAGTTATGATTTTGTTGATTAACGATTAAATGGTTATCTTAGTTAGGTAATTTAATGATTTAAAATCTTAGTTATGATATATTGAATTATGATTATGATATTAGTTATGATTTATTGATTTATAGATTTATAATTAACAGGTGATTTATTGATTTATGATTGGTAGCCTTAGCCTATGATTTGGACTGATATGGCATTCGGGTCACGTTAATTATTTAGGCTTGAATATGCATGCTTAATGTAGGCAAAATCTGGGCAAAAATTGGGCTTAAACCTGGGATTGAATTAAAATTTGGGCTTAATTTTTTTTTTTAATTTTTTAATTTTTTTTTTTAATTTTTTTTTTATTTTTTTTCAGTTGGGCCACAAATTGGGCCCAATTTCTAAACGGGGCCCGCGGGGCCTGGCTAGGGCGGGTTCGGGCCCCGGGAAAAGACCCGGTAGCATAAACGGGGCGGGTCTGGATTACGGGTCTTGCCCCGCGGGTCGGGTCCGGGTATGAAAAAACCCGGCCCGAACCCGACCCGTTGCCATTCCTACTAAAGATGACCAAGGGGGCACAAGGAATCCGTAAAAAATGCATGAATGTAATGAAACAAGATGCTATGGATGACAAGATAATATAAAGATGCAAAACATGTGAAAAAAAATGCATGCAAGAGGATCTCGACATATCGAAAAGATGCCGAGTTGCTATCGAGCAAAAACCAACCTCGATGGATTGAGAAGCTGTCGAGAATGTATCGGCCAGACAAAAAGTTTCTCGATGGATCGAGAAGCTATTGAGACAAAGTCCAGAAATCTCGATGGATTGAGCTTGCGTTAACTACTGTCGAGATAAGAAGAAAGAAGGTCTCGATAGATAAGAATCTGTCAAAAAGCTATCTAGCTTGAAAAAGAAGTTTTTCAAAGAGAGGAAAAACACAGGGATGAATGCAAACAAGCAAGATATTAAGCTTAAAAAAAACATCTCTCAACAAGAAAATACAAAGCATTCATGATCCAAAACACACACACAAAAACAAGTTACGACAGTTTAGTGAGCATATATTAACACTTGTATTCCTTATGATGGCCAAATCATATTGTACTTGAACATGTATCAAAAGTAGCAAAAAATTTGCATGTTGTGTGTGAAAACATAGCAAAAGTGCATAAGTGTCTCATATTATGACAATTTGAGATATGAGAAAATCAATTTTACTCACACACAATCATAACTGTTTGATGGGAACTATCACCTTTAAGGTACATCCTATAACTCCCACATCTCCTAGAAACTCGCTTGCAACCATATTCAAAGCATTTTGATTCTTTTTGCATTTTTTTTTTTTTTTTTTTGCATATATATATATATATATATTTATTTGAACATGTCATAAATGGGCATATAAGAAAGAGAAAAGAAATACCCAATTATATTATGCCAAAAACATCACAATTTTGCTATGCCGAAGCACACAAGTGTTATTCATGATTGACGGGCTATAGTGGTGAGATGGTTATTTTTGTCTTTCTCTTAGGATTTTTTAGCCCTTCCAGTCAAAAAGAGTGATATAAGTGTTAAGTATAAGAGATAACTTAATCGTACTCATCACAAACACGAGCCACAAAACTCACTTGCTTAGTTATGGATTGAGATGCTTATCTAAGCTACAAAAGATACCAAGTTTAGAAAACTTTGTTTCAATGGCCATCCAAGGTACACAAGTACCAATGTACACAAACACACTGTTTTTTTATTTTTCTGATTTTTTATTTTTCCCTTTTATTTTGAAAAACAAACAAAATAAAGACTAAATAACCAAACAAAAACAGACAAACAACATGAAAGTATGAAGATAGATGTAGATGCATGAAAGCATGATTCTAAAAACAAATAAGAAATCAAGCAAGAAAGTCCTACTTTAGATAGAAAGAATTAAAGCAGAAGACAGATAGAAATGACAATTAAGTCTTAGGCTCCTCTCTCACTCACACAGCACGAGTCTTTGGCCATGAAGATGAAAAGGCACATGTCCTAGTTGTTGGAAAAATACATGTTTGTATTGCATACAAAATATACGTAGTGGAAAAATTAACGGATCTACTTTATTCACAATTGATAACATATACTATGTAAGTTTTAGAATTTAAGAACAAGAAATCATAGCTTAGTGTGGTGAAATTCAAAACAAAATATTAGAAGTACTTGGGAACACTTTTAATCTTCACTCCAATTCCACTTTATGCCCAAGAAGTGTGGTCTCTCAATCAGTTTCCAAGGGAGAATAAGAGAGTGGCTTTCACTCACACATACAAAACCATTGCATAAAGATTTCTATCTATCATGTTCCTTACAAAATTCTGTACATTTCTTCCTTTATATCTAATTGATTATTTAATTGGGCTAGCCTTTTGGGCCTTCCCAATTGGGCTTAAGTGTGTGGCTTGGAGTGGAACCAAAAGGAACCAATAAGACACTAGCTCCAATGGGCCTTGGGCTCTTCTGTCAACTCTTGACAAGTCCAAAGTTACCATTAATTATATTTAATACCACTATATAAATATAGTTGCACTTTAGGCCTTATCTATAAATTATATCCCAAAACTTTATTATACATGCAACCCCTTTATAAAATATTCATAGTAATATAAAGTCATGAATATAATAACTCTCTATTAAAGTGGTTGGGCCCAACTCTTTGAATAACCAAAACCATTAAACTTATCTCAAGGGAATATTTTGTATCTCTGTTAAGAGACTATGAATTCCGTCTTGAGAATATATGTTCCATCAACACTAAATGTGGCTGCCCAACATATTGAGGTTTTGATCATGACTTTAGATCTCACTCCTGATATATCAAAGCAACCTACACCTCATGATCAAGTCCATTATTCTCCTAGGATTAAGAGTTCATGTAAATATAAGTTGTGAGATTTATTATTCATTTGACAATCGTTAGGAGAATAATAAACCTCACAGCAGTCCAGTTCAATATGTCTTAACTCTTAAAATATATCAATATATCAATTAGAAGTCTCCGCTTCCATGATTAAGACAAATCATCTTAGTTAATATGTTATAGTCTTCGTAGATGAAATGCCTAATTTCATCACCGACTATGAACTATATTTTGAGTTTACAAGAAACTTGTGATTTACATCTTCTGTGACTAAATCACATAAATTACATACAATGCATCTCATGGACTATGATAATGTCCCATTAGTTTATTTATAGATAGTCTTATATAATTAAACAATTTAATTATTTATGACATGCCAATAAATTGGATTTTAGGGCATAAACCCCAACAATCTCCCACTTGCCCTCAAAGACAATTTACCACATATTTGACACTTATTTTCTTTTAGAGTAATTCATAATCACTCTAAGGTAAGGCTTGGAAAAAGTTTCAGTCAGATTTATTGCATAAATTATCTTTTCTACTATTACATCTCACGTACTCATATCTCTTTAATGAGATGATACTTACGCTTAATTTGTATATTCACCACCTAGGATGAACACATATCTTGAAGTCCAACTTCATGAATCACAATCAAACTACAAGTCAATATTTGTACATCTAGTAACTATCAAAACCTCACTTTGGTGGACAAGCATATAATTCCTCATTCCCCTAAGATATTTGAGTATATGCTTTACTCCCACTTAAATTAAGTGATCCTTAATTAATTGATATTTGCTTACTATGCCTACAGCAAAATAGATATTTAGCCTAGTATTTAGCATTGCATAAAGACTTCCTATCAATTTAATATAAGGAACCGTCTTAATATGCTCTTCCTTTTATATGTGTTAGGACCATAGTCCTTTATAAAGGAACTTCAAACTTAAAAGGAAAGAATCATTTCTTGAAGTATTACATGCTATACTTGGCTAAAATTTAATCTATTTAAGCAGTTTGAGATAGACCCAACATCCTAATTTTTGAATTTTAACGAAGTTTAATTCTTAGGATATGAACAGTTTCTCCCAAGTACTTTATATCAATCTGGATTAGACAACAAAAACTCTATTCATAACAATAACTCTACATCATTCTAAATGATTAGAATGTCATCAACATACATTAAGAGATTTATTATTCTATATAGCTTTTACACACATAAGGCCTTTTCATACTTGATCAAAATGAAATAATTTGATTTCTTGACCAAAGATGATATTTATGATTCATATGCTTGCCTTAGTCCATAATTGAAATTTAAGCATCTTGCATACTTAACACTATTGGTTCTTTGTTATGTACAAGTCTAGTTACTTCACATAGATATCTTCCTCAAGTTTTTGATGTCTAAAAAAAATATATATATATATATATATTGTGCACGTTTCTAGGAATGCAAAGGCTGGTATTTTTTTGGAGGGGGGGTGGGGGGTGGAGGGGGTTAAAGAATACTGATATATTTCTCTTTACCTCCGTGGCATATTTGGATTTTGACATATTACATTAAGTAAAATACTATTTTGCTCCTTGAATTTTACCAAAAATTTATTTTCTGTCCTTCAACTTTAAAAAGTTTTTTTTTTTTTTTTTTTTCATTTTTAAACTTTGTAAAAAGTTTTTTCAGTAGTTTAAACTTTGGAGACAAAAATAAGGATGAAAATAGAACTTTTTCAATAGTTTAGGGATGAAAAAAAAAAAAAAATCTTTTTTATTGTTTAAGAATAGAAATAAAACATTTTTAATAGTTTAGAAACAAGATACGTTCTTTTCAATAGTTAAAAGGCAAAAAATAAACTTTTTAAAATTTAAGAATGAAAATTAAACTTTTGATAAAATTTAGAAACAAAAATAGTATTTTACCCCACTACACATGATAAATGATTAATTGACACAACTCGAGCTATGTTTTCAATTTGATAATGCATGCCTTTATGGGAAATCAAAGTAGGTGTGGACTGTGGACTTTGAGTGTGCAATACCAAAAACCCAGTCATTGTTGTATGGTAATAGTAGTGCTTAAACAGTCTATGGATATGTTCATTGTTTTTGTTCTAACATCTCTTAAAGCCAAGTTTTACACACTGGTCATTGAGGTTACCAAATCACATTTTATTTGATGATATCGTTTTCCAGAAATTTTTCTCCTTCTTTCTTTGACAAGATGCCACTAGCTTAGCTCCAAACAAAGCAGCAAAATAAGACCTTCAGCTAGTTTGGTGAGATTCTGTTGAAATGATTAATTGGCGGCGAAATTTGAGACCATTTCTTCTGGTTTGTTAAGATTTTCTTCAAATAAATACTTGGCAGGTAGAACTTCAACTTTCAACCTCTGTTTTTTATTTTCTTTTTGGTTTAGGCATCTATTTGTACTAGATGGTCCATAGAGGTTAAGATAATCCATTTTACTTTTGTGTCAGGTATTTAAAATTGATGGTTTGATTACCTGTGGAGCAGAGGAAGAAGATGAACCAGCATCTTGAGAGAGAGAGAGGAACCATAGTATGAACTTTCGGTAATCGCGGGGAAGCTGGACCGTCAAAATTGTTAAATACGTAACTGCTCTCACTTGGGCTTTTTTTTTTCCCCCCTAGTATTTTGATTTTCAAAAACAATTTTGGCTATTTAGTTTTATATAGCCTCATTTGGAATTTAAGTATTTTGAAAAATCAAGTGAAACTTAAGTTCTATGGAGAAAAAACCTAAGTTAAGAAGTTTTTAAATTCCTGATCGTTTTTTTGAATGAGCTTGAGTTTAAGCAGGTAGTTCTTCACATTAAAAGTCAGACTCTTAAAAACTCAAATTCTAGGTAATGCCAGTACGTTTTATCTTGCCTGGTTGCCTACTGTGTGAATATATACTCTTGAAAGCTCGAAAATGTGTTGAAAACACACGAGCGGTTTAGACCCCCAAATTAAAATTACGGCTTGGTTGATTTTACACTAACTTAATGATAAGTGCGGAATAGTGTAAACACAAGCGTAAAGGCAAACCAACTACTCTAATCCATATTTAAAGCAACACAGCAGTAAAAAGGAAATAAGCAAGAGTAGGGAAGAAGGATGCAAACACAGAAAACACCGAGACGTGTTCTCGAAGAGGAAACCGAAGAACTCGGCGAAAAACCTCTCCGCCGCCCTCCAAGCGGAAATCGATCCACTAGACAATCAGTTGGGATACACGGGTTAGCAAAAGACCCTCCAAGCCTAGTCTACCCGCTGTACCTAAGCCCTCCAAGCTCCTACTCCAACAAGGCTTCTCGGAACCCTGTCTTGTCTAGCTCTCCGGATCCCACAACTAGCTCCATGTTGCATCTGCCATCCTTGGCTTCTTCCAATGCTTCCCAGCAACTCCAAAACACTTACTACACTCTGAATAGGTGTGGGTTGTGTTTGGGTACAAATCTCCTCTCAAGGTATGATAATGGGAGAGGGATGGAGAAGAGGCTATAATGATTTCTCACTAAGGAGGAGTAGCTCTCTCTCAAAAGATGGGTGGGTGAGTTGTAGAAAACCTATCTAGGGTTTTTTCTCTCTGAATAGCCACACCAACATATGTGGGTAATGAGGGTATATATATAGAGTGGGTGAAGGGTAAGAAGGTCACTCATAAAAATCCTCCAGGCAGAAAGTTTCGCGACTGTCTCGCGGGAAGGCCTTACCAGCGAGACACTCGCGAAAATGACAGCCTGGCATGACTCTTCAGCTTCCAACACGTGCAGGGCACATGCACCATTTCGCGGGATGCTTAGTAGCGAGATACCCGCGAAAACTCTTCAGTCTTCAATTTCTTGAGTCTTCACACTCTCTCTCTCTCTCACACAACCCTTACAATAAATCCCACAATAAATACAGGGTATAAACGATTGAAAATAATTACAATCAAATTTGGCACGGAATAAAAGCCAACAAAAACACAGTTGTAAATTACAACTTTACAATCTCCCCCTTTGGCTATTCCGTGACAAAACCCTAAAACAGACTCTAGACATAAACGTGAGTTTGGGAACAAAGGCAAAACTCACTCACACCTAGTTCTAGATTCTGAAGTGCTCTTGAAACATATGAACAAGTAACTCCTGAAACACAACAACACAATAACATCATTGTATGCAGAAAAACTTGAAAAGCATATGGAGCAATAATAGCAAGATCAAGCTAAATGAAATAGAAACACTAGATCATGGCAAGATCAAACAAGTAATCACTATACAGAAGCAATTACTATGCTCATTCACACAGGGAATGAACATCCGGATTTGCAAGATGATAAGCTCATTTGAAGAGAATCACTTGCAACTCCAACACTCAACCAATGCGAAATACACGAAGTATTTGCATCTAGGAACAATCCTACAAGGGCACAAGAGTGTTCATCACTCAACCAATGCATAGAACGTGTATGCATCTAGGAACAATCCTACATGGGCACAAGAGTGATGTACTTGAAGTAAAATGCATGACATTGAACAACAAGCAAACATGCATGAAGGTTGCATAGGCAAGGTATTGCAAATGCATGGCACAAACCACAAAGACCTACAAACAATGCATGAAACAAACCCTTAAAGCTTACAAAAGCAACATGGGTACAAAATATAAAGTACTTCCCTATCATATCACTCCCCCTATCATGAATCATAGGAGCTGTGATGAACTTGGAACATATATACCTGTAACCTGAAACACTTGCACAAAACACATTAGACCCTCAAGGTAAAGCAAGTAATAAACGGACAAGTATAATGTAACAAGTAAAATGCGATCAAGAAAACAAGATGTGAAACATGTGAGCAACTTGATCAAACACCCAAAACAGTCATGGAAATGACTGCAATGATCATATAGCAAAGCAAATGATCATCCGAACATGCAACCAATAAAGCACAATAGCAAAAGGTTAAAAGCATGTCCAACACATAAACACGAAGCAATGAGAGCAACAAAGCATATCAAAGCATCGAGAAACCAAGTATAAAGTAAATCAAGGTTTTCTCAAAAAGAATGTCTTCTCCCCCTTGGTATATGCATCTCCCCTATGGCTTTCTCCCCCTACGAATGTGCACAAGGTAGAATTTCTCCCCCTAAGAGTGTGCACATGAGTCATATAGAAATGACGATACTCTCCCCCTTTTTGTCACGAATAGACAAGTTAATCAAGAGGAAGGAGGGAAAGAAAAGAAGATATGAAGATGATGCATGAGGAGTGCAAGATGAATGAGAAACTGAAGCTCAAACATAATACAAACATTAAAAAAATGCTACAAAGCATAAAGAACATGACATGCTAAGGAAGATGGAACATGATATGGACCTAGGCATGACATGGACACAAGAACATGTTATATGTGCTAAAAGGTCTAAAAAGACTTAACTAGCATGAGTGAATGCAAAAACATGTCAAGTGTTAGAGTGTGTGTAGCAAATTGCATCTAGTGAGCATCTAGTGTGCATGTGTGATGCATGACTAATGCATGAGTAAGGCACTCAAGGGGCAAAGTGTACAAAACACACCACCAATGATCAAAACATGATAAACATGAATAATTATGGTGATCCCCAAAGTTTGGTACTCATTGGAGTCCAAAACAACGAGAAAATGTCATTTGGGCATTTTATCAAACACTTAGAGTGCACACACTACACATGTATGATGAACAATGCAAGAACATATGGAAATCTTGCCTAAATACATGTTATATTTGCCACAAGGGGCCAACAACCAAATCAAATCATCATTTAAAACAAAGCCCAATCAAAAAGATTGACAGAAAATAAGTTTTCCAACTCCCATTTGAGAAAATCCCAACTATGAACATAAAACCCCCAAAAACGTAATCTAAGGATCAAAATCAATGAAAAGAGTTAAAGATTACCTTAGAGATGTTTATGGAATGTAAAACACTTGAAATTAGTTGGGTTTAGATGTTAAAACCTTAAAACAGGGGTTTGGGAGAAGATGGGAGAAGTTTAAAACAAAAGACCCACGAAAAGCCCTTTAAAAAGCTGATCTGGAAATTTTCGCGGGAAGCTGACTCGCGAAAGTACTCGCGAAATTTTCGCGGGTAAGGCTTACTCGCGAGATACTCGCGAAACACTCGCGAAACTCTCTGTCCAAAGCTGAAAAAGCTTTAAAATTGGACTATTTAACTCCCAGTTGAGCCCATACATGAAATAGGACACAAAAACACCCAGAAAACATGTTTTTCACACAAAAACACTCTAAAAACTTTGAAAAACATGGGTGATACAAATCACTTCCAAAAGCAAACAAAAAGAACAAAAATCTTTTTGGCTTGAACCACATATGGCTGAGCACACACACATCACATTTGAGCATGTACAAACACACAAATGAAATAGGCATTCTTTGAACATTAAACTTGTGTGTTGTGTGTGGGAATCAAGTGTGAAATAGTCCTTAGACCAGAGCGAAGCTTCAATGATCAATTCAAACGAGTCATACACAACTGATACGAAATCAAGTGGACAATCTCTATTATAGAAATGAGTATATATGACCTCCCACACAATGAGTACATAACTTAAAAGCTTTTCATTTGGCTTCTACATAAAGCATAACAATTGGTCCATTTTATTTTGTATGAACAAAACATCTCATTTTGAGATAGGTGCTTGAAATTTATGATATTTCAACATTGATGATTAGCCTTTGGCTTTTTGAGCACCATAAAATTTACATTAAAAGAGTCGCTTTCCCTTTTTCCTAGTCAAATACTAGTATGTGCGACAGGCTTTTGCAGCTCAATATCTCTTTTCATTTTGAGATTTACATTTAGTGAGCTCTTTTTGCAAAAACATAAAAATAAAGTGGGAAGAGATATAGACACAAGTCTATGCAAGTATCAAGACCAACAAGACTATTGACCAATCATTCATGACAAGCTTGAAGATCTATTTACAACAGTCACACATAGTTTTCAAGATTTCTTCCACATAGAAATAGGTGCATACATAACAAGCTAAGCTCGTAAATGCACTACGCCATTAGTACGAGAGTACTAGGCCAAACTCACATATGAAATGTGCTCAAACATATACGATCAAACTTTTTGAATTTTTCACTTTTTATGTGGTTTTGGATTTTTTACACACACAAAATAAAGACAAAAAAGTAAGATCAAAACAAAAGCAATGCATACAAATAAATGCAAAATGCACAAATGCATGAAGATATGACATTCAATGCATGAAAGGTCCTACAAAGATCGAAAGAATTAGATCAAGGACCAAAAGAGCAAAAGCTCAACCATAGGAACCCTTCCTCATCCAAACGGAACAATTGTTTGGAATGAGTGTCTCATGAGAAGCGAGACGAGGGTTGAAAGAATGAGAACCGGAGATACACATAGTCAAGGAGTTAAGAGTATTAAACACTTTCTTTAACAACATGCTATTTTCACTCAAATCCGGTTTATCATGCAAAGCACAACTTCCAAGAGGCTCAAGTTTCTCTTTTCTTTTAATTCTTTTAAGAGCATGAAACTTAGAGCAATGAGGTCTTAGATGACCAAAAGCACCACAATGGTGACAAACAATGTGTTTAGGTCCATTAGGCTTTTTGGGAATGGATCTAACAACTTGGTTTTGTTCTCTCTTCAACTTAGAACATTGAGGCCTTATATGACCAATCACACCGCAATGGTGGCAAGTTGGAACAAACTTAGATCCATCTAAAGTCTTAGGTTGAGACCTAAACAGAGGCTGTGGCTTAAGAGCCTTTCTCTCCATTTTTTGATTTCTTTTATGTGGAGGAATGTACACCGATTTGTCCTTTGATGCAAAACACACATTAGACACAAAATCGGGTACCACAACATGATTGCAACATATATTTTCATCCTTTTTAACAATAGGTTCAGCAATCAAACACTTGGCATGCATCTTAAGAGATTCATTTTCAGATTTAAGATCATCAACAAGTTTGTTAGATAAAACAAGTTTAGCATCCAAGTCCATATTCAAACACTCAAACTCTTTCAGCTTTTCAAGAGAAATTTCAGCAAGTTTTTTATATTTCTCAACCAATTTGTTGGATTCATTGAGCTTAGCAATCAAATCATCCTTTTCACAAAATAACTTGCTCAAATCCTTTTGAAATTTCTTAGCATTTTTCTTTAAGAGTTTGGTATTAGGAATATCAACAACACCCAAAGATTCATGTAACATAACATCACAATTATGAGGATTATCACTCATAGAGGCATTTTCACAAACACATGGCATGTTACATTTATCACCAACCAAATCATACAAAGAGGCATACATAGCACAATCCATGGCAAATAAACACAAGGAGTCAAGGATCACACTTAGGTAATGAAACCAAATCAAGTGTACCCGCTCTGATACCAATTGAAAGCTCGAAAATGTGTTGAAAACACACGAGCGGTTTAGACCCCCAAATTAAAATTACGGCTTGGTTGATTTTACACTAACTTAATGATAAGTGCGGAATAGTGTAAACACAAGCGTAAAGGCAAACCAACTACTCTAATCCATATTTAAAGCAACACAGCAGTAAAAAGGAAATAAGCAAGAGTAGGGAAGAAGGATGCAAACACAGAAAACACCGAGACGTGTTCTCGAAGAGGAAACCGAAGAACTCGGCGAAAAACCTCTCCGCCGCCCTCCAAGCGGAAATCGATCCACTAGACAATCAGTTGGGATACACGGGTTAGCAAAAGACCCTCCAAGCCTAGTCTACCCGCTGTACCTAAGCCCTCCAAGCTCCTACTCCAACAAGGCTTCTCGGAACCCTGTCTTGTCTAGCTCTCCGGATCCCACAACTAGCTCCATGTTGCATCTGCCATCCTTGGCTTCTTCCAATGCTTCCCAGCAACTCCAAAACACTTACTACACTCTGAATAGGTGTGGGTTGTGTTTGGGTACAAATCTCCTCTCAAGGTATGATAATGGGAGAGGGATGGAGAAGAGGCTATAATGATTTCTCACTAAGGAGGAGTAGCTCTCTCTCAAAAGATGGGTGGGTGAGTTGTAGAAAACCTATCTAGGGTTTTTTCTCTCTGAATAGCCACACCAACATATGTGGGTAATGAGGGTATATATATAGAGTGGGTGAAGGGTAAGAAGGTCACTCATAAAAATCCTCCAGGCAGAAAGTTTCGCGACTGTCTCGCGGGAAGGCCTTACCAGCGAGACACTCGCGAAAATGACAGCCTGGCATGACTCTTCAGCTTCCAACACGTGCAGGGCACATGCACCATTTCGCGGGATGCTTAGTAGCGAGATACCCGCGAAAACTCTTCAGTCTTCAATTTCTTGAGTCTTCACACTCTCTCTCTCTCTCACACAACCCTTACAATAAATCCCACAATAAATACAGGGTATAAACGATTGAAAATAATTACAATCAAATTTGGCACGGAATAAAAGCCAACAAAAACACAGTTGTAAATTACAACTTTACAACTCTGATGTAATTTCCTTTGGTTTGGGCAAAAAGCAATTAGATTTTATTTATTTTATGAACAGTCTAGACAAACTTAAGTACAGGCACAAGTTCACATACTGCACTAAACAACAAATACCAGAACCAAGCCCGGGCCTAAAATCAACTTACAAAATACACAATTCATCGAAGTATGTATGTAGGAGCTCACTTCCTTAAATTGGGGATTTATTGCTAGAAAGTGATCGAGGACTTTATTTTGTTTAGTATAGATTTTTAAAATTCTTTTTAATTTTTTTATATACTTAAGTTCATTCGAAGCTCATTATAAATGTGATTTTGGGTATCCCTATTTACCTGCCTAGTTGCATGAATCTATTGTAGATTGGGATATAAGTTTCTTGGTAATTGTTCCTTTATGTTTACAAACCATGCCGTAGAGCAAAATTGACTAAGGCTGTGTGAAACATGATAGCTTTTGTGTGTTTTTATTAGCAGTCCTACAAATTTGATGAGCACTATATAAAATATTACTCAGGATTTTTAAAGTTGACAAGACTCAATTTCTCTAGATTCTTATAAATTTTCAATTTGTCTTCCTCTTACCCTTTGTGGAAATTTCATCATCACAGGTAGCTGTTATTGTAATCGATTTTACAAATTCCAAGATTTTGAGGATGTCGCCAATTGATCCAACAAAAAAGAAAGCTTGCACTTGTCACATTTGTGATGGAGATTTGGTTATAGTCTATGAGATGCATGATAACATGAAGGCTGTTAAAGTATGTCAGGCCTCAGTATTCCAGAACCAATTTGGTGTATTTAAACATTAGGACTGGATTGGGAAGCCTTTTGGATCCAAGGTGTTTAGCAACAAGAATGGTTTTGTTTACTTTTTCACTCCAGCTCCTAAATTGTGGACTCAAGTTCTAAGTCACAGGACCCAAATTCTCTATATCGCTGATATTAGCTTTGTGATAAAGTACTCGGAAATGGTCCCTGGTTGTACTCCAGAACCAAATTCTCCTTCAACACATCAGTATGACAATCAATTCACTCCATAAACCATTATTATGAGAAACCTTCCAGACATTCATTAGAAAATGAACTTCAAGTTTGTAATGTCGACTATTAGCAAGTCATGCATCAAACTTGGTGCATCTACCTTTTGTTTCACTCAACTTTTGAAGCATCATTTTGATGATGTCAACCGCTGATCTGATAGACTAAATATGATCTCATTTTGGATACACACATTGGTGCTTGCCTGGTGCTGTACCCAATGTCAGCTTATTATTGTACTCCTCAACACGAATTTCAGAAATCAATTTACGCAAGAAACCCAATGGCACATAAGTTATAAGAGACAAATGCCCTTCACACCTTATGTCTAGCATCACAAAATGAAAGATAACCCGGATTATATACAAAGAAAAAAAGACATAAGTCTAAACAAAGTAAGAGCACCAAGAATTGAACAAGCTGGTCTACCTTTTACCTCATAAAAGAATTGAACAAGCTGCTATTTGTTGAAGTAGAAGACCAGCAACAGAGTATCAGGAAAACGACACCGTAAGAGATAACACGTGCTGTCAATAACACGTGCGATTACTTACTCAAACGGTGCATTTATCAAACTTGAGAATGCATAATGCTGTCAAACGGTGCGTTGCATCTCAGTGGCAAGGCAACGGTGAAATGGATTGAAAATCAGTTATGGCACGTGTAGAGAGCAGTTATGGCACGAGTCAGTTTGTTATGACACAGAGCATCTGCGCGGGAATTTCTGTTGATGCTGTTAGAATCTTCTAGAGATTATTTATGTTATATATAGATGTATGATGTATAATTCAGTTAGTTGAGCAATTATATCTTTTCAGTTTTCTCTCAAATCTCTCTCTCACACTCTGTTTCTCTTTCACTCTCTCTCTCTCTCTCTCTCTCTCTCTTTGTTTCTGTAAGTTTGTTCTAGAACATTGAATTACCTGCTTGTGGGGTTAGGGGGTGTAATTTTATCTGATAGTATGTTGTTCACAAAAACGATGAAAGTCCAAGAGCCTTATGGCTCAATTGCACTACCCAGTTCTAATTTTATCTGATAGTAAAAAGAGTAAAATGTTTTCCAAGAAAAGCCTTGGCTTCTTTGAGACAATCTGTGTATGTTCAACAGAAACTCTATTGAAAGCAGAAATCGTATTTAATTTCGATTTTATTTTACTTAGAGAATCTTGGAAAGGGTTATGCAGCTCTATTTGGTAAATGAGAGTAATTGAATGGGACATAAGGGAGTTACAGAAAAGGAATTTCAGAGCTATTATCTGTAACCTTGCTCTGGCTGCTACAGTTTACTGATATGTAGTTGCTGCACTCTATTTGTTTCAGGCCACGAGCATATCAACAATTTTTAGTTCCGTTTTGCTTTCTGCTGTATGTTGTTTTGTATTGTTTTCTTAGGTGCTTTAGCAGCCTGTTTGATGCGGCTTGTGTGGGTTGTTCTTGGTTAATGAAGTTATTGCTCGTTCATTAAAAAAAGAAGAGACCTACTATCAGCCAACCCATAAAGAATGTTTGGTTAATGAAGTTATTACTCGTTCATCTACAAAATCAAAATGAATTAATATACTAGAAGACCAAACAACTACAACAACAACAGCAACAACACCAACGACAACCAAAAAAACAAAAGAGTTTCTTAACCAGATATTCACGCCATCATTGCCTCTTACACTATTAGCCAGATCGAAGATGGCATTTACTAACTTAGATCTTGGTGCATTATGGTTTGGTGCAAAGGATTCGGACACTTGGGCGCAATCTGAGCAGATATAATGTAAATTCGGCTGCACTTCATTCTCCCCTCTCTCTCTTTCTTCTCTTTTCTTTCTCTCTCTCTCTTTTGAATCTTGCTGGGTTTCCTTTTTATATTGTGAATCTCTCTTTCCTTAGTTTATTTATATTTTATTTTTGGTTATCAAATCTGCTAGATCTGGGTTTTTGTAAAATAAATGTTCTTTGATTTCGGTCCAAAAAACCTAAGACCGAAGTAGATTGAATGGATTGAAGCGGACTGAATGGATCAATAAGACTAAAATGGACCAAAATATACTAAATTAGACTGAATGAACTGAAATAGTCCAATTACACCCTATTGTAACTAATCCCTGTAATTCTCCAACTGTCGGGCCTTCTGCTGAGTCCACCTTAATCCAAAATTTTATAAAGACTACAACTCTCCTAGTCTTTGACTGTTTAGAACAATTACCAAAGATTTGGTGAAAACCCACGCAGATTGAATGAATGAATAATTTAGAGGATGTGCTCAAATAACATGTAATTTAAATTTAAATAATATGGTCGCAATTAAATGAATTTTTGTTGGCCTTTTCAAACCGATCATTGTTATTGAATTCATATTTTGAAAGTTTCACCGTTAGATTACATGATTTACAATTTTATATGTTAGTAATATACATACTAATTTTTATGTCAATTAGATGTTATTTACCATCTAATCCATAAACTCAAATTTTATGCATTATTTTTTTTATATAATCAATTTTATGATTATTTTAAATTGACATGATTGTTAATCTTTGATTACTTTGAAATTTTATAAGCATGGAGATTATATAAAGATAATGTAATTCAATGGTGAATTTTTTAAAATTCACATCGAATTTAAAAATATTGTGTAGTGTAATCCATACATACATATATATATATATATATATTTGAAGAAAAAGAAACAAGTGATACAAAAGTTAAAACTGACATGAAAACGTGATTGTCAAACGTTTAGTCTAGCATGGTTAATAGAGGGACTCGGATAAGGATAGCTTGATTGGTACGCCTACGCGTCCAGATTACAACTCTGCAATCAACATCAAGCAATTATTATACATACAGTCCAAAATTCCTAGACTTCATATTTCCAAAGTCTTTGGAAGTTCCAAAGAATCCAAACAATGACCAAAGACTTGCGAAATGTTTTCAAGGTTCATTGAATCTTTCAGTAATTAAGAATAGTTGTATTTTTTTTTTCTTCCATTCAAATTGATGGCAAATATCTTTCATTCAACCACTATGTGTTTCACCAAGTCTTTTGGTCTTTGGTCAGAACTTCCACAAGATTGGGAAGTTGTCTATTCACCAGTGTGCATTTTCAAGGTTGATGAATGATTGAGTCAAAAGCAAACAAGAAACTGAAAAGAGAAATAAGAGAGTTTGGGAAGTGAAGAGAAAAGGAAACTAAGAAGCAAGAGACATTTAAATAAAGAATAGAGAATCAATGAAAATTTATAGACACGCTTTAAAATTTACTGCAAAAGACTTAACTTCCACACTTTTCACTTTATATACATGCATTAAAGTTCTTATTTTTTCAATAAGTAATGAAAACTTTATTAGGAAAAGGTTAACGGATGCTCTAAGGGATTTTTTAGTGCACTATTTTAGGAAATTTTTTATGGGAAAATAAAGAAAACAAATAATTTTTTGACAATATTTTCTATTTCCCATAAGAGTAGTATAAAAAATTTCGTGAAATGGTTTATTACTGTTATTTGATGGAGTAAATTATATTATTTTAATATGTTGTATCTAAATATATAAAAATTGGTATGTGGATGAGTTGTAAAATGATATGATAAAATAGATAAAGTAGATTTTTCAAGTGTAAAATGTGTATTTTTTTAGATACTCGAATGTGAACGCTATGAATCTTTTATAAATGTGCAAACCCACTCATGTCATGTATACTTTGGTGACTCTTATTTCATGATTTCATAATTTATTCGACTTTCTCCATCCATGATCCTTGTACGGGATGCTAATGAGTAAATTTGAGGATATATGTAATTATAAATGAGTTTCTTGAAACGAAATTTATCTAAGTAAAAACAAAATTTATCTAAGTAAATAGAAAAGAAATAGAGATTCGTATAACACGATTGCTATATGATAACATGATTGCCACTTGAGCATGATAAATTGTTAACATGATTGTTGGGTCAATACAGGGACCTAGATAACATGATTGCTACATCTTCAGTTTGCAACTTTGCAATATGAAACGAACCATTTCATAGTCCAAATTTCACATTGGATAATAGAACGAAGGAAGACTATAACACTTAAATTTCAAAGTATTTTCTTCTATAAAAAAAAAAAGAAAGAAAAAAAAAAAAAACAAAATTACAAGTCCTTGGAATTCTAAACAATTATTACAAAAGACATGGTGAAACGTTTTCAATGGTTTATGCCTCCGTACCACATGTTTTCAAGATTGAAGGAATCTGACAAATCAATGTCTCAAAAAATAGTAATGATATATATATATATATATAAAATCTTTTTTCTCCCATACTAATTTTAAGAGATAAAGTCAATAATTAAACTTTTTTTAGCTATTACTTTGACAATCTAGGCCTTATCTAATCCATTTTGTGTGTTCAATTCCATGCAAACTTTTCCAATTACATATAGGCAAATGGATGGACAGATTTTGCTCGTCCACCATATCTTGCATAAAATATACATATTCATTTAAATGATTTAATGTATAATACCCTATTTATTGAATATCTTGCATATTTTTTTATTATCCCCTAAATGCTCTCTCTCTCTCTCTCTCTCTCTCTCTCTCTCTCTGGGTATTATTTAATTTAAAGTATACTAGTAGAAATCTTGTGCCTTAAATTAAAATTTTATGAAAAAGAAAAAAAAAAACATTTTATTAATACTATTGAAACCGTTTTAATAATTAGTGAGTCATGAGTAAATTAACTTTCTTAATAATTAGTTAGTCATATTACAAAAACTCTTTAATTTTACGTGCAATATATCTTGAGTCACTTGGCTTGAGCAAGACATGTAACATGTAGTTTTGCTACATTAAAACACAAAACTATGATAGATAAGATAAAAAAAAAAAAAGTATTAAATTTCATTTTTTTTAATTTTTAATAAATGAACTTTTTTTAAAAAATTTAATAAATGAACTTTAGTTGTAATAGAATATTAAATTTATTAAAGCTTAGGCAATAGAGTTTTACATGAAATAAACGTCTTAACAATTAATAAGGAACTTAATATTTTGGTAATACCTTTCAAAAAGAATATATTTTGGTAATAGAGTTTCATTTAAACTATATTATTTTAAAAATTAATATATCTACTTAGCATAAGTAAAAGATATACAGTGATCAATTGGGTGAAGAGATTTGAACTTTGAATGTCATAAAAATATTAGGAGACGTCAACTAATAGAACTACAAAGCTCTTGGCATCCAATTCCCATAATCAAGCCCATTAAAACAACATCGTTTTGGAAAGTGAAAAATATAAATTAATAAATAAAGTTAAAATTGGACAGAGAACTAATGAAATGACTAAATTGAAAAAAAAATGAAAATGAAATAAAAGAAAATATTACAATTAAAGAAACAAAATGAAATAATATTAGAGGATATAATTTGTAATATATATAATTTTTTATTTAAATTTTATTCATGCAATTATCATTTTTTTTTTTTTGGCTAAAAATAAAAATGATTTGAGCAAAAAGAAATAGATGACATTAAACAGTCCCTAATAATATCATTTCTACACTTTCAATCTAGCTAGCATGGTTAATCTAGACACCCAGATAATATGATTGCTATGTGTTTAATGATTGCTTGCTACACGTTTAATCTGCAACGACTCAGCAATCTGAACAAACAATTCTATAGTCTCCTATCAAAAAAAAAAAGTTCTGTTGTCCAAAATTCAGGGTATGTAATAATAGACGGACCCTGAAAAAAATATGCTTCCCAAGTCTTTGCAAGTTAAACGTAAACAAATAACGAATATCAAAATTATTTTTTAGTGATTGGTTATATGGTTTGTATATGTACTGTAAGAAAATTTATAACATTTCTAATATGACTTAAAAAAAATCATTATTAAATAAAATAACTGATTTTTACTAAGCACAGGCCAATAATAAGTAAATTAAAACAATACTGGTTTCGGAATACACAAGTCTCACCAATTTCATTAGCACAATGGATGAAAAATAACATCAAAATTGAATCTGACGCTCTGTTTTCTGTATACTCAACACAATATAAGTTCACAGCTATACAAAACCAAATCATTTTGCATTTTTTCCATAACAAAAGGAAAGAGGAAAAAGAAAACAAAGAAATTTTTTTTTTTTATTCTAGTTTTTTTTTTTTTTTTTTTTTTTTAGAATACTAAATATTTTAACACACACACAAAGAGAGAGGAAAAGGTTTTAAAGAAATTAACAATAGTATATATCCAAAAGGGTTTTTTTTTTCTTTTTTCTTTTTTCTTTTTTAAGTGTATTTCATTGAATCATATTGAAAATAGTCAGTCATACGTAATCCCCCTCCCCTCTTTTCTACCAAAAAGAAATTGAGTATGATGTTGACTCTGCCATTGTATGCATGAAATTGAAAATGCAACACCAAATTGGACCTTCCCCATTTTTTTGATGAACTGAAAGACTATTAAAATTTAAAACACAAACAGCAAGATCACAAGGCATTAGACAGAATTATTAACTTGACTGTCCAGCAAGATAGTATCAGAGATGGTGTTTTGATTCTACAATGGGTGTCACTGCACTTGGAATTCAACTTTTATTAATTGTTGTAGGTCATGACTCATGATCAAATTCATACCTTAAAGGAATTAAGGATGTTTTCCGAAGTGCTTTTATTTCAGCCAATGGATCAGCTACAGAATTGCAACCCCTTCTAGGCCAAACTAAATTTTAGTAAAATACAAATGTGGGAAACCAGGAGGTTTTGACTCTTTTCTATAGCGTATGAGAACTGAGCGATTCAACAACTATGCCAAGAGGATGCCTTATTTCCTATTTGCTGGGTGGGTGCGTGGGTCCTTTACAAAATTACAATGTACTAAATGTCTAGCATAAATGTCATAGGTTTATTATTTTTATAAGCTGATGGTAATAAAATATATATATATATATATATCCACTAAAGGTATCAATATGAGTGAATCTAGATCTAAAGTATATGAGATTATTATGATACTTGTTTATAAGGATTTTTTAATTTTAAAAATCTGAACCGGATAATCTGATTTTTTTCACTTTCAAAACTAGTTCTTACATAAAAAAAATTAACAAAAAAAAGAAAAAAAGAGAGAGTAATCCACAAGAGATTAATTTTCCATGTCTTTGACAAGTGACAACATTTCCATTGATCACAATTCATGCTATAGTTAACAGAGTGACCCACAAGACCTTAATTTTCTCATTTTGAGGAGACACAGACCTTAATTTTTCATCTCATTGGCCAAAGACTTTTATAGGATTAAAGTCTTTTAAGAGTAATGAGAAGGAAAATAAAATTAAAGCACCCAACTCATAAAATACGCTAACATTAGGGATTAGAATTGTGTTGTGGCTGATAATCCTAGTTATGGTCTCCCTAGTTAGAAATTAATTTATTACAAGAAAAATACACACACACACACACACATATATATACACACACTAGCCTTATCACATGCGCTTTGCACGTGCGATGAGGCCCTTTTTTTCTTTTTCTTTTTTTTTTTTTTTTTTTTTTGTCTAGTGTCATAATTTTTGTTTTTTATAATAAAAATTTTGGATAAGTTTTTTTTGAAAACATGGATTAGTAAGAAAGTGTCTAATTTTGTAGGCATTTTAAATAGAGTTAGAGATATATTTTTACTAGGTTGTCCTCAAGTTTTTTCCCTATTAAACCTAAGGTTTAAGGGTATTACTGAACCACATAAAAGTCCAGTTCAAAGAGAAGAATCCTGTTATAAATAATATAGATATAAAGAATCAATGAACTAAAACTTGAACCCACAAAGTTCCTCTATAGTTGATATAAGGTAAGTGAGATAAGTATAACAGAAATGATAATTCCTGTTTTATTTTTTATATTAATAACTAACTTACTTATAGATATACCATATATGTATATTTAGATTCCACGGAAGAAGAAATGCAAATCTTTGTAATTTCTCCCTCGACCCAACCCAGCAAAGGTCCATTAGAGATCTTAAGTAAATATTATTTCTAAGTTGTGACAATCTAAAATTATAAATAGTGGGACACTTTGTTAATAATTAAAAAAAATTTATGAAGTTACCATATTATCTATCTATTGATCTATACCATCTATAAGAAGATTCTCCTCTTTGATCTAATTTTTTTTTTTTTTTAAGTTTAGAAATATCCTCACTAGTAAATAATGAATTTTCCTACAAATATTCTAGGATTAAGATCAATAATGTCACATTATTTCCCAAAAATTTCTTTTATTGAACTGGACTTTTATGTTATTCAAAAAATACTCTCATAAATAAACAGTGACTTCTCTTAGAAATAGGCATAACAATGTCAAATAACAAATTTAAAGCACCATGTCATAGTTGTCAGTATCATATTATATGTAAAAAGTTTCGTATCATATCGGCGTATCGTAAATACTCATGAATCATATGATACAATATGCATATCAAATGAATTGTATCGTATCATAAAATTGTACGTATTGTATGACATATAAACAAATTCTTTAAAAAGAGATTTTTTTTTGTTAAAATTTGTACTTTTATTTGAATCTAACAAGTTGTTAGATTTGTTTTTAACACAAAACTATTAGTTTACTTAATTTAGCCTACTAAAATAATATATTCATAAGTTTTTTTATCCCCTCTCCTACAATGGGACTACACAGTACACACTTACTTTTCACTTTAATATTTTAATTTTTTTTTTAAATTTTTTTTATTTATATCGTTCTATTATAAGTCCGAGAAACTAGAATGCCAAAAAAAATTATTAAAATAAAAAGAATAAGAAGAGATAGTAAATATTAATGACGAATGATGATGAAGAAAATTTTAATGATGAAATAAATTTGCAAAATTATAAACATGATGATAGCATTGACTTAGATGGGGTTGATTAGGCAATTTGATGAATATGATGAAAATAAATTATTATTTTTGGGTCATTTGTAAGAGTTGGGTTTAAGTTACACCTAGTGTAACTTTAAGCGATATTATACCACTTAATAACTTATTATTAGATGCGAATTTTGACAGATCTACCGTTGGATTACATTATATTCATATACTCTCCATGCTTGCAAAATTTCATGGTGATCAAAGATTAATAATCATATTATCAATCAATTGTTTAAATTCAAGTTTTTGTAGTTTAAAATAATTCATAAAAGATGAGTTTATGGATCACAAGGTAAATAACATCCGATTAGCATGAAAATTGGCATGCATGTTAAGCACATATAGACCATGTAATTTAACGGTGAGATTCTTAAAATATGGATTTAGTAATAAGTTATTGGGTGGTGTAACATTGCTTAGAGTTACACTAGGTGTAACTTGAACCTAACTCCATTTGTAATATATTATCACTTTTTAATTTAAGTAATTTGAATGTGTATGTTATGAACACATGCTAGTTTGATTTATTTAATTGGCTTGTTAAATATTGTTACATAAGTGATGAATAAATTAGTCATTAGTTAAATTTATTCAAAATTTATAATGAATATACCTTTTATATATGTATATTTATAAATTTTTATAAATTTTGTTAAGTGTTTGTGGGTGTGAAAGCCCAACGCTACGTATTGGGCCTAGGGCCCGATTTGAATATCACCGTTTGTTCGAATAGGTAAAAATGATCAGGGCTGAGTCCGTTTGGTGTAAATACACATGAGAAGGAATGATGGGTATGTCCGAAGACAATCATATTGGTCCGAAGAGGTTCCCCTCATCGGATCGCTAGAGAACTTGATCAAGCAAATATACTGAAGACCCTAGCAACCCTTCCAGCCGATTCCACGGCAAAGAGTGAGCTCTGGGCATACCTAGAGATGAGAAGAGTATAAAATATCTTAAAGGAAAACCTGCTACCACCGCATTTAATGTACTACAGCAACTTTCTTGGCCACATTTATGTGGAGAAAACACCTGAACAGTGCAACCTCAACTACTACCACTCACGGCAGACTAAAGCAAACATCTGATGTGACTAATACTCAAGTGGATGCTTAGATGAAGAACAAGTGTACGGTGAAGATGAGGAGGAAGGAGAGTATATAAAGAGAATAGGTCTCTCAGAATAAAAGGAGGAAAAATTGTATTCATTTAAGTCTGTAAACCTTATACCTCTTCGAATTCAAGAGGATTCCTACTGAATGCTAATCTGAACATCATTTTTTCCTTACTTGTCTATTTGAATCGTTACTAAATCCATTTCCAACCCAGCTGTTTAACCCATTCTCTACAAATTCATTATTCGGAGTTCATTGGGCTGAGTCTGCAAAGTTTGTACTTGGCCCATCAAACTTGGACCCTACAGTGTTCATGTATCTTATGATATACAATACGATACGAAAAAAATTAAAAATCAATTTATGATACGATTCACGTTTTGTCAACTATGTACTATGTTTTGAATTAAAAAAGGACTCCTTAAATTTAGGTTTTTCTTTTTCCTTCACATTCATCTTTTTTTGTTTTCCCCTAAAATTTAGCCATTTTTTAATACCATTTTCATCCAAATGTTTTTTTTTTTTTTTTTTAAATGGAGAACTCCTAAAATTTAGACTTCTTTCCCTCACATTGAGGATTTTTATTATTTATTTTTTATAAACTCAGGTTCATCTTATTTTTCCCAAAAATTAGTCTTCATTTTATTCCTTTTTATCCAAATAAAACACCTCCACTTAAAAAACAAAAAACACCCATTACTTATTTATTTTTCCTTCAAGTTGATCATTTCATCAAAATGTTTTAAAAAAAAATATTGGAGAACTCCAAAATTTAGGCTTCTATTCATCACGTTCAGTTTTTTTTTTTTTTTTGATAAACTTAGGTTCATCTTATTTTTCCAAAAAATTAGCATTTATTTTATTCATTTTTCATTCAAATAAAACACCTTCACTTAAAAAACAAAAAATAACTGTTGCCTATTTATTTTCCCTTCACTTTGATCATTTTTGCCCGTAAAATTTAGGCCTTTGTTTTTCCTTTTTCCTCTGACAAAAACACTTCCAGTGTAACATGCAAATAATTTAAAAAAGAATTACTTATAATTTAAAATAGAATTACTTATCCTTATTTTAATCTTTTCTCTATATCACTTTGATTATTATTGTAGAGCTCCACTACACAACATTCAAACACATGTTCAAAAAATAAATTACAATTATTGCGTAATTCTATTTCATTCACAAAAACATAAATTTCATCACACTGCTAGGAATTTTGGCGATTGGATAATCCAACAACCCTAAATTAGTATATATGAACATTTTTATTCTTTACCAAAAATAAAAAATAAAAAAAGCCTTTGATTACACTATCCATAACATGATTCCTCTCTTTAAATTGGACTTTTACGTGGTTCAAAAATACCCCAAAACTCTATGTTTAACAAGAACAAAACTTGTTTTAAAAAAAAACAAAGGACAAAACTTGGGGACAACCCAATAAAAATATATATCCATCTCTATCTAAAACACTGCCTACAAAATAGGACACTCTCCTACTAATTCATGCCTTCAAAACAAACTTATCCAAAAATAAAATAAAATAAATTTTCAATCCACTTTGTATATTTCCTCCAAGACCACATTCCACCTTTTTTTTTTCCTTCTTTTTTTTACTTTATCAAGGCTTAGCGCTTTCTTTTAGTTAATTTTTCTGTTTTTTTTTTTTAACTTTCGATTTCCTTAATTCCTAATCTCACTTTTTTGTATATTTTTTAATATCAAATTTTCTTAATCCGTAATCTCACGTTTATTTTTCTCTTCTAAAACCTCCTTTTCTTTATTTTCAATTAAAAAAAAAAAAAAACAAAAAAACTCCTACTATAAAACCATTACTATAACTTCTCATCCATATTCCTTAATTTTAGGCACTACCATGTATTCTCATTTAAACAACCCACATTTCAATAATTTAGAACTTCACCAATATATAATTATATCTCTCTCTACTTCCTCTCTTTTAATACCATTCAATTTTGAAAAGAATTCCGCCTGCACGCAACAAATTGGTGCTCTCCCACAAAGAAGTTAAGGGTTCCATGGTTGGTTAATAATGATTTTTGGTAGGTCCATTTTTTTGTTACTTTCTCTTTATTTTTTGCTTTTTAAATTCGTATATTAATTTTTGCTGAATCTGTGATTTCGCTAAAACACCATTCCAGGCCAAGAGGGCCAAGAATTCCCAACATCTTGCTCATTTTGTACTAAGAACAAGAATGAAAAAA
The DNA here is from genome assembly GCA_023621385.1 of Quercus gilva. Taxonomy (NCBI): domain Eukaryota; kingdom Viridiplantae; phylum Streptophyta; class Magnoliopsida; order Fagales; family Fagaceae; genus Quercus; species Quercus gilva. The sequence goes on from CM042476.1 coordinate 71,948,344, forward strand.
TAAATTGAGATGACATCGTTAAATGACAACTCTAAGGCTAATTTTTTTTTCTTGGGGTTTAATGTCACAATCCAAAAAATGAAATAAAAAGAAGAGAAATGATATGTCAACAACATTTTTACAACAAATCATAAGTAGCAGGTTGTTACTGGTTGTTATTGTTGGGGCAAAAAAGTAATCTTAGTGTTAGTTTCAAATTTAAACCAATAACAACTAACCACCTGTGATTTGTTGTAGAAATGTTATAAAATTGTTATAGACGTAACATCTCTCTAAAAAGAAAATTATGACACTAAACCAAATAAAAAAAAGCCTCATCACACGTGCAAAGTGTGTGTGATTAGGCTAGTTTTATGATACTACATATACTTGTCATTATCATTATGCCCAAATTATATTTACTTCCAAACTAACATTGAGCGATTTTAGTTCATAAAGTTTAAATTGGTCTTAGTCTTTAATAAATTCAAAACTATAACTTTCAGTCTCTAGAAAACTTATTTCTTTTAGTCCCTAACAAGCTTAAAGTGATCCCTTTTAGTTCATATGGAGCGATGACTTATTGGTCATCTATTAAACATTAGGGACCATCACCTGGTTTATAGCCAAATCATTAGTAAAAAACTTGATAAATATGATAGGATTTGAAATCTATGATGTCCGCTTCAAGTTGATTACTTTTTATTATCATGCTTAGACACTAATATAGTTTTTATTTATTTTTTTTTCCACTAAAATGTAGGCAGATTGAAACCTAAGTAATTTTTTTTGGTAATAATTCGATAGTTACAATATTGGGGGAGGAGAGATTTGATAAGAAACTTTGCTAATGTAGTTAACTAAAACATACAAAATAGATAGAATATTAGGATTATGGGGTTGAATGTATAAGGTAAAAGCATGAGATTAGCATGGACGCCTAATTTTGTCCTTAGGTTTAGTCTCACACTAGGTTCTTGGCTATGTGATTCTTGTGTGTTTGTGTTTCCAGGTAGGGTGTGTGTATGTGAGTCCCTTTTTCTTATTTTTATTTTAGGAGTCGCCACCAATCATTGGTTGTATTAGGTGTGATTGGTCACCTAGATGTCTAATTCATTTTAAGTTACCTAATTAACTAAACCAAAATTTAAAGGATTTGTTAATTAAGATAAACCAAAAGTCTTTAAACCAAAGATCATGGACTCGGAAGTTTGGTTACTTGTGGGGAAGATTTTAGGCACCCCACAACACCTATCCAAAGATAGTAACTCATTTTAATTTATTTCAAACGTTAACTTTTTATGGAAAAATAGAATACTTGGGTTTTTTATTTTTATTTTTTTTAAGTTTTTTGCAAACAATATACATATATGTATATGTGAGTAAATATTTACGTATAGCTAATATGTGAATATTAACTCCAAAGAATATATACAACCAAGGCATGAGAGGTGTATACATAAGTAACATGTGAGTGAACATACAAGTATACTATACAATAGCATATGAGTATTTATTTACTATATAGCTAACATGTGAATACTATACAAAAATAAATTACAACGTAAAAATAAAAAGAGGGAGTTAGAAGAGTAGCACCTTGTTGTCATACACAATTTTCTCATTTTTTATCATGCAAAAAAGATGACAAAGGAAACTACTAATCAATTTTCTCATCTTTTATCATTCATTTTTTTTTTTCTATTGCTAACGATTCAGCTAAAATGAGTTTGTCCAACCTACACATTTGACACCTGCTTCTTTAACAATTGAAAGTTCAGCACAACTGCTTCCATGCCCAAGAACGTTGAGAATATGCTCTTGTGCAAGGTTAGGGATGAATTGATTAGGAGAGAGAAAGAATGTTAAAAAGAAAATAATATAATATTCTCTCAAATTAATTAGGTTAGCAAATATGGAAAGCAATTAATTATAAAGATGACATTGATTATAGTGATTTTCTAACCATTAGATTTTCTAACCATTAGATTTTTTAGAAATCTACGGTTTAAAAAATGTGTAACTTTTGTAGAGTTTTTGAGAACCAACACCAAGTGTAACTTGAACCTCTCTCTCTCTCTCTCTCTCTTTCTCTCTCTCTCTCTCTCTCTCTCTCTCTTTCTCTCTCTCTCTCTATATATATATATATATATATCCTCCCATACTAATTTTAAGAGATAAAGCCAATAATTAAACTTTTCTTAGCTATTACTTTGACAATCTTGGCATCCATTTTCTGTGTTCTATTTTATGCAAATTTTTCCCATTAAAATAGTCAAATGGATGGGACAGATTTTGCTCGTCCCACCATATCTTGCATAAAATGTACATATTCATTTAAATTATTTAATGTATAATGATGGGACTGACGAAATCAACTATAGATGGACTTAATAACACAGACAATACCATCCTTTTAGATGAGCCTAAATAGGTGCCCATATCACTGATGAGGGTAGCAGGATTATTCAATGCCGCCAATAATGCCCCAGACAGTTACAGCACCAGTTGTACAAACCGTTGGGAGCATATCAAAGCCCCATTACTAAGCAGGAGGCATTATCAAGAAAGGCATTAACACCACAATAACAACCACAATGGCTAGAACCCAAGACAATATATATAAAGCCCACACATTACCAACACAAGGTACATACATAAACACAAAGATTTTTCTTGCTCTGTTACATTACATTATTCATTCCCAAAGAGTTTCTTATACTGACTTTGGCATCAGATGCATTATGGTAGGCACCACACCGGTAACCATTATAAGGAAGCTGTTCTACCACTTTCGCGATCGCAAAGACGACATATTGGCTCCATCTAGACACACTCACTTAGACTGACGAATTTGTACTTATCAGTTTGGCACCGTCTGTGGGGACCACATTTTCGTATTCAGACTCGAAAAAGTAGTTTCCGATCAACTGTTACATTCAGACGGAGTCCAATCAAGATTATGTAGCCTTAACTCAACAAGTCCAGGCTCTTGCGGCCACCGTCGAAGAACTTACCAGGCAAAATCAGGAAATGAAGCTACAGCTCCAACAGAAGGAGAATCGGTCCAAAGGCAACCTGGATGACGAAGGAGATAGCCACAGAAGAAATAACCATCGAAGACCTACTACTCCAACTGAGCAGAATTTGGATCTTCGAGAGAGATAAGGAAGGAGATGGACAAACTAAGGAATGCCATCAAGGAGAAAACAGAATGGAGCGTAAATAGAATGGTTAGGGCAACAGATTCGCCTTTCACTACAGCGGTCCTCAAATGTCCGGTGCCATCGAAATTTTAATTACCTCAACTTGAGCTGTTTGACAGGCTTAAGGACCCTTAGGATCATCTTAATACCTTCAAAACGACGTGGGGCTTCAACAGCCCCCTGATGAGATACTATGTCGTTCCTTCCCCACTACTCTCAAAGGAGCTGCAAGGGAATTGTTTACAAAGTTGCTAACATCATCCATTGATAACTTCGAGCAGTTAAGTAACGCCTTCTTGCGCCACTTCATTGGGGGAAAACGCTCTAAGAGACCCGCGAACCACTTACTCACTATTAGACAAGAAGAGAAAGAAACTCTGAGGTCATACGTGAAACTCTTCACTCGGGAGACCCTGGAGGTAGACGAAGCTGACGATAAAATGCAGCTGATGACCTTCAAAGCAAGACTGAGGTCCAGAGATTTCGTGGCCTCGCTCACGAAGAATCCTCCAAAAACAATGGCAGAAATGCTCTTGAAAGCACAGAAGTACATGAATGCTGAAGACACATTAGTAGCTATAAGGGATGTAGAGAAGCCAGGAGACAAGGGAAGGAAGGAAGACGAGCGTAGGGGACAAAAGAGGGAGCGTCCAGATCGTCGGACCAGTGACAGGAACAGAAGGAAAGACGATAAGGGTAATCGAACTGTAAAATTTACCCCTCTAATTGTGCCTGTTGACAAAATCTTAACGTAGATTAAGGATGAGCACTACCTTAAATGGTCGAGGCCATTACATTCATCCCCTAATGTCCGTGATAAAAATAAATACTGCCGGTTTTACAAAGATCATGGTCACTACACAGAAGATTGTCGGGACCTAAAAGAGCAGATAGAGGAGTTGATACGGAAAGGGAAGCTGCAAAAGTATGTGAAGAAAGGAGAATCTAACAAGCTCAGGGATAGTACCAAAAACCAACACGATTCCTCGTTAAGAGACGAGGATAACATGTCCCAGCTCCCACAAAATGTAATTGGGGAGATAAAGACAATTGCAGGGGGACCATTCACAGGCAGGTCATTCAGATCCCTCAGGAAAGCATGTCAGCGGCAGGTGAACAGCGTCTACATGATACCTCCATTCAAGCAAAGACGGACAGACCAAGACATGTCTTTCAACGAAGGAGATGCTAGGAGAGTGAAGCAGCCTCACAACGACCCCTTGGTCATAATGCTTACCATAGAAGGGTTCAACACTAAAAGGATCCTTGTGGACAATGGTAGCTCCGCAAATATCATCTACTTTCCTGCTTTCCAGCAATTGAAACTAGATCCAAAAAGACTGCGTCCTTTTGATTCCCCTCTCGTCAGTTTCAGTGGAGACAAGGTATATCCCAAGGGCATAGTGACATTAGTAGTAACAATGGAGACCTACCCGAGGCAGTTAACCCGTCAGTTAGACTTCTTGGTGGTAGATTGCCCCTCATCTTATAATGTGATTATTGGAAGGCCCACACTCAACCGGTGGAAGGCAGCCACATCCACCTATTGCCTGAAGGTAAAATTCCCAACGGAGAACGGTGTTGGCGAGATAAAAGGAGATCAAGTTTCGGCTAGAGAATGCTACTAGGCTGTCTTGGCTGCAAAGGAGAACCATACATGGATGATCGAAGAGAAGGAGGAAGATGAAGTGGAAGCCCTGGCTACAGTGCCTTTCATATGTCACTCCATAAGTCACATCACTACCGAGCTTCCCACCATAATATAGATAAAAATCAATCAAACTCATTACAAGCCTATAAGTCAAATAAGTTTACTAAAAGTTAGTGACGAATATAACACCTTTGTTCGATATGAACTACAAAATATTGCCTCAAGGCAAATATAAAGATAACATAGTCTACCAAACAATTATAATCAATTGAAATTTTATTCTCTCCAAGCAAAAATTCGAATTTTTAAACTCAAAAAAGTTTTTACATGTTTGCTAACCTTAAAAAATTAACATTCGTTACACCTTACAACTAACAAACCATTATACATTAAAACACCTTGCAAATAAATAATATGTTATCCATTCTTTCACATTATACATATAAACACATTACAAAGAAAAACCCATTGCATATCAAATAACAACCCATTACAAAGCACAAATAACAAATACAAAAAACAATAATAATAATAATAATGATAATAACAACACATTACTCATCAACAATATAAAAGTGGTATATATATGTATATATATATATATATATATATATATCTCTACCAAATGTAAAAGTGAGTATATATCCAGGTCTAACAAAAAAAAATAAAATTAAAAAGGTTTGAATATTTACCTACAAATTGAAGAAGAAGAAAAGCTTTTGTGTGAAAGGGAGAGTTTTGGCATGGGAGAGCGCTGTGAGAAGTGAGAGTTGAGTGGAAAGTGGGAGTTAAGTGTATAAGTCTGAGACGGTTGGGGTAGCTGTAAAATTTATTGGAACTCGAGTTTCACAGACTCAAGTTCCATTTAAATAAATTTTTACTGTGTCGCATCGCATAATTGAGTTAGTTGGGCAGGTGGGACATTTACTGGAAGTCAAGTATGCTGTACTCGACTTTCGTAGAAGCCGACTACACTAAACTCGACTTTCCATGTTTTACCCAGCCCTCATAAAAGTTTTTACTGCACCTGGAAGTCGAGTTTAGCATACTCGACTTTCAATGGAAGTCGAGTTTGTTAAACTCGACTTCCAGGTGGCTTTTTTTATTTGTTTAATCCACGTCAGACTATATATTTGCCGTCTAGGGTGGGTGATTTTGCTTGGAAGTCAAGTCTAATAAACTCGACTTCCAAAAAGAGTCTAACTAACTAAATAAGTTTGAACGCGTGCTATCCAGCTAAAAATTTCAAAAATTGCATTGTTTGGAAAATTTTGCCCACTTTGCACTGTTGTGCAAATCACTATGCGCCTTACCACGCGAAAGACCTTCCAAAATGACAGTATTTAAGACCATTTGGTCTTTTTTTTTATATAATGACCTTTTGGTCCTTTAAGTTATAATTTCATTAATTTGTTCCTATCTCATAACAATTCAAGTTTATATTAAGTTCATTTTCCTCATGGAATATAAATTCAAAGTAGTGGGTCAAACTTAAAATAATTTTATTTTAAAATACTACTTATACTAATATTATGCTCGTGCAATGCACAGGTTAATCAAGAATAATGCGTAAACTAAAGAAAATTTTTATTAATTTAATTAAAATTAAATAATAAAAATAAAGTAATTTTTTATACGATAGGTTATATAATGAATATATATTGTGTAAGACTAAGGTTTTTATATTAAAAAAAAATTCATATATAAGTCTACTAATGGAAGATGATAAATAGCTATGTAACTTTTTTTTTTTTTTCCTAAGAAAAAACTATGTAACTTGTAGGGCATGTTTTGTGGCCCAAACCCAAGATGTATGGGATGTTAGCCCAACCCAGTACAATAAATTTGTAGAGAGTGAGTTAAAGAATTAGGCACTAATGAATTTGACAACGACTAGTATGGATGTAGAAGATGATTAAGCAAGAATAAGGAACATAGAGCTGAATGAATTCATTTTCCAAGGAGGTAAATTTTTATATAAATTGATTAAACAGAGTACAAGTACAATTTAGATTGCTACAGTGCCTCTTCTCTCTTTTTTTTGGGCCCCTTCCTTATGGAGGGACTCTTACATTATATAGCTCTCTTTGGACCATCTTGATCTTACACTTACTTGTTGATCATCTAATCCCTTCTTTGAATACATGTCCCATCAGACACCCTCTTTGGCTTTTTGTGAGTTGTGGTAACCAAGGCAACACTGTTCAGAAGTCTTCCTCACATAAATGTGGCCAGAAAAGTAGCTGCAGTGCATTCAATGTAGTAGTAGCAGTTTTCCCTTAGATATTTTTGGATTTCCATCTTTCTTGTACGTTTATCACGCACGTCCCTACCATTAGAGCTTTCTGGAAGGTCACTTTGATTATTAGGATCTACATATGATCTATATTTAGCTTATCCAAGGAGATATTTCTCCTCGGAACATCTTCCCATTTGTATCTTGCTCATTAAGTTCTAAGTCTGAACCATTCATTATCATTCGTTCATTCTTGGATTACTCACGCTCTCAGCCAAGGCTCAAGGCCCTATTTACAAATTTGGGCTCTTACCCCCACATAACTAATATAAAATAAGATGCCTAAAAAAGTATTAAGGGGGTTTGCAAAATATATATTAAGCTCAAGTAATCACCATTGCATGTATTTTTTTTTTTTTTTTTAAAGAAACATCACCATTGCATATATAAATGCAAAAACCTTGAATTCAATAATTATAAACAATCCAAAAATAATAATTGAAAGCATATTTAAATGGTAACCTTAATTCAATAGTCAAGAACAATCCGTCTTGCTAAACTTTAACAAATGAAAGTGGAGAAACTCACACGAGAATTTAAATTTTGCAGGGTGAGTTTCACCCTACAAAAGGAAATAAAAGGGTATATATGTACATAAAAACTTCAAGATTTTTTTTTTAATAAAAAAACTAAAAGTTAAAACCTTGGCAATAAATTTGCATCGATAATTGAAATTAACTTTTAAGATCTGATGAGAATTGAGAAGTAAATAACTTTGTTAGTATTGAGATATGATGTAAATTGGGAAGTAAAACATGTTATAACAATTAAACAAAAACCTATTCAATTTGATTATAATAAAAAAATAATAATATACAAATACATACTTTTGTGGGTGCTGTTGATAGAATAATGAAAGACTAAACTAAAAACTGTACAATAGGTAGTGAATTAAAAAAAATAAAAATAAAAATAAAATAAAAAAGACCTAATAATCGTGTGTGTATATATATCCACTCCACCTAAAAGGAACCCAAGTCAAAATCAAAAAGTCTAAAACTTCTTGAAATCTACGTTAAAATAGAGTTTTGAAGAAACAAAATTGCAAAACATTTTAGATAACAACAAAAAATTAAATATTATACTCAAAATATATATATATATATATATATATCCCCATATACTACATACCATTATGCCCGGATGCCCGGATTCAAACTCATTAACTTATGCAGGATTCTACTTCTATAGTTTAAACTTTTTTTTTATGAGACATTTAAACTTTTTATAAGAAAAAAAATCTAATTAAAAAAAAAAATATTGATCTTTCTACAACGGACCAAGATAATTTACAATGATTAGATCTCCCTTAAGTATAGTGGTTGAATGACACCAACCAACTAAATTAATTTTTAAAAAAGGAAATTTAATGAATTTTCTGCAATTTAGTGCAACCACTTGATACAACCACGGGTTCTAAGCTCAACTTTTATTATATACTATATGATATGATATCTTCTTTTCTTTTGCCACTAAATTCCTAATGCCTTGATATTTCCAATTGTCTTTTTCCCCTTTAATACTTACTCTTTTAGAGTTTTAAACTTAAAATTTTTGCTATAAACTCAAAAAATTAAATCATTAGAAGATTGAAGAAAGAAAGTGAAATTATACATAATTTTTTAATAGTTTAAATCATTAGAATATTAGAGAAGCAAATTGGAATTCTAGCTACTTATTGTTTTAAAAGTTATTAAAGCTATGAGGCTATATATAACTTTCTAAGTATATTGCTAAACTTTTACATTAATTTTTTTTCTCAATTTATTTTGAATAATCAAATTACATGTTTAAGCATTATATAATTCAATTTAAGTCTTGAATTGATTTGTATTAGCTATTAATTAATTATATGTTTCTTTATTTTTGTTATCAAATATAAATTAATTATTTTTGTTATTAGCTTAAATTGATTGATTTGCGGATGCTTGTAGTTAATTGAGATTCTAGAGAAATTTGAACATAATTTTGCATCTTAATCCTGTCTTTCAATCTTGGCTTGGAATTAAAAATCCTAACTCCGAAAATGCATAGTTCGAAATTTTGGAGAGGAAAGGGAGGATGTTATTGACCTAAAAGGTCATTAGTGATGTATGGAACCATTACTTTGGCTTACTCTTTTCTCCTATTCGTATTCATAGTTGGACTCGATTGGTCTACAAGGTCGAAGTTTTGTATCTCTTATGGTAGTTTGTTTAGATCAAACCTGCAACTCAGGTAGATAAGATCAATACTTGAGTCTTGTGTTGACTCTTTTGAATTTTCCTTACTGATTTTTAGATTATTGTTTTCTATGATATTTTTAGAGATAATGCAGGTTTTAAGCTTAGAGCATTCATATTGGTGTAACTATTTTAATATAACAGCAAATATAGAGCTAAAGACTAAAAAACACTCACTATCAGTCTCACTAAACTAATGCAAAAATCTTAGCAAGGACCAATGCCATGCCAAATGTGGCAAGACACTTTCCTCGCCAGACCCAAAAAATTATTATTTTTATAGTTGCATTTGGCATTGGCTGAAAAATGCAGTTTTTTATTTTTTTATTTTTTTATTTTTTTTTATTTAGCTTATTTTCCCTAATTCATGAATCACATTGCATTTTTTGGTACTATTCATAGATCTCACTATATTATTTCAATTAGCTTTTAGCTTTATCTACATACTTTATGCAAAATGTTTTCAATTTCAGCTAAATAAATTTTGTCATTTCAACTCTCTCTCTCTCTCTCTCTCTCTCTCTCTCTCTCTCTCTCTCGTCTATCCTTTGTCTTCTTGCTTGGTCTCTTTCTTACTTCAAATCAAACCTCCATGGCCAAGCTCCTTCTTGAACAAATTGAGTTGGAATGTAATACACAACTCTCTCAAATGTCCATGGCCGAGCTCCTTCTTGAACAGCTCCTAAGTCGGAGTGGAAGACACAACTCTCAAATCTCCATTGCCGAACTCCTTCTTGAACAACTCTCTCTCTCTCTCTCTCTCTCTCTCTCTCTCTCTCTCCTTTGTCTTCTTTAATTTTCCTTTCTTTCTTTCAGTGATGGAAAAGAGAGATAGTGATCTGAGGGAGTGAAAATGAAAGAAATTTCACAAAATGAAGTTAATAGTATTTGTTTTTAGACCCCTTAAAGCACAACCAGATTAACCTAGTTATTTAGCCAAGTGATTAACTTAGGTAAATTATGCAATTCTAGGTTAACACAATCATATAATCATATCAATGTAAAGTGCAAAAAGTAAAGAACACAAAGATATGATGACTCAGGAAAACCAAACTGGTAAAAAACCTAAGGAGGATTTAACCTAACTATCCTCAAAGTAAAACTGAATCCACTAATGAAAGAATCGAAGTTTTACAATAGCGACTTAGACCACTAACATCTTATTGCTACCCACTAGTAGAAAACTTACTAATACGAACACATGCAAGCTCCAAGACCATGAACACCTTCTTTTTTGGATTCTCCAGCAAGTACAAGCACTCCCGCTTGTGTATCTTTAAGCTCTTTTGTGCAGCAACTGAATGATCATCAAGCTCTCAATGAAATCTCCTTCTTGATAATCCTAAGCATGTGTGAAGACAACCACCTCTTAGATCTCACAAGAGATTCACATACACAGCAAATTAGAGCAACATTTAGAGAGCTTTTGGGTACAAAACCCTAAATACAAAAGAAGGCATAAGAGGCACTCTAATATCTCTAAAAATCACTTAAAAACGTTTTAGGGAGTGTTTTACTTGAAACTTAATACATTTAAATAGAGTTTAGGCTGAACTGGAATTCTATAGAAAAATAAATCTGCACGTGGTTCGATCGATCGAGTCTAATTTTTGATCGATCGAGCCTTGCAGATTTAGTCCAATAAATTTTATAATCACTCGATTCCAATTTTACAAATAAACGTACTTTGAGCAAGCCTAAACCTAGACTCAATGTTTTGATCATGGTTTGCCAACATAATACAAATTTAAATTTTAATACATTAGTTTCTAAAGTTTTAGAACCTAACAAATAGACTCTTTCTATCTCTACTCTCTAAAAGTGTTGTTGCATAAGATTGTAAACTGAAGGAAAGAAAAAGGAAAAAAAGATTTGAACAGGGACGAAAGAAGAAAGAAAAGGGGGAGAAGAAGTATATTATATTATTATGGAGTGGAGATATTTTTAAAATTTTGTGGTGCATATTAAACTTTGGAAAGTGAAACATTTAGTAAATAGTTATATATTTTTTTTAAAAAAAAATTTCGTTGAGATGAATGTTGTATATATAGATATGTATATATATATATATATATATAGCATAGGTTGTAATAATGATGTTTGAGTTTGGAGAGTGTTGTTTCATAAAATGAAAATTCAAGTTTTGGAATTTGAATTTTGTATTATAAAGGATGATTTTGTATTATAAAGGAGATTAGTGTAATTTCCCCTTTAGAATGTTATGGGGAAAAAATTGAATATGAGAAAAGAAAGAATAGAGAATGGATAGTGATTTGCAAATATACCAAAACTCAAATAGTTACGTTTTCTATTCAATTCATTGATAACACATTTACAAATTTACAATGAAATGCTTAATGAGATTTGTAAATTTTGAAAATAGATCCAACTATCAATTTAAGCTAGGTATATTTTGAATTTAAATTTCATATCAATATAATTGATGACTCCAATCACATTAATTCCTTGATTCAATCTTTAAGCTATGTAAAAGTGAATCATACTTTCTAACCATGACAGCATAGATGTGCCAGTTGGATTTGCGTTTAAAAAACAAAAATAGTTTTGAATTTTTGTTAATCATAACTCACTTAAGGAACAACATTTTAATGAAAACTTCTTAAAATCTAGGGTTTAATACGAAACCACCCCAAAACTATAGGGGAAAATTGTTCAAACACTATCCATTCTATATTCACTTACAGATTTCCAAGATTTCAAAAGTCTGACTGCTTGCGTGATAACAACAATAAATCTCTAGAATTTTTCATGACTGTATGGTCGATTTAGACCTAAAGAAATCAGCTACGTATGCAGCAACAATGTGTGTCTACAAACCAGCTAGCCCAAGCGCCAAGAGATAGATTTGAGGAATACAAAGCTGTCTTGCCACCCTCGAAAGCCAGATAGCAACAGCGCCACACTTACTGGTCTCCTGCCCCTCCGGATTTATTCAAAAAATAAATTACGATGGAGCTATTTTTTAGTATGGAAAAATTTGTTTTTGTTATATCAATAACATTAAAAATAACAATACCAATTACAATAATTAGAAGAATAAAAAAAGATCACTACAACAATTACAATAAATATAATTCTATATGTTTATTATAATTGATCTGTTGAAAACCTTCGTCTAGTTGAATTTGGTGAAAACAAACATAATAAACAAAAACTTGTAGGAATCATTGAATTTTGGAAAAAGTAATTCATTTTTGTAATTGTAATTAGCGATAGTTGCCTCTTTTTTCCAAAGTTAGGGATTAAAATTATTATTTTATTAGTACTAGCATAGGGTGCAACACTAGGTAATCATTTCTATCACTTTTTGGTGCTATTAATATTTTTGGCATCATTCTTGGTGTTTTAGCGGTGAATACAATAGATAATGGTCAATAACTCAATAGATATTTACGGATTGCAATGTGCCTTTTCAGATGATAAATTTTCCCCAAGTGCTAAATTTATATATCTTTTTCTTTGGATGGGATTACTAATGTTTATTTGCAAAATAAAGAACTATGCAATTTTATAAATCCTATTATTTATTAGTTTTATTGTTTGGATATAAATTATCCTACATGAAAGTGTGCTATAAATGTGAATTCAAAACAATTGGATATATATGCTTGACAGCTACAAATAAACAATTGGATATAATGATCATGTTGGTCCCAAATGTGGCTTCTTTTAAGAGGTGAATAATTAAACTTGTAGGCGTGGGAGTGAAATTGCCCCACTTGTCCGTCAAAGGATCAGTACTAATAAAAAAATTATCTTGATTTATGGATTTGTACAAAAGGCAGCAAAACAATGCACAACACTCTATACAATGTTGCCGCAAATCACAATATAATGAGTTCATAAAATATGAATACATACATAATAATTATTAGGAGTATTTTTTATCTTCATTTTCTTAGAAATCATTTTGAGTTTTTCACAATCTACAAAATTTTACACATTTCTATTTACCATGTTTATACATAATAACTATTATGTTTATTCTCAACAAATGGCTTTTTAACAAAAAATAGATTTGAGGAATACAAAGCTGCTGTCTTGAAATCCCCGAAACCCAGATACCAACAGTGCCACACTTACTGGTCTCCTCCCTTTCCGGATTTATTCAAAAATAAATTACGATGGAGCTATTTTTTAGTACAGAAAAATTTGTTTTTGTTATATCATAACATTAAAAATACAAATAACAATAACAGTAATTAGAAGAAGAGAAAAGAAAAAAAGATGACAACAACAATTACAATAAATATAATTCTATATGTTTATTATAATTGATCTGTTGAAAACCTTCATCTCGCTGAATTTGGTGTAAATAAACATAATAATTGTTATCTTTTTTTTTTTTTGAGAAGCCACCCCAGGAAGAGAGGGGGGAGAATTCATTCAGGCAAATTAGAAAGGTACACAGAAGCAATGTCCTGAGGAACATCCTCCATCCAGAGATGAAATGGGGAAAAATTACAAGCCATTCTCGCAAGCCTATGAGCTACTTTGTTTCCAAGCCGACGGGTGTCCCTGATGATGTGCCCAAAGTTTAATAATTGTTATCTATAAACATAATAAACAAAAACTTGTAGGACTCATTGGATTTTGAAAAAAAATAATTCATTTTTGTAGTTGTAATCAGTGATGGTGCCTCTTTTTTCCATAGCTAGGGATTAGAATTATTGCAACGCTAAGTAATCATTTCTATCACTTTTTGGTTCTATGAATATTTTTGGCACCATTCTTGGTTTTTTAGAAGTGGATACAATAAATAATGGTCAATGACTCAATGGATATATACAGTCTTTGGTGTGCCTTTTCAGATGATAAGGCCTGTTTGGTACGTGTGTTTAAACAATAGTTTTCATTTTTTTTTTTGAAATACGTGTGGATGAAAAAAATGTGTGAAAATACATGTACTGTTGTTTAAAAACTGAAAATATGTATTTAAATACACGTACCAAACAGGGCCTAAATTTCTCCCAAGTGTTGAATTTCTATATCTTTTTATAAAGATATAGAAATGATATAGAAATTAGATATAGAAATTCAACACTTGGGAGAAATTTCTGTATCTTTTTCTTTGGATGGGGTTACTAATGTTTATTCGTAAAAAAAAAGAACTATGCAATTTTATAAATCTTATTATTTATTAGTTTTATTGTTTGGATATAAATTATCATTCACGAAAGCTGCTATAAATATGAATTCAAAACAATTGGATATGCATGATTGACAATTACAAATAATTCTCTCTCTCTCTCTCTCTCATCCTATAAAAAAAGAATCAAAATATAAAAAAGAAGAAAGGATGAAAGAAAATAGCAATTTTTTTTTTTGTGGGGGGGAGGGGTGGGGGTTGTTGTAATAGGAATTTTGTTTCAATTTTTTTCACAAAAGAATCTAGCAAAAAACCAAGGAACTGTAATATTCCAAATTGAATGACGTCAAGAGTCCATCTGTCCAAAATTTTTTTTTAATCACCAAATAAGCTTGCCATGTGTGTTTGTTTTATCAGTTAAATTAGTTTTATAATTTGGCTCAATCAGGTTTGAGCAAGTGTGCTAAGCATGCAAAGGTTTGAGCAAGTGTGGATGTAAAATAGCATTTTTTTTTTTGGGGGGGGGGGGGGGGGGGGGGGTGGGGTGTTGGTTTACACCCCCAATGGGCTCTTACCGTTTTGTGTTATGTACTTTATAATGGTACCATCTTAGTGCCATTTGGTGGAATGATCATAAAGTAATTCAATTGGGAAGTTTAATGGTTCAAACATAATACTCACTACTCACTAAGTTGATTTTTTTTTTTTTTTTTTTTTTGCACAGGTAATTTCCAACAATATAAAGATGATTCGATAACGATGTTTGTTCCAACATATAAAGAACACCTTGTTTCTTCAAGTATTATGAGAAATGATAACAGAGTTTTGAAGAAGTATTCTACACCATGTGCTTGTACTAATAAAAGATTATCTTGTTCCATTGCATTGCATAAAAGGCAGCAAAATATTGTATAACACTCTATACATTGTTGCCACAAATCACAATATGACAAGTTCAAAAAATATGAAAATATACATAATAATTATTATGTTTGATCTTCATTGTTTTAGAAATCATTTTGATTTTTTCACAATCTACAAAATTCTACGCATTTCTATTTATCATGTTTATATAAAATAACTATTATGTTTATTCTCACCAAACGTCTTTTCAACAAAACAATGATAATAAAAAATAAAAATAAAATGTTTAAATTTTTTTGGTTGTGTTTGTTGTTATAATTATTGATATTGTTATTGCTATTGTTAATTAATATTATTGATATAAGATTCTTCTTATTTTTAATTGCATCTTTTGTTGTTGTTGTTGTTGTTATTATTATAATTATTAACTCTTTCTAATGATTTGTCACATAGTTAGTAGTTTTGTTAAAGACCTTCAAAGCTCTTTTTCATGTAAATGCACTCTACAAGATAGGTTCTTTAACTTACGAAAGTAAAAAAATATACTTTCAAAATGTCAAGTAATTAAAAAGTACAGTCAGTTTTTTTTTTTTTTTTTTTTTTTTTAAATACAATCAGATTTTTCAATCGTTTGCGGTCCTCTATTACAATTAATCATTGCAAGTTGGTCTCGATTGTTCGTAATGACAACTTCAATAATTTATCCGATCCTCTATGCTCTCTTTTATATATGCAATTATATTCTAGGAAGTCTACATATCTAAGAAATTCTACAAAGTTCATTTTGAATTGTCAATTATTTTAGACTTTGAACGCCAGAGAAAAGAATGTATTCAAAATTCTTTTCTAATATCTTTTGATTGGGAGGGGACTGTTAATCTATAAGAATGATAAAATGAATTGAAATAATTTTAGGGCAAGAATTTAATTAGGAGGTTATATACACCACCGATATTACAAATTTAACTTCTCTTTTTTTGGTTTTTCAAAAGGAATAAAAAAACTCTCTTTTTTGGTTCTACATATGCTTATGATATCAAAGATTTAAAATATAGCAAAGTCTGAATAATAAATTTTTTATTATTTTTTATTTCATGTTTATCATTTGAATCTAGGAGCTTTAGCTATAATGTTGATGTGCTGAAGTACTGCCGTTTAAGTACTTGGCATTTCGGAATCAGATATTCTTACCTTTTTATTTATTTATTTTAATTAAAAGCTAAAGGGCCTATCTTTTAGTGCGTTTACTAGAGGATGGTGGGGGCCCCGGGGGGACTCTCGACAAATTATGGGAGAGAAATATTATTAATAATACACAATTTTGTTATGCTATATCAATGACAACAACGATGACGATAACTATATAAAATATAATGATAACAAAATATATATATATATATATATATTGTGCGCGCCGAAAGGCAAGGCTGTTAGGCCTAACTTCACTTGGGCTCACAACTTATTTGTAGAGTGGGTTTAAAGATTTCCTACTGTAGGTAATTCTCGGCCACAAGACTCAATAAAAGTATAAAACCCTATCTCCTTTTCTCTTTCTGACACTCCTTTCTCCCTATTCTCTCAATTCTTTCAGCATTTTTCAACAACCCCTTTTCCTCCCTCCCCCTCTCATATTTATAGCTCCCCATTAATGGAGAGACCATCATTGCTCCCTTGGCAAGTGCAATGGAAGGTCCAGTCCAGTTGATTGTAAGTGGGTGGTCAGGTGTGGTTGGCTTTGGAACTTGGTTCCCACTTCCATGGATAGCTCGGCAGCGACGTTTCGTGGTTAGTACGATGGGAGGTCCAATACTGTTGATTGTAAGTGGTTGGTTAGGTGGTGGTGGTTTTGGAACTTGGTTCCCACCCATGTAGATAGCTCGGCAGCGACGTTTCGCAGAGCACTACCGGACATGCAGGAGATGGTGTGTTTACTCGTCAACTTTTCCTTCGATGCTCGGGGACATACTTCCAAGCAGGGCCTTTGTAGCGAGACTTGGGCCCTTGGCTTGCGCGGGTACAGACTGAGCCTTTGGGCAAGTGGAGGCTGGGCCTATGGGCTGTGCCTTTGCATCAGAGTTCCAAGCCCAAATGGGCTCGGGTATTAGATATCGCACATTAGCCCTCCTTTGATTCATGCCCGGCACTCGGCGTGAATCAAGGAATCCAAAAGGCGCACGTTATTTAAGTTCAGTGAAGCGACGTTTGGGGTGCTCCATAGTTCCATTAATGTGTCCCTAAAAAGGCGCACTGAATCTGGCCGTTCGGTTCAACCCTCATTATTACCTGACGCTTCGTGAACCGAGGTGGCACAGACTCCAGTTGGTGTTGGAATCAGCAAGGCTTGCTAATTAATCCTCATAATGGCTGATTAACAGTTGCTTACCTTTCTTGGGTCTCCTATAAAAGTTCGTTCCAAACCATTCTTTTACTTTTCACTCTCTACTTTCTGTGATCCTTTTTGGTCGTGCATTCATCTGCGCACTCATACTCCAACCCAGAATTTCCTTCCACCTTAGAGCCCAAAGTAAGTTCTCTACATTTCCCTTTTACTTCCGTATCTTCATTCATTTTTCTCCTAGGGTTTAGGATGGGATATTCTTTCCTTCTAGATACGGATGCAGCCTTAGCCACTTTCAGGCAGGCTTTTGACATCCCTAATGATGTGGAGGTGGCGTATTGCCACGAGAGCGAAATCACTCTTCACAGGGGGGGCAACACCACCTTTTTTCCCTTGATGACGGTTCTTGAGGGCGGGGTGAGGTTCCCCGTAGACCCCCTTTTACTAGATACCCTTACGTACTATGGGTTGTGCTCGGACCAACTTCCCTCAAATTTTTACCAAGTAGTTAGTTGTGTGAGCCGATTGAATCAGATATTCGGTTAACAATTAGACCAGCATGACATAAACCATATGTACAGTTTGTGCGGGAATAAGAAAACAAACTATTACTTAAAGGTTAGAGATATGAGGGTACGGCTGATCTCCTACCTACCTAATTCAAATAGGAACTCTGCTGGGGTGTTTGTTCGTGTGCGCGGCAATTGGTTTGCCAGTGAGATCCCCTACCCCCTTACGAGGTGTGAAGTGGGTTCGTACCGATCATTGTCTTGCTTTTACTTCCTGCTTACTATTATACTTGAACATATACTTCGTATTATAATGGCTTTATTCACCCTAACATTTTTTTTTTCAGACAATAGAGTGTTTGTCCCGGACGTTAGAGTGGCACATGTATGAGACTTGAATTTTGTGCTTAGGTCTGAGATTTTTGTCCATTTGGACGAATAGCTCCGAGCATCCCATTTAATACTTGGAATCGATCCCGTGTATTCTACCTGGCAAACTTTCAGTCAAGCCTTATTAGTTGATAGTCCTTTATTGTCTTATATTGATGTTAGACATGCAAATTTCCTCCCCCCCGTAGCTTACAGTAGGAGAAGCCCGAGAATTAGGTCCTCAGTATATCTGTTCCGACGAACTTAAGCCTGTGCAAGATGAATTAGCCGAGCGTGTTTCCCGAGCTCGTAGAGAAAGAGCCCACGAGTAGATTCAGCAAGAAGCCCCCACTCAACCCGAAGGTCCTGTAAACCCCGAAGCCCTCGCTCCGGACACTGAAG
Organism: Quercus gilva; assembly: GCA_023621385.1. Taxonomy (NCBI): domain Eukaryota; kingdom Viridiplantae; phylum Streptophyta; class Magnoliopsida; order Fagales; family Fagaceae; genus Quercus; species Quercus gilva. Next base: position 71,967,290 of record CM042476.1, read on the forward strand.
AAGTAGTCGCTGAAACTTCCAGTTTTCCAGACACTAAACACGATCAGGTTGAAGAGATGGTGACCCAAAAGACTATGACGATAAGCCATTTCATTCCTGGAGCAAGGCCTGCTTCGTAGCAGCAACAGGCCCAAGGTCGTGGCTAGACTCTCCCCCTCCCTCTTCTGCCCCCGGTCAGCAACGGAAAAGGCAACGGATGATCAAACAGACTCCCGCTGGCCCGGGCGACGCACCCTCGAAGAGCCCTCCTCGGCCATCAAGTGGCATTGTGATCCGTGAACCCACGGCCCAAACTGGGACACAAGTGGCGTCCTCTTCCCGAGCTATCCCCGCATGGCAACCTATGTTCACGTTGGACGGCAAACCTCTTCCCTCAGATGCAAGTGCCCACGTATGGGGAAAGGGAATGGGGGGTCGCGTTGCCCAGACTCTGGCGCATGGCCTTCTGCTGCCTGAGGATGTTCATGCATTGAAAGAGGGTACGGATGAGTCTATGGGGAGGAGGCTGCAGTGGCAAACTATCGCGGTGAGTTTTTGTTGTTACTATTTACACTTCTCCTTTTTCCTTTTCCTTTTCCCTTTTGCTCCTTTCCATTAACGTCCCATTTTCCCGTGTTTGGTGACCGCCCTTGTTGTTTCGCCAGACCACGCAACTGGCATATATACTTGACGAGCGGCTTAAGGATCTGGCGGAGGATGCTGGTCGGAAAAGGCTCTAAAGGATGTGGCCAAGGTAAAGGCAAAGGAGAAAGCCGTGGCTGTTGCAACCGCAGAGAAGAAGGTCATCACGGCTAAGAAAGCAAAGGCAGCAGCAGAGAAGAAGTATACGGATCTACAGGCTCAGATAGGGGAGACTGAACTCAAGTTAGTAGAAGCCGAAAGCATGAACAGCGTACGTTTCGAGAAACTGGCTGACTTGAGGGCCGCACTGGAGGCCAGCGAGAACAAATGGTATAATGAGGGGTTTGCTGACGCAGAGAACTCAGCCGAGCCTATCATAAGGGATGCTCAAAAGCTGGGCTTTGAGGAAGGGTGGCTAGCCGCTTTGCAAGTTTTGGGGGTCCCCGATGACTCTCCTTTGAGAAATCCTGACCAAATTCCCTTTCTGGACCTTGCCGCTGACGCGCAAAATCCTTCAGGGCCCGTTGATGAAGAAGAAACGACCAGCCTAAAGGAGTTGGTGGAACAAATAGATTCCCACATGAAAATGGAGGAAATGGAAGTGATAAGTAACCCCCATGCTGAAGATCAGCCTGGCCAAGACCCTATTTAGACCTTGATGCAACCTCAATACACCAAGATCGATGCCCTGGAGCAGCCTGCAGACTCCATGTCTTAACTGCTGAATCGTATTTACTTTGTTTTAGAAGTTTTTCTCGTACTCTTTTCCTTTATTTATGTTTTTTGGTTGGTTTACCTATGTCGCCGGGCTATGGTGATTGAACAATTAATTTTCTGCCGAGTTTAGTACTTATATGGCCACCGTGTTTTGTGGCCGGAACACTGATTTTATTCCTAATACGATGGTTTAGTTTCGAAATAATCATTGTACTATTCATTTTTTTTATGCTTGCGTTGTAATAGCCTGGAAGTCGAATCCTGTTTCGTTATAAGACAGGGATTGACTTACCTCAGATGAAGGTATCTGTCCTTAGAATAATTTATTAAGGTTTCCACCTGTTCGGTGATATAGGCCGAACCGGGTAGCAGGCATCTGTACTTAGGATAATTTATTAAAGTTTCCACTTGCTCGGTGATATAGATCAAACCGGGCAGCAGGTTTCTGTCCTTAGAATAATTCTTTAAGGTTTCCACCTGCTCGGTGATATAGATTGAACCGAGCAGCAGGTTTCTGTCCTTAGAATAATTTATTAAGGTTTCCACCTGCTCGGTGATATAGATCGAACCGGGCAGCAAGCATCTGTCCTTAGAATAATTTATTAAGGTTTCCACCTGCTCGGTGATATAAATCGAACCAGGTAGCAAGTTTCTATCCTTAGAATAGTTCTTTAAGGTTTCCACCTGCTCAGTGATATAGATCGAACTGGGCAATAGGTTTCTGTCCTTAAAATAATTTAAGGTTTCCACCTGCTCAGTGATATAATTTAAGGCATGGTTGACCAGATAGCCACACAAGTAATTAGCATAAAAGATAGAATTAAATTTTGTAATAAACTCCTGATAGATTCCTCTCTTCTTGATAGACAAAATTATAATGGTGAAAGTTCTCACAAAGATGATTATAAAGATGAATTTTTAAATATAATTGACAGAATGATATTCCAGAAATGGTACACTGAAATAACCTTGGTTGTTGATAAAGAATTCTCATTGACAGTTATTGCCCTTGTTGATTCAGGTGCTGATATGAATTGTATACAGGAAGGATTAATACCTTCTAAGTATTATGAATCAACAACTGACAGATTAACTCAGGCTAATGGTAATAGACTTAAAATAAGTAATAAACTAACTAAGGTATACATACATAATAATGGTATTAACTTCAGAACAGCTTTCTTCTTGACAGATAAGTTGTCCTCTAAAGTTATACTAGGAAATCCTTTTTTGGCTTTACTTTACCCATTTTTCACAATAGACAATGGAATAAGTACTAATATTTTGGAAACAGAAGTATTCTTTAAGTTTCTCCTACCACCAATTCCCAGGGATATATACTTATTGAAAGAAATTTCCATCTCAAAGGACACAAGTATTAATAAAATTGAATCAGTAATAGATGATGAGGGTCCTACAAGTTTGATGATAGATGATACTATTCTACCCAGTAGTAGTAGTACCTAAATATATATATATATATATATAATTTCAAAGTTTTTATGACAAATTTTCAACCCTTTGTTGACTTGTCCTTCTTCCTCTTTTGTAATCTAGCTTCCTACGTAACATCCCTTGTTTTGTTCTTGTCATGATATTTCCTTTTTTCTATAAAATCATGACTTTTAGTCTTTTTGTTCTTTCTCAAACACTACTTCCTCTGAATATATTGTTGCTCACATAATGGCCTTAATTAGTTAATTTTAAAATTAATGGTCAATTGCCTGGCAAGCAAGACAGCCATTCTAAGGCTAATCTATAAGACCATATTCTGCCAAAATAGAAATCTTTAAATAAGATTTTAGTCAAAGCATGAAGGCGTCTCAATAGAGACAATATCCCTTCAAAATACATGACGATGTATTCAAGTGGTGATCACGTTTCTCAGACTTAATGATAGAATAGCTATGCTATTATCAAGACAAAATAATAGACAACTACAGAAAGCACAAACAATATCAATCCACATGTAAGAAGGATTTTCAAATCCAAACCAGTCCAGGACAGTCCAAGAGACAAGAGACAGACAGATGGCATTATTATTTATTAGCATGCGAGTTCAGGACAGATTTTAAGACACCACTGTTCACTAGCACGCAAAGATTCCTAGATAGGCTATTGTGCACGAATAGTAAAACTTTTACTGTTCAGGATTTTACAAGATTCTACTGACAGATTAACTTAGGTTCACTTTACCTAACCCAGGTTACTTTTGAAGACCTACTGTTCAAGACTCTACTGACAGATTAACTTGGGTTCACTTTACCTAACCCAGGTTACTTTTAAAAACTTACCATGGTTCACTTCATCTATAAAAGGACAGGCTCCGAAGACAGAAGATAGGTCCAAAATTTAGGTCCAGAATTAAGGTTCAAATTTTAGGTCCAATTCTCAGGTCCAAGATAGCTCTCTCCCTTTCTTAGAAAGACTTTTGTAATCCTTTCTCTTGTAATTTTATTAGGCTTGGAGGGTCTTCTACTGTTCATGTATCCCAACTACATTCTTTAGTGGATTATTTACCGCTTGGAGGGCGGCGGAGAGGTTTTACGCCGAGGACTTCGTTTTCCCCTTCGATAACACATCGTGTGTTGTCCGTGTGTTTGCATCTTCCTTCTCTTTATCTTTGCCTATATTTACTATCGTGGATGTGTTTATATTTGGCTTAGATTAGTTATCAATTCTGTGATTGGCTTATGTTCATGTTCCACACATTAATTGATTGATTATAAGCTTGAATTGATATTTTATAATTTGGGGTCTAAACGTTCAAGGGTGTTTTTACACATATTGAACTCTCAATTCGTATCAAAGCGGGTACACTTGTTGTGGTTTTAATACCTGAGTGTGATCTTTGACCCCTTGTTGAGATGGATATGTCTCAATCTCTCAATGTTCCACCATTTTTTTATGGTAATAATTATGCCTTCTGGAAAGTTAGAATGAGGGCATTTCTATGCTCTATTGATGACACCGTGTGGGATGCGGTTGAAATAGGTTGGACCAGGCCAGAGGCTGAAAAATCCACCTGGGATAAGGCAGCTCTTGCACCAGCCCATGCTAATAGTAAAACCTTAAATGCCATATTCTGTGGTGTGTCTTCGGATGAATTCCACAGGATATCTCACATGACAATGGCCGAGGAAGCTTGGGAGATTTTGGAGACTACATATGAGGGGATTAAGAAGGTGAAGGACACAAAACTCCAAATGCTTACCACCAAGTTTGAAGAGCTCAAGATGGGTGAAGATGAATCGTTTGATTCATTCTATGGGAAGCTCAACGAAATTGTCATTGCCAAGCTCAATCTTGGAGAGAAGATTGAAGATACTAAGGTGGTGAGAAAAATCTTGAGGTCCTTGCCTGAAAGTTTTAGAACAAAAGTCACAACCATAGAAGAGAGCAAATACCTAGATGAGATCAAAATTTAGGAGCTGATTGGATCTCTCCAAACATATGAATTGAGACTGCCTTCCCATAAGACAAGTAAATCGCTTGCTCTCAAAACCATCACCGAAAGAATGGATGATCCTTCTGAAGAAGATGGAGTGGAGAAGGAAGTAGCGTACCTTGCGAAAAACTTCCGAAAATTTCTGAAAATGAAGAATAGTGGGAAACCATTCAACAGAGGTAAATTCACATCTTCAAGAGGTGATAGGAAAGAGTTTACAAGGAAAGAAGGGAAGGATGTTCAATCTCCTTCGGACATTGTGTGTTTTGAATGCAATGGTCATGGACATTTCAAGGAGTGTCCCAATTTCTTGAGAGGGAAAGGCAAGGCGTATGCCACAACATTGAGTGATACAGACTCTTCAAATTTTGATTCTGAAGAGAGCTGTGACGGAGAAGGAAACTACTCCGCATTCATGACCATTGCACATGTGGAATCCTCGGATGATTTGGGTTCACTTGTGAAGGAACTTGGCAAATATTCTGATTCGAAGTCTATTGGGATTGTTGAAGAATCAGAGGCTGAAGAAGAAGAAGATACATCTAGTCTTCAAAAGAATTACTCCTTACTTCTTGAAAAAGCAGGTGAGTACACCAAGGTGACAAAGGCAGCTGTGAAGAAAATGAAGAGAGCTAAGGAAGATTAAAGAAGCCTACTGGTCAGATACAAGGAGGCAAAGTGTGAGATTGAAGCCCTTAATGGTGAGCTATCAAAAGCTTATACAAAGGTGAGATTTCTTGAGCAAGAGGTAGTGCAAGCTCATGCCAAGATAGATAGGGTCTCCTCCAAGAAGTTAGATGATGTTATTTCATCTCAAAAACACGCCTCAGACAAATCCGAATTAGGATATACCAGAGGAAGTAACTCATCAGCAAATGTCACCAAAGAAGTGAAGTTTGTAAGGGCCAAAGAGATGGCTGTGGATAAGCCTATTCCTGAGAAAGTTAAGACTGAAAGAAAGAAGAATGTGGCTGATCAACAAGTGCTAAATAAGTCCCGTAATCAATCAGAATCCAGATATGGAGCTAGAGGGAGATCAGTTCCAAGATCACAGCAGGGTCCTAAAACGGAATATGTTTGTCACTATTGCAGATTGTAAGGACATACTAGACCCAACTGTCAAAAGCTGAGAGCAGACAACAATGCAAGTGCACCTTGGTCACGAGGAAGAAGAAATGACATGAGGTCTTGGGGTGGTGAGCAACCAAGAAGTCAAAACCGTGATCTAGGAATGATGGACGTGATGAAGATGATCGGTGACTTCACCAACTACCTGGAAAGCTTCACACGAAGGTTTGACAGTCCTAATTCTTGTACCCAATCCGTTAAGGATATCACCGCAAACGCATGTGACGTGTGGGTGAGGAAGGGTACTCATGCATAAGCATTACAACATGTCCATGCATCAATACTTCCCATGTTTGTGAATATGCCTCGTTGTGTGCTTCTTGCTAGTATTTAGGTTGTTATTTTGTGTGTGGTTGTCTTTGATTAAAATGTTTTTACATTTTTTTGTTATGTTTTTTATCAGCCTTTTACTGTTTTTGTGTCAAAAGTCCAAAAACACATAAAAAGTAGAAAATCCAAAAAGTTTGTTCGGCTTTGTTGAGTTTTGTCTCAAAGCATCTTTTACCTTGTACCTTTTTACTAATGGCTTTGTCCATTTAACGAGCGTAGCTTGTCCCTTATGCACTTATATCATTGTGGAAGAAATTATGAAATCTATGTGACTGTTGTAAATAGATCTTCAACCTTGTCATGAATGATTAGTGAATGGTTTTGTTGATCTTGAGACATGCATAGACTCATGCCTATATATCTTCCCACTTTTTATTTTTATGCTTTAAAGAGCTCTCTAAATGTAAATCTCCAAATGAAAAGAGATATAGAGTTACAAAAGCCTATTGCACATACTAGAATTCGACTAGGAAAAAGGGAAAGCGACCAAAATAAAACGTTTGATGACCAAAAAGTCAAAGGCAATCTCATCAATTGAAATATTAAAAATTTCAAGCATTTATCTCAAAATGAGATTTTCTTTGCTCAAAAAGTGCAAATGATATGTTAAATATGGAGCCAAATGAAAAGTTTCAAAGAATTGTTATCAAGTGCTTGTGGGAGGTCATATATGCATGTTTCTATAATTGAGATAGGTCACATTATCTAGTGCTAGTTGTGTATGCCTTGATTGAATTGATCATTGAAGCTTCACTTTAGACTAAGGACTATCTCACTTTTGATATCCACACACAACACACAAGTCTATGTTCAATGAATGCCATATTCATTTGTGTGATTGTACTTAATTAAATGTCATTTCACATACTCAATCTTTGTTGATTAAACATAAAAAGATTTTTAAGTGTTTTAGTTTGTTTTTGGAAAGTGCTTTTGTTTTTACAAAAATGTCAAAAATTTCAAAAATAGTGTTGCCCTGTTTTGGCGACTAAGTCGCGGGTTGGCCCAGTCGCATGATCCAATCGCGAAGCTCACTCTGAGAGTTTTTGCGGGTCACTGGCGAGTCAAGGCTGCAGTCGTGAAAAAAACTTAGAAAGTTTTTCAAAATTTGTGTTTTTGCATATTTCGCGGCTCAGTATGGCAACTTGTTCGCGGGTGGAAGGTCCAGTCGCGAGGGACACACAGAGATTTTCGCGGCTTAGATCGCAATTTCCTCACAGGTAGATCTTCCAGTAGCGAAAAACACTTAGAGAAATTTTCAAATTTCTTACCTTCATAGTGTTTTGCGGCTTACCTTGGCGATTTACTGGCGACTTGTTCTTGTCGCGAAAAACGCGTGTTTTGCGTTTTAAAGTTAGTTTTCAAAAAATTTTCAGTTTTTCCCTCGTACTTTATGACTGTTCATTGTCTTCTCCATTTCTCTCTCTGAAACTCAACGTGTTCAATCTTGTGAAACCCCCATTTCTGCACCATTTTAACTTCTATCTTCAAGAAAAAGGTATGGGTTTTCTTTCCCTCATTACAAATTTCTTGGTTTGAGTGTTATTTTCTTGAATATGAGAATGTGTTGTTCCTATTGTGCTCTGTGATATGCTGGGTTCGAACAATGTTTTGTTTACATATGCTGGGTTTGTTGAATGGGTATTTGTTGTCAATAACTTGTTCAGTGTGGCTTCACATGAGGTTTTGACTCATATGTGTGTTCTTACCTTGATTGACTCTATCTGTGCATATCATTTTCATGATGTTGTGTTGAAATGCTTGCTTTCTGTGACACATTGTTACTTATTTTTGACAGAGTGTGCTGTAATGCCTGTTACTCTCTATGTGTTTGGCATCTGTTCCATGCTTCGTATGTTTCAGGTCTTCAGATATGCGTATTCTGTCACTTTATTGACTTAGTTCTCGTTCTATGATTATATGTCTTCTAAATCTGGTTGGTCTTTGCACTCTCACTTTTTTACTAGATCTAACAAAATGAGTGGGTTGTGGATTTGGTACTTTGCTGTGTGTTTGCTCTTTTACAGATATCTCGACGATCCTCCAAAGGAAAAGAGGTTATGACAGAAGAGGAGACATTACCTGTTGCAAAAAGAACACATTCTTCATCACAACCATCTACTGAACTCAATGTTGAGCTGTTCAGAACTCCTCAACACCTAAATGCTTACTCAAGCATCTTTGACCGAGGAACTCCTATAGTGGTACGAGAGGTCAGATTTGACACTTTGGACACCACTTTTGTCCCTCGGATCTTCGAGGCAAAAGATTGGGCAGAATTATTTGGAAATTTTATTGATCCAATGTTGGTACTAGTGAAGGAGTGTTTTGCCAACACAGTTGATCTTGAAAGTGAATTGCACTGTCTGGTAAGAGGAACGGAGTTCATCGTTAGTCCAGACACCATAGCTGAACTTTTCCAAATCACACGATCTACGGATGCCGACATAACTCCTTATGATGATCGTACTCCAGTGATTCAGGACATTCTCTAGGTTCTTGGTCCTGGCCATGACATTTCTAGTGCCGGCACATCCATTAGTACTACCAAGTTTTCACCTGAGTTGACAACATTGAAGCTGATTATGTTTTCCAACCTTTATCCGTTGACCAACACGATGTATATCAACCTTGGAAGGGCTCAATTTCTATGTGATCTCATCACAGGCACCACCATTGACATATGTGCCCATATTTTTCATATCATAAGGAAGACAACAACTCGAACAGTAGCACGAGGGTGTCTTCCATTCTGGAGTCTTATTATGAAATTCATTCTAAGTGAAGGTGTCACTCCTCCCTCAGTTGGGAACATGATTGCTCGTCCTCGACCAATCTCTATGTTCACTCTATAAGCCAGCAGAAGGCATTCATCCAAAACTCCAAAGAGTGCACATCTCTTTCCTGCTACTTCTTCTACTCCTGAGCCAGATTCACTTGTACATGCCACCCATGTTTCACAGCAACCCAGCCCTACACAAGCACAGTCTGCCCTTTAGCCTGATAGGTTGGAGATGCTCTTTGAGAACCTCCACAAGCGTCTTAAGGAAGTGGAAAAGACTCTCAGTGATGGCCAGAGAGAGTAGTCAGAGAGATTGGCAGTCATGCAGGACCAAATCGATGTTTTGGCAGCTCAAGTTGATGGCATTTTCACCAAGTTGCAACAGTGACCCTTTGGCCATTCTGGTCAAAAAGGGGGAGAATTTTTTTTGGGCCAGCACTTGAGAGGGAGTGCTTATTTGAGGGGGAGTTTCATAATCCCTACTGTTTTTGGTTATAGTTGTGTTACCTTGGGTTGATTAACTGTTGTTTTTATTGGCTTAAACTCATAACTCTTGAATGTGTTTAATACTTGGTTTATTTTTATATTGATGTTGTTTATTCAGTTTATTCAGCATATGTTCTGTGTTTGTTTCTCTATTTTGTACCCATGTTGTTTTTGTAAGCTTTAAGGGTTTGTTTATGCACTCTTGTAGGCCTTTGTGGTTTGTGCCATGCTTTATGCAGCCTTTGTGCTTTGTTAAATCAGTACTTCATTAAATCAGTACTTCTAACCTAATGCTATGCATTCTTTTTAAAGCACTGTCACTCTTGTGCATTGGTTGAGTGTTGGTCATTCAAGTGACTTGCCTTGAGTTTTGTCAACTTGAATGTCTGGATGTTCATTCCAAGTGCGAATGAGCATTGTGATCACTTGGTTATAGTGATTGCATGTTTTGGTCTAGCCATGGTTTATTGCTTTACTCCATTGTGCTTGATTGCATTATGCTTACTCCATTTGCATTACAAGTTTTTTGCATACAATGAACTTATTGTGTTGTTGCGTTTCAGGAGTTACTTGTTCTTATCGTTCTAAAGCTTCACAGATTCTAGGGTTAGGTGTGAGTGAGTTTTCCAATTGTTCCCAACTCACACGTTAGGTCTAGAGTTTGTTTTAGGGTTTTGTCATGGAATAGCCAAAGAGGGAGATTGTAAGGTTGAAATTTATCAACCATCTTGTTGGAATTATTTCATGCCAATTTGCTTGTAATTTAGCACTTAGTAACCCTGTATTTAGGTGGGATCATTGTAAGTTTAGTATGTGAGAAGATGTGAAGAAAAGCTCAAGTATGTGTAAGAAGGCAGAGTTTCGCAGCTAACTCGTGACTGGCAAGCTGCCAAATGTTGGCACGTGAGATGCACATAGGGGAGCTGAAGGGTCACGCTAGCTGTCGCACTACAGGAAAAAAGTCCCAGGCTGGCCAGGCCATTACGTTGCGACTTGAACTCGTGACTTGGACAAGCCGTGAGGTCAAGCTGCCAATCAGCCCTGTTTGACAAAAATTGACTCTTTGTATTCCAAACACACACCACTATATATAGACCCTTATACCCACTAAATTGAGAGAGCTTCCAGAGAGAATTTCGAGAGAGAAACCCTAGAGAAAAATAAGATTGCCTCATCCCCAATCTTTACCTTAGAGACTCTACAAATTCCTCTACTCTCTTCCTCTCCATTGTCACATCCTTGAGAGGCCATTGACCAAATCCTTATCTCACCACACCCACGTCTGTGAGAAGGTTCATTTGGTGCTAAGGGAAGCAATTTGGAAGGACCCAATATACATTGGTTGATGCTATGGTATAGTAGTGGAGTCTGGGAAGCTAAAGAAGAAATAGGTTCGGTGCAACCTCGTTGGAGCAAGAAGCTTGGAGGGCTTAGGTACTTGGGTAGATTAGGCTTGGAGGGTCTTCTGCTGTTCATGTATCCCAACTACATTCTTTAGTGGATTATTTACCGCTTGGAGGGCAGCGGAGAGGTTTTACGCCAAGAACTTCGGTTTCCTCTTCAATAACACATCGTGTGTTGTCCGTGTGTTTGCATCTTCCTTCCCTTTATCTTTGCCTTATATTTACTGCTGTGGATGTGTTTATATTTGACTTAGATTAGTTATTTATTCTGTGATTGGCTTATGTTCATGTTTTGCACATTAATTGTTTGATTATAAGCTTGAATTGATATTTTATAATTTGGGGTCTAAACGTTCAAGGGTGTTTTATACACATATTGAACTCTCAACATTTGTGTTTATTTAAACATTACTATTTACTTTGAGTAAAAAGAAAAGAAATAGAGATCCGAATAATATGATTGCTATATGATAACATGATTGCCACATGACCATGATAAATTGATAACATGATTGTTGGGTCAATACAGGGACCTAGATAACATGATTCCTACATCTTCAATTTGCAACTTTGCAATTTGAAACAAACTATTTTATAGTCCAAATTTCACGCTGGATAATAGAAGGAAGACTATAACACTTAACTTTCCAAGTTTTTACTTCTAGAAAAAAAATAAAAATAAAAACCAAACGAAAAAAAAACTTTCCAAGTCTTTAGAATTCCAAAAAATTATTACAAACGACATGGTGAAACGTTCTTCACGATTTTATACCTCTGTCCCACATGTTTTCAAGATTGAAGGTATTTGGGAGATCAAAGACTCAAAAACGTAGTAGTGAGATATATATATATATATATATATTTATATATTTCCTCTCGTGCTAATTTTAAGAGATAAAGCCAATAATTAAAATTTTCTTAGTTGTTACATAGACAGTCTCGGCCTTGTTTGATCCATTTTGTGTGTTCTATTCTATGCAAAATTTTCCCATTAAAATAGGCAAATGATGGGACAAATTTTGCTCGTCCTACCATATCTTACATAAAAGGTACACATTCATTTAAATTATTTAATGTATAATATCCTATTTATTGATTATCTTGCATATTTATTTTATTATCCCCTAAATACTCTCTCTCTCTCTCTCTCTCTCTCATAGTATTATTTAATTATATGTATTCTAATAGAATTCTTCAGCCATAAATTAAAATTTAATGTAAAAGAAAGAAAACATTTTACTATTACTATCGAAACCGTTTTAATAATTAGTGAATCAAGAGTAAATCAACTATATTAATAATTAGTTAGTCACTTGACAAAAACTCTTTAATTTTACATGCAATATATCTTGAGTCACTCGGCTTGAGCAAGACATGTCATATGTAGTTTTCTACATTAAAACACAAAACTATAATAGATGATCAAACAATAAGTATGAAATTTTATTTTATTAATCTTTTAATTTTCATAAATGAACGTTAGGTGTAATCGAATATTAAATTTATTAAAGCTTAGGTAATAGAGTTTTACGTGGAATAAACATTTTAACAATTACTAGCTTCTAAGCACATGTTCACGCGCATGCTCAAAGGCTCTTTTATTTTTTGGGTAAAATTTAATAATTTGCATCCATTATAATTTGGGATTATTACATTTTCTAATTACAAAAAAAAAACCTAGGGGTGTGATGAGTATTATGCATTTGTGGGTGAAATATTTTTTTCATCACACACCTAGATTTTTTAGAGAGCAATTCTAACTTTTAAATTTTTTTAAAAAAAATTAATGAAATCAAAACTCAGGGAAAAAAAAAAAAAAAAAAAAAAACAACAGCAATGTTGATTGTTTAACTTATTTTTTTATTTTATCTTTTAAAAACATTAAACGTATAAGTGCCTAGAAGAAGTGGGAGAGTGTTCCTATTTTGTAGGTAATATTTTAGTACAAGTTAGACATGTATTTTTACCGGACTATCCTTTAATTTTGTCTCTACTTAAACCTAGGGGTGTAGGGATATTTTGGAAACAAAAAAAAAAAAAGAAAAAAAGTAGTATAGAATAAGCAACTTAATATTTTGGTAATATAGTTTCATTTAAAATAAATTATTTAAAACACAAAACTATAATAGATGATCAAAAAAATATGTATTAAATTTTATTTTATTTTATAATTTTTAATAATTGAACTTTTGGTGTAATAGAATATTAAATTTATTAAAGCTTAGGTACTAGAGTTTTACATGGAATAAACACCTTAAAAATTAATAAGTAACTTAATATTTTGGTAATAATTATATCTACTTAGCATAAGCAAAAGATAGTCACTCGAGTAAACTTATTTGAATTTTGGTTGTCTTAAAAATACTAGGAGGTGGTCAACCAATTGAATTACAAGGCTCTTGGCATCCAATCCCCATTTGTGAAGTCCATTAAAACAACGTTGTTTTGAAAAGTGAAAAATAATAATAAAGAAATAAAGTTAAAATTGGACACAAAAATGATGAAATGACTAAATTGAAAAAAATTGAAAATGTTGGGTTCTAAGAAATTAGGAATTAATGTATTAGAACTTCAATTTGTATTTTGTTGGCAAACCATGATCAAAACATTTAGTCTAGGTTTAGTCTTGCTCAAAGTATGTTTATTTGTAAAATTGGAATCGAGTGATTGCAGAATTTATTGGACTAAATCTGTAAGTTTCGATCGATCGAAAATTAGACTCGATCGATTGAACCACGTACAGATTTATTTTTCTGCAGAGTTCCAGTTCAGCCCAAACTCTATTTAAACGTCTTGGGGTTCAAGTAAAACACTTCTATATATAAGGAAAACCCTAGAACGTTTTTGCTTTTTTTTAGAGAGAGAGATTAGAGTGCCTCTTGTGCCTCATTTTATTAGGGTTTTGTACCAAACCTCTCTAAGTCTTTGTTGCTCATATTTGCTATTTATGTGAATCTCTTGTGAGATCCTTGAGGAGCTTTCCTTCACATAAACTTAGGGTTTTCAAGGAAGATATATTATCTACATCTTGATGATCAACAAGGTTGCAGCCATTGGAGCTTAAAGAAACACAAGCGGGGAGCTTGTACTTGAAGAAGAATTCAAAGAAAGAAGTAGTCCGTGGACTCGGAGCCTGCGCGTGGTCGTGTCAGGAAGTTTTACTGGTGGGTAGCATTAGGAAGTCAAGCGGGGAGCTTGTAAGTCCTTTTGTAAGAACTTCAATTCTTTCATAGTGAATTCTGGTTTGCCTTGAGGATCGGTGGGTAAAATCCTCCCCAGGTTTTTCCGTGTGGTTTCCTGGGTGATCATATCTCTGTGTTATTTATTATTCCGCTTTATATTTTTGATATGATTATTTGATTGCTTTAACCTAGAATTGCTTAATTTGACTAAGTAAAAACTTGGCTAATTAATCTAGGCTACGCAATTTATTTGTGGTTTAAGGGGTCTAAACCCTACAAGTGGTATCAGAGCGGGTTGCTCTTCTGATTTAGATCTTTTGATCTAGGAGCTGATCCTTGACCCCTGTTGTCATGGATAATTTGAATTGTGTTTCTGATCATGTTTCTGCTCATGCTTCTGCTGATTTTTTTGATGCTTTTGAAACTCTTCGTAAGGAATTATCTAAATCTTTGAAAATTGCTAAGAAATTCAAAGAAGAGTTAAAATTGGCTAATCTTGAAAAAGAGGAATTGTTTGTTAGATTGGTTGAATCTAATAAAAAGAATGATTTTTTGAGAAATCAAATTTCCTCTCAAGATGAGAAGATGAAAAGCTTGGAACAAGAGTTAGTTGAATCTAAAGCTAAACTTGAAAATTTGATTAGTACCAAGCCTGCTGATGATAACAGAAGTGTTTCTGTTTCTCTTAAGCCTAAAACTGAGAAAGTTTATATCCCTCCTTTTAAGAGGAATAATAAAGAAAAGGCTTATTGTGCTAGGTTAGACAAAAGTAAAAGTTCTGATGTAGACGCTGAAGTTTCTAAACTTAAGTCTAAACCTACTGTTAGAGAGCATGACAAATCTGTTTTTGTGCCTACCTGTCACCATTGTGGTGTTGTTGGTCATATTCGACCAAATTGTTCTTTGTTGAGGCAAAAACAAAATTCTGAGACTAGATTTGCTGTTAGGAATACTGATGTTCCTAAATTTGTTCCTGTTTGTCACTTTTGTGGTGTCTCCGGTCACATTCGTCCTAATTGTCATAAATTGAAATTTAAGCATTCTGTATGTCAATCTAGGATATGTGATGATGTTGCTCCTGCCATAAGTCCATATAAATTGTTTCATATTATTTTGAAAAATTTAAGCTTGTTGGCTTGTGAAAGGAATTTACAGGATTTTAGTCTTTCTCAGAAGATTGGTGTAATCCCTCAAATACACTCTGCTTCACATGGATTTTCACCTACAAAGCCGAAGACTCGTGCTAGATGGGTGAGAAAAGATTCTCCAAGGTGAGTGTTGCTAACTTGTCCCTGATTTAATATTTTCAATTATTTGTGGACATGTTTTGTTTTTGTTTTTGGTTATTTTGTTTTTTAGATTGTTTTTATTTAAAAAAAAAATCCAAAAACATTGAAAAATTTCAAAAAGACAAAAATATTTTTTTTTGTGTGTCTTGTTTTATTGTTCTTAAGGATTACATGGGTTATGATATCTCTCTTGATTTAGAACATGCTTGACATTGTGGTGAAACTTGAATAGCATGTGTTATAAATGTGCTAAGCTATTTTTGACTTTATGTACTAGTTTGTACATGTACTCATGGGTTAATTAAGAAATTGATATTTCTTGTTTATGTACCCTCTATAGCTCAGTTAAGCACTGTCATGCATTGCATTTGAATTGATCATTTAGCACAATATGTGTTTTTGTTTTTGGTCATAAATTTTTTTTCAAAATCTCAACAAGTGGTTATAACGTTTGTTAAAACCAAAGAGATTTTTGTGTTTTGTATTATAGATCTTGGATTAATAATCAAGGATTGGCCATATTATTTTTACATAACAAGTTTATGTACCTTGTTTAGCTTTGATGAGCTTATTTTATTGCACTTTACTAGTTTGAGATTTGTAGTGCATGTTGTGTAGGAAAGATGTTTGTAGTTATTAATCACTTTGTCTTGATCTTGAAGTGACATGTTATTTGACTGTCGGACTTGATCTTTTTGAGAAAGGCATAAATAACCATCTCACCACTATTCACTAGCCAATCATGAACACCTTAGTGCATATCATAAGATTTTGTGCTCGAGAAAGTGTAGCACATGCACAAAAAGAACATAAAGTGTAGCCTCAATTAAATTAAAACTGGTGTGTACTATTAGGCTTGATGCCAATTCACTTAATTCAAACCGGTGTGTACTATTAGGCTGTATGCCAATTCATATAAATAAGAGGCAAAAATGCAAGAAACTTACATGATTGCAAGCTTTTGTTCTAGGAGATGTGGGAGTTATAAGATGCAACTCTTTAGGTGATAGTCTCTTTTAAATTCTATGTGATGAATTTTGTAGACTTTGTGATTGATTACTATTCACATATCACCTCACATGTATCTCAAGCTTTTGCTAGTTGCACACACTACACAAGTTACTCTTTGCTAAACTTGGTACATTATATTGTGTGTGATTTTGTTGTGGCCATCCAAGATTAAAAGTTCCTTGATTTTAATGCAAAATGTGTTTCAAGTTTGAAAATTTTGAAAATATCTTGAGATTTGTGCACAGCATAGTTGTTGCTTAAGAAAATTCAATGGGAAAATAATTGAAACTTGTTTTTTGAGCAAATTGGGTTTAAAAATTTGGGTTTTTGAAAAAGCATTCCATTTCATACTCATGCATTTTGTTTTCATTGTTCAAATGCTTTAAGGAGTTGTTTTCAAAATTAGGTCTGCGTTTTTCAAAACAGTAATTTTTCTCAAAATTTTTATGAGTTTCTGCCCATTTCGATCGATCCAGTCTGATTTTCGATCGATCGAAAAAGTGCCCTAGATTGTTCTAAAATGACTGTTTCATTCGATCGATCGAATGTAATTTTCGATCAATCGAAAGTCGCGAATCAGTTTTTTAAAAAGGGTTTGTTCTTGATCCGAATTGGGGCTTTTGTGAAATTGAGTTGAATTTGATGAAATTGGCTTGTTGTTTGGATGTAATTAAGCATTATACTCTGTGAGTTGTGTTATGTGATGCTCAATTCATCAATTTGTTTAAAAAATTCAACAAGTGGTTTTCAAAGTTTTGGGATTTTTGTTAGAAATTCCCTTCTCAGGCCAATTTTGTCAAATTTAATCTCAATTGAACTTAATTTTTTTTACTGCATTAGTACATGCATCATGGCATTGTATTTGTTCATGCATCATATAGATTTTTATTCTATTGTTTTTGTGCTAATTTGCAGTCTGCCCTTAGTTTGTGTTTAGGATTCACATGCATTGCATTGATTTCTGTATCCATCTTGCAGTTTTGCAGTCATATCTTTCATTGTTTTCACACATAGCATGCATACACTTTGCTACATTGGGTACTCAACTTGATCAAAAAATTGATTGATTAATTTTTGAGCTATGTACTTTCTAGTATATGCCTTTTTTATGTGTGAACTGTAGAAAATATTTTTCTTAAGAGATATGATGGATAATCAATGTGCAAATATTTTCTCTACTCATGCAACTGTTTATGGGTCACATAATGCCATGTTTGCATTTTATTGAAAGAGAGAATATTTTTTCTTCATGTGTATCCTCACCTTAGTTTTTAACTTTGGTTTGTGTGTTTTTAACTTTGGTCCTCCTGGTGAGGATGTTCCTGATCCTGCTGGTGCTGCTGTTCCCCAACCCCTTTATTTTTCCCCAAATCTGTTTTCCCAAAACATATTTTGTTTTTCTTATTTTTATAGGAGGGAATTTTTTAACCTTTATGGTTCTTAGGGGGAATTGTTGCTCTTCATAAGGGGAGTTGTCTCTATTTTCTATAGAGCTGAATTTTTTGTCCCTTTGATTCTCTGTTTTCTCTTATCCTTTGTTGCGTGTGTTGACTGTTTACTCTATGTATGAGTTGTCTTTGTCAATGCGTGACAAAAAGGGGGAGAAATTATTGATTTATGGGAATCATGTTTGTCTTGTTTAGGGGGAGTTGAATTTATTTTTGAAAGGGAAGAATATAAAACCTTTTTGATGTATCTAACTTAGGGGGAGAGTTAGAATTTATTTTGATATATGTGTTTCTGGATTCACTGCTCATTGATTTATATTTATGAGTTATTCATGATATATGTCTTTGTTTTGTATTTTGTGAAGTCAAGAATTTATTTTTTGATTTACTGTTTTTCTGTCACACATGCGTTTATGCGTTTGTTGAGTGTTTCAGGAATATACAGGTGCATTCAATTTTGCTGCTGTTTACACTTGCAACTGATGGATAGTAGTTAAGATTGGATTTGTTGTTATGAGCATTATCTTTGTATTGGGCTATTTGTAACTTTGAGCATTTCATGTTTGTGATGTGTTTTGTCACGGATTGCCAAAGGGGGAGATTGTTGGGTTCTAAGAAATTAGGAATTAATGTATTAGAACTTCAATTTGTATTTTGTTGGCAAACCATGATCAAAACATTTAGTCTAGGTTTAGTCTTGCTCAAAGTATGTTTATTTGTAAAATTGGAATCAAGTGATTGCAGAATTTATTGGGCTAAATCTGTAAGTTTCGATCGATCGAAAATTAGACTCGATCGATCGAACTACGTACAGATTTATTTTTTTGCAAAGTTCCAGTTCAGCCCAAACTCTATTTAAACGTCTTGGGGTTCAAGTAAAACACTCCTATATATAAGGAAAACCCTAGAACGTTTTTGCTTTTTTTAAAGAGAGAGATTAAAGTGCCTCTTGTGCCTCCTTTTATTAGGGTTTTGTACCAAACCTCACTAAGTCTTTGTTGCTCATATTTGCTGTTTATGTGAATCTCTTGTGAGATCCTTGGGGAGCTTTCCTTCACATAAACTTAGGGTTTTCAAGGAAGATATATTATCTACATCTTGATGATCAACAAGGTTGCAGCCATTGGAGCTTAAAGAAACACAAGCGGAGAGCTTGTACTTGAAGAAGAATTCAAAGAAAGAAGTAGTCCGTGGACTCGGAGCCTGCGCGTGGTCGTGTCAGGAAGTTTTACTGGTGGGTAGCATTAGAAAGTCAAGCGGGGAGCTTGTAAGTCCTTTTGTAAGAACTTCAATTCTTTCATAGTGAATTCTGGTTTGCCTTGAGGATCGGTGGGTAAAATCCTCCCCAGGTTTTTCCGTGTGGTTTCCTGGATGATCATATCTCTGTGTTATTTATTATTCCACTGCATTATATTTTTGATATGATTATTTGATTGCTTTAACCTAGAATTGCTTAATTTAACTAAGTAAAAACTTGGCTAATTAATCTAGGCTACGCAATTTATTTGTGGTTTAAGGGGTCTAAACCCTACAGAAAATAAAATAAAAAAATTATTAAAATTAAAGAAACAAAATGAAATAAAATTAGAGGATATAATTTGTAATACATATAATAGACGAATCCTGCAGAAAATATATGACTTCCTAAGTCTTCGCAAGTTAAACATCAACAAATTATAGTCCAAAACCAAGCTTGTTAAAGTCTTGTAATGGTGAAACACTTTTCCAGAGCATGGAAGAATCTGGCAAATCAATGACTTTCAAAAGAGCAGTGCTGTTATTTTGTCCCAGACAAATTTTAAGAGATAAAGGCAAAGTTACTAAATTAAGGGTCCATTTGGATTGAGGATGGAATGAGGGCAAGTAAAGTAGAGTTGGTTGAAAATAGACTAATTTTGGGCCAAATTTACTCTATTCTATTATACTCTCCTTCCCTCACCCTCAATCCAAACAGACCATTAACATTTTTTTTAGCTGTTACTTTGGAAGTTTTTTTTTTTTTTTTTTTTGCTAATATACTTTGGAAGACTCGTTTCCTTCACCCACTTAGTTATTAAAACATTACATTACATATGCATGTACATTTCCCATTTATAAAAGCCCCATCCATTATATAAGAAATATTAATAAGGGTATCTAGGATATATGTAAGAAATAGAAATAACGTAATAAGGGTATTTATTATGAAGAAGAAAAAAATATGCTCCACACTGGGAGTAAAGAGTTGGGATTTGTTTGTTTGTTTGTTTGTTTGTTTTTTTTTTTTTTTTTTTTGAAACATCCTCCATTTATCAAATGACCAAGCAATTTGGGTAGAAACATGGACAGATCTTTTTGACTCTTTTCTATAGCAAATGAGAACTGACCAATTCAACAATTATGCCAAGAGGATGCCTTATTTCTTATTTAGCTGGGTGGGTGGGTCCTTTACAATGTGCTAAATGTCTAGCATAAATGTTATAGGTTTATTATTTTTATAGGCTAATGGTCCTAAATAGACAGAGACAAATATGTCCACTATAGGTATCGATGAGTGAATCTAGATCTAAAGTATATGGGATTACTATGATTCTTGTGTATAAGGAGTTTTTAGTTTCTAAAATCTGAGCCGGATAATAAAAATATTGTAACCCACAAGAGATTAAATTTTCCATGTCCTTGACAAGTGACAAGAGTTCCACATACCACAATTCATGCTAATTAATAGAGTGACCCACAAGACCTTAATTTTCTCTTTTTGAGGTGACATGAGACCTTATTTTCCATGTCATGGGCCAAAGACGTTTTGAAACATTTTATTGGCTTAAAGTCTTTTCTAAAAGATAACGAGATTTGAGAAGGTAAAGAAAATTAAAGCGCCCAACCTATGAAATACGCTAACACTAGGGATTAGAATTGTGTTGTGGCTGATAATGGTCTCCCACTGGGTGCCTGAAGGCCAAAAACCTACCAACCCATAGCCACAAAATTCACTCCATATTTTCATCACCCTTTCACAGCATACACAAACCATTTAAGTCTGTATATAAAGGAATCATTCATAGACACCAACCAAAGTAGTTTTAGGATTTATTACATCCATCAACACTCATTACTGCAAAGATTAGTGATACTTTCTGTATCACCCCAACCCAATTTTATAATTAAACCATGTGTTTAAGTGGTTAATTACTATTTTAATCCACTTTCTTTTTATAATTAATATAAGAGTATTTAATCAGCATATTATTTTATAATATCTTTGAATAAGAATTATAAAGATTATAAAGAATTGAATGGCTAATTTTATTATGTATATATATACTAAGAAGTTTATCAAAAAAAAAAAATATACTAAGAATGTACAAAACTATATTAAGTTGTTAAGTTATGAGATATATATATATATATATATAGTTGTTGGTGTTTTAACTACATATGATGCATGAGATGTTATAATGGAAATTTCACCCACATGCAACCAATGAAAATTCAACACAAGTAATACTAAAACATCATGCAAGTTGACAAACCAAAAGACCAAGACTTGGCCGGCCATGCAATTCACCAAGAGCAACTTTCCTTGACTTTCTCAAGCACTAGACCAACCAAGAAGTAATTCCCCCCCAAATATTCACGGGTACACACAAACAAATCAGAAAAGTCACACACTTTGCCTCTTTTTCTCTTAAGGAAAGAGCTAGGAAGCTCTCTCAAGCCCTTCTCTCAAACACACGTACCTCCCACCGCAAAAGTCCGCACTTCTATCTTCTTTTGCTGTCCAAAAGTCCTCTCCCTTATCTTATCTTCTTGGCTGCACCAGACCAGAAAGTCCAGCTCTTTTCTTCTTTCTCTCTTCTTCCTTTGCTCTTACACGGCTGTAACTCTCTTTCACCCTTTCACCAAAAATCATAGGCAACTCTCTCTAAGAAGAAATTAAGAGCCTAACACTAAGGTTTCATCTTCAAAGTGTGTGAGTAAGTAAATTAAACCTCATCTGATTTTGTGTATTTGAATAGTATCATTGTTTGTTTATTTTCATTCTTTATCCTCTGTTCTGATTTTAGAAGCTGAACTGGTAAATCTGTTTTAGTAAATTGAAAGTTTGATGATTATGGTCATTTGGATGCTTATTAGGGTATTTTAATATGTATTGTATAGGTATAAAAATACCCAAATGAAATGAAGGCTAACTGCTATTTGTTGATGATTTTAGAAAGAACATGTACTGAAGCTGTCTCTGTGACAGATGTGATGTTTACAACAAGAAAAATATGTATTAAATCATATTTTGTGAATTAGAATGATACGAGTAGTTTTTATGAATTCTAAGACACACATGGTTATTATGGAAGTGGCCTCACAGCAATTGGACGAAGATAAAAATAATGGTTTAATTTGTAAGTTGCAAGAAATTCTGTCAGGACAGATTTGAGTATACTGTTTTGCATGATTTTTAGTAAATAATGGGTTTATGGTTTGACTCCGAAATGTTTATAGTATATACTGGACACACAGAGGAGTTGCTCTGTAAAATTTCATGAAGATTGGATGTGTCTTGATAGCCTGTTTGCCTTTTACAAATGAGGCATATGCTGCTGGAATAAAACAGTGAACAGTAAGGGACATGCCTAACTTTGAGGATCTAATTCTAAAGTTAGGTTGAATGATTTGAGCTGTAATTTATTATGCTCATCATATGATGTGTCTGGATCATAGAGTAATTTTTTATAACTTGGTTTAAGGTCTAGTACTCAAAGGAGGGGTTCTAAACCATTCGACGGTTGTATTTATGAAGCTGTTTTGTTGAACATGCTGTATGTTTCCTTAAGAGTGTTTATGGTTACATGACAATGCTTAAAAGAGTTTATGTTTATGCATGCATTATTACCCTAAGCTCAAAGCACCTTTTGAAATGAGGTTGGCTCTTCTAGAGATATGATATTAATACGAGAATGTTGATTTTTCCTTAGTTTGGTACATCATTTGTTGATGTGTGCATAATACATTTGTGGGAACTTCTTTGAGGTAGGATTAGGATTTCCTTGATTCTAAGAGATAGGCTTTGAGATGAATGTGTAAGTTTACGTTAAGGAGTAATTGATGGTAATAAGCTTTGATTTCGGTTTTGGTGTTACCAGTCGCTAGGCCTAAGCTCCTTCGACTTTAGGCTCTCGGTTCCTCTACTTTCAGGTAAGGGATAAGTTATATGAGTATTTGGTAAGTCATGAGGTTATTTTAAAAGTATATTATGCATTAAAAGGTTTTTTATTAGAGATATGGCACTTAAGCATTATTAGACAAAGATATGTTCGTGAGCTTTCAAAACCTTATGTATATGATTTAGTCATACTGATGCTATTATTAATTCAACGAACATGATGAAGAAAACAATGGAAATGCTTTTATTATGAAATGTTATGCAAAATAAGAAATTTCAGTATGATGTATAAATATGAAATGTTTTCGGGTTATGTCCTCTGGTGATCTGAACTCGGTCAGTAAGGGTTAATTACTGGCTTTGCATGGAAAAATGTTATATGTTCGGCCATTTAAAGTAGAGGAAATGGGGCTGCCCGTAACTCTAGGCCATTTAAAGTAGAGGAAATGGGGTTGCCCGTAACTCTAATCTGAATAAGGCCTTCTCCCCAATGTGTACGGACGGCGGGGAGAAACAAAATCTTGAGGGGATGTGCCATCAGGCCTCCCAAAGAGGACAATATCATTCACACGAGGTTACCCAAATGTGATGAGGCCTTCTCTGTACAGACTTATCAGATATGGACTAACCAATATGTATTTATGAACATCTATATTACGTTATTAATCATGAGAGAATTATTTTGTTAATTGCATTGTGGAAAGTTAAAAGCTCTTATGAAAAGAAGAAGTTTCTGATGAAAAGAAAGTTGTTCATTAAAGATAAAAGTTTCTGAGGTTCTGTTGTGCTATAAAAAGATAAAGCTTCTGATGAAAGTACAAGTTTATGTTTAAAAGTCATCAGATATCTGTTCTTTATTAAATGTTAAGTTTTATGATTATAAACGTTATAATATGTTATGAGAAGAAGTTATGAAGGAAAGTTTTATTATTCTTAAGGATGTTCACAGTTTAAGACAAAGTTACCAATTATCCGATTTAAGTTAAATTGATTATTTTGTAATGAGAATTCATATATGGTGACTTTGTAAGAAATGAAAGAAATTCAATCTGAAAGGTTTTGGTAATATTATTCTGATAAGAAAAAGGAGAACAATTATTTTCCTACGAAGAGCGTATAAGTTATTATTATAAATAGTATAAAATACTATGCATGAAAAGATGTTCTCCTATCTGAATAATTGTAAAATGAAATGAATTGATTTACATGCATCCTTATTAAATTCTCATATATCTTACCTTTACTGAGCTGTGTAGCTCACCCCTTCCACTCTATTAGTCAATAGGTTTTATTTTGGAGCAGAGGAAGCCTTAGTCGAGTTTTGGAAGGAGCTGGTTTTAGTTTTATATGTATAGATCCTAAATTAGCAATTTGATGTTTAGATTTATAGTATGGTGTATTTTAGGATCAAATGAAAATTGTGTACCTTAAAGCATTACGAGATGTATTATGTGAGATTTAGAATTTAAATAACTGGTGGATTATGTTATTTTTTGAGTACAGTGTAGATGCTCTGAATGTCAAGTGAAAAGTTATATCATTTAAGTAAAGAAATAAGAATGAAAAGAAAAAAAAAAAAAAGGAAGCTTTTGTAAAAGCTTTTGGTAAAAGTTAAGTTGGTTCTTGTTAATATCAGGTTTAAGCTTGATATTAGCATGCCGGTCATGGTCACAAATCCGGGTATTGGGTTTGGGGTGTGACACTTTCCTCTCTTCTAAGAAAGTATAGGACCTATCAACTTTTTGGAATTTTAACTAGTGTGAAATTATGTTAATTTGAACAAATTATAATTCACGGTTTTTCTTTTAAGATAATGCAACAATACACAAAATATATTGCATATAGTTTGGATTAACTTAGGTTTGATTTTCTCTAATTAAATTTTAATTAAATTAGGTTTATCCTTCTCTATAAATTATCTAATTGATTTATTGAATAAAACTCATTAAATATAGGCTAAATTACAAATTTCACTCAAATTTTGCATTGTTCTCAACTCAGTGCTTTTTTTCACTGTTTTTTTTTTTTTTTTTTTTATAATTTTTTTTCATTTGAGTCCTTTAAATTTCATTCATTTTCAATTTAGAACTTCCAATTGATCCACCTCATAGAATTCACTAAAACAACATCATTTTATAAAGTGAAAAATCTAAAACTTAAGGTGAGATTGGACAAAATTGACAAAATGACTAAATTGATACTAGATTACAGTTGAGATACTAAAATGAGGGGAAATGAAATTTAAATATCTAATTTGAAAATATATTAAAGTTATGTATTTTGTAGTTTAAACTTGAATAAATATGTATAAAAACAACTTTTATTGATTTTTCTTGATTATTGCAAAGGATCATTATGCGTAGATCGGAACTTATAAAT
The DNA here is from genome assembly GCA_023621385.1 of Quercus gilva. Lineage (NCBI taxonomy): Eukaryota > Viridiplantae > Streptophyta > Magnoliopsida > Fagales > Fagaceae > Quercus > Quercus gilva. The sequence continues at coordinate 71,992,654 of CM042476.1, forward strand.
TTGTCTCTCTCTGTTTTTCTAATTTATTTTGAGGAAAAATAAATAGATGACATAAAATGGACCTAGACTACATGATTTCTACATATTCATTCTGGATTGGTTTAAAAAGGGACCTAGATAACATTATTGTTACATGTTCAATGACCACATGTTTAGTTTGCAATTTTGCCATTTGCATCATATAAATTTATATAGTTTGAAATTCTAAGACTACAACTTTCCAAGTCTTCGGAAGTTTTGAACAATGACAAGACTATTAGAAACATATGTTATGTAAATTGGTTAATCTTTTGACAAAACACACTTTACTTGTAATTGGGTGGATCTAGGATGGGTTTAGTACTTCTACAAACAAGTGTTCAAGTTTAGTATTGAAGCCATGCAAGTCTGACCTAGAAACAAGTGAAAAAGTGATGTTCATTAAAGCTCGACAGAATCATATCTATCGAGGTTTACTATTGAAGCTCGACAGCAGCTCAATAGAAGCTGTATCTGTTGAGAATTACAAAATTAGAATTTTCAGATTTGATTTCATGCATATCCTTGTGTGTTTGTGTAGGGTTTTTTTTTTTTTTCTCACAACTCTAGATATATATAAGGATTATTTTAAGGGTCGTCACAGGGTTGTTGCACTTGTTACATGCATATTGTGACCGGAGAGAATTTGCCCTAGTTCATCATATTCTCTCTAGAAGATACTACGTCTTTGCGCCAAGGGTTTTGTGACCAAGGAGCTTCTTGATCTTCATTGTTGAATGAACTAAAGAACTTTGCAGCCAACATCTTCCTCAAGTTGGTGTGTTAGTCACTTACTAGGATTTGTGCATCATTGGTTAGTCACGTACTGGGATTTATGCATTTAAAGGAGAGATTGCCGCTACATCACAAGTCCAATTAGGTATTGGAGTAAAGGTTCAACTTTATGTTGGTATTAGATACTGGGATTCCTTTTACTTGTAACCACTGTTTTGATAATAGTGGATTCTCAGGATTTATGACCTTAAATTCACCTAGTGGGGTTTTGTCTTGGTGGTTTTCCACATTCATAAACAAATCACTTATGTCAAATTTATTTTCCACTACATTTAACTTAGTTGGTGATTTGTTTGTACTATCATGCTTATTGCATGTAATTGAATCCAATTAATTCACCTGGCTAATTAATTGATTAATTTACCAAAAGGGTCATTACTTTTTTAGGCTATCAAGTGGCATCAAAGCGGGCACACTCTGATTAGGTTTAATCTTTTCTATGTGATCTATTGACCTCTATTTGTCATGAATAGAGGACAGTCTCTTATTATACATTCTTTATTTGATGACACTAACTATGCATACTAGAAAGTACACATGAGAGCTTTCTTATAGTCTTTAGATGAGAAGGTATAGCAAGCTGTGAAGATTGGCTGGTGTAAGCCAAAGGAAGCGCCGGCTGATTAGGATGATGCCAAGATCAAAGCGGCAAACTTCAACAGCAGAGCGTTGAATACTCTATTCAGTGCAGTCACCAATAAGGAGTTCAAGAAGATATCCTCAGCTGAAACTACTAAGGAAGCATGGACTATCCTCCAAATAACCTATGAAGGGACTAAGGCTGTCAAGGATTCAAAACTTCAAAAGTTTACTATGAGCTTTAAAGAGATTAAGATGGAGGAGGATGAGTCATTTGATGAGTTCTATGCCAAACTAAAAGACATAGTTAACTCAGCCTTAAATCTTGGGGAAACTATTACTGAACTTAAGGTTGTAAGAAAGGTGCTAAGGTCTCTACTTGGGAGATTTCATGCCAAGATCACTGCCATTGAAGAATCAAAGGATATTGACTCTATTTCTTTGATAGAGCTGGTCTATAATTTGGAAACCTATAAAGAACTTTGTAGCCAACATCTTCCTCAAGTTGGTGTGTTAATCACATATTGAGATTCGTGCAGCATTGGTTAGTCACGTACTGGGATTTGTGCATTGAAAGGAGAGATTGCCGCTACATCACAAGTCCAATTAGGTATTGGGGTAAGGGTTCAACTATAAGTTGGTATTAGGTACTGAGATTCCTTTTACTTGTAACTGCTTATTTTGATAATAGTGGATTCTCAGAAGTGGTGACTTTAAATTCACCTAATGGAGTTTTGCCTCTGTGGTTTTCCCCATTCGTAAACAAATCACCTGTGTCAAATTTATTTTTTGCTGCATTTAACTTAGTTGGTGATTTGTTTGTGCTACCACGCTTATTGCATGTAATTGAATCTAATTAATTCATTTGGCTAATTAATTGATTAATTTACCAAAAATGTCAATACTTTTTTGGCCTGTCATATATTAAAGTTATGCATTTTGTAGTTTAAACTTGAATAAATATGTATAAAAACAACATTTTATTGATTTTTCTTGATTGTTGCAAAGAATCATTGCATGTAAATATGAACTTATAAATCAATCTCTCTCTCTCTCTCTCTCTCTCTCTCTCTCTCTCTCTCTCTCTCTTTTCTAATTTATTTTGAAGAAAATTAAATGGATGACATAAGCACTGAGTTTGGGTTGATCATCGAGAAAGTGAAAAGGAAGTGCCTTGGAAGATATTAGCAAGCTAATTAGAGATTGGGACCATACAAACTTCCAAATATTTCTTAAATACTATTTGTAATTAAATGTGTTATGTAAAAATGAATTTCTTGATCATTACACAGGGGGAAAAATGAGTATATCTAACCATTGTGGTTGCAAGCGCCCGCGACGAGCTTTTGGGTTTCCCTAAATCCATGGGAAGTACACCTTGGCCTAGGGTGGACCATGGCGGAGGGTGTAAATGGAGTCGTCAATTAGATTAGGTATAGGAATCATAAATATAGTGCCATTGTGGAAGGATAGATCTTACCAGAGCATGTATCCGGAGTTTAGGTATGGAGATGGGAAGGTATTAAACACCTAACCCCACTCAACCCATAGGTCTGTCTCTACTTATTGTGTTCCAAATTCTAATCCCACGAAAGGGTCCTCTAATATGTTTTCCTAAACTCACAAATACTAACATCCAAAACTTGGCATATGTCACACACTCATCCATAGCATAAAAACCCTACCATTCATCTAACACACACACACACACACATACATACATATATATATATATATATCCAAGGGCAGCAAGTATATCACAAGGAAATAACATCAACAAGACATTAATCATCAAGCATATTCATTATGTTTGTCAACCAGCCATATCATGCTCATCATCCAAATCAAAATGCATGTTCATGTAATTATGCATGACTTACCTCTCTTACCTCGCTGCACCATAACACCTCAGCACCTATGCATCAATGCATGTTCAAGTTCTCATGAATGTTCATGTGATTCATCAAAACGTAAACCCTCATCACCAATGCAACAATCAAAGCATGTGAAATATGTTATTCTACTAACCCTATTACTAAACATGTGAAAACTAGACTCAACAAGACCTAAACATGTGATTAAAACTAAGAAAAATAATAATAATAATAATAATAAATAAATAAATAAAAGCAAAACCCTAAATTTGCGTTTCTGGGCATGAGTATGTGTGCGCATACATGAAGTATACATATGCATGTTTTGAGTATATGCACGCATACATGCCCGAAAACACAGTTTTAAAGCAAGCAACAAACAACAATCAAACATAACCTAGCATGCTTCTAATATTTAATTCAATCCTTCATTCAAAACATGGTAAGACATAACAAAACAAAATCAAACAATGCAAAACATATTTCTAAGCATGTATAACAAATAAATCAAATTAAGAACATAAATTATAAAAATCCAAATTAAGGAAGAGCCATGAAGAGAGACTCACCTTGCTTATGGAACACAACTTGGTTGATATTTAACCTACCCCTTAGTGCCTACTCAACAAGATTCAATTGATAGAACAAAGGAATTAAAGAAAACAATAATTTCTAGGAATCACAACTCGAGAACAAAGTTTAATTGAAAAAGGTTTTTGAGAAATCAAATTAGAACATTGGTTTCTACCTTAGAACTAACTAAAGAGAGGTTTTTTATATGTAAAAAACGTTCTAGCTGCTGCCCTCAGGTTTTTGAAAAGAGAAAATAGAGTTTTAGTGAAGATGGAGGCCAAAAAGTAACTCCCTCTAGCTAAGGTTTTGATTGGCGACATAAGATTATTATTTATAAGTCAAAATTAGGGGTTTTAGGGCTTTTTTATGATCTTTGGACATGCCCAAGGGTCTAGGGGCTGGCCCACATCATAGCATGATGTTTTGGGCCCTTAAAATGAGGTTTTAAAACCCAGAAAATCAGGCTGCTTAGTTAACCCAACTTCATATGGTCATAATTTGCTCAATATTAGTCCTAATTAGGCAAAATTTGGGTTGAAATTGAATCCCATGATGTCTACTTTCTAATGAAACAAACTTCACTCAAAAAATTCTTTATGGATCAAAAGTTATGGTCAAAACATTGAGCAGAGGTCATTTTTTAGCCTTATTTTCAAAGCAATTCAAACACTTTTGAGTTGTGATTACTTCCAAACTATCAAAATAACTTCAACTGCCTTTTGTAGATATGTAAAGCTCATCATTAGGACCGGGGACTAAAGTTTATTAACCGGGTACAAAATGAGGTGTCTAAAACCATAAATCATTTTTTTAATTAATTTGAGCAAAATGAAAAAGACGACATAAAACTTATTTGGATAACATATTTGCAACATGTTTAATTGGTTGCCACATGTTTTGTCTATAACTCTACAATTCGCATCAAACAATTCTAATATAGTCCAAAATTCCAAGACTATAGCGATCAAAGAAAAAAATGTGGATGGTGTGGTGTTTTTAGCTCAAAAGGCAATTAGGGTGGAGGTGATGATAAGAGATGATATGAGGAGAGTGAGTGCTGCTTTGAGTAAGAAGATCCATGCCCCATTGGGTGCTTTAGGCGTTGAGGCAAAAGCATTTGAAGCAAGGGTTTCTTTTGCTCTGGGGGTTGAGGCAAAAGCATTTGGAGGGTGATTCTTTAATCATCTCTAATCCTTTATGTGATCTGTCTCCACCTCCTTTCTTTGTTGCTCTATCAGTCTATGGGATTTTGTCTTCCATTATGCTTTTTGTAGAGTTGTATTCTCTCTTGTTAGACAACAGGTAATAGGCTTGCTCATTTATTAGCTAAACATGCCTTACACATTAATGATTTATCTATTTTGGATTGAAGAGAGTCCTTGTTTTGTAGAATAAGCTTATCTCCATGATGTAATTTCTTTTTCTAGTCTTAATGACTTAATGTAACGCTAACAGGATTAAAGTCTTCTAATGGTGTTTCCCTAAAAAAAAAAAAATGGCTTCTAATTGTGTCACATGTTTTCAAGGTTGAAGGAATCTGGCATATGAATGACATAAAACTTATTCAAGTAACATGATCGCTCCATGTTAATCGATTTCTACACATTTTGTCTATAACTATGCAATCTGTATCAAACAATAGTCCAAAATTCCAAAACTATAGTGAACAAAGAAAAAACAAATACAAGACTTGAATTTTCAAAGTCTTTGGAAGTTCCAAATAGTGATCAAAGACTTGTTGAAACTTGCAACGCTAACATGATTATAGTCTTCTAATGGTGTTTCCCTAAAAGAAGGACTTCTAATGATGTCACACTTTTTCAAGGTTGAAGGAATCTGCATATGAATGATATAAAACTTATTCAAATAACATTATTGATACATGTTAATTGGTTTCTACACATTTTGTCTATAACTCTGTAATTTGCATCAAACAGTAGTCTAAAATTCCAAGACTATATTGAACAAAGAAAAAAAATTCTAAGACTTGAATTTTCAAAGTCTTTGGAAGTTCCAAACAATGATCAAAGACTTGTTGAAACTTGAAATGCTAACAGGATTAAAGTCTTCTAATGGTATATCCCTAAAAAAAGAAGAAGAAAGGACTTCTAATGATGTCACACGTTTTCAAGGTTAAAGGAATCTAGCATATGAATGACATAAAACTTATTCAAATAACATGATTGCTACATGTTAATTGGTTTCTACAAAATTTGTCTACAAATCTACTATTTGCATGAAACAATTCTTCTATAGTCCAAAATTCCAAGACTTCATCAAACAAAGAAAAAAATTCCCAAGACTTGAATTTTTAAAGTCTTTGGATGTTCTAAACAATGATCAAAGACTTGTTCAAACTTGAAATGAAAACATGATTAAAGTCTTCTATTGGTGTTTCCCTCAACACGAAAAGGACTTGTAATTGTGTCACACGTTTTCAAGGTTGAAGGAATCTAGCTTATTTAGGTAACATGATTACTACATGTTAATTGGTTTCCACACGTTTGTCTACAACGCTGAAATTTGCATCAAACAATTCTTATGTAGTCCAAAATTCCAAGACAATAGCGAACAAAGAAAAAAATTCCGAGACTTGAATTTTCAAAGTCTTTGGAAGTTCCAAAAAATGATCAAAAGACTTGTTAAAATACTATTATGATTAAAGTCTTCTAATGGTGTTTCCTAATAAATAAATAAATAAATGAAAAGAAAAAGACTCTTGATAGTGTCATATATTTTCAAAGTTGAAGGAATCTGACATATCAATGACTTAAAAAAATGAATGATATCACTTTCTCTCATATGAACTTTAAGAGATAAAGCTACTAATTAAACTTATCTTAGTTGTAACCCCTAAGCCAACTCCCCATTTAGTTGTTATTAAAATATTACATATGAATGTATACATATTTAGAAAAAGACATTTTTTAGCTACAAAATTGGTTGTACCCAAGGGAATGGAAAATCTCTTCAAAATTGAATATAAAATTTCTTTTTTTGGATACTCTAAAAAGAATGTAAGTTTACAGCTATACTAAACCCGAGTTATGAAATTTTTTCCATAACAAAAGAAAGAAAGAAAAAAGAAGAAGAAATGTTCATCTATTACTATTCTATTTTATCTTTTATTTTGAAGTAACTTTTATTGAATCATATTGTAATTAGTCAGTCATTAATTAAATCCCCCTACTTTATCTCCCAAATCTAAACTGAGTATGATGTTTGCTCCACCACAGTATGCATGAATTGGAATTTTACAACACCAAATTAGACCCGAGTAATGATAACACAATGTCACATACTCCTTAATACACACTTACCTTACACATTCTACCACATGAACTGAAATTCTACTTTTTTTAAAAAAAATGATTTTAGTTAAATTTTAAAATAAGGATTTTAAAACTGTCACAATTGTAATTGAAATTGTGGTTTCTTTAAAACATAATTTCAGAAGAGAAAAAGAGCGTGTACAGAGTGTTGGTCATGAGCGTACCTTACAGGAATTAAGATCGATACAATATTCCTTAAGGATGTTTTAAGAAGTGCTTATATTTCAAGCAATGGATTGGAAACCCCTTCTAGGCCAAATTAAATCATAGTAAAATAAAAATGTAGGAAACGTAGAGGTCAAGAACATCCTTCATCGGCTGCACCATATGTAAGCAATGAATAGGAATTTCAAACCATAATCGTTATAAATGAGAACTGAGCAATGGTTAGAAATTCCCAAACCCTCTAAGATCTTGATTGGCCTTTTTTTACTTGTGCATTTGGCATGTGCCTAAGTCAAAATAATTTAGTTAAACAATTATTCCATGGCCCAGGAGGATGCCTTTTTCTTATTTTGCAGTGTCTAGCATAAAAGTCATCAATTCATTATTTCCATAAAGTACTGATGATCCTCCAAAATAGCCAGAGTGACAAAACATAAACAATAATAATAATAATAATAATATATTAACTATAGGTATCAATTTGAGCTAATACAAATGTAAAGTAGAAAGGATTATTATGATACTTGTTTATAAGAAGGATTTATAAATCTCACTCGGATTACCTGATTTTTTAACTTTCAAAGTTAGTTTTTTTCCCCATATAAAGGTTAGTTTTTAATAATCAATGAATTTGCATCAAAGAATTATGCTATATAGTCCATAGCGTACGCTAGTTAACAGAGTGACCCTTAAATTCTATATATATAGCCCACAGTCTACAGTAGTTCCTTCCATCCAATTCATCCTTAAGTTCACTAAAATAATGTCATTTACTCTTTGGTATAGTTGCACAATATGCATTCATTATATAACCTAAAAAGTAAAATATTCATTTATTTTTGTAGGGAGAATTTTTTATTCAACCCTGCATCTAATTGTGTCCTGACCACGGTGCCTGGCGCGGTGCGGTTTTGCCTTCGCCCCGAGTGTAGGACCAAGAGGCCATGGGCTTGCTATTTGCGCAAGGCACCAAGCTTTGGCTTGAATCCCACATCGGTTAGAAAGAGCGCCCCACTACCCTTTATAATGCTTCAGGAGCTTGGGTAGTGTACCATCACTCAAGCCATCAGTAGTATTTTCATTTTAGACCCTAGTATTTGTTAAGCTCCTCTAAAGAATATAACACATAAGAATCACATTCTAAAAGAAATGGACTGCACAAAGTCTACGACATACTGCATATCACTTGTGGGATGCAAAATTCCCCTAAAAATTAGGTTATATAAGAATTACAATCTAAAATAAATGAAGTCTACAAAGTCCACAACGTAGTGCATATTGCTAGTGCCAAGAATACGAGACCATCCAACTAATAATCTCAAAAATACACATTCAACTCACCAATCAAGATCTCCACTCCATTGAATAATGTGTTTATTTCCCTCCCTCCATATACCGGACAATATGCATAAGGGGATTATATGCTGAGTAAAAAATTCTCTAGGTTTCCAACCAGTTCCTCTCCACCCAAACAATTAATCTACTGCTCACTTAGACATTACCCAATGGATCCCAAATATTTTTTTGATGAGTCCAAAGTTTATTAAAAAGAGGAGAGAGAGTGGCACAAAGGATGTGAACATTCCCAAATCAAAGAATACAAATCACAAAGAGAGGAAAACTAAGAAATCAACTTGGACATCAAATTGATGCAACTCTGAACCTGCATCTAGTTGTACAAGGATCTCAAAATGTGCTCTTTGATTAAAAGGTATGTAAAGTTGTAATTTACAACTATGTTTTTGTTGGCTTTTATTCCGTGCCAAATTTGATTGTAATTGAGTTCAATCGTTTAAAACCCTGTATTTGTTGTGGGACTTGTTGTAAGGGGTGTGTGTTAGAGAGAGTGTTTGAAGACTCAAGCATCTGAAGAACTGAAGATTCTCGCGGGTATCTCGCGACCTAGCATCCCGCGAAGTGACCCATGTGCCAGGCACATGCTGGAATGCGAAGAGTCAGGCCAGGTGGAGACAGTTGTGTCTCGCGAGTATCTCGCGGGTAAGGCCTTCCCGCGAGACACCCGCGAGACTAGCTGTTCTGCCAGCCTGTACCTTTTGAGTCACACCTTTTGCACCTCTCCTATATATACCATCATTACCCACAATTGTTGAGGAATGCTTCAGAGAGAAAACCCTAGCCAAACACATTGGGAATTAGAGATTGTCTTCCCCACCTTTCTCTATACATTTGTTTGTGGTATTTCCTCAACCCTTCCCTCTCCATTATCCATATCTTTGAGAGGTTGATAGCCCAAACACTTACCACACCTTGTGAGTGCTGTGTGACGTTTTTGGTGCTGCTGGGAAGCATTGGAAGAAGCCTTGAATGGCAGATGCAACATGGAGCTTGTTGCGGGATCCGGATAACTAGGACAAGACACGGTTCCGAGAAGCCTTGTTGGAGTAGGAGCTTGGAGGGCTTAGGTACAGCGGGTAGACTAGGCTTGGAGGGTCTTTTGCTAACCCATGTATCCCAACTGATTGTCTAGTGGATCGATTTCCGCTTGGAGGGCGGCGGAGAGGTTTTTCGCCGAGTTCTTCGGTTTCCTCTTCGAGAACACGTCTCGGTGTTTTCTGTGTTTGCATCCTTCTTCCCTACTCTTGTTTAATTCCATTATACTGCTGTGTTGCTTAGTTTATGGATTAGAGTAGTTACTTGTTCATCCGCTCGCTTTTACACTATTCCGCACTTTGTATTAAAGTTGTGTAAAATCTATTGAGCCGTAATTTTAATTTGGGGGTCTAAACAGCTCTTGTGTTTTTCAACACATTTTCGAGCTTTCAATTGGTATCAGAGCGGGTACACTTATTGTGGTTTAAATACCTAAGTGTGTTCCTTGACCCTTGTTGAGATGGACCGATCTCAATCGCTCAATGTTCCACCATTTTTTGATGGAAATAATTATGCATTCTGGAAAGTTAGAATGAGAGCATTTCTATGCTCTATCGATGATACCGTTTGGGATGCGGTTGAGATAGGTTGGACTAAGCCGGTGACTCCTAAGTCCACTTGGGATAAGGCTGCTCTAGCAGCGGCCAATGCTAATAGTAAGGCCTTAAATGCTATTTTTTGTGGTGTGTCCCCTGATGAATTCCACAGGATTTCTCATATGACAGTAGCCAAGGAAGCATGGGAGATTTTGGAGACTACCTATGAGGGAACAAAGAAAGTTAAGGACACGAAGCTTCAGATGCTTACCACCAAATTTGAAGAACTCAAGATGGGTGATGATGAACCATTTGATTCATTCTATGGGAAGCTCAATGAAATTGTCATTGCTAAACTCAATCTTGGGGAGAAGATTGAAGACACCAAGGTGGTGAGAAAAATTTTGAGGTCCCTACCTGAAAGTTTTAGAGCAAAGGTTACAGCCATAGAAGAAAGCAAAGACTTGGATGAGATTAAGATTCAAGAGTTGATAGGGTCTCTCCAAACGTATGAGCTGGGACTGCTTTCCCATAAGACAAGCAAATCGCTTGCTCTAAAGACCATCACCGAAAGGATAAATGATTCCTCCGAAGAAGATGGAGTGGAGAAGGAAGTAGCATATCTTGTCAAGAACTTCCGCAAATTCTTGAAAATGAAAAATAGCGGGAAACCTTTCAATGGAGGAAAGTTTTCTTCATCAAGAGGTGATAAGAAAGAGTTTAATAGAAAAGAAGGGAAGGACTCTCAACCTTCTTCAGATATTGTATGCTATGAGTGCAATGGGCATGGACATTTAAAGAAGGAATGTCCGAATTTTCTGAGGGGAAAAGGGAAGGCTTATGCTACAACACTCAGTGATTCTGACTCTTCTGATTCTGACTCGGAAGAGAGCTGTGACGGTGAGGGAAACTACTCCGCCTTCATGACCATTGATCATGTAGATTCTTCGGATGACTTGGAAGCACTTGTGAAGGAACTTGGTGAGCATTCTGATTCAGAGTCCGTTGGAATTGTAGTTGAATCAGATGAGGAAAAGGATGAAAGTACAGCTAATCTTCAAGAAAACTACTCATTACTCCTTGAGAAGTCGGGAGAATATGCAAGGGTAGCCAAGGCGGCTGTCAGAAAAATGAAGAAGGCAGAGGAAGATTACCGGAGCCTTATGGTCAGACATAGGGAGGCAAAATGTGAGATAGAAAAGATGAATGGTGAGCTGTCGGAAGCTTACTTAAAAATCAGATTTCTTGAACAAGAGGTGGTTCAAGCGCAAGCCAAGATAGATAGGGTCTCCTCCAGAAAGTTGAATGATGTTATCTCATCCCAAAAACAATTCTCAGACAAGTCCGGATTGGGATATACCGGAGTGAGTAGCTCATCAGTCAAAGCTACCAAAGAAGTAAAATTTGTAAAGGCCGTAGAGCAAATTGTAGAGGAGGCCGTTCCTGAGAATGTTAAAGTTGAAAAGAAGAATGTAATTGAGCAACGGATGGTGAACAAGCCCCGAAATCAATCTGTAGGAAGACATGAAAACAGAGCAAGATCTCGTTCAAGACCTCAACGGGGTCCTAGAACAGATTATGTGTGTCACTATTGCGGACTGCGAGGACATACCAGACCAAACTGCCAAAAGCTGAGAGCAGACAACAATGCAAGCGCGCCGCGGTCACGAGGAAGAAGGAATGACAATAGAGCTTGGGGTGGTGAGAACTCAAGAAGTCAAAATCGTGATCCCGAAGTGACAGACGTGATGAAGATGATTGGTGCCTTCACCACTTGCCTGGAGAGTTTTTCAAGGAGGTTTGAAAGTCCCAACTCTCGTACCCAATCCGTCAAGGATATCACCCCAAACGCACGTGACGTGTGGGTGAAAAGGGGTACTCATGCATAAGCATGATAATATGTCCATGCATCAATTCTTTCCATGTGTAGGGACATTTGTTGTTGCATCCTTTCATGCATTGTTTTATTTTGAATTTTCCTGTTTTGGTTTAAACCTATTTGTGTTGATCTTGTTTTTCTTGTTCTGATTTGGGTGTGTTTCAAAAATTCAAAAACCCATAAAAATTAAAAAAAAATCTAAAAGGTTTGATCACTTGTTGTGTGCATATCTCATGTGAGTTTGGCCTAGTACCTTCGTACTTATGGCATAGTGCATTTACGATCTTCGCTTGTTCGTATGCACTCTTTTCTGTGTGGAAGAAACCCTGAAAATTATGAGTGACTGTTGTAAATAGATCTTCACACCTGTCATGAATGATTGGTCAATAGTCTTGTTGGTCTTGATACTTGCATAGACTTGTGTCTATATTTCTTCCCACTTTATTTTTATGTTTTTGCAAAAAGAGCTCTCAAATTGTAAATCTCCAAATGAAAAGAGATATTGAGCTGCAAAAGCCTGTCGCACACACTAGTATTTGACTAGGAAAAAGGGAAAGCGACTCTTTTTAAAGTAAATGTTATGGTGCTCAAAAAGCCAAAGGCTTCTCATCAATGTTGAAATATCATAAATTTCAAGCACCTTCCTCAAAAATGAGATGTTTTGTCCAATCAAAATGAAAATGGACCAATTGTTATGAGTTATAAGAAGCCAAATGAAAAGCTTCTATGTTATGTTTTCATTGTGTGGGAGGTCATATATACTCATTTCTATAATGGAGATAGTCCACATGATTTCGTATCAGTTGTGTATGACTCGCGTGAATTGATCATTGAAACTTCGCTCTGGTCTAAGGACTATTTCACATTTGATACTCACACACAACACACAAGTTTTTGATTCAATCAATGCCTATCTCATTTGTGTGATTGTATATGTCCAAATGGGATGTGATTGCCCATGAACTCGTTGATCAAATCCAAAAAGATTTTTGTGAGTTTTATTAGTTTTTGAAAGTGATTTCATACTTTCTTATGGTTCTTTTTGGTCAAAATGTTTTTTGTGTGCTTTTCATCAAAAACTGGTTCAGGGGTTCTTTCGCGAGAAGCTCGCGACTAAGCTGCTTCCCGCGAAAAGATTTGAGGGAAAAATTTTCATCATCCTGTCACACAGAGAATTTCGCGACTGTATCGCGACTGTATCGCGACTAACAGCTTCTCGCGAAATGATGTTTGGCCAAAACTGGAGTTTTCTCAAATTCAGACAGAGATTATCGCGACTGTATCGCGACTGTTTCGCGACTTAGCGCTTCTCGCGAAAATTTTGTGCCTCAGTGGCACCTTTCGCGATTGTTTCGCGACTGTCTCGCGGCTCCCTATCCCGCGAAAAACGCGTGTTTTCAGTTTTTATAAGGCTGATGTGACAGTTTTTCAAAACATAAAACTTCCCTCTTTTCTTTTCTTCGAAACTCTCTCTACCCAAAAACACTATTTCATCAAATCCCTCTCCAAATCAAGTCTTTTTCTGCATTTTCTTCTTCAAGGTATGTTGATCATTCACTTCTTTTTAAGTTTTTACTTAGATTGTGCAGAATTTTTAGTTAGGGTTGTGATAATTGGGGATTTTCGAAATTTTGGGTTGGTTTTCTAAATTGGGCAATGTTTGTGTTAAATCTTTGATTGGGTTATGTTTCTTTTGATCTTATTGCATCTGTGTTGGCCCCTTGTGGCTTTTTAAAGTGTATTTAGGCATATTTTCACCATGTTCATGCATTGTTCATTCTTAAAGTGTTGTTATGCACATTAGGTGTTTGATTGAATGTCTAAATGACACTGTTGTGCCTAATTGGTCTCAAGTGAGTCCCAATTTCAAGGTTTTCATATACCTTACCATGTTTTGGTCTAAATTTGATCTTAAATCTTGTGTGTATTACACTTTGCACATGTTGCACTCAATTGGCAAACACCTAGGCACACACTTAGGCACACACTCATGCATTTCATGTTTCACATACATATGCATTCACACAAACACACACTTGCACAGTGATTTGAATTTCATACAAAATGTCTTGTTTTTCATTGCATTTGTGTTATAGGTTAATGAAGTTTGTGATATAGCTTGCTCTGTTGTGTTGGAAATGCTCTGTTTTTGAGTGTTACTCTGTTTTTGGAAGAATCTCATTTGATGTAAACTAACTTGAATCTAATCAAGTTTTGTTCTTGTGCTCTTGTGCTCTTTGTTGTTGTGCTCTTGTGCAGATGTCTCCCACCAAGCATGCCGGTACCAAGAAGAAGGGTCCCAAGCGTGCTCGTACTGACTCCGATAACTTCAAATCTGCAGAGGCAGATATGAAGTACAATGATTGCTACAAGAGAGCAACCATTATCATGGAAAGGGTGGTTCAATTAGAGGAGCTTGAGCATACAAGCATTCCAGATGCTCTCAAGGAACGAACCTGGACCAAGCTGTTGAATCCAATTGGAACGGTGTACTCGGAGATAATCAGAGAGTTCTTCTCCAATGCTGCTGTGGAAGAGGACAAGATAGTTTGCTGGGTGAGGCACAAAGAATTTGAGATCACAAGGAATAGCATTCAAGACTTTCTGGAGATCCGTCCTCCCTCACAGCCAATGACAGTTCAGTATGATGAGCGATTGGGGCATATCACGGAGATGATATCAGCACTTGGTGGAGTTCCAAAGAAATCGTCAATGGATACTCTCAAGTTTTCTCCAGAAATGAGGACTCTGAGCTACGTTATGATACATAATTTGTATCCGGTCACCAACCTCACCACACTATCGGCTCCGAGGACGAGGTTTCTCTATGATCTCTTCACTCACAAGGAAATTGATATCTGCAGCCACATCTTCCACATTCTGAAAAAGAGCATCACAAAGCAAAATTCCCGAACCATAATGCCCTTTCCCTCACTGATCATGGGGCTCATTGCCAAGACAAAGCTGAAATTCCCTAGTGGCCTCACTGTTGTTCAGAGGGATTACCCCATTGGTGCAAACACTCTAACTCGGAGCACAGCACACATTAAAGGCCCCAAGACTGGTGCTCATCTCATTCCACCACCTCGGGTCGTGCCTCAGGATGCACCAGATGAGGGTGGGGATACAGAAGAGGAGATTGATAGGTTCACTTCTGATCCAGGGACTGCACAGCCATCGTCTTCTGCTCCAGCACAAACACCAGGTCTCAGCAAGCTTGATCAGATCCTAGCTAAGATGGATCACATGTCCACAGTGCTTGACACTCATGTACAGCACACAGCGGATCAGTTTGCCTACCTCCAGGAGCAGATCACCACATTGTCAGCCCAGATTCAGAGCCTATCTCCTACACACGGGTCAGACTCCGACTCCGACCAGTTCTAGTCCTTTGGCCATTCCGGTCAAAAAGGGGGAGAAAATTTTGAGGGGGAGCTGCTGAACAAGAGCTTGCACAGCCTTAGGGGGAGCATGGAGCATAGCCTAGACACATAACTATAGTTGATATTGGTTATTGGTTTTACAGACGGGTTTATACAGTTTCTTTTAGTTTTTTTCTGGTTTATGATTACTGTCTTACTGTTTTAGTTTAAAGCTTTGACACTTAATGCTTTAACTTCAATATTATTTTCAGTATATTTTCAGTAGTTTGTGATTTAGTTCTATGCTTTGTGGCATATATGCTATGTGGCACTTTTTGTTTGTACCCATGTTGCTTTTGTAAGCTTTAAGGGTTTGTTTCATGCATTGTTTGTAGGTCTTTGTGGTTTGTGCCATGCATTTGCAATACCTTGCCTATGCAACCTTCATGCATGTTTGCTTGTTGTTCAATGTCATGCATTTTACTTCAAGTACAACACTCTTGTGCCCATGTAGGATTGTTCCTAGATGCATACATGTTCTATGCATTGGTTGAGTGATGAACACTCTTGTGCCCTAGTAGGATTGTTCCTAGATGCAAATACTTCGTGTATTTCGCATTGGTTGAGTGTTGGAGTTGCAAGTGACTCTCTTCAATTGAGCGTATCTTCTTGCAAATCCGGATGTTCGTTCCATGTGTGAATGAGCATAGTAATTGCTTATGTATAGTGGTTACTTGTTTGATCCTGCCATGATCTAGTGTTTCTATTTCATTTTGCTCGATCATGCTATTATTGCTCCATATGTTTTCAAGTTTTCTGCATACAATAATGTTATTGTGTTGTTGTGTTTCAAGAGTTACTTGTTCATATGTTTCAAGAGCTTATCAGAATCTAGAATTAGGTGTGAGTGAGTTTTGCCTTTGTTCCCAAACTCACGGTTAAGTCTAGAGTCTGTTTTAGGGTTTTGTCACGGAATAGCCAAAGGGGGAGATTGTAAAGTTGTAATTTACAACTATGTTTTTGTTGGCTTTTATTCCGTGCCAAATTTGATTGTAATTGAGTTCAATCGTTTAAAACCCTGTATTTGTTGTGGGACTTGTTGTAAGGGGTGTGTGTTAGAGAGAGTGTTTGAAGACTCAAGCATCTGAAGAACTGAAGATTCTCGCGGGTATCTCGCGACCTAGCATCCCGCGAAGTGACCCATGTGCCAGGCACATGCTGGAATGCGAAGAGTCAGGCCAGGTGGAGACAGTTGTGTCTCGCGAGTATCTCGCGGGTAAGGCCTTCCCGCGAGACACCCGCGAGACTAGCTGTTCTGCCAGCCTGTACCTTTTGAGTCACACCTTTTGCACCTCTCCTATATATACCATCATTACCCACAATTGTTGAGGAATGCTTCAGAGAGAAAACCCTAGCCAAACACATTGGGAATTAGAGATTGTCTTCCCCACCTTTCTCTATACATTTGTTTGTGGTATTTCCTCAACCCTTCCCTCTCCATTATCCATATCTTTGAGAGGTTGATAGCCCAAACACTTACCACACCTTGTGAGTGCTGTGTGACGTTTTTGGTGCTGCTGGGAAGCATTGGAAGAAGCCTTGAATGGCAGATGCAACATGGAGCTTGTTGCGGGATCCGGATAACTAGGACAAGACACGGTTCCGAGAAGCCTTGTTGGAGTAGGAGCTTGGAGGGCTTAGGTACAGCGGGTAGACTAGGCTTGGAGGGTCTTTTGCTAACCCATGTATCCCAACTGATTGTCTAGTGGATCGATTTCCGCTTGGAGGGCGGCGGAGAGGTTTTTCGCCGAGTTCTTCGGTTTCCTCTTCGAGAACACGTCTCGGTGTTTTCTGTGTTTGCATCCTTCTTCCCTACTCTTGTTTAATTCCATTATACTGCTGTGTTGCTTAGTTTATGGATTAGAGTAGTTACTTGTTCATCCGCTCGCTTTTACACTATTCCGCACTTTGTATTAAAGTTGTGTAAAATCTATTGAGCCGTAATTTTAATTTGGGGGTCTAAACAGCTCTTGTGTTTTTCAACACATTTTCGAGCTTTCAAGGTAGAATGTTCCACCCCATCAAAGAACCTCATGTTTAGTTCATAACAAATAATCCACGTGACGGAAAGAGGCGTGGCTGACCACACCTTGGATATTATGTGTTGCTAAAAGCATCCCTGCCAACACTCTAATAGATGAAGCACTGATTTTTTACCAAAATTGTAGACTGGAGGCAATCAAAGTTGCATGGGGGCATGGATTTCTAAAACCTCTAAGCTTTTAACCTTGCTTTTTTTTTTTTTTTTTTTGATGAATTAACCTTGCTCTTTCAAAAAAACAAGGATGATGTCTTGTGAAAAACATAATCCATAAAAAAATTTCATCAAAATTGTAGACAAAAAGCAAATCAAAGTTGCATGGGGGCATGGATTTCCAAAACCTTTGAGCTTTTTACCTTGCTCTTTCAGCAAAACAAGGGTGGTGTCTTATGCACAACACCTGATCCTTCTCTATAAAGTGTTCAAGGAAAAATACTTCCTCACATGCTCATTCTTGGAAGCAAGATCAAGATATAACACATCCTTTGGATGGATAAGCAATCTTGAAGTGAAAGAAGTTATACATTTGGGGACAAAGTGGAGAGATGAACAAATGAGCTCCCAACGAGTATGTGCGGGTGAAAGAACTAATTGATAAAGAAAAGAAAAGACAGAATACAGATATAATCCATGGAAGCCGAAATAATAAGAAAAGCACTGTGAGTTCCAAGCTGCCTTAGGACAAAGTAATTTGAATTGGAAATTCCTCAGGTAGATTAATGGTAAGGAGTGCATATAACCTGGCCCTAGAGCGTAAAAATTAGGAGAATGAAGGAGAGAGTTCCAATAGTAATGGCTTAAAGATGATATGGAAGAAAGTCTGGCAGATGAAGCTGCCAAATAAAATCAGATTCTTTGCATGGTGTGCCAACCCACCATAGGAAATTTGGAAAGGAGAAATCTTACAAAAGAAAAGATTGAAGTATGCAAGAAGTCCAATGAAACAGTAAACTATGCACTGTTGGAATGTTAGCATGCAAAAGAGGTATAGAGGATCAACCCCTTTCACTCTTAAACTGCTGGAAGCCCTAAGAAAATGGACTTTTCCAAGATAGTTTGGGCAATAGTGGAATAACAAGGAGAGGATGATCAAAAATTATTTTTAACATTCTCATGCACACTATGGAATCATAAATATTGGATAAGATGCAGTGGGAAAAAGAAAAACAACTGCATTGATATTTGATAATAGGCAATGCAGTGGAATACAAGTAAGAATTTTGTCAAGTTACCATTATGGAACCTACCATAGTTGATACACGAGGCACTTTGATACCTCCTGTACTGAGGGTGTACAAATTCAATGTAAAGCGGGAATGGGGCTGGGAGTTAGAGATGACAAGTGCTTTGTGATAGCAGGTATGAGCAAAAGTGAGAATTATCATGGCCGCGATGGAGGAAATGAAAGCTTTTGTAGCAGAGGTAGCACTTGACATTGCAAAAGACGTGGGGTTACAAGATAAAAATCTGGAGACGATTCCCTAATAGTTGTGAAAGCTTTGAAGTCCAAGGAGAACAACGGTGAGACATATTTGATAAATGGTGCAGATCATGCTGTTAAAGAGAAATTCAAAGTTGGAACATCACACATTATGAAAGAACAAAAAAACATGGAAGCACACAGATTGGCACACCATACACACACAACATTTAGAAACTATGAAATTTTTGTTAGAAGAAATAGAAACAGTAAGCATGAATAAAAATCCTTTGTCTCACTCAAAGTGTTCGACTTTGTACTCTATCAATTGCAATAAGCCATATGAATTTTTTTTTTTTTTTTTTTTTTTCATTTTAAACTTTGGTTATTTATACATGTGTGTGTGACAAGCTATAATTCATGAAACATAAAGTGGAACACTGAAAATCGAACAAGAGATTTTTATTTGACAAAGCATATATGTTCAAATTTTCTTTAATTGGTAATTACACATGCACCAAGTGAGTTTTGAATATTGCATAGATATACAAATGTTTTGAATATTGCATAGATATACAAATGTGTATAGTTTAATAATTTTAATTACGTTTCAAAATGAGTTTTTTTTTTTAGAAAATCAAAATGAGCATACTTCACTTATGGAAAATCCAAGTAAACAAAACAGTTAATATAATAGTAGCCCAGCTTGTTATTCTCATCAACTAAAAAAATTTAAAATTTTTGATGTACTCTAAAATGGGTCTTGAGAATTCTTCTTAATCCAAATCTAAAGAATGCATAATATAAGTATGTAAGTGAGAAATATCATACTTGAAAATTGCGAAGGAATGAAGAAGAATGCTTCTTAAGGCTTTAGCTGTGATAATACGCTACTTCTTCTTGTGTTTTCTCCTTTACTTTCATCAACTTCTTCTTTGAACCCGCTGGTTATTTTATTGATTTGTTGATTTGGAGGCTAGGACGAGAGACAAGAGATGAAGAAACTACGAACTTGAGAGAAGAATATGGGAAACAAAAAAGATCAGTCGGAATAATCGGTTCTAACCCGGTGGGTTGAACCGGTTGGAAATTAATTTATTATTACGAGAATGATAAACCAAAGCTTTTAAATTTATTTTTTTAAATCCAATAAACTAAAACTTGAATCCCACTATCTATGAGATTTATGTAAAACAGATATGATAATTCCCCTTTCTTTTTTATTACTAACTAACTTAAATATATATCTCAAGAAAAATAAATTAAATATGAATTAATCAATATTTGTGGGACAAAATGGGCTTTTGCCCTTTTCAACCAAATTAATTAGCCTTATGCCCTCCTTCCCAAACTAAATAGGGAAATGCCCATCTTTTAAAACTCGATTTTCTCAAAATCGAGTTATAAAAATAAAAAAATAAAAAAAAATCTGGAGCCCTATAGCGGCGTTTTTAAGGACTTCTAGTGACGTTTTTTAACTCGACTTCCATTAAATTGAGTTATAGGCAATTTTTTTAAATTTTTTACCTATAACTCGATTTCATATAAATCGAGTTACAAAACGCCACTATAGGTCTTAAAAACGTCACTATAGGTCCTTAAAAACGCCGCTACAGTACCTAACTCGATTTATCAAAAATTAAGTTTTAAAAGAGGGGCTTTTCCCTAATTAGTTTGGGAAGGAGGGCATAAAGCTAATTAATTTGGTTGAAAAGGGCAAAAGCCCATTTTGTCCAATATTTGTGTCCTGCCTCTCTTTTTTTTCTTTTTCTTTTTTGTTTGTTTGTTTGTTTATTACTAACTAACTTAAACATATATCTCAAGAAAAATAAAGTAAATATGAATTATCAATATTTGTGTCTTGCCTCTTATTTGTTATATAAATAAATTGAATTAATTTATTGTCCCTGAATATTGCTTTAACTTTGTAATTACTTTTGGTTTGGGTTTCCTTGACATAGAAGGAAAGATTTGTTTTTGGAGTGGAAGATAAAGATTATCCTTGACATAAAAGGAAAAATGATTTTTAGTTGAAAAACTAATTGGGTATTCTTTATCCATTAAATAATGAAAGAAAATCCTTATATATAGGCATTGTTGAAAGATTAATAGTACATAGACAACTTATTTTATAACATTTTTACAAATTGTTGTTGTAACCAACTTCTTGCTAGTTCTTATTTGAGCCATAAGAGGGGAACTATGTATACAAGTGGGAGGCCATCCCCCAAAATTTTGAAATTTACTTTAATATATATAAATAATTATTTTAATGTTTTCAAACTTTAGCCTACAAAAATAAAAGTTGGCCCCCCCAAATATTTGAATTAGTCCAATGATGCTCTTAAAAAAAATAATTGATCTAATAGTTTTAGAGACATAACTTTATTATTCCCAATTTCATTTTTTATTGTAAAATATGCTCTTATATTTGTTAAATATTTTATAAAGTTTGACATCAAACATATTTAAATCTATCTTTTTCAACCCTCTGTATGGTGATTAACAAGTTATTGACTCATTAAAAAAAAATTGTCATTAAAACTACACATGAAATGTCTCTTAGTTATCACATAGTAGGTTAGAGCAAGATAACTTCAAATATGTTTCGAGATTAACTTAATCCACCAAGTTTTGAATTATTCATGTTTCTGAAAATTTCATTAGTTCAATTGAAAGATTTTTTTACTTACTTTAGTGTAAAATTTGATAATTTGTATTGAAAATGAAAATTTTAAAGATTTCACTATGAAAATGGTAAAAATGAATTTATTTTATGAAAGATTACCATCAAACATAATTTTGATATAAAATATTAAGCTCTTTTTTTTTTGGGTGTGAGTATATATATATAACTTATCAAATTAAAAAGTGTGTGTATATATGTGAGTGTATAATAAAAAAAGTGTGTGTGCGTATATATATGTGTGTGTGTAAGAGGTTGTCTTGATAAATATATTAGTATCGCAATTTAGCTCCCCTAAACAAAAAGTTATAGCTTCACCTCTATTGGGCCTACCACTAACATCATTTTTTTTATTTACCAATAACCATATGTCACACTAGTATTTTGTAAATTTTTTTTGTAAAAAAGTATGTATCTCTAGCATTTTCCTTGTTGAAAAGGGTTTGGTGGTTTTTGCCAATGGTTCCTCCCACATGGGAAGAGGAGAATGTTCCTAGAAGGATATGAATTAGGTTTCTTTGAATAATAGTTGGTCAATTATTTGGGATTGAAAGATTACCCGTTGTTATGTATTGAGAATTTGTTGTTTTGTGGGCGTGAGAGAGTTATTGGGTGTACTATGGCTTTAGGATTGTGAGTTTGTGTTTGTGAGAGGTTTTGTTTATGTTGGTGAGGCATTGTGAGTATTTTCATGTGAGTTGTGAGTATTAATTAATGTCATTCTAATTCATATCATTGGTAGTGAATATTTTAATTAGTGTTGCCTATGAATGTAGGTATCACAATAATTGATATTAGAGATTTTGTTGTTGAACAATATGTGTGCTATTTGAAAATTAATTAATTATGAAAAAAATGTAATTAATATAAGATTTAGTCATTATAAGAAAGAATAATTGTAACTAATGTTTTATACTCTTAAAATATATGGTTGTTATAAAAAAAAAAAAAAAAACTATATTTTATTATGATACATTCCATATCATTCATAACGGATATTTTGGTTGGTGTTCCACGTGGATGTATGCATGAAATCCACCAACCACATTAAATATTGTTGTCTCTTGGGAATGTTTTATTTTTCTTGTTTAAGTTAATGCGCTTCCACTAACCCCAAATTACAATAATTGATATCTAAATCTAAATCTATATAATAAGAGAGGTGCTACGTCCACAACATTTTCACAACAAATCATACGTGGTTAGTTGTTATTTATTCTAATTTGAACCTGCCATTGAAATTACTTTTCTACCCCACCAATAACAACTTGCTACATAGAATTTGTAGTAAAAATATTATAAAAATATTGTGGACTTAACATTTCTCATATATAATAATATAAAAGTGAAATGTCGGGCTTTTCGTTTACTAATTCACGTAACTATACAAATTTATCTTGTGTTTACTTTTAAAAACGCCGAAAACACGTGCCTTTTCACTTTGTGGATTAAGCCTTTGTTTGGTTTGATGAAAGAGGAATGAAAAAAGAAAAAGAAGAAAGGAATGACTTTCCTTTATTTGGTTAGAAAGAAAACAAAAAGAAGAAAGAATGGGAGGGAAAAAGGCTTTTGTAGATTCCATTATTTTTTTTTCCCTTAAAATTATCCTTATACCCTCAAAAGGCCTTGTCTATTTTTGTGAAATGACATTTATACCTCACATCTTTCCTTTCTATTTCTCTTTGTATCCAAACACACTAGAGGAAATACTTTCTTTCCCCCACTCTTTTTTCTTTTCCTTACCTTTTCTTTTCTCTTGTCCCTTCCCTTCCCTTCCACTGAACCAAACAGTCTAAGAATATCTCTAGCAGCTTCTCTAAATTTTTGTACTGTTTGGAGAGTGAACAATTGCATTTACCTTTTACCTACTTACTTTTTAAAATACACATTTGAATGTTCAACATGTATATAAAACACTCTTGAACGTTGAGACCCCAAATTACAAATTATCAATTCAAGCTTATTATCAAATAATAAATGTGCAGAACATGAACATAAGTTAAAGCAGAATTGATAAATAATCTAAACCATAAATAATCACAACCATAGTAGTAATTAAATGGCAAAGATAAAGGGAAGAGAGATGCAAACACAAGGACAACACTTGATGTGTTATCGAAGAGGAAACCGAAGCCCTCGATGTAAAACCTCTCCGTCGCCCTCCAAGTGGTCAATAATTCACTAGAAAATGTAGTTGGGATACATGAACAGCAATAGACCCTCCAAGCCTAATCTACCCAGCGTACCTAAGCCCTCCAAGCTTCTTGCTCTAACGAGGTTGCGCCGAACCTTTTTCTTTCCTAACTTACCGGATTCCGCTATAGCCCATAGCATCAACCAATGTGAATTGGTCCCTTCCTAACTACTTCCTAAAGCACCAAATAACATTCTCACAGATGTGGGTATGATGAGAAAAGGATTTGGGTAAGAACCTCTCAAGGATGTATCAATGGAGAGACTCAAGCAGAGGAATTTGAAGAGTCTCTTAGGTGAAGATTATGGATGAATCAATCTTGTTTTTCTCTAGGGTTTCTCTCTCAAAATTCTCTCTGGAAGCTCTCTACGTTTCGTGGGTATAAGGGTCTATATATAATGGTGTGTGTTTGGAATGCGAAGAGTTAGTTTTTCCCAAACAGGGTGGTTTGGTGACTTGGCCTCGTGACTGGACTGAGTCAAGAGTTCAAGCCATGAGTTAATGGCCTAACCAGCCTGGGACTTTTGTCCTATAGTGCAACAATTGGCGTGACTCTTCAGCTTCCCTACATGCTTCACACGTGTGCTGTAATTAGCGGCTTACCAATCATGAGTCACCCGCGAGTCTCAACCACGAGTCGTTGCATCCTTGCACAATCTTGAGCATTTCTTCACACTCTCCCACACACTACCCTTACATGATTCCCACCTAAATACAGGGTTACTAATTGCTAAAATACAAGAAAATTTAGCACGGAATAAAGCCAACAAAATACTTGATTAAATTCAACCTTACAACATTCCAACAAACTCTCTATCATTTCTCTATCCCATTTAAATATTATCTTTTCATTCTTTCTTTAATTTTTGCTTATTCATTTTTTAATACTTCTTTATGCAATCCTAACTATTTTATTTTTCTAATTGCCAATAACTATATTCTTAAATCCCCCAATGGTAACATTTTTAAATTTTTTGATGGAAATTTAGACCCCTTAAACCAACCAGATTGCGTAGCCTAGTTAATTAGCCAAGTTGTTACTTAGTCAAATTAAACAATTCTAGGTTAAAACAATCAAACAATCATATCAAGAATATAATGCAGCGGAATAATAAATAACACAAGATATGATCACCCAGGAAACCGCACGGTAAAAACTTGGGGAGGATTTGACCCACCGATCCTCAAGGCAAACCTGAATTCACTATGAAAGAATCGAAGTTCATACAGAAGGACTACAAGCTCCCCGCTTGACTTCCTAATGCTACCCACCAATAGAACTTACTAACACGACCACGTGCAAGCTCCGAACTCACGGACTACTTCTTTCTTTGAATTCTTCAATCAAGTACAAGCACTCACGCTTGTTTTTCTTTAAACTTCAATGGCAGCAACCTTTGTTGATCATCAAGATATTGACAACCCTAAGTTATGTGAAGGAAAGCTCCTCAAAGATCTCACAAGAGATTCACATAAACAGCAAATATGAGCAACAAAGACTTAGAGAGGTTTGGGTACAAAACCCTAAAAATAAAAGGAGGCACAAGAGGCACTCTAATCTCTCTCTACCAAGTCCCAAAAACGTTCTAGGGTTTCCCTTATATATATAAGAGTTTTACTTGAACCCCAAGACGTTTAAATTGAGTTTGGGCTGAGTTGGAACTCTGCAGAAAATGCATCTGACCCGAGATTCGATCGATCGAGCTAGGCAGAAATGCTCCAATACATCTGCAACCACTCGATTCCAACTTTACAATATTTAATCAACTTTGAGCAAGCCTAAACAAGACTAAACATATTGTTTTGATCATGGTTTGCCAATATTATACATTAGAGTTCTAAATACATAAAATCCTAAATCTTTAGAACCTAACATTTTTCAACAATCATACTTTCCAATGGTTTTTTTTTTAATGATCATATTTTTCATGCTGGCATTATTTTTCATTTATCAAATCTATATTAGTCTTGAAATTTATCAAATCTATATAATTTGGAAAGGATTTATGCATTAAATTTTTTACAACTTATTTTTTTGGATTATTATTATTATTATTGTTATTTAATAATTAAATAACTTACAATAAATTAATTATCTCTTTCTATTTTTTCTCAAAAAAAGAAACCTATCTAATATTAAATACCATATCACATGATTACCTACCAAAAAAAAAAAAAAAACCTCCAAAATTTTAAAGACTACACATTTTCACACCCAATTGTTTACTCAATTTCAACCGTTCTTTTTATCAAAAAAAAATTTTTTTTTGAGACACGTTATTCTATTTACTTCACAATTACACATCTATCACATCAGGGAGAGAGAGAGAAAGAATGCAGCATCGAGAGTAAAGGTGTCCACAGGTCGGGTGGGTTGGGTTTGTGCCCAATATTCGGGTGGAGGAAAATATGGGCCGAAATCGACTTGATGATCTGGTCGGATTTTCCAACTCGGGTCTCATCGATTTCGAGTTGTATTGGTTCGGGTATCGAGTTTCATCGCTAGGAATGATTTTTGGCTGAATCCATTGAGATCTGGCCTAGATTTCATCGGATAACTGCGAGATCTCACCGGATTTGGTCTGGGATGCTTAATATTACGTCGAAAACATTAAAGGTATCAGAGATTTGGTCTGGGATGCTTAATATTTCACTGGAAATGTTAAAGGTATCGGTTCGAATCGGGCTTCATTGGTTTTGAAATGCAAAACCAACAACCGACCCACTAAGGTCGAGTTTAACAGTTTGAAACCTGCATCCAATCGCTGTGGTCATCGGATTGGGTGGTGGTAGGTCATACTCTAGCGGGTTGGCTGGGTTAAGCGGTTCGGAGGGTCTCCTGGTTAGCCCTAATAGAGAGAGAGGGAGAAGGCCGGTGGCGATCAAGTGTCACCGGAAGGACAAAGCCGACGGAGATCGGCGTTCACCAAGCAGCAGTGCCTCGTCCACCTCCCCACTGCCGCTATTCCTCCACCCCACCGCTAGACTGGGTCAAATCAACTTAACTTTTTTTTTCTTTTCTTATTTTCTTGTTCTGATTCAACTTTGTTGTTATAATAAGAAATAGATTTTGTTTGTGTTTTGTGTTTTGATTATGTGAGATGTTTGAGTCTATGAGGGAGAAAGAATTGTTTTTTATTGAGTTGTTTGATTTTTTAAAGGAGGAAAATTCATTTGGAGTTGCTATAGTGCTCTCCAAGTTAAGAGAGCTACTGTAGCAACTCCAAAAAAAAAAAATTGGAAATCTGAGTAGCTATACTTTTGTTTGATCTTTTCACTCAACCTTTTTTCCCCCTTACGTTGTGATAAATCTGAGTAGCTATACTTTTGTTGCAAAAAGTTAATTTTTTAATAGAAATTATTAATTTGGTTATAACAGAAAATTTTCTGATAATATTTATTTAAATCTAAAATTACGTGTTCTTTTAGTGTTGCATGATATATGTTTGATGAAATTCCTTTTAAATTTGATATATGATCATAAATATGAGTAGTTATACTATGGCTATTTAAAATCAAATTTTTATTGAAATGAAAATTTTGGCTATAAATATGGAGATTAACCCAAATACTAAAAAAAAAAAAAAAAAAAAAAAAAAACTCTAAATAGAATAGAAGAAGAAGACTAAGCCAAAATTACTCTACTCTCCTCTATTCCCCCCTCCATCCAAACTTAAGAAAGAAAATCTCAACCGCAAATGAAAAACTACCTTGACTTAATAGGATAAAATAAAATAAGAGAGAGAGAGAGAGAGAGAGAGAGAGAGAGAGAGAGAACGGTAATTTACCAGTTATTCTGGTTATATTCTTGCAAAAAAAAATTGGTTAGGAGATGTAGTTTTGATTGAATTATTGAAATACGAAAGAGAGAGCAATGCCCCTAATAATTGAAATTATCAAATTTTGGTGATACTTGCACAATTAGTCTTCAATATGAATGAACCGATTGACATATTCTTGATGACTTAAATTAGTATATAATTTCATAATTATAGTCTATAGAGAATGATTCTTCCTTTACATATGACATAATTAATTTATTCTATGATTGTAGACAACCTAACTACTTGTATGACTCCATGAACTGACTAATATGTCATTTTCTTTGATATACAACAAATTTTGTGTGCATGTATTGTTTATAGGTTTAATTTTCTTTCTTGCTTTCTTTGCACTTCCTAGTCATGTTAAAAAAAAATTTCCTTGCTTGCTATGTCTAATTTTTCTTATTGTTGACTTCTTCAAAGAGCAGTATTTACCAAGAAAATAAAGAGAAAAAGAGAAAGGGAGAATGATGCTGTGGGTCATAAGCTTCAGCCACATCCATTAGAATTTGAAGTTGATTTATGCTTAAATGTTTTTTAGAACAAATAACACCAAGTTATGTTTGAATTATTTGCAAGGACTTCCACTCTATCCAATTTTAGGGATGTTTGGAGCAGACAGATTTGATGCTATTCTTCTTATAGGCTAGATGAATGATCAATAATAATAGGTACGATTTTTATTTCTTTAATTTTAATTTTTTAATTTATTGTTGTGACTTAATGAGAATGTTCTGCCCCTTTGTAAATAATTAGCCATTTGCTCTAACCTCTGAACTTGGAATGATGTCCGGGGCTATATAATGGTTGTTGGAGCGTCAAAGCTAACTGTAGTGGCTGATGTAGATAGGTTTCCAATATGAAAAAGTAGAATATTGGTGAGTTTTAATTTATTTCAATTTATTTATAATGTATAAATTTTGTGCTTCACATTCTCGAGCTTATGAAGCATTGGGTAGTGCTTATGAACTATTAGATAAGCATTAGCTAATAGCTAGAAATTTGCTAGGTAACTCACACTTGGACTATATTGTTTAGTTTAGTGTTAAAATCAACTTAGCCGTAAACTTTGTGTTAAGGGTTCTATATATTGTGCTAGGGTGTATTTAGCATATTTTAGTTTCAACTTAATCACTAAATCTCTCCTCAAATAGTCTTAGGTGTAAATGGCTAGAGGAATTTAGTTTTTTTTTTGGGTCTTAACTAACAAGATTTGTTCATTTATAATTTTTATAATTTTTTTTCCTGCTAACAATAATTACAATTTTTTTTTTTTTTTGGTTGGTAAAATGTACATAAGTTTGACTTGCTTGCACAAACCATCACCCCAGAGATTGAGAAAGATCTGCATTTACTGAAGGTGTGTTGAACTCTATTTTTGTCTATGTAATTTGTTTATGTGGCACTACTTTTCAATTATAGTCAAATTATTCTCTATGTAACATTTTAATTGCTTCAAATTTGTTTCATTTTTGTTTCATTTTCTTATTATTTCAATTTTCAAACTTATGTGGTTAGGGAATATGCCATTATGCAACTTGGGTCACGGTCATGCAGCAATGGAACTAGGGAAATATTTAAATGCTTGTCTCTTTGTAATTAAAATTATAGCTTAAAGTTTAATTAGATCTTACACTTCTACTTAAGAGATTGTTCGGATTTAAATAATTCACAATCTAGAAAATTAGAGATGAAATAGAAGGTAGAGTATTTCCTATTAATGCATTTGATATGTTCAATAATGTATGTGTAGTCATTAGCCTTTGGTTGGATCCATGTTGAGCATTCAAAAATTATTTCCTGTGTATGGAATATAAAAAGTTTTTACTTACCAAAAGATAATGTTTGTGTATAATTTGACTCCAAAAATGGGTAAAATTATAAACTAAAATTGAAAGCTGGTTGATTTTCCATGAACTAGAATTGATATAAGATAGTATGGCTCTAGTAGCTGTTTTTCTACCAATGACTTTGACTAGGTTGCTGATTCATGCCTTTCTGTAACTTTTAAGCAACATTCTAGGTGAGAGGGGTTTACCCTACACCCTAAAAAGATGATTTTCTAAGGATATAAGTGATATCTTTTAGTCATATACTGCCAACAACGTTTCTTGTAAAATGGCATCGCCATGGTCAAGTGTAAAACCTGGGTTGGACTTGAAGTAATTATGATGGTAGTATCTTGGAATCTTTAATTTGTTGCTCTATCTAGGATGTTTATAGTTTCAATTTCAAAAAGATGATTCAGAAACTCAACTTCACTCAAAAAGTTTTGTTTGCGTTATATTGACCTGAATACACATGATTCTATTTTCTTAAATGAAATTCACATCAAGAATCGATTGAACATATCATAATTTAGGATGTGCTTTTAAATTATGATGTGCTCTTACTTTGACCAAAGTGAGCATTATCTTATGATAACATGTTCCAGATATAAGATTAGACTTAATTCATCTCAAGATTTCTTTGGAGTTGAAAAGTTTGACTCAAACAATCTCCCATTTACTTTTGAATTATGCTGGAACTCATTTAGATTTTAAGTCATTTTATATCTATCTAAATAATGGAAAGTTATACAATGCTCCTTGGGCAATGCTCTATCCTCTCACATAAATAACAAAACCTACCATGAATTTAATTAGTGAGACTTATTGTTATGTGAGGGGAAGAAACGTGGCTCTTGGTGTATTGAATAATTACAATTAAATAATCATATATAATAACTTATTGTGAAGCTTTTTTTTTTTGGATTTGGATTTTGTGTGTTATGGGGGATAAGTTGTTGTGAAGCTTGGATATGCATGTAGTGGTTTATGACTTTATCAAGTTAATAGGACACTTTTTATTGGCTTTGATGGTTCATTTGCTTGCTAGGAGTTTAGATTTCGTAACTTAATTATATTCTGAATTCCTTTAAAATAAAGTTCCATCTTGATTTCTGAATTTCTTCCTGTGTTCATGATTATAGTTAAGAAGTTCCATTGATCTGTAGATGCACTACAAGAAGGGTGATTCAAAATCCAAAACTTTGCCTATGTATTTCCAGGTAAGTCTATTTGTAATTTCTAGAATAATAGTATAGTATGTGATATCTTGGAGCTGTAAGTGGGACTCTTGTTTATTCTCCTTTGGGTGGTATACATTTTGTTATTTAGGCTTGGCTAATTCATACACCTTTCGGTCTTTTGACAATTAGATCGAGACACTGATAGAGTCAGCATCAGACTTCTTCACATGTAGACTAACAAAGGAGAAAAAGGGAACAATTGCATTTGAGGTGTTATTTGATCTCTCCCTTGCTAACTACAGGTGAGATATGCAACTCTATCGAAAACCATATGACCATATCATGACATAATGTGTTGAGTTCAAAAGGCAAAAGGAATGTGGTGTTGCCATTCGTAAAAATATGTTATTTTGCCTATATATAATGGCTGATTAAGATGAATTCAGCAAAGGGAGATCTAAATTCTATATGAACTTGCTTATCTTAGTTGTAATCTTCAAATGGACTTACAAAAAAAATTCAGACAGACATAATTTGTGAAGAAAATGTGAAGCATGGTCATCATATATAACACAGTAATCAGTAATAAAAACTTGAGAGAGCATATAGCATTAGATTTTTTTTGGAGAGGGGGGGGGGGGGATGGGGTGAGGAGCACTGGCTGACCTTGTTATTTTTTCTTTGTATTTCTAGAAATTATTTCCCGCAGAAACTTCCATCTTCACTCACCCCCTCATAATCAAAATTTGGAGTCCTCTATTGTGCAGTTTAACATTTCCGTTGCTATAGTGAATGATCTGATAAACTGTGATACTCTTGCCAAGTGACATGAGAAACATAATCCACTCAACTAATTTACGATTCATAGCTATATTCACACGTGCTGTTTCTCTTTGATGTTTGCTCCTTCCCATAGTTTTCATTATAGAATTGATCATAATTGTTGTGATGATAAACACGTGCTCCAGGAAATAATATTTATTGAATGATCAAGTTTTATTGAATGAAACAATATGCTTTGAGGTATAGAAGGGAAAGATGATAGAAAAGCTTAATGAAAGACAACAAAGTTTAGGGGAGAACTTTTTGAAATGTTCCGTACCTAATGGATCTGTTTGGACGGATCCTGAGAAGCCTTTCAGATAGATTCATTATGCCAAGAACATTCAAGTCCTACCTCAAACTCCTGAGTCACTGTATCACAGATATCAAACTAGTAACAGAGCATAATGAAACCTGCAAGGTTGAAATTTATCAACCATCTTGTTGGCTTTATTCCATGCCAATTTGCTTGTAATTTAACACTTAGTAACCCTGTATTTAGGTGGGATTATTGTAAGGGTAGTGTGTGAGAAGATGTGAAGAAAAGCTCAAGTATGTGCAAAGAAGCAGAGTTTCGCGGCTAGGACTCGCAGGTGGCTCGCAGCTGCAAGCCGCCAAATGCTGGCACGTGAGATGCACATAAGGGAGCTAAAGGGTCGCGCCAGCTGTCGCACTACAAGACAAAATTCCTAGGCTGGCCAGGCCGTTACGTCGTGACTTGAATTCACAACTTGGACAAGTCGCGAGGTCAAGCCTTCAATCAGCCCTGTTTGGCAAAAACTGTCTCTTCATATTCCTTTCTCACCCCACTATACATAGACCCTTATACCCACTAAATTGAGAGAGTTTCCAGAGAGAATTTTGTGAGAGAAACTCTAGAGAAAAACAATATTGCCTCATCCCTAATCTTTACCTTAGAGACTCTACAAATTCCTCTACTCTCTTCCTCTCCATTGTTACATTCTTGAGAGGCCATTGACCAAATCCTTATCTCAC
The DNA here is from genome assembly GCA_023621385.1 of Quercus gilva. NCBI lineage: Eukaryota > Viridiplantae > Streptophyta > Magnoliopsida > Fagales > Fagaceae > Quercus > Quercus gilva. The sequence goes on from CM042476.1 coordinate 72,025,211, forward strand.
CACACCCACGTTTGTGAGAAGTTCAATTGGTGCTAAGGGAAGCAGTTAGGAAGGAATCAATCTACATTGGTTGATGCTATGGTATTGTAGCGGAATCCGGGAAGCTAAAGAAGAAATAGGTTTGGTGTAACCTCATTGGAGTAAGAAGCTTGGAGGACTTAGGTATTTGAGTAGATTAGACTTGGAGGGTCTTCTGCTGTTCATGTATCTCAACTATATTCTTTAGTGGATTATTTACCGCTTGGAGGGCGGTGGAGAGGTTTTACGCCGAGGACTTCGGTTTCCTCTTCGATAACACATCGTGTGTTGTCCGTGTGTTTGCATCTTCCTTCTTTTATCTTTGTCTTATATTTACTATTGTGGATGTGTTTATATTTGGCTTAGATTGTTTATCAATTCTGTTGTAAGCTTGTTATCATGTTCACCACATTAACTGTTTGATATAAAGCTTGAATTGGTAATTTTGTAATTGGAGGTCCAAACGTTCAAAGGTGTTTTACACGGTTTTTTGAACTTTCAAAACCCATTAGATTCTATCAAGATTTTCAAAAATTGAGAAGATAAAACCATATACAAGAAAACAAACCAATTTCCACTTCAGTTGCTTACCAAGCAGTCAAAATTGTTTAAAAAGACTAAGGGTGTGCTTGGATACCACTTATTTTGTTGAAAATTGAAAACTGAAAATACTATAGCAAAATAATTTTTAAATGTGTGAATAGTGCTGTGGGACCTATTTTTAATGAAAGTTTTGGTAAAAAAAGAAGTTTTTGGGTCCCATGAACAATGCATGGGACCCATTGGAAAAGATAGAAATGTGCTTCCAAAAAAAAAAAAAAAAGCGCAGATGCTGATGCAAAGAAGCACTATCCAAACGGTCACTAAGAAGATACACCAAGTTAGGCATAATACTGAAGAAATTAAAATAGATCACAGAATGAAAGACATAGATAAACCACAAATTTGTATTAGATTTCTCTATCTGCACTATCCTTATTTTTCAAAGGCAGTAAATTACTTTCAAATGACAATGAATATTAAAATTTAGCTGCCTTGATAAAACAGTATATAATTTTTGGTTGAATGGCATGGAAAAATCAGACCAACTGATCCAATTACTAAAATGACAATTCTTCTAACGTTTTTTTTCATACATAGAGGCGCAAGCACCTTCTTCCAGATTATTCTATCCTATTAATCTTCCTCTATTTTAATCTCTATGTAAGAAAAAAAAAGGTTCTATCCCAATGTGTCCCATATGGATTCATTCATCTACATATGGGGATTGCAATTGCAGAGGAATGTTTCTTAAAGTACTGAAACAGCTACAGTTGGGTTTTAGCTGATTCTTCTTGCGTCTTCTGCTTATATTTCTTCAACGTGTTCTTCTTCATCCGTGAACTTGCCGTTAATTCTATCAGTTTTGTCCATTTGGAGGCAGGAATGAGAGGGAAATGGAATAACATAGACAGTGAATGTAGAAGTAGAAATTGGGAAACTAAGCCGACTGGATTAACTAGGCCAATACCGGTGGGTTGAGCGAGTCAGAAGTTTTTTTCCCTTCTGTGTAATACCTTAAAATTATTTAACGACATCAAATTAATTATTTTCCATTTGTAATGGCTATCTAGGTTTTTTTTTTTTTTTTTTTTTTTTTTTTTTTTTTTTTTTTTTTTTTTTTTTAATAACTGAATAAAATTTCAATTTATAACGTCCACTTTATGATAATTACTCTTATCATTAGAATAAGACACAAATCAATTTTTAGTATAAACGGATTCAAATTTCAAATCTTTAATTCAACAACAAAATCATAAAGTACAAAGACGGGAATTGAATCCCACTGTTGATACAAAAGTCTTATAGCATAACTGGTACTATCTTGTGGTGTTTTCTACAGAATTATACATGGTTCAAATTTCTCATTTCCCATTATAACTACTAAATTATCACCTAAAAAAAATAAAATCATACTCTCTAGTTATAAGAAAAAAAATGAAAAGATGTGGATCTTTCCCTCAAGATAACACATAAGAGCCAATTTAACAATATTATGGGTCACAAAATTAATTTTTCTAAAACAATGATTGAAAAACCGATGGATATCCAATGAATTAATATTTGATATACATTTTATAATGATTTGATAGTTAGGGGAAGCTTTGAACCCTAATATCTTTATTGATAACGACCAAATGTGTCAATTGAGTTGCAAGATTTCTTTTTCCTTTTCTTTTTCTTATTAAAAAAAAAAAAAAAAAAAAACATAGTTGTATTGGTTAGAATTACTAATTTTACTATCCGAACTCCAAAGCCTCCAAAGCCAAAACATCAGTGTACATAATCACCATCACGGCTATGAAATGCCTATAAGCCACTGTGAGTTAATCATCTAAATTTACGATTAGTCCATTAGGGAACCATTTGCAAGCACATTGAATGGTAGCTTTGTTTCTTCTTCTTCTATTTTATTATTACTATTTATTTAGAAAAAAAAAAAATTAGAAAAGAAGGCAGCTATCAATGTGTATAATATTTTCCTTTTAATTAATTTCAAAATAACTTTATTTATCTTATTAGATGCTACATTTATTTAATTATTTAATTGAAGTTTGAATGATGGAAGAGCAATATGAAAAAGAAAATCCAATTATACTAGAAATTATAAATTATTTTTAAAACAACAGTAAAAATTAGAATTAAATTGAAAAGAGTAATGTTACATATAAAAACTATTTTACAACATTTTTACAAATTGTTGATGTGGCTAATTCTTACAAATTCTCATCAACACCTAACATTAACATAATTGTTTTTACTTAATCACATACCATATTGGTAATTCGTAAAAAATAATGTAAAATAATTTGTAACTTTAGCATTTTTCAAATGAAAAATCCAAAAAGTGGGACCTATTGGGCAAATTAGCACTCCACTAGTTGAACCAAAGTGTTGATTCATACTCTCTAAATGCTAATTGAACGGCACTGGAGCTCCAAATTTCTGTCTTTTGGATATGATTTTCTCTTTCTTTTTTTTTTTTAATTAATTTTTGTGGGAGATAAAAATGAGATTATACTACCAATTGCATAACTTTTGAGCACTAAAAATAAGGAAAACGCATCCCTCAAGTCTCAACTTAGTATTCGAATTAAAAGTGCTCTGGATTATCGTTGGCTGTAGGCTAAAAACCTCTAAAGCCTAGGTTACCAACCCATAGCCACAAAATTCACTTTCTTTTTTTCCATATTTTCATCACCCTTTCACTGCGTACACAAACCACTTTATGTCTGTATATATATGAATCATTCATAGACACCAACCCAAGTAGTTTTAGGATTTATTACATCCATCAACACCACCATTAGTGCGAAGATTAGTGATACTTTCCTCTCTTCTAAAAAAGTATTGGGTTAAATTACAAATTACGCTCAAATCTTGCATTCTTCTCAACTCATTGATTTTTTTCAGTTTTTTTTTTTTTAATTTTTATTTGAGTCCTTTAATTTTCATTCATTTTCAATTTAGCTCTCCCATTGGATCCACCTCATAGAATTCACTAAAATAACATCGTTTTATAAAGTGAAATATCTATGGTGAGATTGGACAAAATTGATAGAATGACTACATTAATACTAGATTACGGTTGAAAGACTAAAATGGGGGGAAATGAAATTTAAATGTCTAATTTGAAAATTTATTAATTTATTTTGAAGAAAAATAAATAGATGACATAAAGCGGACCTTTTTTTTTTTTTTTTTTTTTTTTTTTGAGAATGACATAAAATGGACCTAGACTACATGATTTCTACATATTCATTCTGGCTTGGTTTAACAAAGGGACTTAGATAACATTATTGTTACATGTTCAATGACCACACGTTTAGTTTGCAATTCTACCATTTGCATTATAAAAATATATAGTCCAAAATTCTAAGATTGTAACTTTCCAAGTCATTGAAAGTTTTGAACAATGACCAAACTTGGTGAAAACGATTGACACTTGTTGAACGAAAGATATGTTAAAAATTATAGGATGTCTTAACCAATTAAAAAAATATGTTTATTTATTTATATTGAGAGAGAGAGAGAGAGAGAGAGAGAATTTAATTGTAAATTTAATTTTAAATAATATATTTAAAAATAAATAATTTTTGTTGAATTCTTGATCATTGTAAGCATTCCAATTTTTTTTTTAATAATAAAATATTTGAGGAAAGAGAAACAAATGACATAAAAGTAAAATTGACCCAAAAACTTGATTACTACAGGTTCAATCTAGCATGAATAATAGAGGAACCCGAAGAACATAATATCTACACATTATCTCTGCAACTCCACAATCAATGTCAAACAACTCTTATACAATCGAAAATTCCAAGACTATAACTTTCCAAAGTCTTTGCGAGTTTCAAACAATGACCAAAAACTTGTTAAGTATTAACTGGAAATCTAACCTATACCACATGTTCAATCTAGCATGAATAACAGAGGGACCCGAATAACATAATATCTACACATTATCTCCACAACTCTGCAATTAGTATCAAACAATTCTTAGATAGTCCAAAATTCCAAGACTATAACTTTCCAAAGTCTTTGCGAGTTCCAAACAATGACCAAAAACTTGTGAAGTATTAACTAGGAAATCTATCATATACCACATGTTCAATCTAGCATGAATAATTGAGGGACCTGGATAACATAATATCTATCCATTATGCCCGTAACTACACAATCAGTATCAAACAATTCTTATACAGTCCAAAATTCCACGACTACAACTTTACATAGTCTTTGTGAGTTCCAAACAATGACCAAAAACTTGTGAAGCATTAACTAAAAATCTAACCTATACCACATGGTTTCAATGGCTTTTAGTAAGAATAATTGTATATTATTTTCTTCCACACAAAGTGATGACATATATCTTTCACTATGCCTTATAGTAAGAATAGTTGTATCTTGTTTTCTGGCATACAAATTGATGACAGATATCTTTCATTCAACTTGCGTGCATTTCACTAAGTCTATGGGATCTTTGTCTATTAACCAGCGTGAGCTTTCATGGTTGAATGAATTTGGTGGATATAGAAAGAGTAGTGCTATTTTTTTCTCCAATACACACACTCATGAAAGATTGAGTCGAAAGCAACGAACAAGAAACTGAAGCTAAACAACAATATATAAAATTTGACACATTTATTTGAGAAGTTGCATTAGTATTTCATTTCATTATCTATAAAAAAAATAAAAAGAATAACTATAACGCTATGTAGTACATATAAGATTTTTAATTTTTTTGACTATATTAAGAAAGTTTTCAATATTTTAAATAAAAAAAAAAAATTATTAGTCATATTTAAAGGTTGGAAGAGGATTAGGATGACCCCTAAACACAAAGTAGTGTGACTTGTAGCTCGTCTAATTCAACATCCCCTCTCAAACGAAGGGTTTGAATTTAATAGAAGAATTGAAAAAGGAGATTAGAAAAAAGAGATTCTAACGGCTATGTTTCTAACAGTCATATAATCCAGCTTAGCTACAAAACGGTTCGGTATAGTTAATGTAAATGGTAATGTTTTGGTTCAATGAGGATTCATTTAAGTTGAGTGACGTCGTTTTGATAATTTTGTTATCTAAAGCTGGACGACATCATTTTGATTTTTCTTGTCTTCCTCCTAGAGCTTCAGCTTCCAAGTACTGTTTATAATTAAATCCATTATGTAAAAATAAATTTTCTTGATTATTACATGGGAAAAATGAGTATTTCTAATCATAAATAATTTTTTTTAATTAATTTGAGCAAAAAGAAAGGGATGACATAAAACTTATTCAAATAACATGATTGCTACATGTTTAATCAGTTGCCACATGTTTTTCCTATAACTTTGCAAGTTGCATCAAACAATTCTAATGTAGTCCAAAATTCCAAGACTATAGCAATCGAAGTAAAAAATTCCAAGACTTGAATTTTCGAAGTCTTTCGAAGTTCCAAAGAATGATCAAAGACTTGTTAAAACGCTAACAAGATTTTAAGTTTTCTAATGATATTACCCTAAAAAAGAAAAAAGACTTCTAATAGTGTCACACATTTTCAAAGTTGAAGGAATCTGGCGTATCAATGACTTAAAAATGAATGATATCATTTTCTTTCATAAAAATTTTAAGAGATAAAGCAGCTAATTAAACTTTTCTTAGTTGTTACCCCTAATCCAACTCCCACCAATTAGTTGTTATTAAAATATTACATATGGATGTATACATATTTAGAAAAAGGCTATCCATTATATAACAAATAGTAATAACTTAAGGGTATTTATGAAAGAAAATTATTTGCACTCTACCCAAAATTATCAAATGATGGTTAAAAAGATTAAAACAATACTATTTTTATATATATATATATATATATACAAGATAGAATTTCTACTCTAGCCTAATCTAAGTGTATATGTGTACAAAGCTCTTTCCTAGAGACTTGAACCTTTGCCCTTGCCCCCCACACCCCACAAGCACTTATACTTGTGGAGTGACCATCGCACCAAGGGTGTGCGGTGGTAACAATACTTATTTATCTCTTCATATTATTTATCAAACAACAAGAAATATGAGTTTTACATAATAAAAAACAAAACAAAACAAAAACAAAAACAAAAACAAAAACAAAAGACTTTGAGCATTGTAGAGTCCCCTCCTTGCTTTCTTCTTGACATCAGAGATACACATAGTAGGCAATGAGCATATGCCTCATAGTTTGATGAGTTGAACAATTTTGTTACAATCTAAAAAAGATTATTAGCCAACCAAGGGCTTTGTAGTTGAATTGATATCTTCCCATGTACAAAATGCTTAGCAGCATATTGTAATTATATATATATATATGTGTGTGTGTGTGTGTGTGTGTATAAAAGATAGAGTACTAAGTATAAAGGGAAACACAATATTTTTATCTATATAAATGTCATCCTATTTGAAAGTAGCTCTTGTGATTTAGCATGAAGCAAAATAAAAGTGACAACAGTTAAATTTTTGTCAATAGCTGATCTAGATTCAACATCCTAAAAGGGCTTTAGAAATGTGTCATTGACAAGGGATGAGAATGCAACTGGAATACACAAGAATTTTATTGGCATATATATAATTTCCTTGGCAAAAAGGAATGGAAAATATCTTCAAAATTGAATCTGATGTTCTGTTTTTTGGATACTCTCAAAAGAATGTAAGTTTATAGCTATAATAAATCAGACAGTTATGAAATTTTTTCCATAACAAAAGGAAAGAAAGAAAAAGAAAAGAAAAGAAATGGCCATCTATTATTATTCTATTTTATATTTAATTTTAAAGTATTTTAAATTGAATCAAATTGTAAATAGTCAATCATTAATTAAATCACCCTACTTTTTCTCCCAAAAAGAAACTGAGTATAATGTTGGCTCACCATTGTATGCATGAATTGGAATTTTATAACACAAAATTAGAATCGAGTAATGATATCACACTACGTCACATATTCTGTAATACACACTCACCTTACACATTCTACCATGTCAACTGAAATTCTACTTTTAAACAATGATTTTAATTAAATTGTAAAATAATGATTTTAAAACACGATTTCATAATTAAAACATGATTTATATATATATATATATATAACTTTATTAATTAGAGCATTCCCATGTTGGTCATGAGCGTATTAAATCATAGTACAATAAAAATGTGGGAAACCAGGAGGCCAAGAACATCCTTCTGCAGCTGCACCATATGTAAGCAATGATTAGGAATTTCAAAACCATAATCATTATGAATGGGAACTAAGCAATGATTAGAAATTTCCAAACCCTCTAAGATATTGATTGGTCTTTTTTACTTTTGCATTTGGCATGTGCCTAAATTAAAATAATTTAGTTAAACAATTATGCCAGGATGATGCCTTTTTCTTATTTTGCAGTGTCCTTGACAACAATCATCAATTCATTATGCCACAAAGTCATCAGTTCATTATTGCTAGAGAGACAAAAATAAATAATAATAATAATAGTAATAATAATAATAGTATATTCACCACAGGTATCAATATGAGCTAATATAAATGTAAAGTAGATAGGATTATATATTATGATGCTTGTTTATAAGGAGTTTTTATAAATCTCACCCTGATATTCTGACTTTCAAAGTTAGTTTTTTAGTTTTTTTCTTTTCCAAAAAAAAAAAAGTTTTTATTAATCAATGAATCTGCATCAAAGAATTCTGCTATATATTGTCCACAGTGTACACTAGTTAACAGAATGACCCTTAAATTCTATCTATATAGTCCACAGTATACGCTAGTTCCTTCCATCCAATTCATCCTTAAGTTCACTAAAATAATATCATTTAGGAATATGAAAAACATTAAAGTAATGGCAAGATTGAACGCTGGAATTACTAAATTGAAAACATATTTGAAGTTAAAGACTGAGGATCTGTTTGGATACCGCTTATTTGCTGAAAACTGAAAATTTATTGCTAAAAACAGTGTAGCAAAATAATTTTTAAACTATGAATAGTGCTGTGGGACTCACGGCTGACTTGTTTATGCACATTTTTTGAAGTTTGGCTGGGTCATGAACAGTGCCATGAGACCCAGCCAAAAAACGCAAAATGCCTAATAATCCTTAGGCAAATGCACACTAAAATGAAAGAAAAAAAAAGAAACTTAAATGATTGATTTGAAAATAATTTTAGGTAAGACGATGTAATTTGGAGTTTAAACTTGAATAATTATGTGCTATATAAAATTATTTTTTTCTTGAATTTTCTTGATCATTGCATGGCATACTAAAGAGCAAATAACTAGATATTTAATTATAGTCAATTTTAATTTTTAATTTATTTGAGGAAAAAGTAATGGATGACGTAAAACTGGTCATGATAACATGATTGCTAAAAGTTTGATTATTGTCACATGTTTAGTTTATAATTCTATAATCTACATCAAACAATTTTTATATAGTCCGAAAATTCAAGACTCTAGCTTTCCAAGTCTTTGGAAGTTTCAAACAATAACCAAAGTCTTGGTGAGACATTAACAAGATTAAAGTCTTCTATTGGTGTTACTTGTTTTCATGGTTGAAGGGATCTAGTATATCAATGACTTAAAAAAAATGTGATTATTTTCTCCAAACATCCAAATTTTAAGAGATAAAGGTACTAATTAAACGTTTCTTAAATACTACTTTGGAAGATTCCTAAATCCCACCACCCGCACTCCAGCCCCCACAAAAAAAAAACATGTATGTATAAATAATTAGAAATGAGCAATGATTAGAAATTCCAAAACCCTTTGATCTTGAGTTCTTGACTGCCTCTTTTTTACTTGAGCTTTTGGCATATGCCTAAATTACAATGATTTAATTAATGCCAAAACTACAATATTGGTCCCTCAAGTTTACCCTATGTGCGCAATTAGTCCCTCAAGTTTCAAGTGAGCACAATTAGTCCCTCAAGCTTTAAAACTAAGTTATATTAGTCCTTTTAAAAACTGTCATTAATGGTGTTACTTATGTGGCAACGGAACAATGGCTTGGCTTTTTTTTTTTTTTTTTTTTTTTTAATGATGTGACTTTTTTCTATAGAGTTGAGTTGTTTTGTGTTTCCCTTGATTCTCTATTTTCTCTTATCCTTTATTGCGTATGTTGACTGTTTACTCTTTGTATGAGTTGTCTTTGTCAATACGTGACAAAAAGGGGGAGAAATTATTGATTTATGGGAATCATGTTTGTCTTGTTTAGGGGGAGTTGAAATCATTTTTGAAAGGGAAGAAAATAAAAACTTTTTGTTGTATCGAACTTAGGGGGAGAGTTAGTTTACTTATGTTTTTATTTCTGTTTCTTGTTCACTGCTCATTAATTTATATTTATGAGTTATTCATGATATATGTCTTTGTTTTGTATTTTGTGAAGTCAAGAATTTATCTGTTGATTTACTGTTTTTCTGTCACACATGCGTTTATGCGTTTTGTTTAGTGTTTCAGGAAGTATACAGGTTGATTCAATTTTGCTGCTGTCTACACTTGCAACTGATGGATAGTAGTTAGGTTGGATTTGTTGTTATGAGCATTATCTTTGTATTGGGCTATTTGTAACTTTGAGCATTTCATGTTTGTGATGTGTTTTGTCACGGATTGCCAAAGGGGGAGATTGTTGGGTTCTAAGAAATTAGGAATTAATGTATTAGAACTTCAATTTGTATTTTGTTGGCAAACCATGATCAAAACATTTAGTCTAGGTTTAGGCTTGCTTAAAGTATGTTTATTTGTAAAATTGGAATCGAGTGATTGCAGAATTTATTGGACTAAATCTGTAAGTCTCGATCGATCGAAAATTAGACTCGATCGATCGAACCATGTACAGATTTATTTTTCTGCAGAGTTCCAGTTCAGCCCAAACTCTATTTAAACGTCTTGGGGTCCAAGTAAAACACTCCTATATATAAGGGAAACCCTAGAACATTTTTTAGACTTTTTGGTGAGAGAGATTAGAGTGCCTCTTGTGCCTCCTTTTATTAGGGTTTTGTACCCAAACCTCTCTAAGTCTTTGTTGCTCATATTTGCTGTTTATGTGAATCTCTTGTGAGATCTTTGAGGAGTTTTCCTTCACATAAACTTAGGGTTTTCAAGGTAGAGATTATTTCAACATCTTGATGATCAACAAGGTTGCAACCATTGAAGCTTAAAGATAAACAAGCGGGGAGCTTGTAGTTGATTGAAGGAAGATAAAGAAAGAAGTAGTCCGTGGACTCGGAGCCTGCGCGTGGTCGTGTCAGGAAGTTTTACTGGTGGGTAGCATTAGGAAGTCAAGCAGGGAGCTTGTAAGTCCTTTTGTAAGAACTTCAATTCTTTCTTAGTGGATTCCGTTTTGCCTTGAGGATCGGTGGGTAAAATCCTCCCCAGGTTTTTCCGTGTGGTTTCCTGGGTGATCATATCACTGTGTTATTTTTTTTATTCCGCTGCATTATATTTTTGATATGATTATTTGATTGCTTTAACCTAGAATTGCTTAATCTGACTAAGTAAAAACTTGGCCAATTAATCTAGGCTACGCAATCTGGTTGTAGTTTAAAGGGTCATAAACCCATCAAATCGTTTAAACCCTGTATTTGTTGTGGGATTTGTTGTAAGGGTTGTGTGATAGAGAGAGTGTTTGAAGACTCAAGCATTTGAAGATTGAAGGATTCTCGCGGGTGTCTCGCAACCTAGCATCCAGCGAAGTGAATCATGTGCCAGGCACATGCTGGAATGCGAAAAGTCAGGCCAGATGGAGACATCTATGTCTCGCGAGTATCTCGCGGGTAAGGCCTCCCGCGAGACACCCGCGAGGCAATCTGTTCTGCCAGCCTGTACTTTTTGAGTCACACCTTTTGCAACTATCCTATATATACCATCATTACCCACAATTGTTGAGGGATGCTTCAGAGAGAAAACCCTAGCCAAACACATTGGTAATTAGAGATTGTCTTCCCCATCTTTCTCTATACAATTGCTTGTGGTATCTCCTCAACTCTTCCCTCTCCATTATCCATATCTTTGAGAGGTTGATAGCCCAAACACTTACCACACCTTGAGAGTGCTGTGTGACGTTTTGGTGCTGCTGGGAAGCATTGGAAGAAGCCTAGAATGGCAGATGCAACATGGAGCTTGTTGCGGGATCCGGATAACTAGGACAAGACACGGTTCCGAGAAGCCTTGTTGGAGTAGGAGCTTGGAGGGCTTAGGTACAGTGGGTAGACTAGGCTTGGAGGGTCTTTTGCTAACCCATGTATCCCAACTGATTATCTAGTGGATCGATTTCCGCTTGGAGGGCGGCGAAGAGGTTTTTCGCCGAGGTCTTCGGTTTCCTCTTCGATAACACGTCTCAGTATTATCTGTGTTTGCATCCTTCTTCCCTACTCTTGTTCATTTCATTTTTACTGTTGAGTTGCTTTAAATATGGATTAGAGTAGTTGTTTTGTTTATACGCTTGTGTTTACACTATTCCGCACTTATCTTTAAGTTAGTGTAAAATCAACCAAGCCGTATCTTTAATTTGGGGGTCTAAACCGCTCGTGCGTTTTCAACACATTTTCGAGCTCTCAATTTTAAATGGGGTGGCTCTATTGTTTGCATGAAGTAGTAAATACTTTGGGCATATTGTAAGTTTACAATATTGTCATTTGTATTTGTATTTGTATTTGTATTGTTGTTGTTGCTGTGATCCTTATGATTATTAGTTAAACAATGTGCAATAAAGAATATACGAGATAGTGTTTGTTGGATTCATTGAATATCTGGAGTTAACATTCCTAAAGTTATTTTAGATGCTTTTAATAGTAGTCTACTTAATAGTCCCAATGTTGTCTAACAATATCATTTTGTTTTTGGCTAGTTAATAGCCCTATAATTTTACTTTTGTACTTTCATACTGGTTTAAAATGAAATTCTATTATTCATCCGCAAAAAATTTATAAAAGTAAACATGGTATTTTCAGCAGTAAATTTTCCAGAACTATTAATTTCAGACAAAAGTTAGAAATTAATATTCAAAGCCTTATGGAAGTATTTATATGCTCTAGTGTATCACCTGATTCTCCTCTTGTATAGTTTTTAAAAACTTACATTTATAGGTACAACTGTACGTTTTGCACATTTTCAACAATCAGCAAATAAGCGAATAGTTAATCCAAACACAATTAATAGTAGAGCAATATAATCTAGGTATTTCCAAATCTCCAACAAGCCATTGGACCGGTAACCAAATTTGGTATGACTAGATACACTTTTGAAACAGTTCAGAATATGAACCTATTGCTTTACAGATGGTGTGACATTAATCTCTCGTGTCAAGAGGAAAGGTGCTCATATGGTCAAAACACATACTGTTTACCTCCATCATTACACGGGTGGAGGGAGCATCTGTACTACAAATGTGGCATATATATATAATTGGAAAACCTTACCAAAAGTGGGCACGTTACTTATTTCTTGGACTAAATCAAATTAATATAAGGGGCTCTTCAAGGACAACTCATACCACCTATGTTAATTATTGACTATGTTAGGTTCTAAAGATTTAGGAATTTATGTATTTAGAACTCTAATTTGTAATGTTAGCAAACCATGATCAAAACATTATGTTTAGTCTTGTTTAGGCTTGCTCAAAGTTGTGTCTTTCATGTAAAGTTGGAATCGAGAGGCTGTAGATGCATTGGTGCATTTCGGCCTGGCTCTATCGATCGAAAGAAAGACTCGATCTATCGAATCTCGGGCATAATGCTTTTCTGCAGATTTTTCCAACTCAGCCCTACTTCATTAAACATTTAGGATTTTATATTTTTGCTCTAAGTATATAAGGCAAAAACCCTAGCCACGTTTTTGGAAGTTGCTCTTGTTGTATTGTTGCTCATACATTGCGGTTTGTGTGAATCTCTTCTGAGATCATTAAGGAGCTTTCTTTTACACAAAGTTTAGGGTTTTCAAGGTAGAGATAATATCAACATCTTGATGATCAACTCGGTTGCTGCCATTGGAGCTTAAAGAATAACAAGCGTGGGTGCTTGTAGCTGATTGGAGAATCCAAGAAAGAAGGAGTTCGTGGATTCAGAGCTTGCACGTGATCGTGTTAGTAAGTTCTACTGGTGGGTAGCATTAGGAAGTCAAGCGGGGAGCTTGTAAGTCCTTTTGTATGAACTTAGATTTTTTCAAATAGTGGATTCAAGTTTACCTTGAGGATAGTTAGACCAAATCCTCCCCAGGTTTTTACCGTATGATTTCCTAGGTCATCATATTATTGTGTTATTTACTTTTCCGCTACTTTATATAATTGATATGATTGTTTGATTTGTTAACCTAGATTTGAATAATTTTGACTAAGTTAATCACTTGGCTAATTAACTAGGTTAATCCAATTGTTGTGTTTTAAGGGGTCTAAAAACCGTAATAGACTAACTTCAAAAGGTGTACAAAACATGACCTAACTGGATTACTTTCAGGATTTTCATTACCCTTATAGTTCATGTAAGTCAATTTTCTTTTGGTTTTTCATTTCTTGAAGGAGATTTCTTGATTGAAATGCAATTTGACAAATAAATAATTTAATTCCAAAGTCTGATAAATCTACTATAGAAACAAATACAGTTTCATATGCGCTCTTTTAGAAATCCCCTCAACGAAACTTTTAATCACTGAGGTTGTTTTCAAATCATCCTTTATTTTGAACAAAACATGTTATATTAGGAAATTATGAATTCCCCAAGTTGTTGAGCAGTTGGCACAAATAGCAATAGGTTAGCACAAAAGTTTTTAGCTAATTTAGCTATACATGAATTTGCACATGGAGGAATGAATGAAAGGATACGCATGAACACCGACAAACATGCTGGTTAAATTTAGAGTCTACTTTTTTTGTCCCATCTTATTAAGATGTTCTGTTGCATGTAGTTATTTGGTCTTCTAGTATATTAATGAATTCGATTTTGTTGAAGAGAAAACTATTGCATTGTTAACTTTACTTCCAAATTAGTTTAATATCGGCTATATGGGAAGGCAGCTGGAACTGGTTGCCTGCCAGGTCTAATAGTTTACTAACCATTCAAATCAAATTGTATGAGATGAATTTGGGAGGAGCGGATTCCGTTTATTAGCTGACATCTAGATCAGGTAAGTTGATACATGCAAATATTTTGAGAGAGAAAGCAAACGATTTAGAGAGGGATGAATAGAATTATATTTGCTTTGTGGCAACCCAAGTCTCCAATTTGATAAATTCAGCAGGGGGTTTTTGAAAACATGATCAGATATTATTTCAATTAAAACACATGTTGTGTAAGAGGTGGACTCCCTTGGAGGTATTGGCTTCCTCGAAGTAACCAAAATTTCATTTCTTCCTTCTTCAAGATTTTTTTATCCCCTCTTCAAATATCTTGTACGTATTATTTTGTTGGCAAAACTAATAATGATGGACACTTTTATTTTGATAACTCTTTCACATAACATTTTGATATTGATTCATGATTCTATTGTTAATAATTTTCTTTTTATGATTTACAATCCATTCCTCTCTCTCTCTCTCTCTCTCTCTTGACTTGTGTGTGTGTGTATTGTGCTTCCCTATAAATCTTTTGTCCCCAGTTGATTCTTCTCTATCCACATTATACCAGTTTCTTTGAAGATGAAAAGATAAACAAACAAATTTGATGTTCCTGGTTGATTCTTCAACTTCTTGCAACCAAGTAATTACATTACACATGGTTTAGTTGAATCTTTTCTCCTTTATTGGGGGACCAAACCCTTCACCTCCACTTCTCAGCAGCCAAGCTGAGGATAGCCATTTTATGCTTGTCTCTGTCACACCCCAAACCCCAAAGGGTCCAAGGCATGAAAAGACATCTTAAAGAAACTGTAAATCTTCCTTTTCAACAATTTAATCCACAAAAATAATATCAAGTATTCACATCAAGAATTATCATAATAATTCCATTGAATATACTCTCAAAGTAAGTCAAAACTTTAAGCAATAATTGTAATGACCAATGGCCACAAAAGAATAGAGGTCTGAATTTTAATTACATATCATCGGCTTGTCCCATCAGTGGGAATAACGTCACAACCACTTTAATATACAAAAGAATGAGTCAAGCCTATTCTAAAATGTACACCATCTAATATACCAATTACAAAAGTTCAGCCTCCATCAGTAGTTAGTCTAACTACTATTAGCCACCAAAAAGCTGCCTTAAAAGACTGTTGCCTACTCTGAAAAGGTTATAAAATAATAGAATGAGACAAAGTCCAGTAAGTAGCATATTTAATAGGGGTGGGGGAAATGCAAGTTTCATCTACAATAATAATAATATGACAAGAATGATTTAATAATGAAATACAAGTTCCTCAAAGTAAATATCTTGAAACCATATACTATAATCTGTGAGCACTAATAATATAATTCCAAAGCCATAAAATCTAACATATGGTAATTTATCTCAAATATACAACACTATTACATAAACCAGTCAGGGGATCCACCCATTCACAATTGGCATGATATTGTCCTCTTTGGTATGCAAACTCTAGGCCCCATGGACAGCAGCCTCACCCATACCCTCAAGGTTTTTCTCTCCCCTCATGGGCAGCAGAGAGCGCGCGTCAAATAGGACCTCTCTTGCATGTGTTCTCTTGGCCCTATGGGCAGCAGCCTCACCCACACACAATCAAGGAATCCTCTTCCCCCCATGGACAGCAGGGAAGAACGCGTCATCCAAAGTGAAAGGGCACTGACCTAAACTTGATTCTGTTGTCACAAAGACCACCAAAACCAAATCGGGTGATCACCGGGAAACCACACATGGCATGATGTTACAACAACATAGACTCACAAGTTACACTACTTTGAAACACATAGTTCATATCCAGGTAGTTTCAGAAAACCTTAAATAATCTAACTTCTACAAAGTTTGTAAGGTTTTCAACTTCATTCTTGTCAAGAGATTTTCTATCAATTTTCCAAATAATACAAGACAAAATAAGCATCTCTAAATTTTTCAATATACCATAAAATCAATGATTTTCTTATCAAAGATTAAATAAAATATGCTTATTTTTCCATATCAACAATTCATACATTTCCCCAAATGCAATACCAAATATGATGCATTTTCATATATAATCATATATATATATATATATATATTAAGATTACGACATAGTAGTTTTTAGGAAAATAAAGTTTCCATAGGTAATTTCCAAAAACGTGTCTAACCCAAAAACAACATTTATGTTATTTTTCAAAATCCCATTAAAAAGCTACTTACCTTGCAACCGCAAAAGCCTAATTCTCCAAGCTCTAAGGAGATTAGCTAGAACCTAAACAATATCAAGTAAACCTATCACAATAAGTATAGAGCTTGAAATTGCATCTAGCCACAACTTAGGAATTGCCAAGTAATCACTCAATTAGGCAAGCCTAGTATTTAATCTCATCAATAATAATATATACCACTTCCATAGTTTCTCAACAAATTGATTCACAAGGCATAAACTCTAATTTATAGAGTTAACCCATTTAATATCATCTCCAACATTATGACTAGCTTCCATAAAATTTACACTACATCGTTTAGAGACCCATGAAAGAAAAATCAAAATTTCCTCAAAGACAACAAATTTAGAACTTCAACTAACTCCAAATAAACCCAATGGCAATGGAAAAATTAAATTTACCAACCATCACATGTTATAACTTAAAACCCATAAATTTTTCCACCATACATAAACCTTAAGTGGTCATCAATAGCACAAAAATATATACCCACTCATCAAATAATTCCACTAATACAAAACCCATACATAAAAACACATAAATATCACTTCCAATGCTCATAAATCACATGGGTATCATTATTAAACCTTAGGTAAAACTAACCTAAAGCAAAAGTGCAAAACCCACCAAAAAGATGAGAAATTTTTACCGCAAAAAAAGGATGTGAAGGTGTTTATGAGTTCTCAACAATTTTCCGATGATCTTGCTGGAAAAATGATGGTGGAAACGGTGGTGGTGTGGAAGTGCCAGTGGAGAGTATGTGAGCAGAGAGGAGCGTATGAGAGAAAACCAAAAAAAAAATGAAAAGAGAGAAAAGCAAAGAGTGAGCCGGCCAAAGAAGAGATAAGAGGGAGTGGGTAGTGGGGTTAGGTGGGGCTTTGGCATGTGGGAACCCAAAATATCTGATCTTGACCCCCTCTTTAAAAAAAAAAAAAAAAAAAAAAAAAAAGAAAGCTGATAGGGACGTTACATTCTTCCCCTCATATAAAAATTTCATCCTCAGAATTTTACGTACCTTGATCTTGAAAAAGGCTTAGGTATCTCGACAACATATCATCCTCACGCTCCCAAGATGCCTCTTTTGCCGAATGATTCTTCCAAAGCACCTTTACCCAAGGTATTCTTCTATTGCGTAACACTTGCTCCTTATGATCCAAAATCTCTACCGGAATTTCTTCATATGATAAATCATTTATAATCTGAAGAGGCTCATAACTCAAAACATGTGAAGGATCAGGAATGTATTTCCTTAACGTAGGCTCATGGAAAACATTATGAACTCCTGACAAGGCTGGTGGTAGGGCAATTTTATATGCAACTTTGCCCACTCTCTCCAAGACCTCAGAAAGCCCTACAAACCTGGGGCTTAACTTACCCTTTTTGCCAAATCTCATAACCCTTTTCATAGGTGCAACCCATAGGAAAACTTTATCTCCAATTTCAAGTTCCAAAGCCTTCCTTCTAATGTCATAATAACTCTTTTGTCTACTTTGGGCTGCTCGTAGTCGATTACGAATCATATTTACCTTTTCACAAATGGCCCCAAGATTTTTCGTTCTCCCACCTCATCCCTACAAATTGGGGATCTACACTTTCTCCCATACAAAGCCTCATATGGTGCTGCTTTAATACTTGAATGGTAACTATTATTGTAAGCAAACTCTGCCATAGGTAAGTGATCAACCCAACTCTCTTTAAAATCCAAAACACATGCTCTCAACATATCTTTTAGAGTTTGAATAGTCCTTTCAGATTGTCCATCTGTCTGAAGGTGGCAATCTGTGCTAAAATCCAATCTAATACCTAAGGCCTTTTGCACACCACCCCAAAAACGTGAAGTAAACCTTGGATCTCTATCTGAAACAATAGAAACAGGTACCCTATTAAGTCTCACAATCTCATCAACATAGAGCTGAGCCAACCAATCAAGGGAGTAGTTCATCCGAATAGGGAGAAAATGAGCTGTTTTTGTCATTCTATCAACAATCACCCAAATAACATCATGGCCCTTAGGAGATCTTGGCAATCCTAAAACAAAATCCATAGTGATTTTCTCCCACTTCCATTAGGGAATAGGAAGTGGTTGCAACAAACCCAAGGGTCGTTGGTGCAACACCTTAACCTGTTGACAAGTTAAACATTGCTCTACAAAGTAGGCAATCTCCCTTTTCATATTAATCTACCAAAAGTTTTCACGAAGATCATGGTACATCTTTGTACTACTTGGATGTATTGTATATGGGGAATAGTGAGCCTCCTCTAGAATCTCCTTTTGAATCAGTGGATCCTTTGGCACACAAAGTCTATTCCCAAATCTCAAAGCACTATCCTCAAAGATAGAAAATTCGGATTTCTTTCCACTACGCACCTCATCCACGATTTTCTTTAAATGTGGGTCATCGACCTGTGACAATTTAATTCCTTCCACCAAAGTTGGTTGAACACTCAAAGTAGCCAGGTAGGCCTCAGAATGGCCCATAACAACCTCAATCCACATCCTTTCAAGATCCCGAATAATTTCCTCTTGAGTGGTTAGCAAAGCAGCTGAAAAACTTGAAGGCTTTCTACTAAGAGCATCAACTACAACATTAGCCTTGCCAGGATGATAATTAATAGAGCAATCATAATCCTTAACCAATTCCAACCATCTTCGTTGCCTTATATTTAACTCCTTTTGGGGAAAGAAATACGTTAAACTTTTATGATCAGTGAAAATCTTGCATCTTTCCCCATACAAATAATGTCTCCAAATTTTCAAAACAAAAACAACTACAGCCAACTCCAAGTTATGAGTGGGGTAATTTTTCTCATAATTTTTTAACTGACGAGTGGCATTAGCCACAACCTTCCCATTCTGCATCAACACACAACCAAGTCCCTTATGACTAGCATCATTATAAATGACAAAACCCCCTGTACCTGAAGGGATAGTTAACACTGGAGCTGTGACCAATCTCTGCTTTAGCTCTTGGAAACTTTTCTCACATTCTTCTTTCCACTCGAATTTAACATTCTTCCGAGTAAGTTGTGTCAAAGGAGCTGCAATGCGGGAAAATCTCTCAACAAATCTTCTGTAGTAACCAGCAAGGCCCAAGAAACTTATGACCTCACTCACATTTGTAGGCCTATCCCAATTAACCACCGCTTCTATCTTATTAGGATCCACTGTAATTCCATCCTTAGATATCACATGACCCAAGAATACTACTTGATTCAACCAAAATTCACACTTCTTTAGCTTAGCATACAACTTCCTTTCTCTTAGAATCTGTAAAACAATCCTCGAGTGTTCTTCATGCTCTTCTTGACTCTTAGAATAAATCAAAATATCATCAATGAACACAATGACAAATCGATCCAAGTACTCATGGAATACCCTATTTATCAAATCCATAAAAGCAGCAGGGGCATTAGTTAATCCAAACGGCATCACCAAAAATTCATAATGACCATATCTAGTCCGAAAGGCCGCCTTTGGTAGATCCTCACCCTTAATCTTCAACTGGTGGTAACCAGAACGAGTATCAATCTTAGAAAAGACTTGTGCTCCTTGCAATTGATCAAATAGGTCATCAATACGAGGCAAAGGATATTTATTCTTTATGGTGACTCTATTAAGCTCACGGTAATCAATACATAACCTCATAGACCCATCCTTCTTCTTGACAAATAAAACTGGAGCTCCCCAAGGTGAGGCACTAGGGCGAATAAGCCCTTTGTCCAACAATTCTACCAGTTGCTCCTTAAGTTCTTTCAACTCTGTGGGTGCCATTCTATATGGTGCCTTAGAAATAGGTGCAGTGCCAGGAAGGAGATCAATAAAAAACTCAATCTCACGATCCGGGGACAACCCAGGTAGATCATCAGGAAAGACATCCGAAAATTCCCTCACAATGGGAATGTCTCCTATCTCCAATTCTCCACTTTGTGAATCCACTACACTAGTAAGGAATCCTTGGCATCCCTTTCTAAGCAAGCGGTTTGCTTGAATGCATGATATCACAGGAGGCATAAAAGGCAAACATGAAGCCTTAAATAGAAATTTTGATTCACCTGGAGGCCTAAACACCACCTCTTTCTCAAAACAATGCACATTAGCATGGTAAGAAGCCAACCAATCCATGCCCAAAATGACACCAAAATCATGCATATCTAACAACACCAAATCAGCCAATAACTCCCTACCCTCAATACAAATAATACAAGACTTAAGCACAAGATTAGTTATTAAAGAATCACCAACAGGGGTAGAAACCGATAACTCAAAATCAAGTAGTTCGGGGCTCTTGTAATGATTTTTAGCAAATGTGCAAGAAACAAAAGAATGCGTAGAACCAGGATCAAAAAGAACTTTAGAATGTGCAGAGAACAAAGGAAGTATACCTGCCACCACTGTATCTGTGGCCTGAGCATCCTGAGTAGTCAAGGCATACACTCTACCTTGCACCTTCTTCCCATTGTCATTACCCTTTGCAACCTGAGATGAGGAAGAGGAACCCGAGCTCTTAGAACTTGGGCAATCTCTAGCAAAGTGTCCGGGTTGCTTACAAGCAAAACAAATCTTGACCCCATCATAATTTTGTCCATCATGAAGTTACCACAACGAGAGCAAGGCTTCTTGTCACCAGACTGAGGATAGGCATTCTTGCTATGCCTAAAGGATTGTCCTCTATTACCCAAGTTTTTAAAGAATCATTTCTTATGTCCTTGACCCTTACCATGTTGAGAATTAAAGGGCCTTTGCTTCTTTTCACTCTCCTTGGAACTGGGGTTATATTTAAAATCTTCTTCAAGACTCATTGCCTGCTTCACAGCCTCAGTAAAAGTATCAACTCCAGAGGCTATAATGAGAGGGTGAATCTTATCATTAAGGCCTTCCCGAAACTTTTTTACTTTCTTGGAGTCATCCGAAATCAAGTAAGGAGCAAAGCGAGAGAGCTCAACAAACTTAGCAACATACTCCTCCACCGTCATAGCCCCCTAAACCAAATCAGAAAATTCTCTTGCCTTACGGTCCCTCACTACATCGGGGAAGTATGTCCTATTGAAAACTTCCTTAAACTTCTCTCAAGTAATGGGAGTATCCCTTCCTAACTCCGTCCTCAACAATGGCTTAGTGCTTGACCACCATCTATCAGCAGGATCCTGAAGAGCATAAGCGGCATACAACACCTTCCAAGCATCAGTACATTCAAGGGCTCTCAGTAATGTTTCCATCTTTAGCAACCAATTCTCTACTGCCATAAGATTAGGTCCCCCATCAAAAGTTAGAGGGTTTTGCTTATTGAACTCCCCTAAAGTGCAACGCTCCCTCCTACGTTCACCACCTTGGATTGCTCTAGCAATCCTAGCATAAATCCTATCTGCCATTGCCACCTCATCAATCTCACCACCATCAGGAGTGACAGATCTCTCACGCTCTTGGCGTTGCCTATGGCCATGCTCTAGAGCTGTAACCTCATCCACATGCCTTACTTTACGTGCTTTCTTTTTAGGAGGCATAGTGTACCAAAGTACTTATACCTATACCCAAGAAACAAGCAAGTAAATCACAAGGCAACATAGAAGGTTAACATGGAAAAGATAGATAAGGAAAAAAGAATAGTAGGTGAAAGCTGAAACAAATGAACAAAATAAAGAATTCATCAAACCCCTAATGCTCTGACTTAAATCAAAATCAAAATCAATTCGTATTTTCAAAGTCTATAGAATCATAACCTAAGCTCTGATACCATAACTGTCACACCCCAAACTCCAAAGGGTCCAAGGCATGAAAAGACATCTCAAAGAACCTGTAAATCTTCCTGTTCCACAATTTAATCCACAAAAATAATATCAAGTATTCACATCAAGAATTATCATAATAATTCCATTGAATATACTCTCAAAGTAAGTCAGAGCTCTAAGCAATAATTACAATGACCAATGGCCACAAAAGAATAGAGATCTGAATTTTAATTACATATCATTAGCTTATCCCATCAGTGGGAATAACGTCACAACCACTTTAATATACAAAAGAATGAGTCAAGCCTATTCTAAGATGTACACCATCTAATATACCAATTACAAAAGTTCAGCCTCCATCAGTAGTTAGTCTAACTACTATTAGCCACCAAAAAGCTGTCTCAAAAGACTGTTGCCTACTCTGAAAAGGTTATAAAATAATAGAATGAGACAGAGCCCAGTAAGTAGAAAATTTAATAGGGATGGGGAAATGCAAGTTTCATCTACAATAATAATAATATGACAAGAATGATTTAATAATGAAATACAAGTTACTCAAAGTAAATATCTTGAAACCATATACTATAATCTGTGAGCACTAATAATATAATTCCAAAGCCATAAAATCTAACATATGGTAATTTATCTCAAATATACCACTCTATCACATAGACCAGTCAGGGGATCCACCCATTCACAACTGGCATGATATTGTCCTCTTTGGTATGCAGACTCTTGGCCCCATGGACAACAGCCTCACCCATACCCTCAAGGTTTTTCTCTCCCCCCATGGGCAGTAGAGAGAGCGCGTCAAATAGGACCTCTCTTGCATGTGGTCTTTTGGCCCTATGGGCAGCAACCTCACCCACACACAATCAAGGAATCCTCTTCCCCCCATGGACAGCAGAGAAGAACGCGTCATCCAAAGTGAAAGGGCACTGACCTAAACTTGATTTCATTGTCACAAAGACCATGAAAACCAAATCGGGTGATCATCGGGAAATCACACATGGCATGATGTTACAACAACATAAACTCACAGGTTACACTACTTTGAAACACATAGTTCATATCCAGGTAGTTTCAGAAAATCTTAAATAATCTAACTTCTACAAAGTTTATAAGGTTTTCAACTTCATTCTTGTCAAGAGATTTTCTATCAATTTCCCAAATAATACAAGACAAAATAAGCATCTCTAAATTTTTCAATATACCATAAAATCAGTGATTTTCTTATCAAAGATTAAATAAAAGGTGCTTATTTTTCCATATCAACAATTCATACATTTCCCCAAATGCAATACCAAATTTGATGCATTTTCATATATAATCATATATATATATATATATATATATTAAGGTTATGACGCAGTAGTTTTTAGGAAAATATAGTTTCCATAGGTAATTTCCAAAAACGTGTCTAACCCAAAAACAACATTTATGTTATTTTTCAAAATCCCATTAAAAAGCTACTTACCTCGCAACCGCAAAAGCCTAATTCTCCAAGCTCCAAGGAGATTAGCTAGAACCTAAACAATATCAAGTAAACCTATCACAATAAGTATAGAGCTTGAAATTGCATCTAGCCACAATTTAGGAATTGCCAAGTAATCACTCAATTAGGCAAGCCTAGTATTTAATCTCATCAATAATAATATATACCACTTCCATAGTTTCTCAATAAATTGATTCACAAGGCATAAACTCCAATTTATAGAGTTAACCCATTTAATATCATCTCCAACATTATGACTAGCTTCCATAAAATTTACACTATATTGTTAAGAGACCCATGAAAGCAAAATCAAAATTTCCTCCAAGACAACAAATTTAGAACTTCAACTAACTCCAAACAAATCCAATGGCAATGGAAAAATTAAATTTACCAACCATCACATTTTATAACTTAAAACCCCTAAATTTTTCCACCATACATAAACCTTAAGTAGTCATCAATAGCACAAAAATATATACCCACTCATCAAATAATGCCACCAATACAAAACCCATACATAAAAACACATAATTATCACTTCCAATGCTTATAAATCACATGGGTATCATTATTAAACCTTAGGTAAAAATAACCTAAAGCAAAAGTGCAAAACCCACCAAAAAGATAAGAAATTTTTACCTTAAAAAAAGGATATGAAGGTGTTTATGAGTTCTCAACAATTTTCCGGTGATCTTGCCGGAAAAGTGATGGTGGAAATGGTGGTGGTGTGGAAGTGCCGGTGGAGAGGATGAGGGCAGAGAGGAGCGTATGAGAGAAAACGAAAAAAAAAAAATGAAAAGAAAGAAAAGCAAAGAGTGAGCCGGCCAAAGAAGAGATAAGAGGGAGTGGGTAGTGGGGTTAGGTGGGGCTTTGGCACGTGGGAACCCAAAATATCTGATCTTGACCCCCTTTTTTTATTTATTTTATTTATTTTTTATTTTTAAAGCTGATTGGGACGTTACAGTCTCTGTTTTCTCTTTATTTAATTATTTTGCAATATTTAGCTATACTTTTTATTGGAGTTCTCTAATGTAAATTGTTTTACTTGACATCGCAGGCTCGAGGCCGAGATTCCATGACTGGATGATAATATTATACAAATACTTCCCCTTTTTGGCCTTAAGAGGTTTTGATGAAAGAGAAATAGTGTATCTTTTAGGTACTTACTAGTTCTCTGCCTTTTCTCAATTTATGCCCTTGTTTTATGGAAATGAAAAAGGTTTAAAACGTTGCTTTGGTTTGCATCAGTTTCTTGATCATCTGAAGTTGCACTCAAAATTGGGAAGATTGGCTATGAGTTCATATAGAAACACCTCTGTGACCCAACAAGAGCTCCTGATTTCCTCATTGACATGAGAATGAGGTGCCAAGATACTAATAGGACCACCACTCAGCCTTCTTCTTAACCTATGGAATCATTGGAAATGAGTGAATTTGCATGACTTCACAACCAATCATTAAAAAGGGGAGAGGACTCCTTTTTGCTGATCAATAGTAGCTAGCTAATGAGAAGACCGCAAGACTGGTAAGGGCTTATATGCTTCAGATGACGGATCAACCGCAAGACTAGACTTTGCCTGGGCAATGATAAAGATGTCAGGGCTTAATGTTTTGGCTGGATCTCAAGATCATATCCAACAGAACTGCTCCTTCCCTTTGGTTAGTTCCTAAGTGATAGTCTTAACCGTAATGGACTCTTGCCATCGTTATTTTTTTCATATGAACTTCTCTTTAAGTTCAATGTTTGATTGTAGATGCAATGACTTCTAAACCTCTTGCCTGTGCTAATTTGAGTGTATATATAGAGGCAATGGCATAGAATAGACATTAGACACAATGATGAAATATGTTGTATTTGTTGAGTTCTTTAGAAATATAGAATTACAATGTTTGGATGTTACCAAAAGCTAACTAATATTTGGGGAGATCATAATCTATGCAAAGCATCCAAATTAATTTTAATTGGGTGTTAGTATTTCTAACAAGTTTTGGCTGAATATTCATCATTGGAAGGAGATGTCAGTTAATTCTTTTTTGAGTTTGAATTTCAAAACTATGAAAGTCTACAATTCTGCGTCGTGAAACAAAGAAATAGATTTGTCTATAAATTTATTTATTGCTTTAATCACCAAGTAGAATTTAAAAGTGGCTCATAGGCATAGCTTTTAATCAAATTCCATTATGTTTTATTGTCATCAGATAGTAATCAGTTACACTTATCATGCCTATAGAAGGTTTTGGTATGCTTTTAGTTATGCACATCTGAAGTCATGAGTGGCTCAATCCATGTTGTTAATGTGTATAGTGTTGTGGGCTTTAGGCCCAACTAGATTACTTGTATAGCAAACATTCTTGTACTACACTCATATGCCTCTTATATAAAGGCACTCGTGTATATTCTTTCATTAAAAAATAAAATACAATTACTTAGTATTTCTAACAAGGTATCAAAGCCACTACTCTTACCTTTTTAGCAGTCTTGTCTTTATTGGTGTTACTCCATTCTCAACATCGCCTCCACCGTCACAACAGTCGCTGCAGCCTTTTGCTGTTGAGCCTCCGACATCTTCCAGCCATTGTCTTTTGGTTCCAAACTTGCAACTGCTATCGTTGAGGAGTCTCACACCGCACAGACCACTGAACGTTTCATCGCTGCTGTCAATATTGCTCCGATTTCGTTTCTATAGGTATCATTGAGATTGTCTTGCCCCGATCTACACATTGGTGGAAGCCTCGTAGCCATCAGAGATAGCACGCGGCCTCACACGCCACCCAAAGTTTCTATGTCAAAGCTCACGTGCCCCACGTGCCTCCATGAGTCACTGCATAGTTGGGTTGTTCTTCCACACGCTCCCATGCACCACGTCATCAGGTCATGTGCCTGCATGCGCTTTTACGCGCCTTCACATGCCTTAACCCTTCTGCTGACGTCATTCTACCACGTCAGCCTATTTGCATCATCACTGACATCTCTTGCTTGCGTTAGCCGCTAACATCATCGTTTGACTTCTAGAGGTTTGACCGTTGACTTTCAGCAGGTTGATCGTTGACTTTTTGCAGTGCAGGTGCTCTTTGCCCAGTTTTTCATGTAGATTTCATTTTTGTAGTCCATTTTTACATATTTTGCTTCTAAATGAAGAATAAGGACAAGTCTTCTTCCTTTTACAACAATCATTGCTGACAATCCAACAAACGTTTTTACAATTTTTGCAAACGTTTTGGCCATAATATTGAGACTTGCTATCAACGCAACAAATCAGTTGTTTCCATATCTGCTACTACAGTTGCTAACACTGAGAGTGTCCAACCCATGGCTCCCGTCTTTGCACAGTCTCAGTCTTCTGAATCCACTTTCTCCATTTCCAGAGATGACCTTATAATATCATCGCCAAAATCATTTGTATGGTTGGTAATGCATCTTATTCCTATTCTCTCTCAATTTTATCTGGTATGTCTCCTACCTCTTGGCTTATGGACTCTACTTGTTGCAATCACATGACACCTCACTCATCCTTATATTTTGACCTTAAACCTACACCGTATCCTCTTAATATTCGCATAGCAAATGGTTCCACAATGTCTGGTCATAATATAGGTTTAGTTTCGACCTCCAACCTTTCGATTCCTAGAGTCTTTAATTTTCCTGATCTTTCTTATAATTTATTTTCTGTGGGACAATTAGCTGAGTTGGGTTATTACAATATCTTTGATTATTCTAGGTGTATTATGCAAGATCCGAGGATGGGATAGGAGCTTGGGACCAGTCCCAAAGTTGGGCGTATGTTTCCCGTGGACAACCTTCATCTTCCATTTGTTGCTTCTATTTTTATTACTGTCGCTACTATAGTTTCTTCAATTCCTTCCCTTGCATTTTGGCATGCTCGACTTGGTCATGCATCTTCCTCTTGGGTACAATAATTGGCTTCTAGAGATTTGTCAAGTTTAGTGTCTATAGAAACTTTTGATTGTGTTTCATGTTAGTTAGGAAAACAACCAGATTTGTCTTTCAATACTAGTGAATTAATATCCATTGATATCTTCGACTTTATTCGTTCTGATGTTTGGGGGCCTTCCTCTCTCTCTAATATTGGTGGGTCTCGATATTTTGTTGTCTTTGTTGATGATTACTCTTGTTATAGCTGAATTTTTAATACGAAACATCGTTCTAAATTATTGGAAGTATATTCTAATTGTGCAAAATGGTTAAAACTCAGTTTTCCAAACGCATCAAAATTTTTCAATCTGATAATGCTCTTGAATACACTCAATATGCTTTCCAAGCTGTTTTGCATTCATATGGCACTGTTTATCAACTAACTTATTCAGGTACCTCTCAGCAAAATGGTAGAGCTGAACGAAAACTTTGTCATATTCTTGACACTGTTCGTGCTTTACTTCTCTCTGCCAAAGTTCTTGCTGCTTTTTGGGGCGAAGCTGCTCTTCATGTTGTTCATACAATTAATCACATTCCAAGTCCTGTTATCCAAAATCAAACTCTATATGAGCACCTTTTTGGGTCACCTCTAGGCTATCACCACCTTTGCTCCTTCGGTTCTACTTGTTTCGTTCTTCTTCAGCCACATGAGCATAACAAAGTTGAGCATCAGTCAAGGCTTTATTACTTTCTTGGCTATGGAGAAACTCAAAAGGGGTATTGGTGTTATGATCCTTTCTCTCATTATCTTCGTATCTCCCGCAATGTCGTCTTTTGGGAACATCGCCTCTTTTTCGAGCTCTCTCACTTCCACGCCTCCCTATCTTCCTCCTCTATCTTAGATCTTTTTCCAGATGAGGCACATATTCCTTCTGTAGTTGCTCTTGATCCTCTTATAAGTGCTTCAGATTCTCCTGTAGACTTCTTTGTCCAATCACCAAATATCACTGATCCCTTTCCTAGTTCACCCTTTAATGAACAGGTGAAAGATGACAGATTGAAGACGAGCTACCCAACCCCAACCTTGAGCTCAGGTCCCCTGCTCCTACTCCACCTGAAGATCTTGCATAAGACATTCCACCTCGTCACTCAACTCAGGTAAGATCTACTCCTGCACATTTACTTGACTATCATTGTTACGTTGCCCTTGCTACACTACATGAACCTCACACCTTTCGTGAGGCTTCCACTGACCCTTTATGGCAGATTGCAATGAAATAGAAACTTGATGCATTATCTAAAAACCATACTTAGGATTTGGTGACACTCCCCCCGGGAAATCTGTAGTTGGTTATAAGTGGATCTACAAGATTAAGACTCACTTTGATGGGTCCATTGAGCGCTACAAAGCTCGTCTTGTTGCAAAAGGTTTTACACAGGTGTATGGGATTGATTATGAAGAGACCTTTGCTTTGGTTGCTCGTATCTCATCTGTTCGTGCCCTCTTAGCTGTTACTGCTGCCAGTAAATGAGACTTTTTTCAAATGCATTTCAAAAATGCATTCCTTAATGGGGATTTAAGTGAAGAAGTTTATATGCAACCTCTCCTGGTCTCTCTATTGACTCAAACAAGGTTTGTCACCTTCGACATGCACTTTATGACCTTAAACAAGCTCTATGAGCTTGGTTTGTCAAATTCAGCTCTACCATCACTCGCTTGGGTTACATGGCTAGTCATTATGATTCTGCCTTATTTCTTTGTTGTCTGACAAAGGCACTATTTTACTTCTCTTGTATGTGGATGATATGATCATAACTGGTGATGACCTCAGTGGCATTCAAGAACTTAAGGATTTTCTCAGTCAGCAGTTTGAGATGAAAGATCTTGGACATCTTAGCTACTTCTTGGGCCTTGAAATCGTGCATTCTATAGATGGACTTTATATTACTCAAGCCAAATATGCTTCTGAACTCTTGTCTTGAGCAGAACTTACTAATAGCAAGACTATTGACACTTCAGTTGAGCTTAATGCGCATTTGACTCCCTCAGGGGGGAAACCATTGTCTAATCCCTCTCTTTACAGACGCTTGGTTGGCAGCCTAATTTATCTCATTGTCACTCATCTAGACATTTCCTATGTTGTTTACTAGGTGAGCCAGCATCTGTCTACTCTATGATTGACTCACTATGCTACTGTTTTGCGCATTCTTCAATACCTAAATGACACTATATTTCATGGTCTTTTCTACTCTGCTTAGTTTCCTCTTATTTTTCATGCATTTTCTGATACTAATTGGGTAGGAGATCCCACTGATCGCAGGTCCACCACTGGCTATTGCTTTCTTCTTGGTTCTTCTCTGATTTCTTGGCGAAGCAAGAAACAAACTCATGTGGCCCGCTCCAGTACTGAAGCAAAATATCATGCCCTTGCTGATACCACATCTGAGCTGCTTTGGCTACAATGGCTTCTCAAAAACTTAGGTGTGTCTACATCCTCTACTACTCCTCTTTATTGTGACAACCAGAGTGCCATTCATATTTCTCACAATGATATCTTCCATGAACGAATTAAACACATCGAGATTGATTGTCATTTTATCCATTATCATCTTGTCCATGGTGTTCTTAAGCTGATCTCAGTCTCCTCTAAAGATCAACTTGCAAATATCTTCATCAAGTCACATTCTAAGGGATGCCTTCGTATTTTGGTTGATAACTTCAAGTTGGTCTCACATCCACCTTGAGTTTGAGGAGGGATGTTAACGTGTATAGTGTTGTGGGCTTTAGGCCCAACTAGATTACTTGTATAACACACATTCTTGTACTACACTATTAGTTGTACTGTACTCATATGCCTCCTATATAAAGGCACTCGTGTATATTCTTTCATTAAGAAATACAATAAAATTACTCAGTATTTCTAACATGTGTTGATACGCACTTTCGCAACAAATTTCCCATAAGCCCAATATGCAAGTAGTGAAGTTCTTCTTTATCTTCTCAAGGCATGACTCAAGCTTAATGTCATAGTTAGGGGTGTCAATTTGGTTTAGCGTGTCGGGTTCGTGTCGTGTCGAGGTAGGGGTATTCAACTAAATGACTCAACCCTAACCCAACCCATTTAATAATCGTGTCATGATCGTTCAACCCTAACCCGACCTGTTAATAAGGCGGGTTGACCTAACCTAACCCATTTGACACGCTTAATAAATGAGTCGTGTTGGGTTGACACAAATGTAACACAACCCATTTCAACTTGCATAATATTAAATATAACATCCATCTAGAAATAATTTTTTTTATATTCCAAAAAGCAATGCATACACTTCAGGTCTTCAACACACATTCAAAATAATATAGTTCAACAAAAATATAATATTCATCTAGAAATAAGTTCTTTATACTCCAAAAGAAGTGCATACACTTCAACCCAAATTCAAAATAACAAAGTTTAACAAAAATAAAATAACATAGTTTAACAAAAATATAATATCCTTGAAACTCACAAAATGCTAAGTATCAATATTGAAAGAATTTGAACAAACAATAGACTAATCCTGACTATGACCACGATTATCACCCATAGATTCTTTGTTGATGTCCAAATTCATAACAACTTCCACAAGCTCATCCAAATTCATTTGTGCAAATTCTATGCCCAGAAAAAAAAAAAAAAAAAAAGTATTAGTAGTTCTAAGGTACGTAAAGTTTCAATTTTCAATTATATTCCTTGTAAATTTTATAAAAGGTATTTGACAAATCTAAAATAAAATAAATATTTATTTGTTATACGAGTTAAACGGGTTGTGTTAAGTGTGTCATTTCGGGTTGACACAAATAAATTGGCGTGTTTAATGTGTCTATTGCGGGTTACACCGGTTGACCCGCTTATGACACGTTTCTTATCATGTCACTTTCAGATTGACCCGCTTATAACCCAAACCCATAAAGGCTCAACCCTAACCTGAAAAAATCCGTGTCGGGTTCATGTCGTGTTCACAGGTTGGGTTGAACATTGACACCCCTAGTCATAGTTACAGCTTCCTTGCCCATCCGTTAGTTTCATAATTTGGACAAAATATTGATGCCATTGGTGGTCTGATCCAGAGAATCCATTGACAGCTAGTCTTTCCTTCTACATGTGCTATCTCAATTTAGGTTCGATATATTAGTTAATCCGGCTAGCATTATTATATGTTCCTTTGTGCTTCACGCATAACACCCCTCCTCCAACGTCAGTTCACTCCAAACCATGCGCTAGAGTTGTTCTCTAAAAATCGGTTTATAACAAGGTCCACAATCCAATTGAAGCCTTAGAGCATTCACCTTGGCATCTACACAGTTTTAGCGAAATTAACCCAAAAAAATTATACTTTTACTATTTTAACAAGAATACACCTACATTAGACTAAATATTTTATTTCTCTAGGCTGTTTAATTATTTATTTATTTTTTCTCTCTTCCTCATCCTGCTTCTCAGTTTAGATCAGTTCTGTGACGTGTGTCCCATCCACCAATGGGCAGTGACAGTCAGGAGCGTTGGAATGTTTGCTAGATTGTATGGACTTTTCTTGATAGATTTCTTTATTGAAATACAATTGGACAAAACATAAAAATCGAATAAATAATTTAACTCCAAGGTCTGATGAATCAACTACAAAGATCAGTACTGTCCCATATTATAAAAAACCCACTTATTGAAACTTTTAATCGCTGAAGTTATTTTCAATTCATCATTTATTTTGAGTGAAGCATGTTAATCTAGGAAATTACGACAGGATACACATAAACATGGAGGAATGAAGGAAAGGATACACACGAACATGGCTGTCAAAATCCATGCTCACAACTAAAAATGAAAAATTATTTGAAAAATAGAGGAAATGAAAAAAGAAATGTCCAATTTATTATTCAAATTAAACTTGGTAAAATACCCATCACTATGTTACTTTAAGCTAAGAAGGAAAAAAGAATGACCATACACCTCTGGGTTTTTGTTTGAATATAAACAATGAAGAAGGGCTATATTTTATTCACCGCCAGGAGCAAAGAATACCCATCTGTCCCTTCATCAACAGCATCCAGGGTATCTTAAACAGTGAGCACAACCAAATCATTTCTTCTATTATTTCTTTAGTTTCCTTCTTGTGCTTTTAGTCTTCCTCCACTGTTGCCAATTGCATAATGCCATTCTCCCAAAAAAAAAAAGCATTCATCATAGGTTGGCAGAGGCAAGAGGACTCATCAATTATGCAATGCAATACTTAAACATGATCCTATGTACATTTTCCAACATACCACAGAAGTTGATTCCAGTTTTCTTCATTTGGAGATATAATTCCATCAACCAATGAATTATGGAGAAAATGAAAACCATCTCCATAACTGTGTAGAGAATCATGTTCATGTTCATATTCAAATGCAACACAGTAGAGCTTCTACCATTTTAATTTCGCTTGCCTAATCATTATAATAATGAT
The DNA here is from genome assembly GCA_023621385.1 of Quercus gilva. Lineage (NCBI taxonomy): Eukaryota > Viridiplantae > Streptophyta > Magnoliopsida > Fagales > Fagaceae > Quercus > Quercus gilva. Next base: position 72,058,623 of record CM042476.1, read on the forward strand.
CTTGTAATTCATGTTGATAACTCTTTCTTTGAGATCCATATGCTTCTTGAATATTTGACATCCAAAAATATTACCTTACAACAACACTAGATTTTTTGATAATTAACAACAGCACTAAGTACTAAGCTCACCTAACTTTTTCCTAGGTAAATTAGGCAAGGATCCTGAAAATGGCAATGTATGCATTTGTCACATCTAACTTTGCTTTTATATAGGTTATTTGATCAAACATTAAAAAAAAAAAAAAAAAAAAAAAAAAAAAAAAATCACAAGATACTAACAAGTATGAACTTCAGACTGTCCTCATCTTATAGGTCCAAAAGACAGTATCAAGGAAATTTTCAAAAGCAGCTAATTAATGTGCATCAATTAATAATTTTAGCATATAAAAATAAGTCAATACTTCAATAAGATAATTCAATGTTTGTACTTAGAAAATAAATAATAATTATCATGACAGTGAAAATATTTACAAGAGTTCCTAGAATGTAAATAACAATTATACCAATATAATAATATTTAGATGTTATTACTTCTACAGCAAAACAAAACCATTTACTTGAAATGAGCAATAGTCGATAAAATCTCTTGAAGTAGTAAATTACCTCAACCATATCTAGCACTACCATATCTCCCAATAAAATATAGCACAACCAAACTTGCTGCTCGCTTTATCGGATTGGGTATGGGGGCAGAAACCTAGGATGGAGCTATTGTTGGGCGTAGGGGGGCAACCCCCCAAATTTAAAAATATATATATATATATATATATGTATATTAATTTTAGCAATTTAGTTCAATAAAATTACACTTAGCCCCTCTTAACAATATTATTGGCACTTTAGAAGGGTGCCATAAAAAAAAAATTTATGGATCTCATCTAGAAAAAAATTTAGCACAACAACAAAAATCACAAATAACAAAGCTAAAGAAAATTTAACCCAATCAACTAAGTTTTACCAAAAATAAATAGTCCGGCCTTTCAGAAATATAAAACAAAACTAATCTGTCATTCCATCAAAGACAAAACCCAAAAAAAAAAAAAAAAAAAAAAAAAAAAAAAAACCACAAACAAAGAAACAAAACCCTAAGCCTAACCTAGAGACAAAGAGGTTGAATGGCTGAACTAAAGCAATGAAGGGAGAGGTAGTAGTAGCAGCATGGTAGCAGAAGAGCTGCTAGACTCACCCCTAGCCCCGACTCACTAGATCTAGTATTTCTCTCTGTCTGTATGTCTGTCTCTCTCATTTGAGCAAGAGCAACGAGTAAAAAAAAAAATAAGTCTCTTTGTTATTGTCTGAAACAGGAGACAGAGAAAGAGCTATTTCTCTTTTTAAGAAACTTAAATAATGGCTCTAAAATAATAATAGAAGTGACTAGTAATGGATTGATCATTGATATCCACCCACGTGTTGTGCAATGTGAGTTGAATTTTGCCATTTTGTGCTTATATAAATTGAAATTTTTTTAATAGTTAATAGTTATGCTTTTCTGTTAGTGTATGTCTTCTTTAAAAGTAAAACTTAGTTTGTTTGAAACTTTGAAATGAAGTTAGTTTGTTTGAAACTTTGAAATTAATTGGGACTTGAGATATAATAAAGTCAATGAATTGGAATGTTGTGTTGTGTAGATAGTGCGACAAATTTTTTATTTTTTTTTCTTTCTGTTTGTGCCTTTATTTCTTTGTTCACTTGTTTGTTTTGTTTGCCTATTTGTGATTTTGATATGTCCTTTTATATGTATAAGTGTGTGTATATATATACACAAACTAAATGTAAAACTTATTTACAGTTTCATAATGATTTTTTTTTTTTTTTTTTGGTTATACTTTGCCCTCTCTAATACCAAGTTTTGGCTCCGTCCTTGGCAGAAACTGTTATGCATGAACTGGCAATGGATCCAACTTTTCTTCTATATCTTTCAGAATCATTAAACTTGAACAAAATGCTCTCCCATTGCTATATATTCCCAATACCAACAAAATATTAGCCAGCCTTCATTTTTCAGCAGAATACCATCATCTCATAAGCCAATCATTTAAAACTACATAGAGATAGTCCTACCAAAACTAAGAAGGAATACATGTCACACATGGGGAGACAAGCCAGAGTAAAGGCATTGATAATTTAAGATGCACACGCAAACAGATAAATATATACATAAAACTCAAACAATTTTGTTTTCTTGTTCTATTAAGTTACTCACACATTCAGTGGAGCATTACCACAACCTTTCCTTCCATCCTAGTATTACGTGAAAAGGAAGTGCTAGTTGAGTTTTATTTCAACTGAGAATCTAAGTGATGGAAAGTACACAAATTTAGAACCCTAGTTTTCCTAATAAATGAGAGCAAGCTATGTCCCCAAGCTACAAGACTTTTGACAAATAAAGGGAATGAGAACCAAAATAATTAATCTTTTTATTGCAGAAATATTACAATAACAACCAATTGTTAGTCCCAAGATTTGCTCTCAGCAATGGATTCTCAACAAATTAGTCAAATTCAGCCACATGTATTTCTTTTCACCATTCGATTCTATTCGAAGAAATGTTTCCAAAAACATACCGTACATGTCGGTATGACCTGACTATTTGTACCAGTCACAAGAACGGTACAAAAAACACCCACAATTCTGTCCCAGTCAAATTATGTATAGGACTGTATCGAATGGTTCTAGAAATTCAGTATTATGTTGGCCATTCCGGCCGAATTATATATTTGGTTCAAAATGTTAAAAAAAAAAACATAAACAAAACAAAACAATACTCGAGCTTTGTAAGGGAGGAGGACACCGTTGTCGAGAAGGTGTCAAGCCATCAATAAGTCTTGCCAGATCCACCCATCAACAAGACTGCAACTTCTTGTTGGTTTTCTGCGCAACAAACAATGCTTCACTGCCAGCATATTCTATGAAAATGTAACACAGTAAAAGACTTGCTTCAAAACTTTTCACTTTATGTACACACTTTTGATTTCTTTTTCTCTTTTCTTTATGCCTTGGTCTGTAAATCATTTATCAAAAAAAAAAAAAATAATTGTTTTATTTCGTTTTGGCCATCAGTAGTATTTTCATTTTAGACCCTAGTATTTGTTAAGCTCCTCTAAAGAATATAACACATAAGAATCACATTCTAAAAGAAATGGACTGCACAAAAGTCTACGACATACTGCATATCACTTGTGGGATGCAAAATTCCCCTAAAAATTAGGTTATATAAGAATTACAATCTAAAATAAATGAAGTCTACAAAGTCCACAACGTAGTGCATATTGCTAGTGCCAAGAATACGAGACCATCCAACTAATAATCTCAAAAATACACATTCAACTCACCAATCAAGATCTCCACTCCATTGAATAATGTGTTTATTTCCCTCCCTCCATATACCGGACAATATGCATAAGGGGATTATATGCTGAGTAAAAAATTCTCTAGGTTTCCAACCAGTTCCTCTCCACCCAAACAATTAATCTACTGCTCACTTAGACATTACCCAATGGATCCCAAATATTTTTTTGATGAGTCCAAAGTTTATTAAAAAGAGGAGAGAGAGTGGCACAAAGGATGTGAACATTCCCAAATCAAAGAATACAAATCACAAAGAGAGGAAAACTAAGAAATCAACTTGGACATCAAATTGATGCAACTCTGAACCTGCATCTAGTTGTACAAGGATCTCAAAATGTGCTCTTTGATTAAAAGGTAGAATGTTCCACCCCATCAAAGAACCTCATGTTTAGTTCATAACAAATAATCCACATGACGGAAAGAGGCGTGGCTGACCACACCTTGGATATTATGTGTTGCTAAAAGCATCCCTGCCAACACTCTAATAGATGAAGCACTGATTTTTTACCAAAATTGTAGACTGGAGGCAATCAAAGTTGCATGGGGGCATGGATTTCTAAAACCTCTAAGCTTTTAACCTTGCTTTTTTTTTTTTTTTTTTTTTGATGAATTAACCTTGCTCTTTCAAAAAAACAAGGATGATGTCTTGTGAAAAACATAATCCATAAAAAAATTTCATCAAAATTGTAGACAAAAAGCAAATCAAAGTTGCATGGGGGCATGGATTTCCAAAACCTTTGAGCTTTTTACCTTGCTCTTTCAGCAAAACAAGGGTGGTGTCTTATGCACAACACCTGATCCTTCTCTATAAAGTGTTCAAGGAAAAATACTTCCTCACATGCTCATTCTTGGAAGCAAGATCAAGATATAACACATCCTTTGGATGGATAAGCAATCTTGAAGTGAAAGAAGTTATACATTTGGGGACAAAGTGGAGAGATGAACAAATGAGCTCCCAACGAGTATGTGCGGGTGAAAGAACTAATTGATAAAGAAAAGAAAAGACAGAATACAGATATAATCCATGGAAGCCGAAATAATAAGAAAAGCACTGTGAGTTCCAAGCTGCCTTAGGACAAAGTAATTTGAATTGGAAATTCCTCAGGTAGATTAATGGTAAGGAGTGCATATAACCTGGCCCTAGAGCGTAAAAATTAGGAGAATGAAGGAGAGAGTTCCAATAGTAATGGCTTAAAGATGATATGGAAGAAAGTCTGGCAGATGAAGCTGCCAAATAAAATCAGATTCTTTGCATGGTGTGCCAACCCACCATAGGAAATTTGGAAAGGAGAAATCTTACAAAAGAAAAGATTGAAGTATGCAAGAAGTCCAATGAAACAGTAAACTATGCACTGTTGGAATGTTAGCATGCAAAAGAGGTATAGAGGATCAACCCCTTTCACTCTTAAACTGCTGGAAGCCCTAAGAAAATGGACTTTTCCAAGATAGTTTGGGCAATAGTGGAATAACAAGGAGAGGATGATCAAAAATTATTTTTAACATTCTCATGCACACTATGGAATCATAAATATTGGATAAGATGCAGTGGGAAAAAGAAAAACAACTGCATTGATATTTGATAATAGGCAATGCAGTGGAATACAAGTAAGAATTTTGTCAAGTTACCATTATGGAACCTACCATAGTTGATACACGAGGCACTTTGATACCTCCTGTACTGAGGGTGTACAAATTCAATGTAAAGCGGGAATGGGGCTGGGAGTTAGAGATGACAAGTGCTTTGTGATAGCAGGTATGAGCAAAAGTGAGAATTATCATGGCCGCGATGGAGGAAATGAAAGCTTTTGTAGCAGAGGTAGCACTTGACATTGCAAAAGACGTGGGGTTACAAGATAAAAATCTGGAGACGATTCCCTAATAGTTGTGAAAGCTTTGAAGTCCAAGGAGAACAACGGTGAGACATATTTGATAAATGGTGCAGATCATGCTGTTAAAGAGAAATTCAAAGTTGGAACATCACACATTATGAAAGAACAAAAAAACATGGAAGCACACAGATTGGCACACCATACACACACAACATTTAGAAACTATGAAATTTTTGTTAGAAGAAATAGAAACAGTAAGCATGAATAAAAATCCTTTGTCTCACTCAAAGTGTTCGACTTTGTACTCTATCAATTGCAATAAGCCATATGAATTTTTTTTTTTTTTTTTTTTTTCATTTTAAACTTTGGTTATTTATACATGTGTGTGTGACAAGCTATAATTCATGAAACATAAAGTGGAACACTGAAAATCGAACAAGAGATTTTTATTTGACAAAGCATATATGTTCAAATTTTCTTTAATTGGTAATTACACATGCACCAAGTGAGTTTTGAATATTGCATAGATATACAAATGTTTTGAATATTGCATAGATATACAAATGTGTATAGTTTAATAATTTTAATTACGTTTCAAAATGAGTTTTTTTTTTTTAGAAAATCAAAATGAGCATACTTCACTTATGGAAAATCCAAGTAAACAAAACAGTTAATATAATAGTAGCCCAGCTTGTTATTCTCATCAACTAAAAAAATTTAAAATTTTTGATGTACTCTAAAATGGGTCTTGAGAATTCTTCTTAATCCAAATCTAAAGAATGCATAATATAAGTATGTAAGTGAGAAATATCATACTTGAAAATTGCGAAGGAATGAAGAAGAATGCTTCTTAAGGCTTTAGCTGTGATAATACGCTACTTCTTCTTGTGTTTTCTCCTTTACTTTCATCAACTTCTTCTTTGAACCCGCTGGTTATTTTATTGATTTGTTGATTTGGAGGCTAGGACGAGAGACAAGAGATGAAGAAACTACGAACTTGAGAGAAGAATATGGGAAACAAAAAAGATCAGTCGGAATAATCGGTTCTAACCCGGTGGGTTGAACCGGTTGGAAATTAATTTATTATTACGAGAATGATAAACCAAAGCTTTTAAATTTATTTTTTTAAATCCAATAAACTAAAACTTGAATCCCACTATCTATGAGATTTATGTAAAACAGATATGATAATTCCCCTTTCTTTTTTATTACTAACTAACTTAAATATATATCTCAAGAAAAATAAATTAAATATGAATTAATCAATATTTGTGGGACAAAATGGGCTTTTGCCCTTTTCAACCAAATTAATTAGCCTTATGCCCTCCTTCCCAAACTAAATAGGGAAATGCCCATCTTTTAAAACTCGATTTTCTCAAAATCGAGTTATAAAAATAAAAAAATAAAAAAAAAATCTGGAGCCCTATAGCGGCGTTTTTAAGGACTTCTGGTGACGTTTTTTAACTCGACTTCCATTAAATTGAGTTATAGGCAATTTTTTTAAATTTTTTACCTATAACTCGATTTCATATAAATCGAGTTACAAAACGCCACTATAGGTCTTAAAAACGTCACTATAGGTCCTTAAAAACGCCGCTACAGGACCTAACTCGATTTATCAAAAATTAAGTTTTAAAAGAGGGGCTTTTCCCTAATTAGTTTGGGAAGGAGGGCATAAAGCTAATTAATTTGGTTGAAAAGGGCAAAAGCCCATTTTGTCCAATATTTGTGTCCTGCCTCTCTTTTTTTTCTTTTTCTTTTTTGTTTGTTTGCTTGTTTATTACTAACTAACTTAAACATATATCTCAAGAAAAATAAAGTAAATATGAATTATCAATATTTGTGTCTTGCCTCTTATTTGTTATATAAATAAATTGAATTAATTTATTGTCCCTGAATATTGCTTTAACTTTGTAATTACTTTTGGTTTGGGTTTCCTTGACATAGAAGGAAAGATTTGTTTTTGGAGTGGAAGATAAAGATTATCCTTGACATAAAAGGAAAAATGATTTTTAGTTGAAAAACTAATTGGGTATTCTTTATCCATTAAATAATGAAAGAAAATCCTTATATATAGGCATTGTTGAAAGATTAATAGTACATAGACAACTTATTTTATAACATTTTTACAAATTGTTGTTGTAACCAACTTCTTGCTAGTTCTTATTTGAGCCATAAGAGGGGAACTATGTATACAGGTGGGAGGCCATCCCCCAAAATTTTGAAATTTACTTTAATATATATAAATAATTATTTTAATGTTTTCAAACTTTAGCCTACAAAAATAAAAGTTGGCCCCCCCAAATATTTGAATTAGTCCAATGATGCTCTTAAAAAAAATAATTGATCTAATAGTTTTAGAGACATAACTTTATTATTCCCAATTTCATTTTTTATTGTAAAATATGCTCTTATATTTGTTAAATATTTTATAAAGTTTGACATCAAACATATTTAAATCTATCTTTTTCAACCCTCTGTATGGTGATTAACAAGTTATTGACTCATTAAAAAAAAATTGTCATTAAAACTACACATGAAATGTCTCTTAGTTATCACATAGTAGGTTAGAGCAAGATAACTTCAAATATGTTTCGAGATTAACTTAATCCACCAAGTTTTGAATTATTCATGTTTCTGAAAATTTCATTAGTTCAATTGAAAGATTTTTTTACTTACTTTAGTGTAAAATTTGATAATTTGTATTGAAAATGAAAATTTTAAAGATTTCACTATGAAAATGGTAAAAATGAATTTATTTTATGAAAGATTACCATCAAACATAATTTTGATATAAAATATTAAGCTCTTTTTTTTTTGGGTGTGAGTATATATATATAACTTATCAAATTAAAAAGTGTGTGTATATATGTGAGTGTATAATAAAAAAAGTGTGTGTGTGTATATATATGTGTGTGTGTAAGAGGTTGTCTTGATAAATATATTAGTATCGCAATTTAGCTCCCCTAAACAAAAAGTTATAGCTTCACCTCTATTGGGCCTACCACTAACATCATTTTTTTTTTATTTACCAATAACCATATGTCACACTAGTATTTTGTAAATTTTTTTTGTAAAAAAGTATGTATCTCTAGCATTTTCCTTGTTGAAAAGGGTTTGGTGGTTTTTGCCAATGGTTCCTCCCACATGGGAAGAGGAGAATGTTCCTAGAAGGATATGAATTAGGTTTCTTTGAATAATAGTTGGTCAATTATTTGGGATTGAAAGATTACCCGTTGTTATGTATTGAGAATTTGTTGTTTTGTGGGCGTGAGAGAGTTATTGGGTGTACTATGGCTTTAGGATTGTGAGTTTGTGTTTGTGAGAGGTTTTGTTTATGTTGGTGAGGCATTGTGAGTATTTTCATGTGAGTTGTGAGTATTAATTAATGTCATTCTAATTCATATCATTGGTAGTGAATATTTTAATTAGTGTTGCCTATGAATGTAGGTATCACAATAATTGATATTAGAGATTTTGTTGTTGAACAATATGTGTGCTATTTGAAAATTAATTAATTATGAAAAAAATGTAATTAATATAAGATTTAGTCATTATAAGAAAGAATAATTGTAACTAATGTTTTATACTCTTAAAATATATGGTTGTTATAAAAAAAAAAAAAAACTATATTTTATTATGATACATTCCATATCATTCATAACGGATATTTTGGTTGGTGTTCCACGTGGATGTATGCATGAAATCAACCAACCACATTAAATATTGTTGTCTCTTGGGAATGTTTTATTTTTCTTGTTTAAGTTAATGCGCTTCCACTAACCCCAAATTACAATAATTGATATCTAAATCTAAATCTATATAATAAGAGAGGTGCTACGTCCACAACATTTTCACAACAAATCATACGTGGTTAGTTGTTATTTATTCTAATTTGAACCTGCCATTGAAATTACTTTTCTACCCCACCAATAACAACTTGCTACATAGAATTTGTAGTAAAAATATTATAAAAATATTGTGGACTTAACATTTCTCATATATAATAATATAAAAGTGAAATGTCGGGCTTTTCGTTTACTAATTCACGTAACTATACAAATTTATCTTGTGTTTACTTTTAAAAACGCCGAAAACACGTGCCTTTTCACTTTGTGGATTAAGCCTTTGTTTGGTTTGATGAAAGAGGAATGAAAAAAGAAAAAGAAGAAAGGAATGACTTTCCTTTATTTGGTTAGAAAAGAAAACAAAAAGAAGAAAGAATGGGAGGGAAAAAGGCTTTTGTAGATTCCATTATTTTTTTTTCCCTTAAAATTATCCTTATACCCTCAAAAGGCCTTGTCTATTTTTGTGAAATGACATTTATACCTCACATCTTTCCTTTCTATTTCTCTTTGTATCCAAACACACTAGAGGAAATACTTTCTTTCCCCCACTCTTTTTTCTTTTCCTTACCTTTTCTTTTCTCTTGTCCCTTCCCTTCCCTTCCACTGAACCAAACAGTCTAAGAATATCTCTAGCAGCTTCTCTAAATTTTTGTACTGTTTGGAGAGTGAACAATTGCATTTACCTTTTACCTACTTACTTTTTAAAATACACATTTGAATGTTCAACATGTATATAAAACACTCTTGAACGTTGAGACCCCAAATTACAAATTATCAATTCAAGCTTATTATCAAATAATAAATGTGCAGAACATGAACATAAGTTAAAGCAGAATTGATAAATAATCTAAACCATAAATAATCACAACCATAGTAGTAATTAAATGGCAAAGATAAAGGGAAGAGAGATGCAAACACAAGGACAACACTTGATGTGTTATCGAAGAGGAAACCGAAGCCCTCGATGTAAAACCTCTCCGTCGCCCTCCAAGTGGTCAATAATTCACTAGAAAATGTAGTTGGGATACATGAACAGCAATAGACCCTCCAAGCCTAATCTACCCAGCGTACCTAAGCCCTCCAAGCTTCTTGCTCTAACGAGGTTGCGCCGAACCTTTTTCTTTCCTAACTTACCGGATTCCGCTATAGCCCATAGCATCAACCAATGTGAATTGGTCCCTTCCTAACTACTTCCTAAAGCACCAAATAACATTCTCACAGATGTGAGTATGATGAGAAAAGGATTTGGGTAAGAACCTCTCAAGGATGTATCAATGGAGAGACTCAAGCAGAGGAATTTGAAGAGTCTCTTAGGTGAAGATTATGGATGAATCAATCTTGTTTTTCTCTAGGGTTTCTCTCTCAAAATTCTCTCTGGAAGCTCTCTACGTTTCGTGGGTATAAGGGTCTATATATAATGGTGTGTGTTTGGAATGCGAAGAGTTAGTTTTTCCCAAACAGGGTGGTTTGGTGACTTGGCCTCGTGACTGGACTGAGTCAAGAGTTCAAGCCATGAGTTAATGGCCTAACCAGCCTGGGACTTTTGTCCTATAGTGCAACAATTGGCGTGACTCTTCAGCTTCCCTACATGCTTCACACGTGTGCTGTAATTAGCGGCTTACCAATCATGAGTCACCCGCGAGTCTCAACCACGAGTCGTTGCATCCTTGCACAATCTTGAGCATTTCTTCACACTCTCCCACACACTACCCTTACATGATTCCCACCTAAATACAGGGTTACTAATTGCTAAAATACAAGAAAATTTAGCACGGAATAAAGCCAACAAAATACTTGATTAAATTCAACCTTACAACATTCCAACAAACTCTCTATCATTTCTCTATCCCATTTAAATATTATCTTTTCATTCTTTCTTTAATTTTTGCTTATTCATTTTTTAATACTTCTTTATGCAATCCTAACTATTTTATTTTTCTAATTGCCAATAACTATATTCTTAAATCCCCCAATGGTAACATTTTAAAATTTTTTGATGGAAATTTAGACCCCTTAAACCAACCAGATTGCGTAGCCTAGTTAATTAGCCAAGTTGTTACTTAGTCAAATTAAACAATTCTAGGTTAAAACAATCAAACAATCATATCAAGAATATAATGCAGCGGAATAATAAATAACACAAGATATGATCACCCAGGAAACCGCACGGTAAAAACTTGGGGAGGATTTGACCCACCGATCCTCAAGGCAAACCTGAATTCACTATGAAAGAATCGAAGTTCATACAGAAGGACTACAAGCTCCCCGCTTGACTTCCTAATGCTACCCACCAATAGAACTTACTAACACGACCATGTGCAAGCTCCGAACTCACGGACTACTTCTTTCTTTGAATTCTTCAATCAAGTACAAGCACTCACGCTTGTTTTTCTTTAAACTTCAATGGCAGCAACCTTTGTTGATCATCAAGATATTGACAACCCTAAGTTATGTGAAGGAAAGCTCCTCAAAGATCTCACAAGAGATTCACATAAACAGCAAATATGAGCAACAAAGACTTAGAGAGGTTTGGGTACAAAACCCTAAAAATAAAAGGAGGCACAAGAGGCACTCTAATCTCTCTCTACCAAGTCCCAAAAACGTTCTAGGGTTTCCCTTATATATATAAGAGTTTTACTTGAACCCCAAGACGTTTAAATTGAGTTTGGGCTGAGTTGGAACTCTGCAGAAAATGCATCTGACCCGAGATTCGATCGATCGAGCTAGGCAGAAATGCTCCAATACATCTGCAACCACTCGATTCCAACTTTACAATATTTAATCAACTTTGAGCAAGCCTAAACAAGACTAAACATATTGTTTTGATCATGGTTTGTCAATATTATACATTAGAGTTCTAAATACATAAAATCCTAAATCTTTAGAACCTAACATTTTTCAACAATCATACTTTCCAATGGTTTTTTTTTTAATGATCATATTTTTCATGCTGGCATTATTTTTCATTTATCAAATCTATATTAGTCTTGAAATTTATCAAATCTATATAATTTGGAAAGGATTTATGCATTAAATTTTTTACAACTTATTTTTTTGGATTATTATTATTATTATTGTTATTTAATAATTAAATAACTTACAATAAATTAATTATCTCTTTCTATTTTTTCTCAAAAAAAGAAACCTATCTAATATTAAATACCATATCACATGATTACCTACCAAAAAAAAAAAAAACCTCCAAAATTTTAAAGACTACACATTTTCACACCCAATTGTTTACTCAATTTCAACCGTTCTTTTTATCAAAAAAAAATTTTTTTTTTGAGACACGTTATTCTATTTACTTCACAATTACACATCTATCACATCAGAGAGAAAGAGAGAAAGAATGCAGCATCGAGAGTAAAGGTGTCCACAGGTCGGGTGGGTTGGGTTTGTGCCCAATATTCGGGTGGAGGAAAATATGGGCCGAAATCGACTTGATGATCTGGTCGGATTTTCCAACTCGGGTCTCATCGATTTCGAGTTGTATTGGTTCGGGTATCGAGTTTCATCGCTAGGAATGATTTTTGGCTGAATCCATCGAGATCTGGCCTAGATTTCATCGGATAACTGCGAGATCTCACCGGATTTGGTCTGGGATGCTTAATATTACGTCGAAAACATTAAAGGTATCAGAGATTTGGTCTGGGATGCTTAATATTTCACTGGAAATGTTAAAGGTATCGGTTCGAATCGGGCTTCATTGGTTTTGAAATGCAAAACCAACAACCGACCCACTAAGGTCGAGTTTAACAGTTTGAAACCTGCATCCAATCGCTGTGGTCATCGGATTGGGTGGTGGTAGGTCATACTCTAGCGGGTTGGCTGGGTTAAGCGGTTCGGAGGGTCTCCTCGTTAGCCCTAATAGAGAGAGAGGGAGAAGGCCGGTGGCGATCAAGTGTCACCGGAAGGACAAAGCCGACGGAGATCGGCGTTCACCAAGCAGCAGTGCCTCGTCCACCTCCCCACTGCCGCTATTCCTCCACCCCACCGCTAGACTGGGTCAAATCAACTTAACTTTTTTTTTCTTTTCTTATTTTCTTGTTCTGATTCAACTTTGTTGTTATAATAAGAAATAGATTTTGTTTGTGTTTTGTGTTTTGATTATGTGAGATGTTTGAGTCTATGAGGGAGAAAGAATTGTTTTTTATTGAGTTGATTGATTTTTTAAAGGAGGAAAATTCATTTGGAGTTGCTATAGTGCTCTCCAAGTTAAGAGAGCTACTGTAGCAACTCCAAAAAAAAAAAATTGGAAATCTGAGTAGCTATACTTTTGTTTGATCTTTTCACTCAACCTTTTTTCCCCCTTACGTTGTGATAAATCTGAGTAGCTATACTTTTGTTGCAAAAAGTTAATTTTTTAATAGAAATTATTAATTTGGTTATAACAGAAAATTTTCTCATAATATTTATTTAAATCTAAAATTACGTGTTCTTTTAGTGTTGCATGATATATGTTTGATGAAATTCCTTTTAAATTTGATATATGATCATAAATATGAGTAGTTATACTATGGCTATTTAAAATCAAATTTTTATTGAAATGAAAATTTTGGCTATAAATATGGAGATTAACCCAAATACTCAAAAAAAAAAAAAAAAAAAAAAAACTCTAAATAGAATAGAAGAAGAAGACTAAGCCAAAATTACTCTACTCTCCTCTATTCCCCCCTCCATCCAAACTTAAGAAAGAAAATCTCAACCGCAAATGAAAAACTACCTTGACTTAATAGGATAAAATAAAATGAGAGAGAGAGAGAGAGAGAGAGAACGGTAATTTACCAGTTATTCTGGTTATATTCTTGCAAAAAAAAATTGGTTAGGAGATGTAGTTTTGATTGAATTATTGAAATACGAAAGAGAGAGCAATGCCCCTAATAATTGAAATTATCAAATTTTGGTAATACTTGCACAATTAGTCTTCAATATGAATGAACCGATTGACATATTCTTGATGACTTAAATTAGTATATAATTTCATAATTATAGTCTATAGAGAATGATTCTTCCTTTACATATGACATAATTAATTTATTCTATGATTGTAGACAACCTAACTACTTGTATGACTCCATGAACTGACTAATATGTCATTTTCTTTGATATACAACAAATTTTGTGTGCATGTATTGTTTATAGGTTTAATTTTCTTTCTTGCTTTCTTTGCACTTCCTAGTCATGTTAAAAAAAAATTTCCTTGCTTGCTATGTCTAATTTTTCTTATTGTTGACTTCTTCAAAGAGCAGTATTTACCAAGAAAATAAAGAGAAAAAGAGAAAGGGAGAATGATGCTGTGGGTCATAAGCTTCAGCCACATCCATTAGAATTTGAAGTTGATTTATGCTTAAATGTTTTTTAGAACAAATAACACCAAGTTATGTTTGAATTATTTGCAAGGACTTCCACTCTATCCAATTTTAGGGATGTTTGGAGCAGACAGATTTGATGCTATTCTTCTTATAGGCTAGATGAATGATCAATAATAATAGGTACGATTTTTATTTCTTTAATTTTAATTTTTTAATTTATTGTTGTGACTTAATGAGAATGTTCTGCCCCTTTGTAAATAATTAGCCATTTGCTCTAACCTCTGAACTTGGAATGATGTCCGGGGCTATATAATGGTTGTTGGAGCGTCAAAGCTAACTGTAGTGGCTGATGTAGATAGGTTTCCAATATGAAAAAGTAGAATATTGGTGAGTTTTAATTTATTTCAATTTATTTATAATGTATAAATTTTGTGCTTCACATTCTCGAGCTTATGAAGCATTGGGTAGTGCTTATGAACTATTAGATAAGCATTAGCTAATAGCTAGAAATTTGCTAGGTAACTCACACTTGGACTATATTGTTTAGTTTAGTGTTAAAATCAACTTAGCCGTAAACTTTGTGTTAAGGGTTCTATATATTGTGCTAGGGTGTATTTAGCATATTTTAGTTTCAACTTAATCACTAAATCTCTCCTCAAATAGTCTTAGGTGTAAATGGCTAGAGGAATTTAGTTTTTTTTTGGGTCTTAACTAACAAGATTTGTTCATTTATAATTTTTATAATTTTTTTTCCTGCTAACAATAATTACAATTTTTTTTTTTTTTTTGGTTGGTAAAATGTACATAAGTTTGACTTGCTTGCACAAACCATCACCCCAGAGATTGAGAAAGATCTGCATTTACTGAAGGTGTGTTGAACTCTATTTTTGTCTATGTAATTTGTTTATGTGGCACTACTTTTCAATTATAGTCAAATTATTCTCTATGTAACATTTTAATTGCTTCAAATTTGTTTCATTTTTGTTTCATTTTCTTATTATTTCAATTTTCAAACTTATGTGGTTAGGGAATATGCCATTATGCAACTTGGGTCACGGTCATGCAGCAATGGAACTAGGGAAATATTTAAATGCTTGTCTCTTTGTAATTAAAATTATAGCTTAAAGTTTAATTAGATCTTACACTTCTACTTAAGAGATTGTTCGGATTTAAATAATTCACAATCTAGAAAATTAGAGATGAAATAGAAGGTAGAGTATTTCCTA
Organism: Quercus gilva; assembly: GCA_023621385.1. NCBI lineage: Eukaryota > Viridiplantae > Streptophyta > Magnoliopsida > Fagales > Fagaceae > Quercus > Quercus gilva. The sequence goes on from CM042476.1 coordinate 72,074,191, forward strand.
TTAATGCATTTGATATGTTCAATAATGTATGTGTAGTCATTAGCCTTTGGTTGGATCCATGTTGAGCATTCAAAAATTATTTCCTGTGTATGGAATATAAAAAGTTTTTACTTACCAAAAGATAATGTTTGTGTATAATTTGACTCCAAAAATGGGTAAAATTATAAACTAAAATTGAAAGCTGGTTGATTTTCCATGAACTAGAATTGATATAAGATAGTATGGCTCTAGTAGCTGTTTTTCTACCAATGACTTTGACTAGGTTGCTGATTCATGCCTTTCTGTAACTTTTAAGCAACATTCTAGGTGAGAGGGGTTTACCCTACACCCTAAAAAGATGATTTTCTAAGGATATAAGTGATATCTTTTAGTCATATACTGCCAACAACGTTTCTTGTAAAATGGCATCGCCATGGTCAAGTGTAAAACCTGGGTTGGACTTGAAGTAATTATGATGGTAGTATCTTGGAATCTTTAATTTGTTGCTCTATCTAGGATGTTTATAGTTTCAATTTCAAAAAGATGATTCAGAAACTCAACTTCACTCAAAAAGTTTTGTTTGCGTTATATTGACCTGAATACACATGATTCTATTTTCTTAAATGAAATTCACATCAAGAATCGATTGAACATATCATAATTTAGGATGTGCTTTTAAATTATGATGTGCTCTTACTTTGACCAAAGTGAGCATTATCTTATGATAACATGTTCCAGATATAAGATTAGACTTAATTCATCTCAAGATTTCTTTGGAGTTGAAAAGTTTGACTCAAACAATCTCCCATTTACTTTTGAATTATGCTGGAACTCATTTAGATTTTAAGTCATTTTATATCTATCTAAATAATGGAAAGTTATACAATGCTCCTTGGGCAATGCTCTATCCTCTCACATAAATAACAAAACCTACCATGAATTTAATTAGTGAGACTTATTGTTATGTGAGGGGAAGAAACGTGGCTCTTGGTGTATTGAATAATTACAATTAAATAATCATATATAATAACTTATTGTGAAGCTTTTTTTTTTTTGGATTTGGATTTTGTGTGTTATGGGGGATAAGTTGTTGTGAAGCTTGGATATGCATGTAGTGGTTTATGACTTTATCAAGTTAATAGGACACTTTTTATTGGCTTTGATGGTTCATTTGCTTGCTAGGAGTTTAGATTTCGTAACTTAATTATATTCCGAATTCCTTTAAAATAAAGTTCCATCTTGATTTCTGAATTTCTTCCTGTGTTCATGATTATAGTTAAGAAGTTCCATTGATCTGTAGATGCACTACAAGAAGGGTGATTCAAAATCCAAAACTTTGCCTATGTATTTCCAGGTAAGTCTATTTGTAATTTCTAGAATAATAGTATAGTATGTGATATCTTGGAGCTGTAAGTGGGACTCTTGTTTATTCTCCTTTGGGTGGTATACATTTTGTTATTTAGGCTTGGCTAATTCATACACCTTTCGGTCTTTTGACAATTAGATCGAGACACTGATAGAGTCAGCATCAGACTTCTTCACATGTAGACTAACAAAGGAGAAAAAGGGAACAATTGCATTTGAGGTGTTATTTGATCTCTCCCTTGCTAACTACAGGTGAGATATGCAACTCTATCGAAAACCATATGACCATATCATGACATAATGTGTTGAGTTCAAAAGGCAAAAGGAATGTGGTGTTGCCATTCGTAAAAATATGTTATTTTGCCTATATATAATGGCTGATTAAGATGAATTCAGCAAAGGGAGATCTAAATTCTATATGAACTTGCTTATCTTAGTTGTAATCTTCAAATGGACTTACAAAAAAAATTCAGACAGACATAATTTGTGAAGAAAATGTGAAGCATGGTCATCATATATAACACAGTAATCAGTAATAAAAACTTGAGAGAGCATATAGCATTAGATTTTTTTTGGAGAGGGGGGGGGGGGGGGGGGATGGGGTGAGGAGCACTGGCTGACCTTGTTATTTTTTCTTTGTATTTCTAGAAATTATTTCCCGCAGAAACTTCCATCTTCACTCACCCCCTCATAATCAAAATTTGGAGTCCTCTATTGTGCAGTTTAACATTTCCGTTGCTATAGTGAATGATCTGATAAACTGTGATACTCTTGCCAAGTGACATGAGAAACATAATCCACTCAACTAATTTACGATTCATAGCTATATTCACACGTGCTGTTTCTCTTTGATGTTTGCTCCTTCCCATAGTTTTCATTATAGAATTGATCATAATTGTTGTGATGATAAACACGTGCTCCAGGAAATAATATTTATTGAATGATCAAGTTTTATTGAATGAAACAATATGCTTTGAGGTATAGAAGGGAAAGATGATAGAAAAGCTTAATGAAAGACAACAAAGTTTAGGGGAGAACTTTTTGAAATGTTCCGTACCTAATGGATCTGTTTGGACGGATCCTGAGAAGCCTTTCAGATAGATTCATTATGCCAAGAACATTCAAGTCCTACCTCAAACTCCTGAGTCACTGTATCACAGATATCAAACTAGTAACAGAGCATAATGAAACCTGCAAGGTTGAAATTTATCAACCATCTTGTTGGCTTTATTCCATGCCAATTTGCTTGTAATTTAGCACTTAGTAACCCTGTATTTAGGTGGGATTATTGTAAGGGTAGTGTGTGAGAAGATGTGAAGAAAAGCTCAAGGATGTGCAAAGAAGCAGAGTTTCGCGGCTAGGACTCGCAGGTGGCTCGCGGCTGCAAGCCGCCAAATGCTGGCACGTGAGATGCACATAAGGGAGCTAAAGGGTCGCGCCAGCTGTCGCACTACAAGACAAAATTCCTAGGCTGGCCAGGCCGTTACGTCGTGACTTGAATTCACAACTTGGACAAGTCGCGAGGTCAAGCCTTCAATCAGCCCTGTTTGGCAAAAACTGTCTCTTCATATTCCTTTCTCACCCCACTATATATAGACCCTTATACCCACTAAATTGAGAGAGTTTCCAGAGAGAATTTTATGAGAGAAACTCTAGAGAAAAACAAGATTGCCTCATCCCCAATCTTTACCTTAGAGACTCTACAAATTCCTCTACTCTCTTCCTCTCCATTGTTACATTCTTGAGAGGCCATTGACCAAATCCTTATCTCACCACACCCACGTTTGTGAGAAGTTCAATTGGTGCTAAGGGAAGCAGTTAGGAAGGAATCAATCTACATTGGTTGATGCTATGGTATTGTAGCGGAATCCGGGAAGCTAAAGAAGAAATAGGTTTGGTGTAACCTCATTGGAGTAAGAAGCTTGGAGGACTTAGGTATTTGAGTAGATTAGACTTGGAGGGTCTTCTGCTGTTCATGTATCTCAACTATATTCTTTAGTGGATTATTTACCGCTTGGAGGGCAGTGGAGAGGTTTTACGCCGAGGACTTCGGTTTCCTCTTCGATAACACATCGTGTGTTGTCCGTGTGTTTGCATCTTCCTTCTTTTATCTTTGTCTTATATTTACTATTGTGGATGTGTTTATATTTGGCTTAGATTGTTTATCAATTCTGTTGTAAGCTTGTTATCATGTTCCGCACATTAACTGTTTGATATAAAGCTTGAATTGGTAATTTTGTAATTGGAGGTCCAAACGTTCAAAGGTGTTTTACACGGTTTTTTGAACTTTCAAAACCCATTAGATTCTATCAAGATTTTCAAAAATTGAGAAGATAAAACCATATACAAGAAAACAAACCAATTTCCACTTCAGTTGCTTACCAAGCAGTCAAAATTGTTTAAAAAGACTAAGGGTGTGCTTGGATACCACTTATTTTGTTGAAAATTGAAAACTGAAAATACTATAGCAAAATAATTTTTAAATGTGTGAATAGTGCTGTGGGACCTATTTTTAATGAAATTTTTGGTAAAAAAAGAAGTTTTTGGGTCCCATGAACAATGCATGGGACCCATTGGAAAAGATAGAAATGTGCTTCCAAAAAAAAAAAAAAAAGCGCAGATGCTGATGCAAAGAAGCACTATCCAAACGGTCACTAAGAAGATACACCAAGTTAGGCATAATACTGAAGAAATTAAAATAGATCACAGAATGAAAGACATAGATAAACCACAAATTTGTATTAGATTTCTCTATCTGCACTATCCTTATTTTTCAAAGGCAGTAAATTACTTTCAAATGACAATGAATATTAAAATTTAGCTGCCTTGATAAAACAGTATATAATTTTTGGTTGAATGGCATGGAAAAATCAGACCAACTGATCCAATTACTAAAATGACAATTCTTCTAACGTTTTTTTTCATACATAGAGGCGCAAGCACCTTCTTCCAGATTATTCTATCCTATTAATCTTCCTCTATTTTAATCTCTATGTAAGAAAAAAAAAGGTTCTATCCCAATGTGTCCCATATGGATTCATTCATCTACATATGGGGATTGCAATTGCAGAGGAATGTTTCTTAAAGTACTGAAACAGCTACAGTTGGGTTTTAGCTGATTCTTCTTGCGTCTTCTGCTTATATTTCTTCAACGTGTTCTTCGTCATCCGTGAACTTGCCGTTAATTCTATCAGTTTTGTCCATTTGGAGGCAGGAATGAGAGGGAAATGGAATAACATAGACCGTGAATGTAGAAGTAGAAATTGGGAAACTAAGCCGACTGGATTAACTAGGCCAATACCGGTGGGTTGAGCGAGTCAGAAGTTTTTTTCCCTTCTGTGTAATACCTTAAAATTATTTAACGACATCAAATTAATTATTTTCCATTTGTAATGGCTATCTAGGTTTTTTTTTTTTTTTTTTTTTTTTTTAATAACTGAATAAAATTTCAATTTATAACGTCCACTTTATGATAATTACTCTTATCATTAGAATAAGACACAAATCAATTTTTAGTATAAACGGATTCAAATTTCAAATCTTTAATTCAACAACAAAATCATAAAGTACAAAGACGGGAATTGAATCCCACTGTTGATACAAAAGTCTTATAGCATAACTGGTACTATCTTGTGGTGTTTTCTACAGAATTATACATGGTTCAAATTTCTCATTTCCCATTATAACTACTAAATTATCACCTAAAAAAAATAAAATCATACTCTCTAGTTATAAGAAAAAAAATGAAAAGATGTGGATCTTTCCCTCAAGATAACACATAAGAGCCAATTTAACAATATTATGGGTCACAAAATTAATTTTTCTAAAACAATGATTGAAAAACCGATGGATATCCAATGAATTAATATTTGATATACATTTTATAATGATTTGATAGTTAGGGGAAGCTTTGAACCCTAATATCTTTATTGATAACGACCAAATGTGTCAATTGAGTTGCAAGATTTCTTTTTCCTTTTCTTTTTCTTATTAAAAAAAAAAAAAAAAAAAAAAAAAAACATAGTTGTATTGGTTAGAATTACTAATTTTACTATCCGAACTCCAAAGCCTCCAAAGCCAAAACATCAGTGTACATAATCACCATCACGGCTATGAAATGCCTATAAGCCACTGTGAGTTAATCATCTAAATTTACGATTAGTCCATTAGGGAACCATTTGCAAGCACATTGAATGGTAGCTTTGTTTCTTCTTCTTCTATTTTATTATTACTATTTATTTAGAAAAAAAAAATTAGAAAAGAAGGCAGCTATCAATGTGTATAATATTTTCCTTTTAATTAATTTCAAAATAACTTTATTTATCTTATTAGATGCTACATTTATTTAATTATTTAATTGAAGTTTGAATGATGGAAGAGCAATATGAAAAAGAAAATCCAATTATACTAGAAATTATAAATTATTTTTAAAACAACAGTAAAAATTAGAATTAAATTGAAAAGAGTAATGTTACATATAAAAACTATTTTACAACATTTTTACAAATTGTTGATGTGGCTAATTCTTACAAATTCTCATCAACACCTAACATTAACATAATTGTTTTTACTTAATCACATACCATATTGGTAATTCGTAAAAAATAATGTAAAATAATTTGTAACTTTAGCATTTTTCAAATGAAAAATCCAAAAAGTGGGACCTATTGGGCAAATTAGCACTCCACTAGTTGAACCAAAGTGTTGATTCATACTCTCTAAATGCTAATTGAACGGCACTGGAGCTCCAAATTTCTGTCTTTTGGATATGATTTTCTCTTTCTTTTTTTTTTTTAATTAATTTTTGTGGGAGATAAAAATGAGATTATACTACCAATTGCATAACTTTTGAGCACTAAAAATAAGGAAAACGCATCCCTCAAGTCTCAACTTAGTATTCGAATTAAAAGTGCTCTGGATTATCGTTGGCTGTAGGCTAAAAACCTCTAAAGCCTAGGTTACCAACCCATAGCCACAAAATTCACTTTCTTTTTTTCCATATTTTCATCACCCTTTCACTGCGTACACAAACCACTTTATGTCTGTATATATATGAATCATTCATAGACACCAACCCAAGTAGTTTTAGGATTTATTACATCCATCAACACCACCATTAGTGCGAAGATTAGTGATACTTTCCTCTCTTCTAAAAAAGTATTGGGTTAAATTACAAATTACGCTCAAATCTTGCATTCTTCTCAACTCATTGATTTTTTTCAGTTTTTTTTTTAAAATTTTTATTTGAGTCCTTTAATTTTCATTCATTTTCAATTTAGCTCTCCCATTGGATCCACCTCATAGAATTCACTAAAATAACATCGTTTTATAAAGTGAAATATCTATGGTGAGATTGGACAAAATTGATAGAATGACTACATTAATACTAGATTACGGTTGAAAGACTAAAATGGGGGGAAATGAAATTTAAATGTCTAATTTGAAAATTTATTAATTTATTTTGAAGAAAAATAAATAGATGACATAAAGCGGACCTTTTTTTTTTTTTTTTTTTTTTTTGAGAATGACATAAAATGGACCTAGACTACATGATTTCTACGTATTCATTCTGGCTTGGTTTAACAAAGGGACTTAGATAACATTATTGTTACATGTTCAATGACCACACGTTTAGTTTGCAATTCTACCATTTGCATTATAAAAATATATAGTCCAAAATTCTAAGATTGTAACTTTCCAAGTCATTGAAAGTTTTGAACAATGACCAAACTTGGTGAAAACGATTGACACTTGTTGAACGAAAGATATGTTAAAAATTATAGGATGTCTTAACCAATTAAAAAAATATGTTTATTTATTTATATTGAGAGAGAGAGAGAGAGAGAGAATTTAATTGTAAATTTAATTTTAAATAATATATTTAAAAATAAATAATTTTTGTTGAATTCTTGATCATTGTAAGCATTCCAATTTTTTTTTAATAATAAAATATTTGAGGAAAGAGAAACAAATGACATAAAAGTAAAATTGACCCAAAAACTTGATTGCTACAGGTTCAATCTAGCATGAATAATAGAGGAACCCGAAGAACATAATATCTACACATTATCTCTGCAACTCCACAATCAATGTCAAACAACTCTTATACAATCGAAAATTCCAAGACTATAACTTTCCAAAGTCTTTGCGAGTTTCAAACAATGACCAAAAACTTGTTAAGTATTAACTGGAAATCTAACCTATACCACATGTTCAATCTAGCATGAATAACAGAGGGACCCGAATAACATAATATCTACACATTATCTCCACAACTCTGCAATTAGTATCAAACAATTCTTAGATAGTCCAAAATTCCAAGACTATAACTTTCCAAAGTCTTTGCGAGTTCCAAACAATGACCAAAAACTTGTGAAGTATTAACTAGGAAATCTATCATATACCACATGTTCAATCTAGCATGAATAATTGAGGGACCTGGATAACATAATATCTATCCATTATGCCCGTAACTACACAATCAGTATCAAACAATTCTTATACAGTCCAAAATTCCACGACTACAACTTTACATAGTCTTTGTGAGTTCCAAACAATGACCAAAAACTTGTGAAGCATTAACTAAAAATCTAACCTATACCACATGGTTTCAATGGCTTTTAGTAAGAATAATTGTATATTATTTTCTTCCACACAAAGTGATGACATATATCTTTCACTATGCCTTATAGTAAGAATAGTTGTATCTTGTTTTCTGGCATACAAATTGATGACAGATATCTTTCATTCAACTTGCGTGCATTTCACTAAGTCTATGGGATCTTTGTCTATTAACCAGCGTGAGCTTTCATGGTTGAATGAATTTGGTGGATATAGAAAGAGTAGTGCTATTTTTTTCTCCAATACACACACTCATGAAAGATTGAGTCGAAAGCAACGAACAAGAAACTGAAGCTAAACAACAATATATAAAATTTGACACATTTATTTGAGAAGTTGCATTAGTATTTCATTTCATTATCTATAAAAAAAATAAAAAGAATAACTATAACGCTATGTAGTACATATAAGATTTTTAATTTTTTTGACTATATTAAGAAAGTTTTCAATATTTTAAATAAAAAAAAAAATTTATTAGTCATATTTAAAGGTTGGAAGAGGATTAGGATGACCCCTAAACACAAAGTAGTGTGACTTGTAGCTCGTCTAATTCAACATCCCCTCTCAAACGAAGGGTTTGAATTTAATAAAAGAATTGAAAAAGGAGATTAGAAAAAAGAGATTCTAACGGCTATGTTTCTAACAGTCATATAATCCAGCTTAGCTACAAAACGGTTCGGTATAGTTAATGTAAATGGTAATGTTTTGGTTCAATGAGGATTCATTTAAGTTGAGTGACGTCGTTTTGATAATTTTGTTATCTAAAGCTGGACGACATCATTTTGATTTTTCTTGTCTTCCTCCTAGAGCTTCAGCTTCCAAGTACTGTTTATAATTAAATCCATTATGTAAAAATAAATTTTCTTGATTATTACATGGGAAAAATGAGTATTTCTAATCATAAATAATTTTTTTTAATTAATTTGAGCAAAAAGAAAGGGATGACATAAAACTTATTCAAATAACATGATTGCTACATGTTTAATCAGTTGCCACATGTTTTTCCTATAACTTTGCAAGTTGCATCAAACAATTCTAATGTAGTCCAAAATTCCAAGACTATAGCAATCGAAGTAAAAAATTCCAAGACTTGAATTTTCGAAGTCTTTCGAAGTTCCAAAGAATGATCAAAGACTTGTTAAAACGCTAACAAGATTTTAAGTTTTCTAATGATATTACCCTAAAAAAGAAAAAAGACTTCTAATAGTGTCACACATTTTCAAAGTTGAAGGAATCTGGCGTATCAATGACTTAAAAATGAATGATATCATTTTCTTTCATAAAAATTTTAAGAGATAAAGCAGCTAATTAAACTTTTCTTAGTTGTTACCCCTAATCCAACTCCCACCAATTAGTTGTTATTAAAATATTACATATGGATGTATACATATTTAGAAAAAGGCTATCCATTATATAACAAATAGTAATAACTTAAGGGTATTTATGAAAGAAAATTATTTGCACTCTACCCAAAATTATCAAATGATGGTTAAAAAGATTAAAACAATACTATTTTTATATATATATATATATATACAAGATAGAATTTCTACTCTAGCCTAATCTAAGTGTATATGTGTACAAAGCTCTTTCCTGGAGACTTGAACCTTTGCCCTTGCCCCCCACACCCCACAAGCACTTATACTTGTGGAGTGACCATCGCACCAAGGGTGTGCGGTGGTAACAATACTTATTTATCTCTTCATATTATTTATCAAACAACAAGAAATATGAGTTTTACATAATAAAAAACAAAACAAACAAAACAAAACAAAAACAAAAACAAAAAAAACAAAAACAAAAGACTTTGAGCATTGTAGAGTCCCCTCCTTGCTTTCTTCTTGACATCAGAGATACACATAGTAGGCAATGAGCATATGCCTCATAGTTTGATGAGTTGAACAATTTTGTTACAATCTAAAAAAGATTATTAGCCAACCAAGGGCTTTGTAGTTGAATTGATATCTTCCCATGTACAAAATGCTTAGCAGCATATTGTAATTATATATATATATATATATGTGTGTGTGTGTGTGTGTGTATAAAAGATAGAGTACTAAGTATAAAGGGAAACACAATATTTTTATCTATATAAATGTCATCCTATTTGAAAGTAGCTCTTGTGATTTAGCATGAAGCAAAATAAAAGTGACAACAGTTAAATTTTTGTCAATAGCTGATCTAGATTCAACATCCTAAAAGGGCTTTAGAAATGTGTCATTGACAAGGGATGAGAATGCAACTGGAATACACAAGAATTTTATTGGCATATATATAATTTCCTTGGCAAAAAGGAATGGAAAATATCTTCAAAATTGAATCTGATGTTCTGTTTTTTGGATACTCTCAAAAGAATGTAAGTTTATAGCTATAATAAATCAGACAGTTATGAAATTTTTTCCATAACAAAAGGAAAGAAAGAAAAAGAAAAGAAAAGAAATGGCCATCTATTATTATTCTATTTTATATTTAATTTTAAAGTATTTTAAATTGAATCAAATTGTAAATAGTCAATCATTAATTAAATCACCCTACTTTTTCTCCCAAAAAGAAACTGAGTATAATGTTGGCTCACCATTGTATGCATGAATTGGAATTTTATAACACAAAATTAGAATCGAGTAATGATATCACACTACGTCACATATTCTGTAATACACACTCACCTTACACATTCTACCATGTCAACTGAAATTCTACTTTTAAACAATGATTTTAATTAAATTGTAAAATAATGATTTTAAAACACGATTTCATAATTAAAACATGATTTATATATATATATATATATAACTTTATTAATTAGAGCTGTAAAGTTGTAATTTACAACTATGTTTTTGTTGGCTGTTATTCCGTGCCAAATTTGATTGTAATTGATTTCAATCTTGTATACCCTGTATTTATTGTGGGATTTAATTGTAAGGGTTGTGTGTGAGAGAGAGTGTGTGTGAAGACTCAAGAAATTGAAGACTAAAGAGTTTTCGCGGGTATCTCGCTACTAAGCATCCCGCGAAATGGTGCATGTGCCCTGCACGTGCTGGAAGCTGAAGAGTCATGCCAGGCTGTCATTTTCGCGAGTGTCTCGCTGGTAAGGCCTTCCCGCGAGACAGTCGCGAAACTTTCTGCCTGGAGGATTTTAATGAGTGACCTTCTTACCCTTCACCCACTCTATATATATACCCTCATTACCCACATATGTGGGTGTGGCTATTCAGAGAGAAAAACCCTAGATAGGTTTTCTACAACTCACCCACCCATCTTCTGAGAGAGAGCTACTCCTCCTTAGTGAGAAATCATTATAGCCTCTTCTCTATCCCTCTCCCATTATCATACCTTGAGAGGAGATTTGTACCCAAACACAACCCACACCTAATCAGAGTGTAGAGAGTGTTTTGGAGTTGCTGGGAAGCATTGGAAGAAGCCAAGGATGGCAGATGCAACATGGAGCTTGTTGCGGGATCCGGAGAGCTAGACAAGACAGGGTTCCGAGAAGCCTTGTTGGAGTAGGAGCTTGGAGGGCTTAGGTACATCGGGTAGATTAGGCTTGGAGGGTCTCTTGCTAACCCATGTATCCCAACTGATTGTCTAGTGGATCGATTTCCGCTTGGAGGGCGGCGGAGAGGTTTTTCGCCGAGTTCTTCGGTTTCCTCTTCGAGAACACGTCTTGGTGTTTTCTGTGTTTGCACTCTTCTTCCCTACTCTTGTTTATTTCATTTTTACTGCTGTGTTGCTTTAAATATGGATTAGAGTAGTTGTATTGCTTATACGCTTGTGTTTACACTATTCCGCACTTAGTATTAAGTTAGTGTAAAATCTACCAAGCCGTAACTTTAATTTGGGGGTCTAAACAGCTCGTGTGTTTTCAACACGTTTTCGAGCATTCAAGAGCATTCCCATGTTGGTCATGAGCGTATTAAATCATAGTACAATAAAAATGTGGGAAACCAGGAGGCCAAGAACATCCTTCTGCAGCTGCACCATATGTAAGCAATGATTAGGAATTTCAAAACCATAATCATTATGAATGGGAACTAAGCAATGATTAGAAATTTCCAAACCCTCTAAGATATTGATTGGTCTTTTTTACTTTTGCATTTGGCATGTGCCTAAATTAAAATAATTTAGTTAAACAATTATGCCAGGATGATGCCTTTTTCTTATTTTGCAGTGTCCTTGACAACAATCATCAATTCATTATGCCACAAAGTCATCAGTTCATTATTGCTAGAGAGACAAAAATAAATAATAATAATAATAGTAATAATAATAATAGTATATTCACCACAGGTATCAATATGAGCTAATATAAATGTAAAGTAGATAGGATTATATATTATGATGCTTGTTTATAAGGAGTTTTTATAAATCTCACCCTGATATTCTGACTTTCAAAGTTAGTTTTTTAGTTTTTTTCTTTTCCAAAAAAAAAAAAGTTTTTATTAATCAATGAATCTGCATCAAAGAATTCTGCTATATATTGTCCACAGTGTACACTAGTTAACAGAATGACCCTTAAATTCTATCTATATAGTCCACAGTATACGCTAGTTCCTTCCATCCGATTCATCCTTAAGTTCACTAAAATAATATCATTTAGGAATATGAAAAACATTAAAGTAATGGCAAGATTGAACGCTGGAATTACTAAATTGAAAACATATTTGAAGTTAAAGACTGAGGATCTGTTTGGATACCGCTTATTTGCTGAAAACTGAAAATTTATTGCTAAAAACAGTGTAGCAAAATAATTTTTAAACTATGAATAGTGCTGTGGGACTCACGGCTGACTTGTTTATGCACATTTTTTGAAGTTTGGCTGGGTCATGAACAGTGCCATGAGACCCAGCCAAAAAACGCAAAATGCCTAATAATCCTTAGGCAAATGCACACTAAAATGAAAGAAAAAAAAGAAACTTAAATGATTGATTTGAAAATAATTTTAGGTAAGACGATGTAATTTGGAGTTTAAACTTGAATAATTATGTGCTATATAAAATTATTTTTTTCTTGAATTTTCTTGATCATTGCATGGCATACTAAAGAGCAAATAACTAGATATTTAATTATAGTCAATTTTAATTTTTAATTTATTTGAGGAAAAAGTAATGGATGACGTAAAACTGGTCATGATAACATGATTGCTAAAAGTTTGATTATTGTCACATGTTTAGTTTATAATTCTATAATCTACATCAAACAATTTTTATATAGTCCGAAAATTCAAGACTCTAGCTTTCCAAGTCTTTGGAAGTTTCAAACAATAACCAAAGTCTTGGTGAGACATTAACAAGATTAAAGTCTTCTATTGGTGTTACTTGTTTTCATGGTTGAAGGGATCTAGTATATCAATGACTTAAAAAAAATGTGATTATTTTCTCCAAACATCCAAATTTTAAGAGATAAAGGTACTAATTAAACGTTTCTTAAATACTACTTTGGAAGATTCCTAAATCCCACCACCCGCACTCCAGCCCCCACAAAAAAAAAACATGTATGTATAAATAATTAGAAATGAGCAATGATTAGAAATTCCAAAACCCTTTGATCTTGAGTTCTTGACTGCCTCTTTTTTACTTGAGCTTTTGGCATATGCCTAAATTACAATGATTTAATTAATGCCAAAACTACAATATTGGTCCCTCAAGTTTACCCTATGTGCGCAATTAGTCCCTCAAGTTTCAAGTGAGCACAATTAGTCCCTCAAGCTTTAAAACTAAGTTATATTAGTCCTTTTAAAAACTGTCATTAATGGTGTTACTTATGTGGCAACGGAACAATGGCTTGGCTTTTTTTTTTTTTTTTTAATGATGTGACTTTTTTTATTAAAAATTAAAAAATAAATTTACACAAGAAATTTACAAACCAGTACCAAATTAAAACTAGTATTTGCAACTAATTCACAAACCCACCACTTCAAAATAAAAAATAAAAAAATCATGAACCCACCCACGAGACAGAAAGTGGAGAGAGTAAAGAAATCCTAGCACGAACCCGTCACCGGTGGAGACCCAAGCCTTAGCCGCCGATAGAGACCTAAGCTTTAGTCGCCGCCGATGACAGCCACTCAAGTCCCTGCTTCTCTCGCACACTACCTAAATATTTTGATGCAAAGGAGTACATTGAAGTGTTTTTATTCATGGATTAATGTTTTTTTTTTATTATTATTATTATTATTTTTTTTTTGTCAGTGTACTATCTCGTGTTAGGACCAGTATCACAATCTAATGCCTTATATGATATGGCACTGCTTCAAGGTTTTGGCTCTGTTTATAGTTGGGTTTACTGGTCCATGTATGCTTAAAGGTTACCTAGGTTATTGGCTTGTGGTTAATGATGAATAGTTAAGGTACCAAAGACAATTTGATGCCACAGGAAGCTTATGCAATAATACATTTAGAGCAACATTTGTCTGACATTTTTGTTGATGTGAGATGCTGTCATCTTAATACAGCTATTCTGAAATGGCTACTACTATCTAGCTCAAATAAAATAGTCCAATCATGAGCAAGGGGTGGTGGCTAGGGCAGAAAATACTTTTTTTTTTTTTAATTTGGTTGGAACCGGGTTGTGAATATTGTTTCTAACATGGAAACTAAATTTTTTTAATTAAAAACATGCCACATCATTAAAAAAAATGGCAAGTCATTGTTCCATTAGCCATGTAAGTAACACCACTAATGGCATTTAGTAAAAGGACTAATACAACTCAATTCCAAAACTTGAGGGACCAATTATACTCGCTTCAAACTTAAGGAACCAACTGCGCACACAGGGTAAACTTTAGGGACAAATAGTGTAGTTTCACCTTAATTAATCTATACTATCTATAAGATAATTCATCTGTTTGAACTAGACTTTTATTTGGATCAAAACACTCTCATTAATGAAAGGTAACTTCTTTTAGAAATAGGGTTATAAATGTCAAATAACAAATTTTATTTCAAATTAAAAAAGAGAACTCCTAAAATTTAAGATTTTTTTCCCTTCATGTTCATCTTTTTATTTCCTAAAATTTAGCACTTTTATACCTTTTTTCTTCCAAATAAAAGTAAAACATCCCCAATATAAAAATTAAAAAATTAAAAACTAAGAGAACTCCTCAATTTAGCATTTTTTTTCCCTCACGTTTATCTTATTTTTCTCCTACCCAAACTTTTCTCTATATCACTATACCACTTTCAAACAAACATTCAAAAAAGAAATTATAGTTACCGCTTATCTTTAAAATTTATTTTTATTTTTTTTTGAAAAATAAAAATATATGTTTTCAAATATTAATAAATGCAAATTCTTAACTTTTATTCAAGAAAAAAAGCCCTTGAGAAGCGCGTGCTTAGTGTCCAGTTAAATATAATTTTGCCAAGAGGATGCCTTTGTCTTAATTGCCGCTGGGTCCTTGTCATTGTGCTAAATGTCTAGCGTTATCGTCATAAGCTAATTATTTCCATAAAATGATGGTCCTAATACTAAATAGGCAGAGACAAAACTTGAAAGTATGAGCGAATTGAAATCTAAAGTTGATAAAATTATTATTAATTTTTTTAATAAACAGTAGATAGTCTTATAAATAAATAAAAATAAACAGTAGATGGGATTATTATTATGATAAACAATAGATATAGCTAACCTGGATAACCTGATATTTTCTCACTTTCAGAGCTACTATTTAGAGTGACCCACAACCACAAGATCATAATTTTGTCCCACAAGACCATAGATATTATTAATTATCGGGTTAAAGATATATAAATATAATAGAATGACCCACAAGACCTTTAGGGCCGTTTGGTAACATTGTTCTTTTTTTTTTTTAAAGAGAATTTCAACCTATGCCCTTCACTCCTGATGATAGCTCTTTATCATAAGACCAAGACACCAATCAGTTTTTGGTGTAGGCGAGAATTAAACCCCAGATCTCTTATACAACTATCAGAGACTTTACCAGTTGAACTAGCTGGAATCCACTGGTAACGTTGTTCTAGTAACGTTGTTTGTATCTTTTAAAAATACATATGGGTAAAAAAATGTGTAAAAAAATGTGTAATATTATTTAAAAATTAAAAAGATGTGTTTAAACACAAGTACCAAACTGGCCTTAATTTTCTAAAATATATTTATATTCTCATTTCTCAAATCCAAAGCAAATATGGAGCGTGTATTCTTTGTATTACGGCCAAGTCACCTACTCTACTCTTACTCATTTACTTCGTCTTGCTTTCTCAACCTATTTGTTTCTCTTCTCTCTCTTCTTTTTCCTCATTTAATTCATCAACGCCTCTTTGCCATTCCAAGCAAAGCTTTGCTTTGCTCCATTTCAGAAACTCTATTTCTGTCTGTCATTCACGTTATGAAGAAATCCAGGAAAATGGGTACATTCTTAGAAAACAGGATTTTGATTCTAAGAAAACTTGGGCATGTTAATGTTGTTTATGGAGAACGGCATAACAATATTAACAAAACAGGATTTTCATTTTGAGTCTAAAAGCATATGATTCTTAATATGGAAACTTGGGATATGGATGTGGATTCGTGTTTGGGTTGGGTTAGGGTTATCTTGTGTTATCAAGTGAAAAAACTGAAATGGCTTGTTAATGTTGTTTATATAGAATGGTACAACATGGTTTGAAGATCCAAAAAGAATGCTCCTGGAAAAATCGTTGAAGAAGAATTTTGTGGATGCAAGTACTAATGTCAGGTATATTCTTATGTACTAATCTATTTGAAAATACTCTATTTCATAATTTTGGTTTCATAAAAAAAAATATTTATTTTAACTGTTAAAACAACTGTTCATTTCTAATTTCCTTTATGCTAGTCAGGAATGACTAAGCTTGTGTGAATATTAAATAATGAGGCTTATTACTGTTATGGCTGCATAAGCTATGTTTAAGTTATAGCTATAGAAAAGACTAAATTAGCTTCTACTATGTAACTGAAACATTTTAAATGCTTTATTTAGGTCAGACTTCATTTAATAACCCTGCTTTATGCTCTAGTGTGAGAAGAAATTTCTCAACTCCATTGCAATTCTAAACCATTCCTTGGTCTATGATTTTTTTTTTTAAGGGGAATCTTCACTGTTATTTCATTCTTGTAATATTACCTTCGTTTTACAGATTAAAGATCTTTTTGGTTTGAAGAGTGGGAATTTTTTTTTTTTTCCCCAACTTGAAGAGAGGTGGTAAATATTCTAGTGCTACCCAAGATGCTTTAAGCTGTAGACTGATTTCCTCTATATTTTCAATTAGATGCTTATTTCAATCATTTTTGTCTTGCTTGATTTATAGCCCATGAAGTGACTTTTAATTCTGAATTCTTGTGAGTAGTGTGATTCTTAGTATACGTATCAATTTTTGTATTAAAAGATTAAATAAGACAGCAATTTGTATGTTATGATTTCTTGCCATTTATTTGTAGGTATTAATTTGTTGGTCTTAATGTTGTGTGGGATTTTCTTGATCAGGGTTGTGATGCTTCGGTCCTCTTGGTTGACAGAAATGGTGATAAAAACTTCCATCGAGAGGTAGGTCATACCCAATCAGACCTTGAGGGGTTTTGATGAAATTGATTCCTTCAAGGAGGAGTTTCAAAAGGCTTGTCCAGGGGTAGTTTCATGTGCTGATAATGTTTCTATTGCCACTAGAGATGGCATTATGCTGCTCTGTTCTTGATCCTAAATTTTCATATGTTCTCTCTTTTTAAAGATATTTTTTGCTAATAGTACAGGTCAGTTCACCTAAGGGTTTTAGTAACAGTTTAAGGTTTAGGATTTGATGATGGGCCTATCAATAAGATTCTGAAGTACATATTGGTCATGTGGAAAATTTAGAAATTGAATGAATTGAGAATATGTTCCTAGTGAATTTTGCTGTTTTGGTTTCCACAAATTGCTATAGTCACCTTTACTTCACCAACTAATTGTTTCAAGCACTTTTTGGTTATGTTTTTCTAGTCTAAAATGTCAAAAATTTAAAATAAATAAAATGAAATACTTTTCCTGTTCCAATTTCTATTAATCTGAAAATAAAGAACAACTCTACATTGATAACTCTTTTTATTGGTGTTCTCTGATGAAAAACTCTTGCACTGATAGTCCTGAATTGTTCGGGGCTTCATATAACTCTTCACATCCCATTTGCTATTTAGTAACTATAAGAACCAATATAAATAATGAATACAAATAAAAAATATAAACATTTCTATTACTCAGACTCCTTTAAGTAATCGAACTTTTTTTCTTTATTCTTTTTCAACTTCTATTACTCAAACAAATAAGTAACCACGGTCAAGATTTTAGGATTAGTTACAAATCAAATTCCATCAAGGTTTAAAAATAGATGCAATGAATAAAATACAAAGTCTAATATAATTTAAAAAAAGATTTCTTATCAGTGATTCACGTGAGAAAAAAGATGCCTATATCTACAATTACAATCACATGCCTATATCTACAATAGTGACAAAAGAGTAAAGAGGATGATATAGTAATAGAATAGTAATCAACTCCTAGTCCTACAAGCCCATGTGTTCCGAAATCCTAGCCGAAGTATAGAAACTAGAGATAGAGACGTGGAGAAAGAACAAAATAGTCTAGAAACCAACTACAATCACGTGCAATAGAATAAAATAGTTCATCGACTCAAAAAAAAAAAAAAAAAAAAAAGGAAAGCTCATACCCCGAACCAAGGACCAGAGACGTTAAGATAGAGTACAACATGTCAACTCTTGATTTGTGTTATTCAACAACCTATAAGATTCCGGACAATTGAGTTCAAAAAGGTCACAAAACCGTTCATAAAATTTTTTTTTTAAAAAAATGAACAAAACCTATTGATAACCAAGGACCAGAGACGTAGAGATAGAATACAACACTTCAACTCTTGATTTGTGTTATTCAACAACACTGCAGGCTGTGCTTTTTTTCTTTTTTTTTTTTTTCTTTTTTTTTCTTTTTTTTTTCTTTTTTTTTTTTTCTATTGCTACTAGTGACCTAGCCGTGGAGGAGATAGAGGAAGAGCTGTGCAAATCAAGAGAGAGAGAGAGAACATATAGCTTTTTTTTTGGGGGGGGGGGTTTAAAAACAAGTATGGAATGTATTAAATAAAGGATAATAAATGAAATCAATTAGAATATTAGCATTAATGAGAGTCTTTTTTTGACTGTTGGATCTACATAAATCCAATGTTTTAAAAAATGTGTAACTCTTTAGAATTACACCAGATATAACTTGAACCCATCCCTCTTTCTCTCTCTCTCTCTCTCTCTCTCTATATATATATATATATATATATATGTACTAGTCGCTAACCCATGCTATACATAAAAAAGTTCTAGAAATTTATTTTAATATATTATACATATTTTTTTCTTTATTAGGCACTAATAAATAAAATTTCAATTAATCTCATATTAATCAGGATATAATATTATATATGTTATCTCCATAGTATATTTGAACAAATAAATTAGGGTTTATAGTAACCGAACAAATAAATCAATGTTTATAGTAACATGAGGATTATACCATAGGTTCATATAGCAATTTTCACATTAAAATTGCAATCATATAACATCAAAAACTCATATACAGATAAATACAAAAATAATTTGTTTATGCTTGTATGCTTCCACTTCTCATGGTTGGAAACCTTCACTACTGTATACAATAGTATTTTTGTATGATGTAATCTCATTATTAACCTCAAGGCAAAGCTAAATCATGATCCCAAAGAGCGACATAAAGGTGTTTTGTAGGCCCCTAGCAGTGTTCTTTCTTTTTCTTGGTACCCTAGATCTCCCAAAAGTGCAATTTATATGCCTTGAAAAAGAAAATAACTTATTAACTTCATTGACAATAACGAAGAACTCCACATGAAAATGTTCACTTAACAGAATAAAAGTCATATTCTTTATTTTCACTAATCCATAGTTGAATTTAGTAAGTCAAATTAAAGATAACACCAAAAACTTTAAATTACATACGGTCCATCATTCCCATCATGGAAATCAAAAGATATGAACATGTGGTTTGAAAATCATCATCTAAAGCATTGCCATGCCAAATAAGAAAAAGAATATATCAAGCATTGAGCACACACGTAAGACAAAATGTAAAAACCTGGAATTGAATTTGTTTCCCAATATGAAGCTCTTGATCCTTTTTTTTTTTTTTTTACTTGATGAGTGCTGGTCTTGATCTAACTTCAAATTAAAATTTGTAAAATAGGAATTTAATATTAAAAAAAAAATTTATCCCTAAACTTATTGTTTAATGGGCAAAGAGAAAGCAAAGAGTTAAAAAAAATGCTTTCATATCTAAGCAATCACTAAGCCTTCATGCATGAAAATGTTTATGGAGTGATCTCACACCATTGGCACAAATGATATGCATTTCAAAGTGTTTTTATTATTCAACATTCTATCAAACCCCATCTATTCTATATGATAGGCCAACAACCTATTGACCCCTTATGATGGATTAATTGATTAATTAGCCAAGTTTAATTAATTCATCAAATTAACATGCAATGTATGTGGTAGCACAAAAAAAAAATCACCAAATAACTAAATATGCAGCGGAAATTAAATGACATGGTGATTTTTTTACAAATGTGGAAAACCCTACAAGGCAAAAACTATACCGGGTGATTTTAAGGTCACCACTTTTGAGAATTTACTATTATCACAATAAACAGTTACAAGTAAAGGAATTCCAGTACGTTATACCAACCTACAGTTGAACCCTTACCCAAATACCCAATTGGACTTGTTCGGTAGTGACAATCTCTCCTTGTATTGCACGGCTCCCAGTGCGTGACTAACCAATAGATGCGCGGATCCCAGTATGTGACTTGATCACCAACCAGAGAAGGATGTTGGCTGTAAAGTTCTCCTGTTCATCACACGATGAAGATCATAAAGTTGCTTGGTCACAAAACCCTACAATGTACAAACACAACAGCTTCTTCAAGAAAAAGAAGAACTAGGGCAAATTCTGTCTTCGATCACAATTTGCATGAACAAAACTTTGCTCTATACTCACGCAACCTTCGATAGATTGGATGAAAATCATAACAGAAAATCTACTTTTCATAATTCTCGACAGATACCCTATCTGTCGAGCAGCTGTTAAGCCACGAGCTGAAACAGCTCTTTTAAACCTCAATAGATACTAGCTGTCGAGCTTTAAAATCCTGCACTTCAATACTTGATTCTTGGACAGACTTGCATGGCTTTAACACTTGAACTTGAAATCTTGTTTCTTGAAGTATTAAACATATCCTAGATCTACTCAAATACAAGTAAAGTGCATTTTGTCAAAGGATTAGCCAATACATAAAATGTTGACATATGTTCCTAACATCAAAATCACATATGTCTTAACACTATAGATCACCATGCACAATTCAAATTCCCATTCTCACTACTTTAAAGTAGCAACACATCAACAATAACAATATTAAGCAGTTAAGTGATATTATTATGAATCTTTAGTACTCTTCTAAAATATCACTAATATGCATGAGAATTCATTCATCTGATTTGCACAAAAAATATTTGAAACAAAGAGGAATAAGTTTCATATAATAAAGCTCTAACATAAACTTTCTAATTCCTATAGATCAATAGTGCTGCAAATTAAATAATGCTCCTAAGTGCGGGATTGTCGTGAAGTAATAACTTGGTAAGTCCAAGGTCAAATCCACAGGAAAAAGGGAATTGATTAGCAAACCACAAGAAAATAAAATTAAAATAATAAAGTTTAATTGAAGAGATTTTTGATGGTTTAGTAAGGGTAATTTAAATTGAGTGAAAATAACAATATATTAAGGCGCTAAGGTTTAGAGATCCACATACAACACATCTATTGGTAGTCTTAACAATTTTTATTTTATACCTCAACTAAAATTCATACAAAGGATGTTCTTAGTCAGATGATTTAACAATAAGAACTCAAGAATTATTTGTCTAAGTTAGTTTCATGAAATTGATTGATTTTAAGCAAAACAAAACTAGTAAATTAGTTTACAGAGAATACTAAGCATTTAACATGCCTGTAATCGAGCTTTGTAAAGACATAGAAACAATGATCTGGAAATTTTGGTGGGGGCAAAAGGGGGATAGAAGAAAAGTCCATTGGAACAATTGGGACACCTTATGCCAGCCAAAGAAGGAAGGGGGTATGGGGTTCAAGGACTTGTGCAAGTTCAATGATGCAATGCTTGCAAAACAAGTTTGGTGACTAATCCATAATAAGGAGTCCCTATTCTATAAGGTGTTTAAATCAAAATACTTCCCAAACTCCACCATTTTCGAAGCAAAGTCCACAAATGGGTCATATGCATGGAAGAGCATTTTAAAGGCCCAAAGGGTGATTACTTTGGGAGCAAAATGGCGAGTGGGTGATGGGAGGTGCATACGAATTTATGCTGATAACTGGCTTCAAGGTGAAGGGTCGGGGAAGGTGATCTCTCCTAGAACTTCACTCGCAGCTAACGCCTTAGTTGCTGAATTGATTCATCCAGTCTCTGGTTTGTGGGATTCCTGGATCATTGACTCAAACTTTCTCCCTTTTGAAGCCCAAAGGATTAAAGCTATCCCCATTAGTTCAATTGCTCCGAAGGACATCTTAATATGGCCAAAGAACAGTGATGGAGTGTACTCTCTAATATCAGGGTACAATGTTCTGTGCGAGGAAAGTTTGGGAGATGGTGCATCGGGTTCAGGCTCTAGTGTTGGAAGAAGCCTTTGGTCAGGAGTTTGGAAGTTGCAAGTACCAGGAAAAGTCAAGCATTTTTTGTGGAGGGCCTATTCAGATTCACTGCCCACGAAACAAAACTTATGGAGAAGGAAGATAGTAGCTTACCCGAAATGTGAAGCATGCAAGTCCTATTCAGAAAATACTATCCATGCTCTGTGGGACTGTGAAGAAATCAGAGCTGTGTGGGAGCAAAATTTTAATTGGGTTGATAGAGGAAAAGTCGCCAGAGGAAGCTTTGTGGACTTGTGGGAGTTACTTGATACCAGACCCAGCACTAAAGAGCTATTTGCAGTAACAGCATGGCACATATGGACTCGCCAAAACAAGAAACGGCTGAACCAGTCCATATCGCCATTACACCAGGTTGCGTCAGAAGCCCATCAATATCTATCCGAGTATAAGAAGTACAACAGTGCAATGGTGAAGCAACCCAAGCCTCGGACTGTGAAGTGGTTACCACCAGATGTAAACCATTTCAAAACAAACTTTGATGGAACGTTCCTTGCAGAAAATGGAGCGGCAGGTATTAGAGTTGTTATCAGGAATAATTTGGGTCAAGTGAAGGCTGCACTCTCTGAGAAGATTCATGCACCTGCCTCGGTCACAATGTTGGAGATGCTTGCTGCTAGGAGAGCCGCTGCTTTTACAAGAGAGATGGGGATAGAAAGTTGCATTTTGGAAGGAAATTCACAGATAGTAATTAAAGTGCTGCAAGATAGAGACAAGACCTTTTCAGAGTTTGGTCACTTACTACAAGACATGCTGTCCCATTTAAATTCTTTTAAGAATTGGTCGCTCTCTCATTCTTATAGGCAAGGCAATGCAGTAGCAGATGCCTTAGCTAGGAGAGCAAAATTTTCCTTTCCATTTGCTATTTGGTTGGAGTCTATTCCACTAGATTTAATAGCTTTTGTAAACGTTGATTTACCTTTTTCTTAATAAAGTTATCCACTGATGGAATTCTAAAAAAAAAAAAAAAAGAATTATACAAAACCAAATACTTTTCTAGATGATTAAATCATTGAAAAACATTTTAACATAAGCATTAAAACCATAAAATAATTGTTATGAACATACCAATAAACGATTGGGTTTCACTCCTTGCCTTAGCAAGGCTTCTAGTAAGTGATAACCCAAATAAAACTCTAAAACTTGTAAAGAAACTTTAAGAAAACCTAAATTACATTCTACAACAGCTCTCCCCTGAATTTTGCCCTAAAGAGCCTTTAAATAGGTCAATGAATCCTATTACAAGTTGAATTTCCATTAGGAGAAAATCTCAGGTTTTTAGGCTTCACTTAACCAACTTTTTCAGCCCATTTAACTTCAGAATTAGGACTTTTGGTATACTAAAAAGTTGTAGCTCTTTAAGTTAACTTTCCATTCCAACTTGAATCATCTTGATTGGACATTGGAGTTGAAAGTTATGCTCCAAGTACTAACTGGTGCGCAGGCCGGAATCCTAATCTGAATTGGACTTGGATTTGGTGCAAATTTCCTTTGATTCCTTACTCCAATTGGACTCGAATTTAATTGAGTTGGCCTATTTTGACTTCATCATAGCCCTTGTAAAAGTAAATTCCATTAGCTTTCTTCTTTGCACAAATCCACTTATTTAATTTCATTATCCTACAAAAAACAAATTCACACATTAAAATTCAATTAGGCACAAAATTGATTATTTAGAAATATTCTAAAACCAACTATAAAATGCATGAATTTAACTCAATATACTTTTTTTAGGTCGCTTTTTGGGCAAATTCACACCTTTGCTTTTTGGGCATCATACATTTTATTTTAGGTCGCTTTCCCTTTTTCCTAGTCAAATACTAATATGTGCGACAGGCATCTCTTTTCATTTGGAGATTTACATTTGGTAAGCTCTTTAAACAAAACAATAAAATAAATAGTGGGAAGATATATAGGCATAAGTCTATGCATGTCTCAAGATCAACAAAACCATTCACTAATCATTCATGGCAAGGTTGAAGATCTATTTACAACAGTCACATAGATTTCAAGATTTCTCCCACAATGATATGAGTTCATAGGGAACAAGCTAAGCTCGTAGATGCACAAAGCCATTAGTACAAAGGTACAAGGCAAAACATACTTTGAGACAAAACTCAACAAAGTCGATCAAACTTTTTGGATTTTCTACTTTTTATGTGGTTTTTGGATTTTTGACACATATGCAGGAAAACATTGATAAAAAACAACAATGTAAAAACATTTAAAGCAAAAGTAATCAAACAGACAATTTTTCAACTCAAGCTCACAAAAAGCACACAACCAAGCATATTCACAAAACATGGGAAGTATTAATGCATGGACATGTTGTAATGCTTATGCCTGAATACCCTTCTTCACCCACACGTCACGTGAGTTTAGGGTGATATCCTTGAAGGATTGGGTACAAGAGTTAGGACTTTCAAACCTTCTAGTGAAGCTTTCTAAGCAAGTGGTGAAAGCACCGATTATCTTCATCACTTCCATCACATCGGGATCACTATTTCAACCTCTTGATGACTCAACAGCCCAAGTTCTCTTGTCATTTCTTGGTCCTCTTGACCTTTGATCAGTTGCATTCTTCAATGCTCTCAGCTTATGACAGTTGGGTCGGGTGTGTCCTTGAAGACCACAATAATGGCAAAAGTGGTTCATTTTCGGACCTCTTTATGATCTTGGAAGAGATCTCCTTCTTGCTTCAGTCCTGACCACAGATTGGTTCTGGGGCTTATTCAACACCCTTTGGTCAGTCACAATTTTCTTCTTTTCAATCTTCGCCTTCTCCATAGTGGGGGCAACTACAACCGACTCTTTGGCCTTCACAAATTTCACTTCTTTGGAGATATTCACAACTGCACTGCTTTCTCCAGTATATCCTAATCCGGATTTATCTTAAAATTGTTTTTGAGAGGAAATGACACCATCTAGCTTCTTGATGGAGACCCTCTCTACCTTGGTATTTGCTTGAACCACCTCAAGCTCCAAGAATCTAATTTTTAAATAAGCTTTTAACAGCTCACCATTCAACTTTTCTATTTCACATTTGGCCTCCTTATGTCAGACAAGGAGACTCAGGTAGTCCTCCTCTACTTTCTTTATTTTCCTCATAGCCGCCTTCGCCACCCTTGCATACTCTCCCGACTTCTCAAGAAGTAAGGTGTAATTCTCTTGAAGACCAACTGTATCTTCATCCTCTTCAGCATCTGATTCTTCCACAATGCTTATGGATTCTTCATATCTATGCTCCCAAAGTTCTTGTACAAGCAAATTCAAGTCCTCTGAAGACTCAACCTAAGCAATAGTCATAAATGCGGAGTAATTCCCTTCTCCATCACTGCTTTCCTCAGAATTAGAATTGGATGAATCCAAGTCACTTAAGGTTCTGGCATAGACCTTGCCCTTTGATTTCAAATAATTGGGACATTCTTTCTTGAAGTGTCCATGTACGCTGCACTCGAAACAAGTGATTCCTTGCAAAGATTGGGAATCCCTACCATCTTTCCTTTTGAATTCCCTTTTCTCTTTCCCGGAACTCTGGAATTTCCCTTCATCAGCAGATTTCCCACTGATCTTGAATTTTAAGAATTTTCAGAAATTTTTCACAAGTTACGCCACATCTTTATCGACACCATCCTCATTCGATGAGTCATGAGTTACTACCCTTTCATCAATTGTCTTATGAGCAAGAGATTTGCTCTTCCTCTATGTGGGCAGTGACAATTCATACGTCTGTAGTGAACCAATCAACTCTTGGACTTTGATGTCGTCAAGATCCTTACTCTCTTCAATTGCTGTCACCTTAGCACGGAAGCTTTCCGGCAGTGACCAAAGGATCTTCCTTACTATTTTAGAATCCTTCGTTTTCTCCCCCAAATTGAACTTTCCAATGACTGCCTCATTTAGCTTACTGTAAAAAGAGTCAAAGGACTCATCCTCACTCATTTTGAGCTCCTCAAAGCGGGTGGTCAACATTTGTAGCTTGGTGTCTTTCACTTTCTTTGTTCCTTCATAAGTGGTCTCCAGTATCTCCTATGCTTCCTTAGCAATAGTGATGTGTGAAATCCTATGAAAGTCCTCTGGAGAGACACCACAGAAAATAGCATTCGAGGCTTTACTATTAGCAATAGCTGCTGCAAGAGCTGCCTTATCCCAAGTGGATTTAGCAACCTCTAGCCTAGTCCAACCTACTTCAATTGCATCCCACACAGCATCATCAATAGAACATAAAAATGCCTTCATTCGGACTTTCCAAAATGAATAATTATTACCATAAAAAAATGGTGGAACATTTAGAGATTGAGACCGGTCCATCTCCATACGGGGTCAGGGATCTCACTAAGGTGTTTAAACCAAAAAGAGTGCGCCCGCTCTGATACCAATTGAAAGTTCAATATGTGGGTAAAATACTATGAACATTTAGACCGCAATTTACAAATTACCAATTCAAGCTTAATATCAAACAATGTATGTGCAGAAAATGAACATAAGCTTATAACAAAATTGATAAACAATCTAAACCAATTAAAATCACATCCACAGCAGAAATTAAATGGCAAAGATTAAGGGAAGAGAGATACAAACACAAAGACAACACACGATGTGTTATCGAAAAGGAAACCGAAGCCCTCGGCGTAAAACCTCTTCGCCGCTTTCCAAGCGGTCAATAATCCACTAGAAAATGTAGTTGGGATACATGAATAACAATAGACCTTCCAAGCCTAATCTTCCCAGTGTACCTAAGCCCTCCAAGATTCTTGCTCCAACAAGGTTACGCTGAACCTTTGTCTTTTCTAGTTTACCGGATTCTGCTATAGCCCATAGCATCAACCAATATGAATTGGTCCCTTCCTAACTGCTTCCCAAAGCACCAAAAAGCCTTCTCATAGATGTGGGTAAGGTGAGAAAAGGATTTGGCTAAGAACCTCTCAAGGATGTAACAATGGAGAGGGTGAGAGTAGAGGAATTAGAAGACTCTCTATGTAAGATTGTGGATGAGTCAATCTTGTTCTTCTCTAGGGTTTCTCTCTCAAAATTCTCTCTGGAAGCTCTTACATTTCGTGGGTATAAGGGTCTATATATAGTAGTGTGTGTTTGGAATGCGAAGAGTCAGTTTTTCCAAAACAAAGCTTGTTGGCAGCTTGACCTCATGATTTGATTGAGCCGCGAGTTCAAGCCGCAAGATAACTGAATGGCCAATCTGGACTTTTTGTTTTGTAGTGCAACAGCTAGCATGACGCTTCAACTTCTCCGCATGCTTGGCACGTGAACATCTTCTGGCGGCTTGCCAGTTGCGAGCCACCTGCGAGTTCTAGTTGCGAGTCCCTGCTTCACTATACAATCTTCAGCAATTCTTCACACTCTCTCACACACTACCCTTACAAGATTCTCACCTAAATATAGGGTTACTAATTGCTAAAATACAAAGCAAATTTGGCATGGAATAAAACTAAAAGAATGGTTGATTAAATTCAACCTTACAAATCACATTAGAATATAGCAAATTAATCATACACAATGAGTCACTATTAATGAATGCACATAACATAAAGAACAACGAGTGCAGAACCTCTGTATGGATGATCTGGAAATTCACCAGAAAGAGTCACTGCAATCCATATCAATTAAATAAAATTGAAACTTGGAAAAGATTAGATTGGAATTTTCCACACATGAAAAATCATCCAACTTCAAAAAATGATCCAATTCTGCAAGTCAATCATGAAAATTTAATACCCAGAAGATAGAAAGTCAAGAAAAAAAAATCATAAATCAAAATTGACACCAACCAACTAATAAAACAAATAAAACAGTTATATAAAGATTCTTAAATCCCAAACACACTACATGAAAACCCAAAATTATTCATAATTTGATTCCTACAATTTCTCAATACCCAAACAAAATTCATTATTATTATAAATTAAATTTAAAAAAAAAAAAAAAAAAAAAAAACCAAAGCAATGACACAAAAAGAGAGAGATGGGATGGAACATAAATTTGAACATCTTGTTTGGGCTACATGTTTTATGTTAATTTAAAATTTCCAAGATTCCTTGAATTTCATATGAAAAGTTGCTAGTCTCACATCAAGGAATTTAGGATTTTGAACATAATGTTGTAACAATGTACAGAAAAGAGAAATCATGAAAATGAAGATAACCTCACCCTGCACAATTAGCTAACATTTTAGCAACCCAATATAGATTGGTTGGAATGAAATTGAATTTCCACTAACGCAATCTTGGCAACAAAGCATAAAATATTAAAATAGAAGCGACAAAAAGTCCATAGCTTTAAAATTTGGGGTTACAAGCTTGCATAGCAAAGATCACCTGTTGAACATCTGTTTCAAAAATAACATAAAAAAATGCCTGCATTAAGAGAAAATCAGGACACAACTAACAATACTAATTTTTTTAGAAGAAAATGCAATTATTTGCACAGAGCTGCCCTTTATAAAAATTCCTAAACAAACAATATTAATATTTGGCAGAAAATGAACAGCCTAATATACTTTAAACCATATAGCAGGTAATGGTGATGTATTCCATCTACTAATACCTAGCACTTTTAATAAATTAGTTTTGCAATCTAATTGTGATAGCCACCGCTACAATAGAATCTTATAAGTTATGGGGAAACAGAGAATTTTTTTCCCAAAAATAGGTAATTAAAATGTGAGAAATTTTGTTCATGAAATTCAATCTCTCTCAATTTTTCCCCTACAAATTACAAATGCTACCCTTTAAACAAATAATGCATATAAAATACAATCAATCAAAGCCATCATATACAGTTAACACAGTTAACAGAAGCATTCAACTTCTATATTTGATAATTAAAATCATAATTATGTTACCACATAGCCAAAAAAAGTTGAATTGATTATGGATTATAACTTAGCACTTTGTCAAACACTTTGAAGGCAATGGGGTTGCCTCTATTCTCTTCACATGCGCTAAAGAACTATTAGAGCCTATTGATTTCCGTTATTTATTTCAAACATTCCACCATAAAAAATATATCCTGTAAAAAATAAAAGGAACAGAAAGAGTCTAAAAATTAGAAGAAGAGATATAGAGATAGACCTGGTGAGGCCAACCAAACAAAGTGTGAGATTAATACAAATTAGGGTTTAGTGTTTTTTGACTATTGATAAATTCCAATTCTAAATCAAAACCTTAATTAAAACCAAATCTAACACAATCAGGAAAATCAAAGCCAACCAACCAAAATACCCAAAACTAAATTCTATGGCAAAAGAACCCCGCTAAATTGAAAATCCGAAAGGTTAGTCTAGGCAAAAGATAGGGGAAAAAACCATGGGCATGGAAAAAATTCCTATAAGGACGTCATGGGCAAAAATTATATGGCATAGAAAAAAAAAAGAAAAGAAAAGAAAAAAAAAAGAGAACAATAATGACAATAAGCAAAGATAATAAATGAATAATTCTCTTATTGCTCAAATTAAAAGATAATAAACTGTTTCCATAGGGGATTTGGAACATTCCAATCCTTTATTAAATTCAAAAAGAAAAGACATGAGAATCATAAAGTGATTCTCATGAAGATGATATTGGATGGAAATTGAGAAATGCTTTCTTAATGATATTTTTCTCTAGCAACCAGTCAAACCAAACTCTGTGTGCTTATCAAAAATGAGAAACAAGTTGAAAGTGTCATCTTCCAACTAAGATCCTTGGAGGCTCTTAGGCTTTAAGGCTTTATTCTTTTATCACAGCTGGAAGCATAGTTAATGTAAAAGGAAAGGACACGTGGCAAATAGGCATTTATTAGGTTTTGTTGAAGACGTGCCTCCACCCCTGATAGCCCATGACTACCACAAAATGATGTTGTGGAAAGAATTGTGAAATTAGAGACAAAAATATGATTCTACTTCAATTTATGATTTGTCAAGCCATGATGAAGATGAAGATAATGAGATAAAAGAGTGCAAAAAGCCTAGAACAACAATTGATAAAAACCAAAATGTTTCATTATAATAATCAAACAGATAATTATTTTTGATAAATACGATAGAATTTCAACTTATGGCATCCATTCTATGATGATTTTTTTTTTTAATCGACAAACTAATATGTTAAGAAAGGTAGTTCTTAATTTTTCCACAGATTAACATCATCTTCTTGATTGTTGCAAGACCCCAGTTAGTTAGATTGTTACCAGAGACTTCATAAAATTTTCTCAGATAGGATCAAGAAAACACAACAATCGCTTTAATTGCTAACCCATTAGCACAAACCTGACACTCACTATAATTGCTAATCCATATTGATGCAATTATTAATAAGGGTAAGGATGACACATGGATATTTACTAGAGTTTATGGCGAGCCAGTCACTCATTTAAGGCATGAGACTTGGAGTTTGATTCAAGATCTTAATAATTGTTTTTCTATACCACCGCTCCCCCTTGGTGCGGTGGTCACTCTACAAGTATAAATGCTTGTGGGGTGTGGGAGGTAAGAGCTGGGATTCAAGTTTCCAGGAGGGAGCTTCACACACATATACACTTGGATTAGGCTAGAGTAGAAATTTTATCTTGTATAAAATAAAATTAAAAAAAAATATAAAAAAAAAAAAATCGTTTTTCTATACCATGGTTGCTTTCAAGAGATTTCAATGAATTGACTAGTAGCTTAGAGAAGCTGGGTGGTGCTACTAGTAACATAGAGAAGTTGGGTGGTGCTAATAGAAACCAAAATCAAATACAACTCTTTCGCAATGCTATTGATGAGTGCGGTTTCTTAGACTTAGGTTTTGTTGGCACTTAATTTACGTGGCATAAGCATTTTGCTGATGGACATTTGGTATGGGAAAGGCTGGATCGGGGTCTTGCAAACAATGAGTGGATTCTTCAATTTAGGGGAACCAGAGTCCACCACCTTCAATCTAATAACTCTAATCATCGCCCTCTATGGATTGTGTCAACTGGGCTAGATCCTCCTCGTGCCTAAAATCCCTTCCACTTTGAAGAGATGTGACTTTCAGACAAGGGGTGCTATGAGATTGTAGAAGTCGTGTGGTCATATCTAGCTTTCCTTAGATCCTGCTTTGAGAGCTGTCTAAAAAATAGAGAAATGTGGTAAAGAACTACAACATTGGAGTAGGAAAATTTTTTGCAATGTTAAGAAAGAGTTGGAATTGAAACGGAGACAGTTGGAAGTAGTTGATAGGGAGGCCATGACCTTTGGTGTTAACTTTTGGGTTAGAGATCTTACACTAGAAATTAATGATTTAATTGATAAAGAAACTCAAATGTGTCCCAGAGGTTGAAAGCATTATGGGTGACTCATGGAGATAAAAACTCCAAATATTTCCATAGCTGTGCCACACAAAGAAAAAGAAGAATCACATTGCCAATATTTGAAACTTTAAAGGGACGTGGTGCTCTAATTTTGAAGAGATGACCAACTCTCTAATTGCCTACTACCAAGACCTTTTTACCTCAGCTAATCTGGTTCAATCAAAGCCGGCTACAGAGTCGATCCACAAGGTTATCAGAGAGGATATGAATATCCAACTTTCTATAGAATTTATCGAATGAAAAGTAAAAGCAGCATTCAAACAGATGGCCCCTTTAAAAGCCCTAGGTCGAAGGCACGCCCCCCATTTTTTTATCAAACCTACTAAAAGCTTGTGGGTCACGATGTTTCTTAATCTGTTCTCAATTTTTTAAATTCTACATGTCTTCCACAAAACTTGAATCATACTTTTATAACTATGATCCCAAAGGTTAAAGGTCCTGAGTTAGTTTCTAAATTTAGATCTATTAGTCTATGCAATGTCCTGTATAAAATATTTTTGAAGGTTTTAGCTAATAGGTTAAAGAAGATCTTACCAAATATTATTAATGAGCATCAGAGTGTCTTTACAAAAAGTAAACTTTATTTATGATAATATTTTACTCGCTCTTAAGACTTTACATAGTATGCAGAAACAATGTGGCAAAGAAGACTTCATGGCCGTAAAACTTGATATGAGCAAAGCATATGATAGAGTAGAATGAACTTATTTGGAGGCCGTTATGAGGAAAATGGGTTTCGGAGAAAGTTGTATAAAACTCATGATGGCATGTGTGTGTCAAAACTACTTATTCCATCTTAGTCAATAGTGAACCTAAGGGTATGATCCATCCCTCCCACAATATCAGACAAAGAGATCCTCCATCTCCATATCTTTTTTTGCTTTGCACGGAAGGTTTACATGGGCTCATCTCCCAAGAGGTTGCTCTAGGTAATATATAGGGTTTCTCTTAGTGTAGAAATGGCCCTCACTTGACTCACCTTCTTTTTGCAAATTATCGCCTCTTATTTTGTAGAGTGACTTAGCAAGAATGTTAGAAAATTCTTGATATTTTGGAGTGCTATGGTAGTTTTTCTGGCCAACAGATTGACAAAAGAAAAACAACCATCTATTAGCAAGTCTATATTAGAAGGAAAAAGACAGCTCATCAAGAATGCCTTGGGTGTCCCAAAAATTGGATAGTATGAAAAGATTAGGGTTTACCATCATCGGTATGTAGGAGGAAAATAGCAAGATTCGAGTACATTAAAGAAAGGGTGTGGTGTAAACTACAAGGCTGGGAGGAGAAGTTGCTATCTCAAGTAGGGAGGAAGATTTTAATTAAGGCTGTGGTTCAAGCAATTCTCACCTATACAATGAGATATTTCAAACTATCTTTGGGGTATTGTTTTGATATTGAATGTCTTACTAGAAAATTTTGGTGACGTCAGCGAGGCGATCATTGAAAAATCCACTGGGTTAAATGGGTATCACTTTGTCAACCTAAATCCGAAGGAGGAATGGGATTCAAAGATCTTAGTCTTTTTAACGATGTGCTCTTAGCTAAACAAGTTTGGAGGCTCTTAAACAATAAGCAATTTCTTTGCTATCATGTCTTCAAAGCTAGGTTCTTTCCCCATTGTTCCATCATGGAAGCTAGTGATTAGAACCGTGGGTCTTATGCTTGAATAGTCTGTTAAAAGGTTGGGAAGTAATCAAGAGGGGAGCAAGAAGGAGAATAGGCACTGGGGATGCGGTCAGTATTTGGAATGATGCTTGGTTGCCATCTTTAGCTCATCCAAAAATTCTATCTCCAATGGTGGTGGATTACCCTGATTCTTCGGTCAAGTTCCTCGTCTTTCCTTCCTTTAATAGCTGGAATTTGGTTTTACTAAACAAATTATTTTCTACTTAAGAGGTGGATATGATTAAGAGAATTCCTCTTAGGCGATCCCTTATGGAGGACAGATTAGTTTGGCCCCATGTTTTCTCGGGAGACTACTCTGTAAAGTCCAGACACAATTTTTTATCCAAGGAGAAAGCTGTGGCTTCAGAGGTTTCGTCGAACTCTGATCAGTATCAAGATGTTTGGAAATAAATCTGGGGTTGCAAGGTCCCGATTAAGGTGTGAAATTTGGTTTGGAGGGCATGTACAAACGCTCTACCTGTCAAGTCCAACATAGTCCATCAGAAGGGGTTAAGTTACTGATAATGTTTGAGAGCATTGCAAGCAATTTCCCAAAGATGTTCGTCATACGGTTTGGCTCTGTCCTGGTATCTTGGGCTGTATAAGACTCTGATCCTATTTGGAGTTTTCGACATTCAAAACACTTCCCCAATTTTTTAGATTTGGTGCAATATGTGATTAAGGAGAACAATAATTTTAGTGCGTTTGTTATGTATATCTGGACTATCTGGTATCAACGTAACAGACTTCGAGTAGAAGAAAAACCCTTCCTAATTAGTGAAGTGCTCCCGATGGCCAAACAACTCCATCAAGTCTTCATCCACGCTATCACAGTACTGCAGCCCTCTGTTTTAGCCTCTAACCTAGCTTTGATCCGATGGTCTCCTCCAAGGAAATCTGCATTCAAATTAAACCTTGATGGTTCAGTTTTTCAGGAGTCCGATGATGCAAGCCTAGGGGTCGTAGCACAAGATTCTAGGGGTTTGGCATTGGCATCTCTGGTGGAAAAAGCTCTCCTGCCCCATTTGGTTGCTAAGTTAGAAGCCATGGCTGCTGTGTGTGCTCTAAATTTTGCACAGGAACTCAACCTCTCTTCCATTATCTTAGAGTGTGATTCAGAGATTATTATTAAAGCACTGCGTAGCAATGAAGATTCTCTCTCCCCATACGGTCACCTTATTGCCGAGGCGAAACTTATCTCAAATTCCTTTTGTTCAATTACTTTTAATCATGTTCATAAACAAGGTAATTTTGTAGCTCATAACTTTGCTAGATATGTTACCCGTTTCTTTGTGTGGATGGAGGATGTTCGTCCACACATCAATTATGTACTTTTAGCTGATGTCTATTTCAATTGTTTGGTTAAAACTGATTTTAAAGGTTTGTGTCTTAAATATTTAGACAGCTGTGTCTATAATCAAAGGTACGTAATTAGTATTACCACCACCCACTCTTGGTGTGGTGGCCACTCCACAAATATAAATGCTTATAAGGTGTTAAGGGTAAAGGTCGACATTCAAGTCTCCAAGAGGGAGCTTCACACACATATACACTTAAATTAAGTTAGAGTATAAATTCTATCCTACATAAAAAATAAAATAAAATAAAAAATGTACGTAATTAGTGTCATTTTTTTTTTTAAGACATAAACCTTTTAAAATCAGTTTTATAAATGTCTATTTTATTTTTTTGGCATCAAATGTAACTTTAAACTAATTTCATTTTTAAAATTTTTATCCTATTTCTATATATATAGAAGAAATTACTATATGTGCAACATTAAAAATAGAGAAGTAAAAAAATTGTAGTGTTACGTAACTCTATGTAGTTATTTAGAATTATTTATTTTTTATAATATAAACTTTTAAGCATTATAATATCCAAGAGTTGGCATTCATTCTTTTTGAAAAATTTTATAATGTGTATATATAGCATTTTAAGCAACATTATACTTAGAAATATAGATAAAATTTAAAATTTGTCAACAAATTGTCTATAAAATTATTCAGTATTTAAAGAACTATTAATTCACCGTCATGTTGTTCAATGATCAAAATACTCTTGAATCTTGATACAAATTTTCACTTGAATGAAAAATAAACACAAAAAAAAAAAAAAAAAAAAAAAAAAAACACACAACAACAACAACAACAACAATTGTCATTTTTTTTTTTCTTAAAAGCATTGATTCTTGGGCACTCTTTATTATACATCCGCCTACAACTCTATATGACTTAGTGCATGTTTTAAAAGTGAAAATTAATAAATAAAATAAAAAGATGTCGACATTGTGTATGAAATTATGAACACTATGTCTCCTTTTGGATACCAGTGAAAAATGAAAATTATTTCACTATTCAGCTTATTTTTGCTACTATTCATGGGCCCCATTGCACTTTTTGGTATGATTAATGGATCCTACTGTATTATTTCAGCTAAATTTCACCTTTAACTATAGTACTTTTAGCAATAAGTTTTTAGTTTCGGCAAAATAAGTAGTATCCAAACAGACCCTATATATATAAAGTGCATATCAACACATGGAAAACACAGTTTTGTATCTCATACAAAAACACGCAGTGGAATATGAACGGATCTACTTCATTCATGTAAGATGAAAGCTCGAAAAAGTGTTGAAAACATAAGAGCTATTTAGACCCCCAAGTTAAAATTACGGGTCAATAGATTTTACACAAACTTAATACAAAGAGCGAAATAGTACAATGTTGAAAATACAAGAGCTGTTTAGACCCCCAAGTTAAAATTACAGCTCGATAGATTTTACACAAACTTAATACAAAGTGCGGAATAGTGTAAAAGCAAGCAGATAAACAAACAAGCTACTCTAATCTAAAATCAAAGCAACACAATAGTAAAATGGAATGTAAAAGAGTAGGGGAAAAAACGCAAATACAAGATAACACGCCAATGTGTTATCGAAGAGGAAATCAAAGAACTTGGCGAAAAACCTCTCCGCCACCCTCCAAGCGGTAATCGATCTACTAGACAATC
This sequence comes from Quercus gilva, assembly GCA_023621385.1. Lineage (NCBI taxonomy): Eukaryota > Viridiplantae > Streptophyta > Magnoliopsida > Fagales > Fagaceae > Quercus > Quercus gilva. The sequence goes on from CM042476.1 coordinate 72,110,930, forward strand.
AGTTGGGATACATGGTTTAGCAAGAGACCTCCAAGCCTAATTTACCCGATATACCTAAGCCCTCTAAGCTCCTACTCTAACAAGACTTCTTAGAATCGTGTCTTGTCTAGCTCTCCAGATCCTGCAACAAGCTCCATGTTGCATTTGCCATCCTTGGCTTCTTCCAATGCTTCCCAGCAGCACCAAAACCTTACTTGACACTTTGAAAGGGTATGGTAAGTGTTTGGGCTATCAACCTTTCAATAGTATGGAAATTGAGAGGTAGGAGTTGAGAAAATTCCACAAGCAAATGTGTAGAGGATTGTGGGTATAACAATCTCTAACCCTCAAGGTGTTTGACTAGAGTTTTCTCTCAAAAGCACTCCTTAACATTTGTTAGTAATGTGGGTATATATAGTGTGAGTACAGAAAGTGTGTATCAAATAGTACAATCTGGCAAAACAGAATGTCTTGTAGGTGTTTCGTGAGAAGGCCTTACCCATGAGATACTCGTGAAACACAGCTATCACCATTTGTCCTGACTCTTCGCATTCTAGTCATATGCAGAGCACATGATTCAATTCGCAAGATGCTTAGTCGCAAGATACCCATAAGAACTCCTTAGTTTTTAGTTGCTTGAGTCTTCAGACTCTCTCTCTATCACACAACCCTTACAATCAAATCTCACAATAAATACAAAGTTCAAAAGATTGAATGAAATTACAATGAAATTTGGCACAGAATAAAGGCCAACACAACACATAGTTGTAAATCACAACTTTACATAAGATAGCATGTAGCATCTGAGTTTTGGAAACAAAGAATGAGAAAGCGTACATTGATGCAATGAAATTCAAAACAAATGAAGATTGGACTTGATATGCCTTTCAATCTTCACTCCAATTCCATAATGTGCCCAAAATGTGTGGTCTCTCAATCAGTTCTATATGTGATATTCAAGAGAATAATCAAGTGTCTCCTTATTGAAGAACTCTTATTCTTTCTCCTTTTCAATCACACATATTTCTACACTTAGGCAATTACATTTATTTAATAACTCTTATTAAATAAATAACTAATTATCTAATTGGGTTAGCCTTTTGGGCTAGCCCAATTAGGCTTAGTGTGTGGCTTGGAGCGGAACCAAAATGAACAAATAAAGCTCTAACTCTAATAGGCTTTGGACTTATCTGTCAACTCTTGACAAGCCCAAAGTTACCATTAATTAAATTTTATACCACTATATAAATATAATTGCACTCTAGGCTTTATTAATAAATTATATTCCAAAACTTCATTAAATATTTAACCCCTTCATGAAAATATTCATAGTAATACAAAGTTATAATTTGTAACTGTCACTTTGTAAATTACTACCTCTTGATCATTAAGTACCTGGTTTAATCCTCTAAGTTATTCATATATATTTTATGAAATCTAATTTCATAAAATATAAACTTTAGTAACTTTTTACTAAAGTCGTTAGGCCTAACACTTTGAATAACCAAATCAATTAAACTTATCTCAAGGGAATATTTTATATCTCTATAAAGAGACTGTGAATTCCATCTTGAGAATATGTGTTCTTTCAACATTATATGTGATTGCCCAAAATACTGAGGTTTTGATCATTTGTTTAGATCTCACTCCTGATATATTAAAGCAACCTACATTTCGTAATCGGGTTCACTATTCCTTCAAGATTGAGAGTTTATGTAAATGAGAAGTCGTGAGATTTATTATTCATTTGACATTCATTAATAGAATAATAAATCTCATAGTGGTTCAGTTCAATATGTTTTATACACATAAAACATATTAACATATCAACTAGAATTCTCCACTTCCATGATCATAACAAATTATCTTAATGGACATGTCATAGTCTTCGCAGATGAAATGTCCAATTTCATCACTGACTACAAACTAAAATTTTGAGTTTACAAAGAGCTTGTAATTTATATCTTCTGTAACTAAATCACATACTATGCATCTCAATGACTATATGATAATATCCAAACGTTCATGCTACCATTATTTTAGATATGTAAGGTTGAATTTAATCAACCATTTTGTTGGGTTTATTCTGTGCCAATTTGCTTGTAATTCAACATTTAGAAACCTTGTATTTAGGTGGAAATCATGTAAGGGTAGTATGTGAGAGAGTATGAAGAAAAGCTCAAGAGTGTGCAAATCAGCAGGGCCTCGCAACTGGATCTTACGACTGGCTCATGGCTTGCAAGTCGCCAAAGGAGACATACATGCGAAGCATGCAGAGGAGCTGAGGAGTCATGCTAGCTATTGCACAACAGGACAAAACTTCCAGTTGGCTAGGCCGTTGTCTCGCGACTCAGTCAAGTCGCAAGGCCAAGTCGCCAGTTCACTCTATTTGGGAAAAACTGACCTTTCGCATTCCAAACACACACCAGTATAAATACCCCCTTATACCCTCGTATTGTAGAGAGCTTCCAAAGAGAATTTTGAAAGAGAAACCCTAGAGAAAAACAAGATTAACCCATCCACAATCTTCATCCTTGTTTCTCCAAATTCCTTTACTCTCACCCTCTTCATTGTTACATCCTTAAGAGGTACATTTAGCCAAATCCTAATCTCAGTATACCCATATCTGTGAGAATGTTATTTGGTGCTTGGGAAGCAGTTAGGAAGGGACAAATTGATATTGGTTGATGCTATGAGCTATAGCGGAATCCAGTAAGCTAGAGAAAACAAAGGTTCAACGTAACCTCGTTTGGAGCAAAAAGCTTGAAGGGCTTAGGTACACTGGGTAGATTAGGCTTGGAAGGTCTTTTGTTGTTCATGTATTCCTACTTTATTCTCTAGTGGATTATTGACCGCTTAGATGGCGGCAAAGAGGTTTTACACTGAGAACTTTGGTTTTCTCTTTGATAACACATCGCTGGGTTGTCTTTGTGTTTGCATCTCTCTTTCCTTAATCTTTGCCATTTAATTTCTGCTATGGTTGTGATTTTATTTGGTTTAGATTGTTTTATCAATTCTGTTTTAGTTTATCTTCATATTCCGCACATACATTGTTTGATAATAAGCTTGAATTGGTAATTTGAAATTTAGGGGTCTAAACGTTCAAGGTGTTTTACACACTTTTTGAACATACAAGATAATAATAAAACAAGTTTATTACATAAAACATAATGTCATACAAATGTCATACATGGCATATAATAGGATTTTAGGGCACTAATCCTAACAATCTCCCACTTGCCCTTAAAGACTATTGCGCACTAATCTAACTCTATTCCCTCTAGGGGTGACTCAAAAGTCTTTTGGGGCGAAGCTTTGGTAAAGGGATCTACTAGATTACTTGCACTATCAATCATTGTTACTACCACATCTCCTCGAGGCACAATGTCTCGAATAATATGATACTTTCTTTCTATGTACTTTCATTTCTTGTGATTCCTTGGATCTTTGGATTGTGAAACTGCTCCACTATTGTCATAAAACAAAGTGATTGGAACTTGCTCCACTTTACAAAACAAACCCCACATATGCAATTCTTCAGAAAATAAAAAAAAATAAATAAAAAATTAACTCCACACAAATATTTCACAGTACCATCATAAACAAGCTTGCTTCCCCTTTGTATTTCAAAATTTGAACCAACAAATCACCCACAACAAAACAAACATACCCATTCTCAACAAAAATAAAAATACCCGTTCTCTGGTCTCTAAGTCACAGACCCACAACAAACATGAGAGAGTGAGAGTTCGAGAGACTTATTGGCAGCAAGAGGAAGGAGGAATTCGAATGGCATGGGTCTGTAAGGCCATGACCTGAGCGAGGCACTGAGTGTCAGCTATGGCAGCAAAGTTTTAAGTGCACTAGGCAGTGGAGAAGGCAGTGGCGAAGGCAAATTGAACATGTGTCGCACGCGACGGAGACATCCACAGCGAGGCCAAATTGGTGGCAAGTAGGGGTTAGGTTGACGTCAGCATCGTCGGGGTCGACGATGTGAAGGAGAGAGTGAGTGAGGGAGTATTGGTTTAGGGAGGCTAAATATGAGTGAGGGGGAAAAAAATAGGCTGAATGTGAATGAGGGGTAAAAAAAGGGGCTGATGAGTGTGATATATATATGACCTCTTTAGTTATGATTTGAGTTTCGTCGCTATTGCTTTCCTCTAATGACGAATTAGAGTTCCATAGCTAAAATGCATTAAGGATAATCAGATTTGTTAGGACATATGTGTTTACATGTTAGGAACATATGTCACATTTTATGTAAATTGGCTAATCCTTTGACAAAACGCACTCTACTTGTAATTGGGTAGTTCTAGGTGTTTTTAATACTTCAAGAAACTATGTTTCAAGATCAAGTGTTGAAGTCATCAAGTCTGTCCAAGAAAAAGCAAGTTGAAGTGCAGAATTTTTAAAGCTCGACACCTGCTCGATAGCTACCTCGACACCTGCTATCTGTCGAGAATTAAAAAGTCAGAATTCCAATCTGATTTTCTTGGGATCCGTGAATGTGTTTTTGGGCCTTCTTTTCTTCTAACCCTAAACATATTTAAGGAGTGTTTTAAGAGCCGTCAACATAGACACAAGTTGCAAAAGCATTGAGCAATCCTTGTTCAAGCAAATTGTGATCTAAGACGAAGTTCTTGACCTAGTTCATCTTCTTCAAGAAGTTGCTGTGTATTTTGCACCGTAGGGTTTTGTGACCAAGCATCTTCCTGATCTTCATTGCATAGGATGATCTGAAGAACTTTGCAGCCAACCTCTCTTCCTAAAGTTAGTGTTTGAAGTCGCGTACTGGGATCCGCGCATCTGGTTAGTCACGTACTTGGGAGCCGTGCATCAAAAGGGGGAACTGTCACTACAGATCAAGTCCAATTGGGTATTGGGGTAAGAGTTCAACTGTAGGTTGATAAGGTACTTGGGATTCCTTATTTGTAACTGCTTGATTTGATAATAGTGGAGTTTCGGGAGTGGTGACCTGAAAATCACCCGGTGGGGTTTTTGCCGTTAGGGTTTTTCCCCATTCGTGAACAAATCACCGTGTCTTTTATTTTCCGCTGCATATTTTGTTATTCAGTGATTTGTTTGTGCTGCCACGTATTTGCATGTTAAATTGATTAATTAATAACTTGGCTAAATTAATTAATTAGTTTAAATCACAAGGGGTCATTCAGTTTGTGGCCTATCAAGTGGTATCAGAGCGGGCACACTCTGATTAGTTATTAATCTTTGCTGTGATTGATCCATTGACCCCTATTTGTCATGGATAGAGGACAATCTCTTATTATACCTCCTTTATTTGATGGGACTAACTATGCCTACTGGAAAGTACGCATGAGACCTTTTTTGCAGTCCTTAGACGAGAAGGTGTGGCAAGCTGTTGAGATTGGCTGGACCAAGCCAAAAGAAGCGCCGGCCGATTGGGATGAAGCCAAGATTAAGGCGGCAAACTTCAACAGCAGAGCGTTGAATGCCCTATTTAGCGCTGTCACCAATGAGGAGTTCAAGAAGATATCCTCAACAGAAACTGCCAAGGAGGCGTGGACCATCCTCCAGACAACCTATGAAGGAACAAAGGCTGTCAAAGATTCAAAGCTACAAAGGCTCACTACTAGCTTTGAAGAAATTAAGATGGAGGAGGATGAGTCGTTCGATGAGTTCTATGCCAAGCTGAAAGACATAGTGAACTCAGCCTTCAATCTTGGGGAAACCATCCCTGAACCCAAGGTTGTAAGGAAGGTGCTCAGATCTCTACCTGAGAGATTTCATGCCAAGATTACGGCAATTGAAGAATCAAAGGACATTGATAAAATTCCTTTGACTGAGCTGGTTGGGAACTTGCAGACCTACGAGCTAGGGTTATCAAGGATAGGCAAGTTAAGCAAGGGCAAGAGCATGGCCCTGAAGGCGAAAAGCAGTGATACAGATGAGTCTTCCGATGATGAAGATTCCAAGATGAAGTCCTACATTACAAGGCAGTTCAAGAAGTTTATGAAGAATGCCAATGGGAGGAACTTCGACAAGGACCGAAGGCAATCCAGCTCTTCACAGTTCAAGAGCCAAGACAAAGGAAGGAAGGATGCCAAGGATGGCGGTCAGTACACTGTTCCGGCAGGACCAAAATGTTTTGGGTGTCATGGGTTTGGACACATGAAGAATGAGTGTCCTACATATCTGAAGAGCATTGGAAAGAGCAAGGCTCTTGCTGCAACCCTAAGTGACACTGAGCCCGAAGATGATTCTGATAGTGAAGATGACGGAATCTTGAATGCCTTCACTGCCACAGTTAATCCTACTGAAGGGATTGTTGAAGAAGTGGAACAGGAAGAAGAATTGGTGGATACTGAATGCGAGAAGATGGATGACAAAGATGATATCCATTCAGCCTATGAGAAGCTTTACAAGCTTTCTGAGAAGCATGAGAAGCTATACAGGCTGGCCATCAAGAAGCTCAGTGATGTGGAACTTGACCGTGAAGAGTTATCCACAAAGTTTGATGAGGCGAATCAAACTATTGGAGCACTGAGGTTTGAGAACAACTTCCTGGCTGAGAAGACCAAGAAGCTTGAAGCAGAGCTGTTTCAAGTCAGAGCTCAACTGGAGAGGACTTCAAGTGCAAAACTTGATGAGATGCTCAGCAACCAGAAATCTGCTTTAGATCGAACAGGTTTAGGGTATGGTCTTTCTTTCTCTAACTCTGCTTCTACTAGTTCTACTGTTTTTGTTCCTCCTGCTAATAATGTTAAAATTGAGAACATTGATGTTAAAACTGAATTAGCTAGTGAGAACATAGACAAGGGTAAATCCATCTTAGGAGCACCCCCTAAGTTAGAAAAGAAAAATGCTAAACTCCCTAGGGATAAGAAGGCTAACTCTCAGAAGCCTAAACAAAAGAAGCAGTATCTCTATTATCATTGTGGAGCCGCAGGTCATACTCGACCAAATTGCTACAAGTGGCTAGCCACCCAACAGAGAAATAGTATGACAGCATCTGGAAGCCAAAATCAGCTTCAATCCTCTCTTGCTCCTCTTGGAGATCTTCTGAAAACCATCATGTTCCTTTCGAACTTGAACGGTTTTAATTCTTCCCCCTCACCGCCGGTTCAAGGTTTCAATCAAAGGAAAAGCCCTTCCAAGGCATGGAAGAAAAAGGACTCTAAGTGATTTTATCACTTTCTTCTCCCTTCATGTTTATCTTATTTGTTGCATTGCTTGTGTGTTTTGCATTTTTGCTGAGTCAGTCTAGTTTTATGCATTGTTTTTGTTTTTCTTAACATGTCTTTGTGTGTTTACTTTCAGTTTTGTTTATTTTGTTTTTCATATAAAAATAAAAAAAAATTGAAAAAAAAATTGAAAAATACAAAAACAGTGTGTGTTTTGTGTACTTTGGTACTTGTGTACCTTAGATGGCCAATGAAACAAAGTTTTCTAAACTTTGTATCTCTTGTAGCTTAGATGAGCATTCCTATGCACAACTAAGCAAGTGAGCTTTGTGGCTCGTGTTTGTGATGAGTAAGATTAGGTTATTTCTTAGACTTAACACTCATATCACTCTTTTTGACGGGTAGGACTAGAAAATCCTAAGAGAAAGGCATAAATAACCATCTCACCACTGTTACCCGCCAATCATTAATGACATCTGTATGCTTCGGCATAGCAAAAATGTGATGTCAATGACATTTGTGTGCTTAGGCATAGCAAAATTGAAATGTCAAATATCAATGGGTATTTCTTTTCCTTCTCATAAGCCCATGTATGATACGCTTAAAAAGAAAATATGCAAAGAAATAAAAAGCAAAAAGATTAAAAATGCTTTAAAATGGTTGCAAGCGTGTATTCTAGGAGATGTGGGAGTTATAGGATGTACCTCAAAGGTGATAGTCCCCATCAAACAGTTATGATTGTGTGTGAGTTAAAGTTATTTGCTCATATCTCAGATCGTCATAACATGTATACACATATGCAAATCTTGCGATGTTTTTCACACACAACACGCAATATTCTTTGCTACTTTTGATGCATGTGCAGGTACAATGTGATTTGGCCATCACAAAGGTTTACATGTGCTTTTGTATGCTCACTAAACTGTCATGACTTATTTTTGAAATATAAAATTTGTTAGACTTGTTTAGTGTGTGTGTGTGTTTTTGGGAGATCCGTGTGCTTAAATTTTCATTGAGAGATGATTTTTGAGAGATTTATATGTTGGTTGAATCATGCTTGAGGTGCATGTCTTGATTGCATTCATGTTTGTGTTTTTCACTTCTCGAAAAACTGCATTTCATAGCTGGCTCGACACCTTCTCGATACCTCCTCGATACCTGGTCAGTTGTCGAGCCTCTAAGCCTTTTCTTTATCGCAATCTCGACACAACCTCGACACCTGGTGGATCTATCGAGAAAATCTCTGTCTCCTTGATACCTCCTCGACACCTGGTGGATCGATCGAGAAAATCTCTGTCTCCTCGATACCTCCTCGACACCTAGTCGATCGATCGAGCTTCTCTATTGGTTCAGCTGTTTGGTACCTCGACACCTCCTCGATACCTTAGCTGTCGAAGGCATAATTTCTCGACACCTACCTCAACAGCATCTCGATACCTCTCGACACCTCAGCTGTCGAGATTTACTGAAGGTTCTATATAAGCTTCAGTTCGCGATTTTTCTCTCATTTCTCGATCTCTCTTCGATCTGTCCGAGGCGGTTCGTCTTCCTGAGAACTTTTCTTCACTCCAATCTCGATCCCAAGTGATTTTCAGCCTTTCTTGCTTCAAATCAAGTGGTATGATCTTCTTTTCCATTCCTTTTCATGCATTTCATGATTTGAAACTTAGGTTTTGGGACTTTTTTTGAAAACTTTGGGTTTTTCAAAATCTTTGAGTTATTGGTGAAATTTTGGGTTGGTTTTTCAATGAACAGTGTTTAGAATGACATGCATTGCATTCCATGTGCATTAGAATGATATGTTCATGCATTTAGTTGTGTGATTCTTGTCTGTGTGCTGATAGGATTGGATTGGGCTGAGCCCATGATGCTTTTTATGTTTGCATGTCACATGACCATGCATTCCCATGCATACGTCCATTTTGTTCAATATATTGTCATATTTGAACTGTTTGGGACTTTTCTGATTGTCTCCCTCTCTATCTCTTCTCTCATTCTTTTACGTTAGTTGCATCTATGGCACCTAAACGTAAATCCACTCCGGCCCGGAACCCTCTGCGTTCTGGAGCCTCTTCATCTTCTGATACTGCTCCTCATAATCTTCGGTTCCGTGATGAAGATGCCTACAAGGCATTTACTGAGAACTTTTCTAAACGAGGTGTTCATTCGGAACGCCACGTTGTTCTGGCAGACTTTGCCGACACTGACCTTCCCTCTGTCATTCACAATAGGGGATGGGGGTCACTGTGTGACATCCCGGTCACCTGTCCTCTCATGCTGATTCAGGAGTTTTACTCCAACATGCACGGGATTGATCGTTCAGTACCTCTCTTTTTCACTCGCGTTCGAGGTACGCGCATCCCTGTCACACCGCAGCTAGTGGCGGATGTGCTTAGGGTTCCTAGGATAGAATTTCCTGACTATCCTTCCTGTGAGCGACTGAGGACTGTGTCCAGGGATGAGCTCATTTCTGCTTTCTGTGAGCGCCCTTCTGAGTGGGGTGAGCATATGTACACATCATGTAGACCTTTTGCTAAAGGTCCTAGATTCCTTAACATGGTGATGACTTTTGTACTTCATCCTCTTTCCCATTATAACTCTATCACCGAGCCTCGTGCTCGTTTCTTGCTTTCTCTACTTGAGCATCTCACGATAGATTTTCCTTCCCACTTCATTTTCTCTATCATAGATGTTCATTTAGATGCGGCGTCCCGTGATAAGCTCATCTTTCCTTCTGCTATCACAAGGATACTACGCCATTTTTCCATCCCTTTTCCCTCGTCCGACCACTTCACACACATCTCAGCCATAGATGCCGCTACCGTAAAATGTAGTGAGGCACAGTTCAGGGCGAGACAGCCGGATTCCACTCCTCCCTCCCGTTCGGCTCCATCCAGATCAACTCCATCTACATCAGCTCCTCCTTCTTCTTCGGGCGATGTATCTCTTGGAGACATTATGGCGCAGCTGCAGCGCATGGATACTCGCCTCGATACACTCACCATTAAGTTGTATCAGGTGAACGTTCGTGTTGGTCGTATCGCACGACGGCAGGCGACCATGGGTGGTTTTACTTCTGAGGCTTCTCCTCCACCACCTCCTCCAGTGGCTTCAGATTCTGACTCTGAGGATGATGATGATGATGGTGATGACGATGATGCTTCAGATGATGATGATGGAGATGCTAGCTCTACTGATGAGATGTCTACATGACACTCTACCCTTTGTCATTCGTGACAAAAAGGGGGAGTAGTTTTGGATTATGAGAGTAGTCATCTTAGGGGGAGAGTTAGGATAGGACATTTTTGATAGGGGGAGTGTTCATACTTTCTGAGGGATGTAGTGAGGCTTTTGATGTATCTTTTTCTTTTCTAGTCTTATTAGATACATTGGTCTTGTATATCAGTTTACATACATTGTACTTATCTTCTATATATGTGGATGTATGTTTCTTTTTCACCTACCTCTTCATGTGTTGTTTCTTTTCTCACTTTATACACATATTCTTTATACTTGTATGCAATCTAATTAATTTCTGTTTCACACAAGATGCCTTGATGAGTTTTGTTTATAAGTGTTTCAGAAATACAGGTTGTCAAAGTCTACTTGTCATAAACTCTCTTCTTGCAAAGTTTTTCAAGAGTTTGTGTTAGGATAGATTTTATTGTATGTAACAAGTGAATATGAGTTGAGTGATTTATGACTTCTCTCATATGTTCATTTGTTGGTTGTGGTTTTGTCACGGATTGCCAAAGGGAGAGATTGTTAGGACATATGTGTTTACATGTTAGGAACATATGTCACATTTTATGTAAATTGGCTAATCCTTTGACAAAACGCACTCTACTTGTAATTGGGTAGTTCTAGGTGTTTTTAATACTTCAAGAAACTATGTTTCAAGATCAAGTGTTGAAGTCATCAAGTCTGTCCAAGAAAAAGCAAGTTGAAGTGCAGAATTTTTAAAGCTCGACACCTGCTCGATAGCTACCTCGACACCTGCTATCTGTCGAGAATTAAAAAGTCAGAATTCCAATCTGATTTTCTTGGGATCCGTGAATGTGTTTTTGGGCCTTCTTTTCTTCTAACCCTAAACATATTTAAGGAGTGTTTTAAGAGCCGTCAACATAGACACAAGTTGCAAAAGCATTGAGCAATCCTTGTTCAAGCAAATTGTGATCTAAGACGAAGTTCTTGACCTAGTTCATCTTCTTCAAGAAGTTGCTGTGTATTTTGCACCGTAGGGTTTTGTGACCAAGCATCTTCCTGATCTTCATTGCATAGGATGATCTGAAGAACTTTGCAGCCAACCTCTCTTCCTAAAGTTGGTGTTTGAAGTCGCGTACTGGGATCCGCGCATCTGGTTAGTCACGTACTTGGGAGCCGTGCATCAAAAGGGGGAACTGTCACTACAGATCAAGTCCAATTGGGTATTGGGGTAAGAGTTCAACTATAGGTTGATAAGGTACTTGGGATTCCTTATTTGTAACTGCTTGATTTGATAATAGTGGAGTTTCGGGAGTGGTGACCTGAAAATCACCCGGTGGGGTTTTTGCCGTTAGGGTTTTTCCCCATTCGTGAACAAATCACCGTGTCTTTTATTTTCCGCTGCATATTTTGTTATTCGGTGATTTTTTTGTGCTGCCACGTATTTGCATGTTAAATTGATTAATTAATAACTTGGCTAAATTAATTAATTAGTTTAAATCACAAGGGGTCATTCAGTTTGTGGCCTATCAAGATTGATTTTTTTAGCGACGAAATGGTTTTGTCGGTGTTAGGTTCTTTTAGCGATGACATTTGTTTCATCGCTGATAATCTCCCAACAAAATATATAGTGACGAAATTATTTCATCGCAAAAAACTTAAAGTTTCAGCAACGAAAAATTTCGTCTCTATAGACTTATTAAATTTGCGCCCTACTTTTTCCTTTTGGCGCCCTTTTTTCAAATCAACAAATAGCAAAGAAATTTGAATTTCCTCGCTAAAAGTCAATATTTTTTCATTTTTAGTGACGAAATTCAAATTTTGTCACTAAAGGTTATTATTTTTTGTGACAAAATTCAAATTTTGTCGCTAAATGTAAGTTTTCAGTGATGAAAAATTTTTCCTCACTAAAATTCGTCACTAAAAATGCATTTTGTTGCAATGTCTCATGACACCAAGATCAGAAAGGAATTTTTTGAGCCAAACAGCTTCTTTTGTTACTTCACAAGCAGCAACACATTTAGCTTCCATGGTGGAGTCAGCAATACAAGATTGCTTAACACTCCTCCAACTTACAGCTCCACCTCCTAAGGTGAACGCATAACCTGAAGTGGACTTTTTGAAATCAAGATCTGATTGAAAATCAAAATCTGTGTAACCAATAGGTATCAAACCCTCACATAGATAGACAAGCATATAGTCTCTCGTTCTCCTTAGATACTTGAGAATATGTTTTACAGCCTCCCAATGTTTTGGTCTTGGATTTGATTGATATCAGCTGACTATGCCAATTGAATAACAAATATCTGGCCTAGTACATAGCATGGCATACATGAGACTTCCCACTGCGAAAGCATAAGGAATTTGTCTCATTGTCTTTTCTTCTTCAAGAGTCTTAGGCCTTTGGTCATTAGACAGAGGAACTCCATGTCTGAAAGGAAGTAATCATTTCTTAGAGTTTTGCATGATAAACCTTGCTAGAATCTTATCTATATATCCAACTTGTGACAAGCCTAACATTCTATTCTTTCGATCTCGCCAAAGCTTAATCCCTAGAATATAGTTAGCTTCACCCAAGTCCTTCATATCAAATTGGCTTGACAACCAAATCTTTACTGATAACATTACCCCTACATCATTTCCAATGAGTAGAATATCATTAACATAAAGCACTAGGAACATTACTACTTTGTCTTGATGTCTTTTATACATACATAGTTCATCTAGATTTTGTTCAAAACTAAATGACTTGATTGCTTGATCAAATCTGATATTCCATGATCTAAATGCTTGCTTAAGTCCATAAATGGACCTTTACAACTTGCATACCATATGCTCTTGGTTCTTTGCTATGAAACCTTCTAGTTGTGTTATATAAACTTCTTCATCAAGATTGTCATTTTGAAATGCAGTCTTGACATCCATTTGCCAAATCTCATAATCATAATGAGCATCAATGGATAAGAGAATTCTGATAGATTTAAGCATGGCTACCGGCAAAAAAGTTTCCTCATAGTCAATACCTTCTTTTTGTGTATACCCTTTCACCACTAGTCTTGCCTTAAAGGCTTCAACCTTCCCATTTATCCCTCTCTTCCTCTTGTAAACCCATTTGCAACCAACCTGTTTAATGCTATTAGGTGCTTTTACAAGATCCCAAACTTGATTGGAATACATTGAATCCAATTCAGATTTCATAGCTTTGACCTAATGATTTAAATCTATATCTTTCATTGCCTCTTCATAAGTATAAGGATCAGATTCAGCCACTTCCGAGATAGCTTCATAAGTTTCTCTTAGACCTATAAATCTTACAGGTGGCCTAATAATCCTCCCACTATGACGAGGCTCTTGTGTACTAGTCATCTCTTGAGTAATATCTTGTGGTGTATCCGATACAACCATATCATTCCTAGTTTCATCCATTGATTGTTCAATTATAGGTTCATTCATTTAAGCTAAAACAACTCTACTTCTAGGAGTATAATCATTCATATAGTCATTTTTCAAAATTTTGGAATTTGTACTAACAAACACTTTATTATCTTTATGACTATAGAATAAACCTCCAACAATTCCTTTTGGATACCCTACAAAGAAAACCACTTCTGTTTTAGATTGTAACTTGTCAGACTTTCCTTTCAACACATGTGCTGGTCAACTCCAAATATGGAGATGTCTCATACTAGGCTTACGCCCAATCCACAACTCTACAGGTGTTTTAGGAACAGACTTCGGAAGTACTAGATTCAGAAGATACATTGCAGTATTTAAGGCATATCCCTAAAAAGAAATTTGTAGAGTCGAATAACTCAACATGGATCTAACCATCTCTAAAAGAGTCTCATTCCTTCTTTCTGCTACACCATTTTGTTATGGTGTTCCAGGTGCAGCCAATTGAGATATAATCCCATTTTCAATTAAATAATCCCTGAAATCCCCAAGAAGATATTCGCCACCACGATCAAATTGAATGGCCTTTATGCGTTTACCTAATTGATTCTCAACTTCAACCCTAAACTCTTTGAACCTTTCAAAGGCTTCAGACTTCCGTTTCATTAGGTATACATAACCAAATCTAGAGTAATCATCAGTGAAAGTAATGAAATACTCACAACCACCTCTTGCTTGGATAGACATTGGACCTCATACATTTGAATGTACTAGTTCTAGCAAATCTTTGGCTCTTTTTCCTTGTGCATTAAAAGGCCTTTTAGTCATTTTACCTTCCAAGCAAGATTCGCAAACTGGAAATTCATTAAAATCTAATGGTTCTAAAAGCCTATCTTTAACCAGTCTTTGGATCCTGTTTGAATTAATATGACCCAAACGTAAATGCCAAAAATGTGCATCACTAGTAGAAGGAAACTTTCTCTTTAATGATTTCACATGTGAATTATTATCTAATTTAGAATTGTATAATTCATGCTTATCGGGAGTTATAATATAAAAACCATCAACAATATTGCCAGAATAGATAAACACTTTATCTTTCTTTATTACAACATGGTCTTTCAAGATAACACAATATACATGTTTACCTAAATAAGTTGTAGAAATTAAATTCCTACAAACATTAGGTACATATAAGCAGTCTTCGAATATTAAAACTCTAGAATCAAAGCATAAATTAAATACTCCAATAGCTACAACTAGAATTTTGCTCCCATCAGCCAAAGTAAAAAACAGTTTCCTTTCATTCAGTTTTCTGGTTTCCTGAAACCCCTGCAAAGTATTGCAGATATGATTAATACAACCTGAATCCACACACCAGGAATCCGTGGGATTATGTACTAAACAAATCTCAAGAAGGAATGATCTCATCAAACCTTTATTCTTGTCAGTTATGAATTTTGGACAGTTCCTCTTCCAATGACCTTTCTCACCACAATGCAAACATTTTCCTTTGGTGTAGTCCTTTTTCTTTTTCTTTCCCTTGTTGTCAACACCTAAGGCAAGCTGTTTACAATCTTGTTTGTTAAAGTCCTTCTTCTTCTTACCACCCTTGCCTGTTAGGACATATGTGGATCATGTTAAGAACATATGTCATTTAGAATTGCTAATCCTTTGATAAAACGCACTTTACTTGTAATTGGGTAGATCTAGGATGTGTTTAATACTTCAAAGAATAAGAGTTCAAGTGTGGTATTAAAGCCATGAAGATTGGACCAAGAAACAAGTGAAGAAAAGCTGTTCATTAAAACTGGACAGATTCTCGACAACTGCTGACAAATAATATCTATTGAGGATTAATGAATCTCAACAGATATATCTATTGAGGTCTCAACAGATAGCTCGACAGCTGTATCTATCGAGAATTACGAAATCAGAATTTCCATATCTAATTTTTGGCCTATGTTGACATGTATATGTAGGGTTTCTTTTCTCACAACTCTAGACATATATAAGGATTATTTTAAAGGCCATCAAATAAGAGAATACAAAGAGGACATATGCAAAAAGTGACCAAGTGCTTATTCTCTCTGAAAGAAGCTACTACGTCTTTGCGCCTTAGGGTTTTGTAACCAAGTGCTTCTTGATCTTCATTGTTAATGAAGTGAAGAACTTTGCAACCAACGCCTTCTTCAAGTTGGTGAGTTAGCCATGTACTGGGAACTGTGCATCATTGGTTAGTCACATATTGGGATCCATGCGAAAGGGTGGCATTCATATATTGAAGAGTTCAGAGATTCTGAAGTGGTAGAAGGTTTCTGCTATAAGTTCATCTATGGGGATTGTAAAGTTTAGAGACAAAGGTTTTGTACTAGATCTGAAACTTCTCTTTACTATAGTGAATTTCTTTTTAGGAAGGTTTCTCCCTAAGTTTTTTACTGTGAAACTAGTTTGTTTAATTGGTTTTCCTGGGTCATCATATCTTGTCTTATTTACTTTTTCGCTGTCCATGATATTGACAAGATATTGATATTTGTTTGTTTTAACAAGGTTTATTCATAATAAATCTAATTAACAACTTGAGTCTAAAGCTTGTTAATTCTACCAACCGATGTCTAAATTTCCTATCACTGCCTTTCGACCTAGGCTTAGGAAAGGAAGCTTTAACCATATTAGCATCAACACTGGCTGTACCAAGGATGCCTTTCACTGCCACTAATTCATTCATTAATTCAAACAAGGTATAAATATTTTTGTTCATATTATAATTAAGTCTGAATTCTTTGAATGATTCTAGCAAGGATTAGAGTATCATATCCGCTTGTGATTCTCAATCAATGTCGGCACCTAAACCTCCAGTGTATTTAGATAAGAGATCATTTTATGACAATGCTCTCTTACTGGAGTCTCTTAAGCCATTTTGGTATTTAGGATAAGCCTCATAGTGTCTTGTCTAGCTGAACTGTCTTGCTCACCAAACATCTCCTTCAAGATTAACATAATGTCTGAAGCTAGTTCCACATCCTGCATTTGATGCCGTAAAACATTTGAAATAGATGCTAGGATATAGCATTTGGCCATCTTATTAGATTTCTGCCACCAATCATATCACTGTTTTTCCTCAGAAGGAGCATCTAATGAAGGAAAGTTTGGACATAGTTGATTAAGCACAAATTTGTGCTCTTCAGCAGCGAGAACAATATCTAGGTTTCTTTTCCAGTCAATATAGTTGGATCCAATCAATTTGTTTTGAATAAGAATAGTAACAAGTGGGCTAAAAGATGCCATGATTAAATCTGAAAACAATAAACATGAATATAATAAGTAAACTGCACATTATCAATTTAGCATATAAACATATAGTATGGAACCAAAATAAAACCATAATATAAAATATGCAAAGATAACCCAATCCCATATTCAATATCCCTCAACATAGAGTGAACATTAAATACTATGATTGATTGAAAATATCTTTCATTATTAGTGCTATCTTGATAACTCTTACCAAACACTAATAATATACCGTTAAGCAGTCTTCGAATATTAAATACTATGATTGAGTTCTTACTATTATTATTTTGAGGCTAAATGAATAACGGTATATTATTAGTGTTTGGTAAGAGTTATCAAGATGGCAGTGGAAACAAAGAATGAGAGAGCATGTAGCATCTAAATACTATGATTGAGTTCTAATATTAAATACTATGATTGAGAAAACACAGTTTTGTATCTCATACAAAAACACGCAGCAAAATATGAACGGATCTACTTCATTAATGTAAGATAGCATGTAGCATCTAAGCTTTGGAAACAAAGAATGAGATAGCATACCTTGATGCAATGAAATTCAAAACAAATGAAGATTGGACTTGAGATGCCTTTCAATCTTCACTCCAATTCCACAATGTGCCCAAGATATATGGTCTTTCAATCAGTTCTATATGTGATATTTCAAGAAAATAATCAAGTGTCTCCTTATTGAAGAACTCTTATTCTTTCTCCTTTTCAATCACACATATTTATGCACTTAGGCAGTTATATTTATTTAATAACTCTTATTAAATAAATAACTGGTTATCTAATTAGGTTAGCCTTTTGTGCCAACCCAATTAGGCTTTAGTGTGTGGCTTGGAGTGGGACCAAAAGGAACAAATAAAGCTCTAGCTCCAATAGGCTTTGGACTTATCTGTCAACTCTTGACAAACCCAAAGTTATCATTAATTATATTTAATACTGTTAGGTTTTAAGGTCTTAGGATTTTATGTATTTAGAATCTAATTTGTAATGTTGGCAAACCATGATCAAAACAATGTATTTAGTCTTGTTTAGGCTTGCTCAAAGTTGGTTTAATTTTGTAAAGTTGGAATCGAGAGACTGCAGAAGCATTGGAGCTTCTCGGCCTGTCTCGATCGATCGAATGTAATTCTCGATCGATCGAAAATCGGCCCAGATGCGTTTTTCTGCAGAATTCCAACTCAGCCCTAACTCTTTAAATGTCTAGGTTTTTATGTTTTTGTCCTAGGTATATAAGGCAAACCCTAGCTACGTTTTTAAGAGTTGCACAAGTTGTGTTGTTGCTCATATTGCGGTTTTGTGTAAATCTCTTGTGAGATCTAGAGGAGCTTTCCTTTACACATAACTTAGGGTTTTCAAGATTAAGATTTTTCTACATCTTGATGATCAACTTGGTTGCTGCCATTGGAACTTAGAGATTAACAAGCGAGGAGCTTGTACCTGATTGAAGGAAGACAAAGAAAGAAGTAGTCCGTGGATTCGGAGCCTGCGCGTGGTCGTGTCAAGAAGTTACTACTGGTGGGTAGCATTAGGAAGTCAAGCGGGGTTGCTTGTAAGTCCTTTTGTAACAACTTCAATTCTTTCTTAGTGGATTCCGTTTTGCCTTGAGGATCGGTGGGTAAAATCCTCCCCAGGTTTTTTACCGGTTTGGTTTTCCTGGGTGATCATATCACTGTGTTATTTATTTTCCGCTGCTTTATATGTTTACATGCATGATATGATATTGTAATTGTTTTAACCTAGAATTGCTTAATTTGACTAAGTAAAAACTTGGCTAATTAATCTAGGCTACGCAATTTGTTTGTGGTTTAAGGGGTCTAAACCCTGTCAAATACCACTATATAAATATAATTTCACTCTAGGCCTTATTAACAAATTATATCCCAAGACTTTATTAAACATTTAACCCCTTCATGAAAATATTTGCAGTAATACAAAGTCATAATGTGTAACTGTTACTTTGTAAATTACTACAGCTTGATCTTTGAGTACCCGGTTTAATCTTTTAAGTTATTTATATATACGTTATGAAATCTGACAGGGTTTAGACCCCTTAAACCACAAATAAATTGCGTAGCCTAGATTAATTAGCCAAGTTTTTACTTAGTCAAATTAAGCAATTCTAGATTAAAACAATTATAAAATCATATCATGCATGTAAACAATATAAAGCAGTGGAAAATAAACAACACAGTGATATGATCACCCAGGAAACCACACCGGAAAAACCTGGGGAGGATTTTACCCACCGATCCTCAAGGCAAAACGGAATCCACTAAGAAAGAATTGAAGTTGTTACAAAAGGACTTACAAGCTACCCCGCTTGACTTCCTAATGCTACCCACCAGTAGTAACTTCCTGACACGACCACGCGCAGGCTCCGAATCCACGGACTACTTCTTTCTTTGTCTTCCTTCAATCAGGTACAAGCTCCTCGCTTGTTTATCTTTAAGTTCCAATGGCAGCAACCAAGTTGATCATCAAGATGAAGAAGAATCTTAATCTTGAAAACCCTAAGTTATGTGTAAAGGAAAGCTCCTCTAGATCTCACAAGAGATTTACACAAAACCGCAATGTATGAGCAACAACACAACTTGTGCAACTCTGAAAAACGTGGCTAGGGTTTGCCTTATATACCTAGGGCAAAAACATAAAAACCTAGACGTTTAAAGAGTTAGGGCTGAGTTGGAATTCTGCAGAAAAACGCATCTGGGCCGACTTTCGATCGATCGAGAATTACATTCGATCGATCGAGCCAGGCCGAGAAGCCCCAATGCTTCTGCAGTCTCTCGATTCCAACTTTACAAAATCAAACCAACTTTGAGCAAGCCAAAACAAGACTAAATACATTGTTTTGATCATGGTTTGCCAACATTACAAATTAGGTTCTAAATACATAAAATCCTAAGACCTTAAAACCTAACAAACTCCCCCTTTGGCAATCCGTGACAAAACACAAATCAAAAGCTCAAAGTTTACAAGTAAAAAGCCCTTTACAAAATAATGCTCAGTTCAACCTAACTACTATCCATCGGTTGCAAGTGTAGACAGCAGCTTTGTTGAATCAACCTGTATATTCCTGAAATACTCAACAAACACATAAACGCATGTGTGGCTGAAAATAGTATATAAACAGGTATAATATTCTTGTAAGATTCACACAACTCAAAATAAAGATATATATCAATGAATCAACTCATAAATATAAATCAATAAGCAATGAATCATAAGTCAACAAGAATCAAAAGAAAACATGTATATCAATATATCAATGTTAATGTTACTCCCCCTAACATGAATATCCCCAAAAATGATATACAAAGTGAAGCACCTAGATACAATCTAATAAACTCCACAAAAATATCCCATGCTACAAATATGTCTCCCCCTAACTACAAAAACTCCTCAAAAGATCAAAAACTACTATACAAAACTCCTCTACAGTAACCACTCCCCCTTTTTGTGACGGAATGCCAAAGGGCAATCAAGAGTCACCATCAAAAGGTGGTGGTGAAGGTGAATGAAATCGCGCCAAATCTGCCCGCAAAGCTCGAATCTCGTCGAACAAGTCCATCAAAATCTGACCATGAGCCGCCTGAACGGTCATGACAGTCTCCAAAGTACGACGAACATCGAAGTCAGCCGCAGGAGGTGGAGGAACAGCAGTAGCAGCAGCAGCAGCATCAACACCAACTGGATTAGGAATATCCTCACCAGCAGGACCTGTAGAAGATGAAGGAGGAGAAGGAGCGCTAGAAGAGGGATCGGACCTAGGGTGTTTAGAACCAGCTCGAAGATGAGCGGCCCTCTGTCTAAGAAAAGATGCACCAATGGGACCGATAACATGAACAGGCTCAGAAGCAGGGAAATCCTCTAAACCTAGATAAAGTAAAATCCTATGAATGAAAATAGGATGGACGAGAGCATGAGCAGTAGATGAACTCCTATAAACTTCGTTCAAAGAACGAAGAAAAAGATGAGGAAAACTAATAGGAGCATCTGTAACAAGAGCGTACAGAAAAACACACCTCTCAAGAGGAATGGTGTGTAGATGAGAAATAGGCCAGAGTGAGTGACAGGCTATCCTAGAGAAAAGATAAGTAGTCTCAGGAAGCTCAGCAGAAGTGATCCGAGGATCAGAACCCCACTGGATAGATGACCCAGTGATGTAGGATATGACATCACTCAACTCGGGTGACTCATCATAGGGATAGACAGGATGCTGTACCACAGGTACCCCAAGAGCATCAACCACTACCTCAGGAGTAATGGAGTACTCTACGCCTCGTATCCAACTCCTAACTAGAGTGTTGGAATCATAGATGCGGATCGAGATGTTCGAGTAGAACTCTCGAATCAAGGTAGCAGGAGGAGGAGGGTCAGACACAGCAAACAAGGGAAGCCAACCCCTACGCTCAAAATTTGCCCTAATGGCAGGATCAAGCTCATCAAAAGAAACAGACCGCTCAGCCCAAATCTTCCTCTTAAGGTTTAAAGTCTCGTATATCTCTTGGTTTTTCTCACTAGGGAACCGCTCACTATCAAAGGAGGGAGGGGAAGGAGTAGGAGTGGGAAGAGTCCTACGTGCTCTAGTCTTCCTAGGCATGGTGCTAAGGAAAAGGACAGAGACACAAAGAGAAAAACAAAAGGAACAAACACAAAAACCAAGGGCAGACTGCAAATTAGCACAAAAAAAATACAGAATAAAATTCTATATGATGCATGAACATTAACAATGTTATGATGCATGAACTAATGCAGTAACTAAGATCAAATTAAGTTTAAATTCACAAAATTGGCTTAAACATAGAGTTTCTTAATAAAAACCCTAAAAATTTGAGAACCACTTGAAAATTTTTGTACCAAATTGATGAACCAATCATTACAAACTATTGAAAACAATTTATAATAACCAATTGCATCAATTACACAAGCCAATTTCATCAATTAAACCCAATTTCACAAAAATCCCCAATTCGGATCAATTATAAACCCTAGAAATTTAAGTTTATCACAAAACACAAAAATGAAAAGTTCCGAAAATATCCTCTTAAATGCATGAAAAATGCATGAAATCATGAAAATAAATTGAAAAGGAAGGGTAAAAAGGACATACCGGCTTGAGGAGAGAGAGATTATGCAAAAAATTCGGAGGAAAACGACAAAAACTTGAAGAATTGGTCCTGCCTCGTCGGAGAGAGAAAAAGAAAAGTTTTCAAAAAGTTTTCAAACTTTGAAAAAGTCAGAAATCTTCTTTTTTAAAAAGCTTCTTCACGATTTTCGATCGATCGAAAATTACATTCGATCGATCGAATGTGACAGACATTTTAGCACATTCTGAGACACTTTTTCGATTGATCGAAGAATACATTCGATCGATCGAAATGGGCAGAAACTCTCAAAAATTTTGGGAAAAACACAGTTTTGAAAAATTGCAAACCCAATTTTAAAACAACTCCTCAAAGCATTTGAACAATGAATGCAAAATGCATGAGTATGAGATGGAATGCGTTTTCAAAAACCCAAAATTTTAAACCCAATTCTCTCAAACACAAGTTTCAATTTGTCTTCCAAATTAATTTTCTCAAGCATTAACTAAGTTGTGCACAAATCTCAAGATATTTTTAAAACTTGGGTGGTCAGACCAAGGACACACACACTAACATGTACAGTGTTTAACAAAGAGTAACTTGTGTAGTGTGTGAAACTAGCAAAGACTTGAGATACATGTGAGGTGATATATGAATGGCAATCAAGCACACAGTCTACACAATTCATCACATAGAATTAAAAGAGACTATCACCTAAAGAGTTACATCCTATAACTCCCACATCTCCTAGAACAAAAGCTTGCAATCATGTAAGTTTCTTGCATTTTTGCCTCTTATTTATATATGAGATGGCATTCAGCCTAATAGTACACACCGGTTTGAATTTAATTTGAGGCTACACCTTATGTTCTTTTTGTGCATGTGCTACACTTTCTCGAGCACAAAATCTTATGATATGCACTAAGGTGTTCATGATTGGCTAGTGAACAGTGGTGAGATGGTTATTTATGCCTTTCTCAAAAGGATCAAGTCCGACAGTCAAAAAACAAGTGACTTCATGATTAAGGCAAAGTGATTAAGAACCACACACATCTTTCCCACACAACATGCACTACAGAGTTTCAACTAGTCAAGTGCAGTAAATAAGCTCATCAAAGTTAAACAAGGTACACTGAACATGACATATGTAAAAAGAATGACCAACCTTGTTTTCAAAAACTCAAGAAAAATAGTGTTCAACAAAGATTTTGCTTTCTCCTTTTTTTTTTTTTTTTTTTTTTATTTATTTAAAAGAGAAAACAAATAAATCCTAGAATGAAATGCATCTATGTAATGCAATGCAAGTCCTAGAACAAAAGAAAAACGCAAAAACCAAATAACAATGGTCACAACAGTATAGAGCAATGAAGCACAAGGACCATAAAAGTCAAAAACAACTAGGGACACCGAAGCACACCAATCACTTGACGAAGTGTCTCAAACTTACTTCCATCAAGTGGTTTGGTAAAGATGTCAGCGTTTTGACGATCAGTAGGGATATATTCAAGAACAACAATTTTCTTTTCAACCAAGTCCCTAATGAAGTGATACCTAAGCTCAATGTGTTTGGTCTTAGAATGCTGAACCGGATTCTTAGATATATCTATAGCACTAGAGTTATCGCAATAGACAACCATGGTATCTTGAGGAATCCCATAATCACTCAAAAGTTTTTCATCCAAAGGAGTTGAGAACAACAACTCCCAGCAGCAATATATTCTGCCTCAGCAGTGGATAGAGAAACAGAATTTTGTTTCTTACTCATCCAAGCCACAAGATTGGCTCCAACATAAAAACACCATCCAGTAGTGCTTTTTCTGTCATCAGCATTCCCAGCCCAATCAGAATCAGAAAAGCCAGCAAGAGACAAATTAGACTCCTTGTTATAGAATAAGCCATAATCACAGGTTCCACTCACATATTTTATGATTCTCTTAACAGCATTTAAATGAGAAACCTTAGGGTTAGACTGGAATCTAGAGCAAACACCAACACTAAAAGATATATCAGGACGACTAGCAGTAAGATACAAAAGACAGCCTATCATGCTTCTATACAAAGTAACATCAACAGACTCACCTGATGGATCAATTGTCAATTTTGCATTAGCCGCCATCGGCGTTCTAGCATGAGCAGCCTTGTCCAGTCCAAATCTTTTAACTAAATTCCGTGCATATTTCGCTTGATTGATGTAGATTCCTGTCTCTGTTTGCTTTACCTGCAATCCCAGAAAATAAGTTAGTTCTCCAACCATGCTCATTTCAAACATTGCCTTCATTTCATCTGCAAAAGAATGAGCAAGAGAATCATTAGTAGCACCAAAAACAATGTCATCAACATAAATTTGAGCTACAACAAAACCAGTCTTATCCTTTCTTATGAAGAGAGTTGTATCTGCAGATCCCCTTTTGAATCCATGCTCTGTGAGATATGCAGTCAGTCTGTCATACCAAGCTCGAGGAGCTTGTTTCAGCCCATAGAGAGCTCTCTTCAATTTGTAGACGTCATCCGGTCTGTGAGGATCTACAAAGCCTTTAGGTTGTTCAACATAAACTTCTTCTTGTATCATTCCATTCAAGAAAGCACTCTTGACATCCATTTGATACAGCTTGAAGTTTAGATGACTTGCTATGGCCAACAATATCCGGATGGACTCTAACCTTGCCACTGGTGCAAATGTCTCATCAAAATCAATTCCTTCCACCTGTGTGTAACCTTGTGCAACAAGTCTTGATTTGTTTCTGATCACCGTTCCATGTTCATCTGACTTGTTCTTAAAAATCCACTTAGTTCCAATCACATTTACATTTTTTGGTCTAGGAACTAATTCCCACACATCATTCCGAACGAATTGATGAAGTTCTTCATGCATGGAATTTACCCAATCAGCATCTTGAAGTGCTTCATCCACCTTCTTCGGTTCAAATTGGGACAAATAGCAAGAGTGAGTGATCACATTTAATGCTTTTGATCTCAATTTCATGTTATCATTTAAACTACCCAATATATTGGTGGAGGGATGGTTCAGTCTCACTCTAGAGGATGGACGTTTGACCAAGGAAGTGGAAGAACCTTTCTGTGCAGATGAGGGACTGAGTTGACTTTGTGCCTGACGAGTGTCACGAACTGGAGTGGATGGTTCTGAACTTGAGGGTACTGAGACTGTATCATTTAACACCAACAGCTCTTCCTCACTATGTTTCACAACATCCTCAGTAAGAGGAGAGTCATTTACTTCTAAAGACTGATCTTAAGCAGGAACAGTACTTTCTGAAGATGCTTGTGAACCCACTTCATCATTTATCACAACATTTGAGGATTCCATGACTGTTTTGGTTCTCAGATTGTACACTCTATAGGCTCTACTGGTGGAGGAGTATCCTAGAAAGTATCCTTTGTCGCTCTTGGCATCAAATTTTTCTAGGTTCTCTCTATCACGAAGGATGTAACAGTCACTGCCAAATATCCTGAAATATTTGACAACAGGTTTCTTCCCTTTCCAGAGTTCATAGGGAGTCTTCTTGGAGTCAGGTCTAAAATACACCCGGTTGAGTGTATGGCAAGCAGTGTTCACTGCTTCTCCCCAGAAGGACTTTGGCAAATTTGTGTTGTGTAGCATGACTCGTGCCATCTCCTGAACAACCCTATTTTTCCTTTCGACAATCCCATTCTGTTGAGGAGTCTTAGGGGATGAGAACTCTTGGTGAGTGCCTTGCTCATTGCAGAAAGTAGCCAGCTTGGTATTCTCAAATTCTTTTCCATGATCACTTCTGATTCTGGCTATCACAGTGTCTTTCTCAACTTGCAATTTCTTGCACAGATGTATCATCTTCTCAGGAGCTTCAGCTTTATCCTTCAAAAGTACCACCTAAGTATACCTAGTAAAGTCATCCACAACAACTAGAATATACTTCTTTCCACCCAGACTTTGAACTCTGGTAGGACCCATGAGATTAATATGTAATAATTCTAAAGGTCTTGACGTTTGAACACTAGTCACAGATGGATGCTTAGATTTTACTTGTTTACCTATCTGACATGGTCCACAAATGCACTTATCAATCTTCTCAAATCTAGGTAAACCGATAACTGCCTCACACTTGGAAATTTTTTCTAACTGCTTATGACTGGCATGCCCCAACCGTTGATGCCACAGATCAACTTGATCTATCTTCGCACTGAAGCACTTGTTGTTTACACTTGGTGTTATCCCATAACAGTTGGCAGCTGTCCTTACACCAACACACGTACAGTCACCTCCTCCATCAAGTATCTCACACTCATACTTGGTGAAAAGAACATTTAAACCATTGTCGCAAATCTGACTAATGCTGAGTAAATTGGCCTTCAATCCATCAACATACCAAACATCTTCAAACACTGGCAATCCTGGAATATCCACAGTACCAATGCCTCTGATCACAGATTTACTTCCATCTCCAAAGGTGACTGTCCCAATCTTTCCTTCAAACAGTGTTTTGAACAAGTTTTTATTTCCTGTCATGTGCCTGGAACAACCACTATCCAAATACCAAAGACAAGAATCACGTGCCTTTAAGGCGGTTAAAGCAGTATAACAAACATAATTCTTATCACAAGTGATTATGCCAAAATACTTAAGGAAAGATTTAACAAAAACAACAAATGGCAAAGACAGTAAGTAGACAAGTTGATTAATAAGCAAAAATATTTTCCAAGAATTCATGACAACAGGGGTCAAGGATCAGCTCAGAGATGAAAATCTCAAACAAAAGAGCAACCCGCTCTGATACCACTTGACAGGGTTTAGACCCCTTAAACCACAAATAAATTGCGTAGCCTAGATTAATTAGCCAAGTTTTTACTTAGTCAAATTAAGCAATTCTAGGTTAAAACAATTATAAAATCATATCATGCATGTAAACAATATAAAGCAGCGGAAAATAAACAACATAGTGATATGATCACCCAGGAAACCACACCGGAAAAACCTGGGGAGGATTTTACCCACCGATCCTCAAGGCAAAACGGAATCCACTAAGAAAGAATTGAAGTTGTTACAAAAGGACTTACAAGCTACCCCGCTTGACTTCCTAATACTACCCACCAGTAGTAACTTCCTGACACGACCACGCGCAGGCTCCGAATCCACGGACTACTTCTTTCTTTGTCTTCCTTCAATCAGGTACAAGCTCCTCGCTTGTTTATCTTTAAGTTCCAATGGCAGCAACCAAGTTGATCATCAAGATGAAGAAGAATCTTAATCTTGAAAACCCTAAGTTATGTGTAAAGGAAAGCTCCTCTAGATCTCACAAGAGATTTACACAAAACCGCAATGTATGAGCAACAACACAACTTGTGCAACTCTGAAAAACGTGGCTAGGGTTTGCCTTATATACCTAGGGCAAAAACATAAAAACCTAGACGTTTAAAGAGTTAGGGCTGAGTTGGAATTCTGCAGAAAAACGCATCTGGGCCGACTTTCGATCGATCGAGAATTACATTCGATCGATCGAGCCAAGCCGAGAAGCCCCAATGCTTCTGCAGTCTCTCGATTCCAACTTTACAAAATCAAACCAACTTTGAGCAAGCCAAAACAAGACTAAATACATTGTTTTGATCATGGTTTGCCAACATTACAAATTAGGTTCTAAATACATAAAATCCTAAGACCTTAAAACCTAACAAAATCTAATTTCATAAAATATAGACTTTAGTAACTCTTTACTAAAGTGGTTAAGCCTAACACTCTGAATAATCAAATTCATTAAATTTATCTCAATGAAATATTTTATATCTCTATAAAGAGATTATAAATTCCATTTTGAGAATACGTGTTCCTTCAACATTACGTGTGATTGCCTAACATACTAAGGTTTTGATCGTTTATCTAGATCTCACTCCTAACATATTAAAGCAACCTACATTTCGTTATCGGGTTCACTATTCCTTCAAGATTGAGGCTTTATGTAAATGAGAAGTCGTGAGATTTATTATTCATTTGACAGCCATTAATAGAATAATAAATCTTACAGCGGTCCAGTTCAATATGTTTTATACACTTAAAACATATTAACATATTTACTAGAAGTCTCCACTTCCATGATCAAAACAAATCATCTTAATTGACATGTTATAGTCTTCGCAGATAAAATGCTCAATTTCATCACAAACTACGAACTAAGATTTTGAGTTTACAAAAAGTTTGTGATTTATATCTTCTGTAATTAAATCACATATTATACATCTCAAGGACTATATGATAATGTCCAAACATTTATGCTAACATTATTTTAGATAACAATAAAATAAGTTTATTACATAAAACATAATGTCATACATGATGTCATATATGACATACAATAAGACTTTAGGGCAGTAATCCTAATAGTGACAATAATTGATTATAAAAGAAGGTTCAACGTGATCATTTTTATCTTCAAGCGAAGTAAATGTCTAATGGCTGAAAAACTGGATCATGATCCTAAACCATCACCATCTAACAATGGTGATCCTAATGAATCCTCTCCAACTTCAGCTGAAAAAAAAAGAGGGAGGGAATAGCGTGACTAAAAATCGCAGAGGTGCAGATGGAAACAAATCCTCTCCAACTTCAGCTGAAAAAGAAAAGGGAGGGAACAGTGTGGCTACAAATAGTCCAAATGGAATCCAATCCTCTCCAACTTTAGCTGGAAAAAAAAAAAAAAAAAAAGGAAGGGAGCAGTGTGGCCAGAAATCTCCAGGGTCAAAATGAAATCCAATCCCATGCAACACAAGCTGGAAATGTCCAGGCAGGGCAAAGTTTGCCTGTTATACTCCACGGTTCAGATGAAAGCGGGTCCTCTTCAAAATCAGCTGAAAAAGTCCAGGCAAGGCAGAGTTTGCCTATTGTACTCCACGGTTCAGATGAAAACATGCCCTCTTCAAAATCACTTGAAAAAGAACCGGAAAGCTCTGGCGTGAATGCTGCATCATCGTCACCTAACAAAAGCCCGGAAGTGTCAACTCGTGATGCAACTAGAAATGGAATCGAAGGCAAAAATTCACAGTAAAATGAAAAGGAAAAACCGGGCAAGTAGAAGGGGGGCAGAGGGGGAAGTGATGACTCACATGGATGAGACATGCATGCAGTCATGGGCTCCTCAATTGACTCGCATGATGCCATGATGATGTTAACAATATAAAATGAAAAAGAATGACTGAATAGTCTGTATATTGATGTGTGTAAAACAATGTACAAAAGAGAGCCTTATATAGGCTAGGTATGTGTGTAGTACAAGTAACATGAGTGCAGTACAAGTAATCTAGATAGCACTATGATTGTCACAATAAAGAGGAGTAGCAGTGGGCTGTGGAGCATCCATGTCAGCCAAAAGCCAGCGAAGCCAAACAAGCGCGCAGGTGGTGTCAGCAAGGGCACGATACTTAGCCTCAGTACTAGAATGGGAAACAACATCTTGCTTTTTGCTACGCCACAAGACAAGAGAAGTACCAACAGGAAACAGAAACCTGTGATAGAGCATCGATCAGTTGGATCACCTGCCCAGTCCGCATCTGAATAATCATGAAGCTCAAGAGAAGACCGAGAGGAGTAGTGTAGACCATGATAAAGTGTGCCTTTGACATATCGGAGAATTCGAAGAACAGCAGCATAGTGGACAAAACGAGGGGCATCCATGAACTTACTAACCATACCCACAGCATGTGAAATATCTGGACGAGTAATAGTGAGATAGATCAGACTACCAACCAACTAACAATAGCAAGTAGCATCAGATATAGGTTCACCATCCAAGGGTGTGAGCTTTGCATTGTATTCCAAAGGAGTGGAAACAATCTTGTTGTCAGTGATACCGGCTTTGGAGAGAAGATTAGAAGCATATTTAGCTTGGGAAAGATAGTATCCATCAGAGGATGAGGTAACCTCAAGCCCAAGAAAATAGCTAAGAGTGCCCAAATCTTTCATCTCAAAATACTGACTAAGGAAGTGTTGAAGAGAGCAGATACCTGCAGAATCATCTCTAGTAATAATCATATCATCAACATAGAGAAGAATAAGAGTGATACCAGCAGAGAATCTTCGGACGAAGAGAGCAGTGTCATGAGGACTCGAAGTGAAACCCTGCTGAGCAACAACTGAGCTAAACTTTTCAATCCAAGCTCAAGGAGCCTGCTTGAGGCCATAAAGAGCACGGCGAAGGCGACAAACTTGACTGCCTGAGTGTGGATAGCCAGAGGGTGGTTGCATGTACACTTCTTCTTGAAGGTCTCCATTGAGGAAAGCATTCTTCACATCCATTTGATAAAGTGGCCAACGGCGAACAACAGCCACAGCGATGAGACATCTGACGGATGTAAGGTGAGCAACAGGAGCAAATGTTTCCTCATAGTCAATGCCATACTCCTGGGTAAAGCCATTGGCAACTAGGCGAGCCTTGTATCGTTCAACAGATCCATCAGCCTTGGTCTTGATCTTGTAAACCCACCTACAACCTACTACAAACTGACCAAGAGACAAATCAACCATATCCCTAGAGTGATTTTTATGAAGGGCATCTAGTTCATTGTTCATAGCTTGCTGCCAGTATGGGCCTCACGATAGGTGTGAGGTTCATAGAGGGTGGCAAAGGCAAAAGAGCAGTGATAATCAAAGAGATAAGGGGGAGGAATGTTTACCCGAGTGGAACGACGAAGTTCAAGACCATTAGGAGACTCAGGAGAGGGTGGTGCCACAGGATCCAAGATAGGTAGGTCATATGCCGGGGATAGAACTGGAGATGAGTCGTCTAGAGAGGCAGCCGATGTTGAAGAATCCTCCACAAGTTCAGGATAAAGAGGGAGGAAAAGATCAGTAAAAATGGGAGACTCAGAGGAAGAGGATGTAGGAAACTGCTGAAGACTCGTGAAAGGACGATGTTCCCAAAACTCAACATGACGAGAGACACGAAGACAATGAGAAATGGGATCATAGCAGCGAAACCCCTTTTGAGATACACCTAACCAAGGAAACAACAGAGACGAGCACAAGGTTGGAGCTTTGTTCGTTCATGAGGAGGAAGAGAGACAAAGCAAGCACAACCAAAAACCCGAAGAGAGGAGTAGTCGGGGGTTTGACCATAAAGAAGCTCAAATGGTGATTTGTTGTGTGTAGTTGGTGAAGGGATACGATTAATGGTGTATACAGCTGTGAGTGCAGCCTCCCCCAAAAGCGCTCAGGAAGAGAGGCAGAAATGAGAAAGGTGTGGACAACATCAAGAATGTGACGATGTTTTCGTTCTGCACAACCAATTTGTTAAGAGGTGTAAGGACAAGACCGTTGAGTAAGTGTACCATGATTGTCTAAAAAGGATAAGGAAAGATTTATCATTATATTCTTGAGCATTATTTGATAGAAAAACTTTGACGGTGCAATTGAATTGTGTTTCAATCATTTTATGAAATGTCTGGTAAATACACACAAGTTCAGACCTATGGTGAAGCAGATAAATCCAAGTATACCGAGAAAAATCATCCACAAATATGACAAAATATCTAGATCCCCCCTCAGTGGGGACAGGTGCAGGACCCCAAATATCAAAATGTATAAGATCAAAAGGTGCAGAAGAAAATGAGTCACTATTATTAAAGGGTAATTTTGTTTGTTTGCCAAAATGACAGGAAGTACAATCAAATTTTTGAAACTAAACTGAACTTAAATGACCCTGAGAAGCTAACAACTGAAGACGAGATAAAGATGGATGACCAAGACGAGCATGCCATAGATCAGGTGAAGAGGTGGCAGTGGTAGTAGCTGCAGAAATAACTTATGAAGGAATCTTCAAGTCATGAACCTCAAACATGCGACCAACCTTACGGCCTATCCCAAGCACTTGACCCGTCCGGGGATCCTGCACATCCACACCATGATTAGTAAATAGAAGATCTACGCCTAATTCACAAAGTTGACCAACAGAAAGCAAATTGAGAGATAACTTTGGGATATGAAAAGTGTCACTAAGGGATAAACAAGGAGAAGAGATTGTTCCTTTATGACTAACAGGCATAGAAGTTCCATCAGCAGTGTAAATGGTGATTGGATGTTCTAAGGGTGCCTTATCAGAAAATTGGGATTCATCAGGAGTCATATGGTTACAACATGCAGTATCAAAAAACCAAGGTTGTTAACTTGAGGTGACAAAAAGGGAAGTGGAAGTGCGAGATAAAACCTGTTGAACAACTGCCTCAATATCAGCCGTAGTAAGTGAGGAAGCTAAAGATGGACCTGTAGGAACTGATGGATCGGAAGGACATACAGCAGCTGCCCGAGGAAGAGAAGTTTTATTCTGCTCTTGCATAAATTTCTACAGTTTAAGACAAACTGAGATGTCATGGCGTTTAGCACGACAAAACTCGCAGCGAGTACCTTTGGAAAACTGAGAGGTGGGACGCCCAGAGTTTATTCGTGGAGGAGCAGTGAATGCAGCAATGGGAGGATGCAGAGATGGTGTAGCCAATACATGGTCAAATGATGACATGTGATGAGTAGGCCGACGGTTTTCCTTAGAAATGAGCACCTTGACTACAACATCAAGAGAAGGAGTAAGAGACCGGCTAAGCAGAGAAACCCTAGTAGGCTCAAAATCCTCACGCAAACCCATCATGAAGTGCATAAATTTACGACGATCCCGATATTTGACAAAGAACTCAATGTCCTTAGAACACACTAGTGGAGGATATGCAGTAGAGAGTTGTTCCCACATAATAGAAGTCTAAGAATAAAAATCAGAAATAGACTGACCTGTCTTTTGGCACATTTGATAAAGTTTTGATTCAATGTGGAACTCCAAGCTTGAATCATTAGTAGAATTATAGAGATCAGCCAAAAATTTCCAAGCAGCCTTAGCAGTCTCAAGACGAGGAAGAAGATTATGAATGGAGGGAATAGAGGTATTGATAAACCAAGATAAGATCTTACTCTGAATACTCTCCCATTCCTCTAGGCGTTCTTCATAATCATCTATTGTAACTGTAGTCTTGGAAGATTCTTCAGCAGCTGTGGCTTTGGACTTAGGGTTTGGTACTAGCTTAGGAATTGAACCAGTCACATATCTCCACAGTTTTACGACCCCTGAGAAAAACAGTTATATTCTGAGACCATGCA
This sequence comes from Quercus gilva, assembly GCA_023621385.1. NCBI lineage: Eukaryota > Viridiplantae > Streptophyta > Magnoliopsida > Fagales > Fagaceae > Quercus > Quercus gilva. Next base: position 72,144,172 of record CM042476.1, read on the forward strand.
TGATAGCTAGTAGGACCATCCAACATAATGGTGATAGGACGTATAATGTCTCATTCATTTTGTTGAGCCATAATGAAGAAAATGACCAAAAAAATGAGATTTAGAGACCTCAAATGCAGAAACGGAGCCCAAAATCAAAATCTATATGAAAAACTGAGCAAGACAGGTTCTGTTGAAAAATTTTGACTTTGGTAAAAGTCAACGGTCAATGGTCAAAGTCAACGGTCAAAGTCAACGGGCTGTCTGCTGACGTCACTAGATGACGTGTGATGCTGACGTGGCGATGCCGTCACCCTAGGGCTGACGTGGCAAGACGCAATAGGAGCAGGGCGCGTGGAGGCAAGTGGAGGCGCGTGAGGCGCGTGTGAAAGGTGGACGGCACTTGGTGGCGCGTGGAGGCACGTGATCGAGCGGCAGAAACTTCAACTAACGCGTGGGAGTACGTGAGATGTTATTTCTGGCCGTTCTTGGTTGGGTTTTGCTCGGGACTGTCAGATCTGTCAATGTGTGCCTTTACTTTGGCGGTTTGATCAACAAATTGACGAAATCCGAGTGTTCTAGGGCTGTGGGCGTGACGGCGGTGACCCGCTTCTTAACAGTGACTACTAGATGAAGGTGAGGGCAGCGAAAGAACGCCGAAGATGTCCATAGGAACCAAAAAATCAGAGAAAAGGCTCTGATACCATGTTAACAATATAAAATGAAAGAGAATGACTGAATAGTCTGTATATTAATGTGTGTAAAACAATGTACAAAAGAGAGCCTTATATAGGCTAGGTACGTGTGGAGTACAAGTAACATGAGTGCAGTACAAGTAATATACTGGGCTAAACCCATTGGGCTAATCTAGCCTAATCTATACACTAACAGATGACTTGATTTGGGTTCGAATCTTTCCAACGTTTGTTGTTCTTGTAGATGTTGTTTTTCCTTTGCCTCATGTTTTTTTCCTTGTTTTCTGGGTTAATAACCCTACTCCCAGGATTATGAATGACTTCAGGGGTGAATGAGTAGGTGGAATGCTGGTTGTGTATTTTTATTTCCTATTATGTTATGAATGAAACTATATTCTGTTGGGAAATTTTCGTATCAACAATGGAAACATTGAAGTAATTTAGAGATTAAGTAGAAAATTTGATAATTGCATGCAGTCGTGGGCTCCTCGATTGACTCGCATGATGCCATGATGACTTGATTTGGGTTCGAATCTTCCAACGTTTGTTGTTGTTGTAGACGTTGTTTTTCCTTTGCCTCATGTTTTTTTCCTTGTTTTCTGGGTTAATAACCCTACTCCCAGGATTATGAATGACTTCGGGGATGAATGAGAAGGTGGAATGCTGGTTGTGCATTTTTATTTCCTATTATGTTAGAATGAAACTATATTCTGTTGGGAAATTTTCGTATCAACAATGGAAACATTGAAGTAATTTAGAGATTGAGTAGAAAATTTGATGATTGCACGCAGTCGTAGGCTCCTCGATTGACTCGCATGATGCCATGATGACTTGATTTGGGTTCGAATCTTTCCAACGTTTGTTGTTGTTGTAGACGTTTTCTTTCCTTTGCCTCATGTTTTTTTCCTTGTTTTCTGGGTTAATAACCCTACTACCAGGATTATGAATGACTTCGGGGATGAATGAGAAGGTGGAATGCTGGTTGTGTATTTTTATTTCCTATTATGTTATGAATGAAACTATATTCTGTTGGGAAATTTTCGTTATCAACAATGGAAACATTGAAGTAATTTAGAGATTAAGTAGAAAATTTGATGATTGGGAGGCACAAACGAAATGCTTTCCTTAAAAAATATTTTACCCCTGAGTTGTTAATGCTAGAGTTGTTAAACATTTAGTCATGATGTTAGCTAACTAGTCATTGGTGGGAATAAATCGCGCGAACATCTAAAGCCAGACTTGTGACCTTTTCTCCGACTAAGTGGAAATTGATTTCCACATGCTTAGGGCGTGCATGGAACACAATATTTGCAACAAGTAGCCCCAACATTGTTGCACCAAACAACATGAGAAGAAGAGAGACACCAAGTTCATTGAGCAATGACCTAAGCCAAGTAATCTCAGCAGCAGTGTCAACCAGGGCTTTATTTTCAGATTCAGTTCAAGGATTGAGCAATGGTACATTGTTTCTTGGAGGACCATGAGATGAAATTATGACTTCGGAAAATAGCATAAACATCAGTTGCGGGATGGTCATCAACACAACCAAAATCAGATTGTAATGTAGAGATAATGGATGATACACATTGAAAATTGTTGTTGGTCACGGTAATATAATCAACATGCACTAGTAAAAAAATGCAAACATCATCTCGATGGTAGACAAACAAAGAGGTACTAGATTTGAAGGCATAAAAGCCATGACAAAGAAGGAAGCTAGATAGGCAATTAAACGAAGCTCTTAGGGCTTGTTTGAGACCATAAAGTGAGTATTGAAATTTGAATACATGATTCGGTCTAGTAAAACTAAAATCTACAAACCCAGGAGGGTGAGTAATATAAATTGATTTTTTGTCAAATTTCCATTAAAAAATGCATTAATTATTGATGTCAAGCTGTCAAATGGTACAACCATTTAAGATGATTTTGTCAAATTTCTATTAAGAAATGCATTATTGATGTCAAGTTGTCAAATGTCCAACCATTTAAGCGCAATGGACTCTACCATGCCAACAAATGCGGGCTTGATCATAAGACTCAATGCCATATCGTTGATAAAATCCCTTTGCTACACGTCTTGTTTTGATAGTTTTGTACTGATCAATAGAGCCATCAGGCTTGTGTTTGATACGGTACACCCATTTACATCCAATTATATTCATGTTTTGGTAACGAGGGAACCAACACCCATGTGTTACTGACTAGAAGAGCAGATATTTAAGCTGACATTAATTGCATCACGCCAATGAGAAAACCTGGCAGCAGACAGCAGTAGTGTAAGGTGGGCTCAAAGGAAAGAGGTGTGTGGTCAGACTCAAGGGTGGGGAGATGGGCTTGGCGGGTTGGAGAGTTCATGGACCGAAGAATCGCATGACTTAAAAGAGGATGGCTTAAGTCAATGATTAAATGGATGCCTGGGTTATTAGAATAAGAGAGATGAGCAAGATTAGGATGACAAGTGATACGATTTGGTGAGATTGGAAATGAAATGGGATGAATATTGACTTTTGGTGATAAAGAATTTTTCTTTTTATACACGGTCAGAAATATATACAATGATCAGCTATGCTAACCCTGTAGCTCAAATATCTCATTCCTGAACTTTTAAACACTACGTCAGTCAGTTTCTCCATAAAAATGTACCAATTGAGCTACAACAATTTTTGTCCGAAATTTATTGTTCCTCAACCTAAAATATGTGACCTTTAGAAGTTAGTGTGGCTGAACATTAGTTGGGGCCAGACGATAAAGACATAGCAGATTGTGAGAGTAAGACATTACGTACGGGCGGTAGGGTTTTTTTTTTTTTTTTTTTTTTTTGAGAAATAAGGGCGGTAGGGTATTTGATGGTATTAGTTAATGTAATGTCCAATACCTGTCCTTTCTTTCTCAGAAACGTCCAATACCCTCCATAAATACAAATTGACGGAAAATGTTATCATTTATGGCCCTTAAGAGAAATAATTAATACTGGCCATTAATGCTTCCCAAACGTTACAAGTCCTTGATTATGCCATCAATAAGACTCCAAAACATCACTAACGTAATCAGCCTATATTGGGTACAAATTTGTAGAGATAAGAAATTCTTTAGCAATTTGAGTGTGTGACAAATATTGGCTATAGAAAGTGATTTATATATTTTACCTTCAAGTCATCAAATTTCTATTTGATCTCTGATTTTCTTTGTACTTCCATTGTTCTTTATTAGACCATTCATTGACTTTTCTCATTTTAGTTCAATAATAGTTGCTGATATCAGTTACTACAACTTAACAATAAAAAATTAAGGACTTTACTTATAATCTAAAAACAAGTATTCTCCCAACCTATTAGGACTCCAAATAACAACCGAAAAACAACTGCAATTTTGCAATAAATAAAAGATAACAATAACAGATACTAAATTCTAACATTAATATTATAATAATAGCGGCTAAAAGCACCGATAATTTCTCATGATAATTTATACCAAATTCTAACTTTTTTTTTTTTTTTTAGAATATTAAGTATTTGTAATACACACAAAGGGGAGAGATAAACTCAAATAGTATAGACACCTACAATTTTTTATGACACATTATTTTTTGAGAAGTGTTATATCTACAATATTTTCACAATACTTTTACAACAAATCCTTTTTCTTTTTAGAAACATTTTACAACAATTATTGTAGTAAGTTATTATTAGTTTTAGTTTAAACTTACTATTGAAATTACTTTTTTGTCTATCAGTAACAGCCAATAACAACCTGCCACTTAGTATTTGTTATGAAAGTATAGTGGAAAAGAAGTGTCATATCCACAACATTTTTACAACACTTTCAGAACAAATCATAGTTGATAAGTTATTATTGGATCTAATTTAAAATTTACATATAAAATTACTTTTTTACCCACTAATAACAGCACATAATAACTTGTCACTTATGATTTGTTGTGAAAATGTGGTGAAAATGTTGTGGACATAACATTTCTCTTATTTTTCAAAAACTCTATGTCTACAATATTTTCACAACAAAATTCTAAGTAGCAGTTGCTATTAGTGAGCAAATAGTAATTTCAAAATGGATGCCTTCATCTTTTCCTCTTTATAAGGTTAACATAAATGGAGCTATTTTTAAGGATAAAAAAGAAGCTGGAGTGGGGGTTGTAATTCCAGACCATGTTGGAAATTTTATTGTGGGTCTTAGCAAGAAATTTTGGTGTCCTCTTGGAGCTATTGAAGTTGAAGCAAAGACCTTTGAATCTAGTTTGGAATTTGCTAAGGATATGGGCATTCAGGACTTTGTTCTAGAAGGAGATTCACTTAATATTGTTCAAGCTCTTTGTCGAAATTACCATGTTGCTTCAACTATTACTACTTTGATTTATGGGGTGCAAGTTGCTTCCTATGAGTTTCAGAACGTTTTATTTTCTCATGTTCGTAGGAATGGCAATATGCCTACTCACTAGTTAGCTAAACATGCTTTAAGCATCTTTGATTTTTTTGTTTGGATTGAAGAGAGTCCCTGTCTTCTTGATTAGACTACTCTCCATGATATATCTTATGCTTTTAATTATTAATGAAGTTTATGTGTTTTCTATCAATATATATATATATATATAACCGGTAACAAAATATTGTTCTTTTTTTTTTTTTTTTTTTTTTTGAGAAACAAAAATATTGTTCTTAAATGGCTAGTAAAATGATATATTTATGTACTGATCGATACCATTATACGGTTTTGCTAGTGTAAATTAATAAAAAAAATAAAAAATATTAAATAAATAAACAAGACAAAAAAGAAAAGAAAAGAAAAGAAAAGAAAGGGGAGGGTGATAGCCACACTACTCAAATTGAAGAGTCAAGGTGGCATTGGTTTACCACGTACCTCTCCGTTCTCTCTCAGAAACGTCCAATACCCACCATAAATAAAAATTAACGGAAAATGTTATAATTTATGGCCCTTACGCGAAATAATTAATACTGGCCATTAATGCTTCCCAAACGTTACAAGTCCTTAATTATGCCATCAATAAGACACCTAAACATCACTAATGTAATCAGCCTACATTAGGTACAAATTTGAGTGTGGGGCAAATACTGCCTATACAAAGTGATTTATATATTTTACATCCAAGTCATCAAATTTCTATTTGATCTCTGATTTTCTTTGTACTTCCATTGTTCTTTATTAGACCAGTCATTGACTTTTCACATTTTAGTTCAATAATAGTTGCTAATATCAGTTACTACAACTAACAATAAAAAATTAAGGACTTCATAATGTTTACAATCTAAAAACAGGTATTCTCCCAACCTATTAGGACTTTAAATAACAACCGAAAAACAATTTCAACGTTACATAAAATAAAAGATAACAATAACAGATACAAAATTCTAACATTAATATTATAATAATAGTAGATAAACTCAAATACTGAAAACATCAATAATTTCTCATGAAATAACATTTTTTTTTTTTTTTTTTTAGAATACTAAGTATTTGTAACATACATACTTAGTATTTGTAACATACATATGGAAGGAAGCGATAAACTCAAATAGTAATAACATCTATAATTTCGTACAGCACATTATTTTTAGAGAAGTAATATGTCTACAATATTTTCACAATACTTTTACAATAAATCATTTTTTTTTTAACATTTTACAACAAATCTTAAATAGTAAGTTAATACTCCCTCTGTCCCAATTTTTTTGTCTTGTTTGAAAAGTTAAACTTTTTAAGGGAACATAATTTTTTGCCTTGTATGCCTTTTAAAAATGTATAAGCTTACAAAACTACAATTAAATAAAATTTTCAGCTTTTTTTTTTTAAACAAAGAATTATTCTTAATGGGGCAACTAAAAAAGTGCCACAATTAGATTGATTTTTTAAATATTTATTATTTTTCTTTTCAAATAATTTTGAAAATAAGGTTGCAGTATAATAGAAACATTAGTAAATTAATGACATTTATTTTTAGAAACATGGCAATATTTTGAGACATCCTAAAATAGAATAGAGGACAACAAACTGGGATGAAAGAAGTATTAGTTTTAGTTTAAACTTATTACTGAAATTACTTTTTTACCTATTAGTAACAGTCAATAACAACCTCTCAATTAGCACTTGTTGTGAAAGTATTGTGGAAAAGAAGTGTCATATTCACAACATTTGACAACACTTTCACAACAAATCATATTTAGCAAGTTATTATTGGTTCTAATTTAAAATCCACATATAAAATTACTTTTTTACCCACTAATAACAACTCATAATAACCTATCAATAACAACCTGCCACTTAGCATTTGTTGTGAAAGTATTGTGGAAAAAAAAGTGTCATATCCATAACATTTTTACAATATTTTCAGAACAAATCATACTTGGTAAGTTATTATTGTATCTAATTTAAAATCCACCTATGGAATTACTTTTTTACCCACCAATAATAACACATAGTATGTGTTTGGATACCGCTTATTTTGCTGAAAACTGATAATAATAAAAAAAATATTTTTTAGTTGTTGTTCATTAATGAAGTTACTATGCATTTGTCTTGATGCACTATTCATGTCCCATGAACAACCAAGAGCTGGACTTTAAATTAAAAAAAAAAAAATAAAATAAAAAAATAAAAACAAACGCAACTTTGCTCCAAACGTCGACTCAATCATCCTTACCCAAACGGAGCTGTAATAACTTCTCAGTTATGATTTGTTATGAAAATGTAGTGAAAATATTGTCGACATAACATTTCTCTTATTTCTCAAAAACTCTATATCCACAGTATTTTCACAACAAAATTCTAAGTAGTAGTTGATATTAGTGAGCAAATAGTAATTTCAAAATGAATGCCTTTATCTTTTCCTTTTTATAAGGTTAACATAGATGGAATTATTTTTAAGGATAAAAAAGAAGCTAGAGTGGGGGTTGTAATTCTAGACCATGTTTGAAATTTTATTGAAGGTCTTAACAAGAAATTTTGGTGTCCTCTTGGAGCTATTGAAGCAAAGACCTTTGAATCTAGTTGGAAATTTGCTAAGGATATGGGTATTCAAGACTTTGTTCTAGAAGGAGATTCACTTAATGTTGTTCATGCTCTTTGCGGAAATTCTCATGTAGCTTCAACAATTACCACTTTGATTTATAGGGTGCAAGTTGCTACCAATGAGTTTCAGAATGTTTTATTTTCTTATGTTCGTAGGAATGGCAATATGCCTACTCACCATTTAGCTAAACATGCTTTAAACATCTTTGATTTTTCTGTTTAGATTGAAGAGAGTCCATATTTTCTTGAATAGACTACTCTCCATGATGTATCTTCTGCTTTTAATTATTAATGAAGTTTGTGTGTTTTCTATCAATATATATATATATATATATACATATATATAATAGGAAACAAAATATTGTTCTTAATAGCTAGTAAAATGATATATTTCTGTACTGATTAATACTAATATACCATTTTGGGTAGTTTAAATTAATAAATATATATATATATATATATTAAATAAATAAAAAAGACAGAAAAGAAAGGGAAGAATGATAGCCACACTACTCAAATTGAAAAGTCAAGGCGGCATTGGTTTACGACGTACCTGTCCTTTCTTTCTCGGGAACGTCCAATACCCACCATAAATACAAATTGACGGAAAATCTTATCATTTATGGCCCTTACGCGAAATAATTAATAGTGGCCATCAATGCTTCCCAAACATTACAAGTCCTTGATTATGCCATCAATAAGACCCCAAAACATCAGTAACGTAATCAGCCTGTATTGGGTACAAATTTGAGTGTAAAAAAAAAAACACTTAAAAATCAAAAATTAAGGACTTCAAAATGTTTATAACAACCGAAAAACAATTACAACGTTACAATAAATAAAAGATTACAATAACAGATACTAAATTCTAACATTAATATAATAATAATAGTAGATAAATTCAAATACTGGAAACACCAATAATTTCTCATGTTAACAGATACCAAATTCTAACTTTTTTTTTTTTAGAATACTAGGGATCCGTTTGGTAGAGGTGTTTAAAAATTGAAAATTGTTATTTAAAAACTTTTGTGAAAATATGTGTGGTGAAAAAGTATGTAGAATACGTAAAATGTTATTTAAAAACTAAAAATTGTTGTTTGAAAATACTCACAAATGCCCTTTAAGTATCTATAACACACACACGGAGGGAGAGATAAACTCAAGAAGTAAGGACACCTATAATTTCTTATGATACATTACTTTTTGAGAAGTGATATATCTACAATATTTTCACAATACTTTTACAAAAAAAATCCTTTAAAAAAAAAAACATTTTACAATAAATCTTAAGTAGGAAGTTATTGTTGGTTTTAGTTTAAACTTACTACTGAAATTATGTTTTTGCCTATCAGTAAAAGCCAATAACAACCTATCACTTAGCATTTCTTGTAAAAGTATTGTGGAAAAGAAGTGTCATGTCTACAATATTTTTACAATACTTTCACAACAAATCATATTCGGCAAGTTATTATTGGTTCTAATTTGAAATTCACACGTGAAATTACTTTATTACCCACCAATAACAACTCGTAATAATTTGTTAATAACAACCTGCCACTTGACATTTGTTGTAAAAGTATTGTGGAAAAGAAATGTCATATCTACAACATTTTTACAACACTTTCAAAACAAATCGTTGTTGGCAAGTTATTATTGGATCTAATTTAAAATCCACATGAAATTATTTTTTTACCTACCAATAACAACACGTAATAACTTGTCACTTATGATTTATTATGAAAATGTTGTGAAAATATTGTGGACATAGCATTTCTCTTATTTCTCAATAACTCTATGTCTAAAATATTTTCAAAACAAAATTATAAGTAGCAGTTGCTATTAGTGAGCAAATAGTAATTTCAAAATTGATGCATTCATCTTTTCCTTTTTATAAGGTTAATGTAGATGGAGCTACTTTTAAGGATAAAAAAGAAGCAGGAGTGGGGGTTTTAATTCGAGGCCATGTTGGAAATCTTATTGTAGGTCTTAGCAAGAAATTTTGGTGTCCTCTTGGAGCTATTGAAGTTGAAGCAAAGACCTTTGAATCTAGTTTTGAATTTGCTAAGGATATGGGAATTCAGGACTTTGTTCTAGAAGGAGATTCACTTAATATTGTTCAAGCTCTTTGTGGAAATTCCCATGTTGCTTCAACTATTACTACTTTCATTTATGGGGTGCAAGTTGCTTCCTATGAGTTTCAGAAAGTTTGATTTTCTCTTGTTCGTAGGAATGACAATATGCCCACTCACCAGTTAGCTAAACATACTTTAAGCATTTTTTATTTTTCTGTTTAAATTGAAAAGAGTCCCTATTTTCTTGAATAGACTACTCTCCGTGATGTGTCTTCTGCTTTTAATTATTAATGAAGTTTGTGTGCTTTCTATCAATATATATATATATATAACTGAAAACAAAATATTGTTACTAAATGGCAAGTAAAATTATACATTTCTGTACTAATTAATACTAGTATACCTTTTGTTAATTTAAATTAATAAATAAATAAATGCTAACGAATGATAGAAAAGAAAAGAAAAGAAAACAGAGGGTGATAGCCACACCACCCAAATTGAGAAGTCAAGCTGGCATTGGTTTACCATGTGCCTGTCCTTTCTTTCTCAAAAACGTCCAAAACCCACCATAAATACAAATTGACGGAAAATGTAATCATTTATGGCCCTTACGCGAAATAATTAATACTGGCCATCAATGCTTCCCAAACGTTACAAGTCCTTGATTATGCCATCAATAAGACCCCAAAACATCACTAACGCAATCAGCCTGTATACTGTATTGTGTACAGATTTGAGTGTGGGGCAAAAAAAAAATAAAAAAAACTTAACAATAAAAAATTGAAAATGCTAATGAATGTCTTTAGGATATTGATTAATAAATTCATTTAAAGAAAATTTTTAGGGGGAAAAAAAAAACAATTAATGTTTTGACATTTTTTTCATTTCCCATAAAAGTGGTATTAAAACATTCCTGAAATTGATTATTAACTAATGTCCTAAGGGCACTCATTAGCATGACCCAAAATTAAGGACTTCACAATGTTTACAATCTAAAAACAAGTATTCTCCCAACCGATTAGGACTCCAAATAACAACCGAAAAACAATTTCAACATTACAATAAATAAAAGATAACAATAACAGATACTAAATTCTAACATTAAACTCAAATACTAAAAACACCAATAATTTCTCATGATAACATATACCAAATTCTAACATTTTTATTTTTTTAGAATACCAAGTATTTGTAACACACACACACACACGAAGGGAGAGATAAACTCAAGTTGTAAAGACACCTATAATTTCTTATGACACATCACTTTTTGAGAAGTGATATATCTACAATATTTTCACAATACTTTTACAACAAATCCTTTTTTTTTTTTTAATTTACAATAAATCTTAAATAGAAAGTTATTATTAGTTTTAGTATAAACATATTACTGAAATTACATTTTTGCCTATCAGTAAAAGCCATTAACAACATGTCACTTAGCATTTGTTGTAAAAGTAGTGGAAAAGAAGTGCAATGTCTACAACATTTTTACAATACGTTCACAACAAATCTTATTCGGTAAATTATTATTGGTTCTAATTTGAAATCCATATATGAAATTACCTTTTTATCCACCAATAACAACTTGTAATAACCTGTCAATAACAACCTGCCACTTAACATTTGTTGTGAAAATATTATGGAAAAGAAATGCCATATCTACAACATTTTTACAACACTTTCAAAACAAATCATAATTGGTAAGTTATTATTGGATCTAATTTAAAATCTACATATGAAATTACTTTTTAACCTACCAATAACAACACATAATAACTTGTCACTTACGATTTGTTGTGCAAATGTGGTGAAAATGTTGTAGACATAGCATTTCTCTTATTTCTCAATAACTCTATGTTCAAAATATTTTCACAACAAAATTCTAAGTAAAAGTTGCTATTAGTGAGCAAATAGTAATTTCAAAATGGATGCCTTCATCTTTTCCTTATTATAAGGTTAGCGTAGATTGAGCTATTTTTAAGGATAAAAAAGAAGCTGGAGTGGAGGTTGTAATTCGAGGCCATGTTGGAAATTTTACTGCTTGTCTTAGCAAGTAATTTTGGTGTCCTCTTGGAGCTATTGAAGTTGAAGCAAAGACTTTTGAATCTGGTTTGGAATTTGCTAAGGATATGGGTATTCAAGACTTTGTTCTAGAAGGAGATTCACTTAATATTGTTCATGCTCTTTGTGGAAATTCTCTTGCTGCATCAACGATTACTACTTTGATTTATAGGGTGCAAGTTGCTTCCTATGAGTTTCAGAATTTTTTATTTTCTCATGTTCGTATGAATGGCAATATGCCTACTCACCAGTTAGCTAAACATGCTTTAAGCGTCTTTGATTTTTCTGTTTGGATTGAAGAGAGTCCCTGTTTTCTTGAACAGACTTCTCTCCATGATGTATCTTCTACTTTTAATTATTAATGAAGTTTGTGTGTTTTCTATCAAAATTTATACATTTATATATATAAAACCGGTAACAAACTATTATTCCTAAATGGCTTGTAAAATGATATATTTCCTTACAAATTATACTAGTGAACCGTTTTGCTGGTGTAAGGGTCATGCTAACGAGTGCCCTTAGGACACTGGTTAAGAATCCAGTTAAAGAAAGTTGTTATGGGAAAAGAAAAAAAAAAAACAATTAATATTTTGATAGTTTTTTTTATTTCCCATAAAAGTGATATTAAAATTTTCCTAAAATGAGTTCTTAATCAGTGCCCTAAAGGTACTCGTTAACATTTTCTATTAATAAATAATTAAAAATATTAAATAAATAAAAGAGAAATACTAACGAGTGCCCTTAGGGCACTGGTTAATAATCCATTTAAAGAAAGTTTTTATGGGAAATGAAAAAAACGTAATTAATATTTTAACAGTTTTTTTCATTTCCCATAAAAATGGTATTAAAACTTTCTTAAAATGAATTATTAACGAATGCCCTAAGGGCACTCGTTAGCATAACCCTAAATAAAAAATGACAGAAAAGAAAAGAAAAGAAAAGAGAGGGTGATAGCCAGACTACCCAAATTGAGAAGTCAAGGTGGCATTGGTTTGCCACGTGCCTGTCCTTTCTTTCTCAGAAACGTCCAATACCCACCATAAATACAAATTGACGGAAAATGTTATCATTTATGGCCCTTAACGCAAAATAATTAATACTGGCCATCAATGCTTCCCAAACGTTACAACTCCTTGATTATGCCATCAATAAGACCCCAAAACATCAGTAACGTAATCAGCCTGTATATTGTATTGGGTACAAATTTGAGTGTGAGGCAAAAAAAAGAAAAAGAAAAAATGCTAATGAATGTCTTTAGGGTATTGGTTAATAAATTTATTTAAAAAAAGTTTTTATACGAAAAGAAAAAAAAAATTAATGTTTTGACTTTTTTCTTTTTTTTTCTATTTCCTATAAAAGTAGTATAAAAAACTTTCCTAAAATGGATTGTTAATTAATGCCCTAAGGACACTCGTTAGCATGACCCAAAATTAAGGACTTCACAATGTTTACAATCTAAAAACAAGTATTCTTCCAACCTATTAGGACTCCAAATAACAACCAAAACCAATTTTAACGTTACAATAAATAAAAGATAACAATAACAGGTACTAAATTCTAACATTAATATTATAATAGTAGTAGATAAACTCAAATACTGAAAACACCATTAATTTCTCATGATAACACATACCAAATTCTTACATTTTTTTTTAGAATACCATGTATTTGTAACACACACACACACACGGAGGGAGAGATAAACTCAAGTAGTAAAGACACCTGTAATTTCTTATGACACATTACATTTTGAGAAGTGATATATCTACAATATTTTCACAATACTTTTACAACAAATTCTTTTTTTGAAAAAAAAAATTTTACAATAAATCTTATGTAGAAAGTTATTATTAGTTTTAGTTTAAACTAATTACTGAAATTACATTTTTGCCGATCAGTAAAAGCTAATAACAATCTGTCACTTAGCATTTGTTGTGAAAGTATTGTGGAAAAGAAGTGTCATGTCTATAACATTTTTACAATACGTTCATAACAAATCTTATTCAGTAAATTATTATTAGTTCTAATTTGAAATCCAGATATGAAATTACTTTTTTACCCACCAATAACAACTCGTAATAACCTGTCAATAACAACCTTCTACTTAACATTTGTTGTGAAAGTATTGTGGAAAAGAAATGCCATATCTACAACATTTTTACAACAGTTTCAAAACAAATCATAATTGGTAGGTTATTATTAGATCTAATTTAAAATCCACATCTGAAATTACTATTTAACCTACCAATAACAACACATAATAATTTGTCACTTATGATTTGTTGTGAAAATGTTGTGGACATAATATTTCTCTTATTTCTCAATAACTCTATGTCCAAAATATTTTCACAACAAAATTCTAAGTAGCAGTTGCTATTAGTGAGCAAATAGTAATTTCAAAATGAATGCCTTCATCTTTTCCTTTTTATAAGGTTAACGTAGATGGAGCTATTTTTAAGGATAAAAAAGAAGCTGGAGTGGGGGTCGTAATTGGAGGCCATGTTGGAAATTTTATTGCTTGTCTTAGCAAGTAATTTTGGTGTCCTCTTGGATCTATTGAAGTTGAAGCAAAGACCTTTGAATCTGGTTTGGAATTTTCTAAGGATATGGGTTCTAGTTAGCTCAACTGGTAAAGTCTCTGATGGTTGTATAAGAGATCTGGGGTTCAATCCCCGCCTACACCAAAAACTGATCGGTGTCTTGCCCTGATAATAAAGAGTAATTATCAGAAGTAGACGCCATAGGTTGAAACTCTCTCTCTCTTAAAAGACATTGTTCTAGAAGGAGATTCACTTAATATTGTTCATGCTCTTTGTGAAAATTCTCTTGTTGCATCAACGATTGCTACTTTGATTTATGGGGTGCAAGTTGCTTCCTATGAGTTTCAGAATGTTTTATTTTCTCATGTTCGTAGGAATGGCAATATGCCTACTCACCAGTTAGCTAAACATGCTTTAAGCATGCTTGATTTTTCTGTTTGTATTGAAGAGAGTCCTTGTTTTCTTGAATAGACTTCTCTCCATAATGTATCTTCTACTTTTAATTATTAATGAAGTTTGTGTGTTTTCTATCAATATATATATATATATATAATCGATAACAAACTATTATTCCTAAATGGCTTGTAAAATGATATATTTCCGTACTGATTAATACTGCTATACCGTTTTGCTAGTGTAAATTTATAAAAAAAATAAAAAATATATTTAATAAATAAAAAAGACAGAAAAGGAAAGAAAAGAGAGGGTGATAGCCACACTACCCAAATTGAGATGTCAAGGTGGTATTGGTTTACCACGTGCCTGTCCTGTCTTTCTCATAAATGTCCAATACCCACCATAAATACAAATTGACGGAAGATGTTGTCATTTATGGCCCTTACGCGAAATAATTAACACTGGCCATCAATGCTTCCCAAACGTTAGAAGTCCTTGACTATACCATCAGGTAAGACCCCAAAACATCACTAACGTAATCAGCCTGTATACTGTATTGGGTACAAATTTGAGGGCCAAAATGGCCAAATATCACTTTTTTTTTTGAAATTTTTAGCCAAAAAATACTATTTAAAAAATAAATAGCAAAGTACTACTTTTTCTAGAACTCGAGTTTCAGAAACTCGAGTTCCTCATCAATTCTGCCATTGTGGCACTGTTGAGCTGGAATTTGGGCGATTAAAAAAAATTATGTGGTACTCGAGCTTGGTAAACTCGAGTTCCATGCAACATAATACTCAAGTATACCAGACTCGAGTATGTTTTATAAATAAAATGCAGAAAAAAAAAATTTACACGGTACTCGAGTTTACCAAACTCGATTACCATGTAAATTTATTTATTTATTTTTTTTTGGATAATCAACAAATAAACATAAAGGTAAAAATAAGTGGCTTTTTTATGTTTTTATTTATTTAAACAGAAGCATGGTAAAATATAGAGATTTTAATTTCAAAATACAAATTTAATTTCTACATTAATTAAAATTGTTTATTGTTTCCTCATAAAAATTATTCATTGTTATCTGTATAAACTATTTCTATGATTTTGCAAAAAATTATTTTCTGTTTAGCATTATTTAAGAAATTTTTTACTCTCTTTTCTGCATAAATTATTTTCTGTTTACTATTTAAAAAATTGTTCACTGTTTTCTCATAAAACATTTAGTCAAATCGTGTTTTCTAAATTTAAACGCCAAATCTGAATGCCTTTTCATGTTTGAATTTCACAATAATCGAATATATTTTTCTGCATTGATAAAATCTGTTTCTACATTAATAAAATTTTCTCTCTGCACATCATATTTACTGTATATTCAAATCTACTTACTGCATTCATAAAATCTGTTTTTTGCATTAATTAAAACTGTTCACTGTTTTCTCATAAAAATTGTTCACTATTTTCTGCATAAACTATTTCTAGCATTCTGCTTAAAATTATTTTATGTTCAGCATTATTTAAAAAATTGTTCACTTTCTTTTATGCATATATTATTTTCTGTTCACTATTTAAAAAATTGTTCGCTGTTTCTCATAAAACACATAGTGAAATCGTGTTTTCTAAATTTAAAAGCCAAATTTGAATGCTTTTTCATGTTTAAATTTCACAATAATCGAATTTGTTTTTCTACATTGATAAAATTTGTTTCTACGTTAATAAAATTTTCTCTTTACACATCATGTTTACTATATATTCGAAGTTGCTTACTGCATTCATAAAATCTGTTTTTTGCATTAATTAAAATTGTTCACTCTTTTCTCATAAAAATGGTTCACTGTTTTCTGCATAAACTGTTTTTAGCATTGGCGCAGTTATTGCACTTAAATGGTTTTTGTGTTTTTTTAAATATGTAACCATATGAATAATGGACAAACTCCATGAAAGAAAAATGAATGATTCATATAAATCACCTAACGGTAAATGCCTCGAAAAATTCAAATTTGTAAAAAAGTTTGAATTAGTTGAATGTAGAACTATTCATTAAGTAAAACTATGTTCTGCATTAAGTAAAACTGTTCACTGTTTTCTCATGAAAATTGTTCACTATTTTCTGCATAAACTATTTCTAGTATTCTGCATAAAATTATTTTCTGTTCAGCATTATTTATAAAATTGTTCACTCTCTTTTTTGTGTAAATTATTCTTTGTTCACTATTTAAAAAATTGTTCACTGTTTTCTCATAAAACATCTAGTGAAATCGTGTTTTCTAAATTTAAAAGCCAAATCTGAATACTTTTTTATGTTTAAATTTCACAATAATTGAATTTGTTTTGCATGTTTAAATTTCATGTTTAAATGAACTCTATTGTAGTGGTATTTGTACTTAGTTTTGTAGGTTTGCCGACCATGATGTGCCCGACGCTTCCAAGACTCTCATACGTGTATATTGGCATATTAAGGAAACTAGCTTTTAAACCTGTGCAAATGCACGGGAATTACATAAGTACATGTATTTTCGGGTTCTTGGAAAAAAAAAATACATCTATTTTCAACAAAATAGAAATAAAAATAATGTAAATTTTGTAATAGTCCACAAATAAATTTTTGTCCATAGAAATAATTAGAATCCGAGAAAGCAAATATATTCAAATAATTTTAAGTAAATATTTGGAGAAACATTTTGTTTCAAAAGTCATACTTAAATAAATTTAATTAAATAAGTATGTAGCTAATGCAATTGAATTTATAAATTTTTAAAAATAACAGTTGGTATGAATTTCAAATTTAAAACTTATATAACACTCAGTATGCTATCCATAAAAATGTGTTGTCTTACAAATAGATTTTCTTTTAAGCCTATTCTAAACAACTAAAACTGTAACATCCACTATGATGGAGAGAAAAATATTTCTCACAATTGAAAAAAAAAAATCCAGCTAAAGAGATTGGTGTGATCATCCTTCCTTGGAAGCAAATTTGTGGAGAGTAACCCAATCCAATTCCTTTTGATTTTGTTTTAGAATAACCCAAACATAACCTTTTCTATCCCAAGTTCTTTGCAAGATTTCATCGAACACCTAGTACTCATTTTAATAACCCATCTAGAACCCAATCACTAATATAGCTCCCCAACCAAAAAAGAAAATCTAATTAAAACAAAATTAGCCAACATTTATAAGGTTCATCCACTTCTGGATCTCCCTTTTGTTTATATATATATATATATTTATAATGGAAGTTCACTCAACATTCTCAAATTTGTTTTCAATATACAAGATTAAGAAGTAGGAAAGCAACAACAAAGCATCATTGATCACATGAATAAGGACCTGAATAGGGTTGCTCTTGTGACTGCATTATTAAATCATGTTATAAATGAAAAGAAGTAACTACATAAAGTAAGAAATCAACACAAAACATGTCAGGAAACCAAATGATTTAATTGATTAAATAGTAGTATGTAGCAAAAAGAGTGTTGAAATTACAACCAACCAAAAAAAAAAAATTTAAATAATGAATTTACTATAAATTGATATATATACAAAATATAGAGATGAAGGATAACAATGCAACAACACTCATTAGGGTTCCAAAGTTAAGCATTGATTAATCACATCAAGTGCAACAACAGAAATAGAAAGCTACACAATAATTTCTGGAAACTTGCAGAGAAAACAATATCGTATTTCCACATAATTGTCAAAAAACTAAACCACGAGACCCTCAGAACCTCTCTAAGGAGCATAAATGATTCAAGGCAAGATTTCTACTTATAATCACCTGTCTGACATGATGAACAATAGCTTTCTCCTGATTGGTTTCCCTTAGTCTTTCAATAGATTGAAACTTCCCTTCCAAACATCCTTCATGCATAACCATCAGTTTATAGGCATAGTTAGAGAAAGTGCACAAACCCCAATAGTCAATAGTAAATATTACCCTCATATTCAAATGAATAAGCAGAGACCTAGTTTAGACATGCTTGCATAGAAAATTGATGACATGCTTGCATTCCAAAACCAATGGGCCAATGCCCTTAGTGTAGATATGTTTGATGCAAAACAAAATGTCCTAGCCTAAAATTCACTTTGGAAGTTTTGCTAAAAATGAGATCAACTGCAAATATATATATATATATATTGTATAATACATAAAATCGTTGGATCCAAAGCAAGTTACAAACTGTCCAGCTTTACAATTAGAATCATTTGCAAGTTAGACTACAAAATTGGATAAAAGAATGAATCATACGTTATGAACTATCCAGCTTTTTATTGGTAGCAGAATCATTTTTGCATGTTCAAATTTGGTCTCAATGGATCAAGTGAAATCCTTCATCTAAATATTCTAGTATCAGGATAGATGATATGTTTTTGATAGGTAAGAATTAAGATAAATAACAATTACACATATACACATAACTCCAAAAAAATAAAATCATTTATTGAAGAAGCTCAAAAATGTAAATTTTGCCAAACAAAACATCACATATAATGTATAAGCACACATCTACATAACTTTTGAATCATCCAAGTGCAACAACATTAGAAGCAACCTTTAGGCTTCTTTCCTATTTCAAGTGTCTCCTAAACGAAGTCCTTTTTCCTTCTTAGTTCTTTTCATCATTCTACAACATAAAAATCACAATCAACATGTATACATCTCATAAAATCCGTAAGCCTTTTTCCAATTTTTTTTAAGAAAAAAATTCCTTCACCCTTTTTAGTTTGACTTCAAAGAAATCAAAGTGAATGAATTTTTTTTTTTTAAATTAATATTTTAAAACTAAAGGTCAAAGTTAACTTCTTTACAATGTTTCATATAGAGTAGATACAAAACCATGTTTTTAATAAGAGTTCAAGTTAATTTCAATACACAAACAAGTCCAGTTCAATATGATGTAGCAAGAATCTTTGAGAATGAAACTACTACATTCTTCAAATAATTGGAAACTTGTAAATGCATAACCTCAGTAATGATTAGAAAGACATTATCATGAATGAGCTCTAAAGTATAAACTACCAAATAAAATTGAGTGGCATCATATTAGGATGATAGACTATCCTACATTAATTTTTTTTTTTTTTTTTACTTAAAAAAAAAATTCCATTGACAAATTGAAATCACTCAAATAAAACTTTCAACAACAGATTCAGAACTATTGATTCAGAATCTAACTATAATCATTCATGTTGAGTTCTAAAAGTTCTACAAAATGACAATGTTATAATAGCAAACAAAGAAGCAATGTCACCATGATACTTGAAAACAATGATATACAAAATGCTAAGCACACTAAACTAATCAAACATAAAGGTAACAGAAATACCTTGCAAAGAATCTGTTTGTTTCTTTAAACATCTTATTCTAATGTCATATTTGTAAGCTCAATAGAATTTAGCAACATGTGATCTAAATCAAGAACCGAGTATAGCTTCTTATGATGTAATAAATTCTTCTTGTCTACTTCTTTCATGTAATAGGAGTAGCTATAGGTGGTGGCTGGTATTGATTTTATTAGTGGTTGTGCTTAATTGGACACCAATTTGATTTTGCAAAAAACTTTTATTATTACCACCGCGCACTGCAGTGGTCACTCCACAAGTATAAATGCTTGTGAGGTGTGGGGGACAAGGGCTGGGGTTTAAGTCTCCAGGGGGAGTTTCACACACATATACACTTAGATTAGGCTAGAGTAGAAATTTTATCTTGTATAAAAAAAAAAAAAAAAAAAAAAAACTTTTATTATTAATGAAGCAAAGTCTTTTATTTGACTTTTTTTGACAATATGAAGATATAATAGAACCTTGAAATAAGTTTATAAAGGGAAGAAAATATAAAAGTCCAATATCATTTGCGTCTTTGAAGCTTCTTCTTTTTTGACGACTTGTGTTTTGTAGCTTTTCGACAATTGATTAGATCTCGAAGGAACATGTTATCGTCACTTGGTTCCGCTTCTTCAACATTAGAGGCAAAACTCATTGATGGGATGGCACCATTATTGTGTTCTTGTTTTGATCTTTTTCCATCATTATTTGTGCTTGTTAATGTTTTTGTATCCAGAACTTGAAATTTGTTTTTCTCAGAAGTTTGGAATGCGTTTTTCTTGACTTCATAATTCTCCACTACTTCCTACACCAAATAATGTATATTAAAGTACATAGAAGATATATATATATTTTTAATGAATTTGCATATAAATGTAGAAGTAGAAAGCTTACTGTTGTGATATCACCATTTGGTTTTTTTTTTGGGTGGGTCAGCTAGATCATTATTTGCGCCTGTGGATGGTTTTTTTATCAAATACTTCAAATGTGTTTTTATCAGAAGTCTGATCTGGAGCTTCCTTCATTTCATCATTTTGCAGTGGTTCCTAAAACACAATATGTGGTTTAAAACATAATATTTGGATTTGCAAATAGGCTTAAGTTTTTAATAGTTGATAGCTTACTGTTGTAATATGATCAAGTTTCATTGCCGTTTCGTCATTTGAAATGTTGTCAAACACCTTTTCAATTGTATATAATTCCCATCCTTCCTTCCAATTATAGTTGTTAAGCTTTAGTTGGAACACAAATGTTTTTCCAATGAGCTTCTGTATTTCATTTGGTAGGGTGGAATTTGCATTCATCTGATAAAATATTAAATGTAATTTTGTATATTGTTTTCAAATTAAACGAAAGATTATATATGCTAATTGTATGGTCTTACAGTTGCATATTTGTTTGATAGTTCTCTTGCTGTTGTATGAAGTAATTTTTCAGCTTCCTTGTCAAACAAAATAAATATGGCACACTCTGTTCCATCATCAACATTGAGTTGAATTCTATACCTGCATGTATAAATATATAATTTGTTTCATTTTTATTTGATAAATATATATTTTTTTGTTTTATATTTACATATATTGAATGATTCTAAAATTGGTAATTAATATTTTACCTTGGAATTGAAAAATTAGAGTTACTTTCGCAATGGCTGCACCAAAAATCATTTTCAGATTTAACTTTTTTGTTGCACTTTGGGCATCCGATATAGTACCATCCAAAGTTTTTTTTCAATATTTTCAATTGTTGCAAGGCATGTGAAGACATTTTCCTACAATATAAAAGAAAAAAAGAAATGTATTTAGTGTTAAGCTTATTGAGAACTAAATATATTATTGGTCTAATGTTATTGGGAAAAAATGTTGATTACCTAATCAGCTAATGTCCATTCCAAGGATGTTATCTGCTTGATTGTTCTTCTATTTTGTGTGATTCTTTTTTCAACTGATATTTCTTGCTTGAATTGTAGAGGAATGCCTTCAATTTCAGTCCTTTTCACATTTCTTTGATGGTAGAAGATTTAAATCAAAACATAGGGAAGAATTATTTGATATGAAGATTGTATTGTACTAAATAAAAGTATCAAGATTATTTTTAAAATAATAAATTAGAATAAAAGTATGGTATGGAAAATCTAAATACCTATCAATCAATGTTGCAGTTTCAGGTATTTCTAAATTTATTTCAAGTAATAAAATTTTTTTTTTTTCAGGTATTTCTAAATTGATGTACACTTTTGTTGCACTTGTAGATGACAAATAGTGTTCCCCTGTATTTAATAAAAATATGTTAATTATGTAAAAGAAAAGATATGTTTAAAAGAAGTTATTACCTCTAAATGTTTTCACAATAGTAGATGTCACTATTATGACAAAGGGTCTTGGATTGTTGGTGTAAAAATTGTTCTCAATTTCATTCGATGTTGGTCCCCAGAGAGTAATTCTTATTTTGATTTCTCTGTGGCAAACAAAAATGTAAGTGATAAAGAGTTTGAAGTAGTATTATGCAATGAATCCATATGTACATGCTAAAGCTTGGATTCATGATATCTATATTTCTCATTAGGACAGTAGATCCTTGAACAAGAACATTTTCTAGTGGTCCAACACCAACTATTTTTCCAATGATGTCTACAGCAAATAAAGTTGATTAAGTAATTTGAAACGTAATTATTTGAAAATAAATTTGAGACTTTTTAGGCTACTTGTCAATTGTTTGTTATTGTCAAAGTGATCCACAATTGTTCTGTAATCAACAAATTCAAAATTTATGCTGAGAGATAGTAATTTCAGCCTCTTTTAGCTCCTCAATAACTGTTGTACATAGAAAGTTTATTTTCTTGTCTTTAGTTATAGGCCAATAGCTATCTTTTTCCTTGTAAGTATCTACTCGAAAATTGGACAGTGAATATAATTGTCCTTCTCGTAGTTGTGGCTGAAACTTCTTAACATTGTTTTTTTGAATTGTCGTGTGTATTGTGTCATCCTGGTACTTAAATAAGTAATTTGTTAGTGACAATTTTAGTTTTAAGATGCGAGTCGAGTAAAGAAAATATGACAAAATAGATGCTGAATTCAAATCTAACATGTTCATCTATAAGAACCATGTCCAAATTGATTAGTTCTAGATTTTTTTGGTTGACAGCTTCCCACATTCTGGAAAGTCTGACTCTTACCTTCCAATTCTCATTTTTATCTAAAAGTTGCTTGATGAGATTGTAACTCATTTTTGGAACTGATAATATAGTCATTAGTTGGACCCAATTGAGTTGAACTATTGTTAGAATGGAAACAGAGTAATGAAATTGAACGCTTTATATAACCAACCATATCTAAAATTTCTAATGATCTTTATTCATCTTATAAAATAGAAATAAATAGTTTTGAGATGTAGTATACATACCTTGTACATAAGGAAAATTTATTGTCTTTCCAATATCTTGTAGCTGGAAATTCTATTTCTATTGTTGCAAAGTATGTTGTGTTGGTAGTTGTAATTTGAATGGTATGGTTATGAAATAGAAATAGATATCATGAGTGTCTTAAATAGTTATAGATGTGGTTACATTGGTGGTATGTGAAAGGTTCAGCCCCTCCCCTCTAATGTTTCAATGGAATACGAAGGCATTGATTTATTTTAGTCTCAATCAATTAATGATTTAATTGTAACGGAAGTAATAATGGCCTTACTTTGTAAATAAAATGTATTTAGTGGTTAGGTCAATTAATGGATACCAGGATGAAATCTAAAGTTGATTTGCACAAAAAGGAGATATAATTTAAAATATATATGGTGCTCTTGACTTTTTGAATATGGTTTTGGAGTCATTGGTTGATTGGTTAATTAGGTGGGTTTTTCATTTGGAATTTTGTTCTGCTACTACTGAAGGTTAGTGTTACGGATCTTCCAATCAACATCAGGACATATAAACAATTTTTTAACAAAAAAATTGTGACTTTTTAAAGAGTAGAAAAAAGAACTGCTACAATTATTTTCTTCATAAATTTATTGTTTAGTTATAAATATGTAAATTAAAACATAAGAAAACATAAATGCGAAGTTAAATGTAAATT
The DNA here is from genome assembly GCA_023621385.1 of Quercus gilva. NCBI lineage: Eukaryota > Viridiplantae > Streptophyta > Magnoliopsida > Fagales > Fagaceae > Quercus > Quercus gilva. The sequence continues at coordinate 72,168,360 of CM042476.1, forward strand.
TAAAACCATCCATGATGAATATGTATAGACAATTTTTGAAGTTTTTAATTTTGTATGAATTATTATTTAATTGTCTAGTTATTAATGTCTAAATTAAGTAGATGAAATTTTTAAATATAAAAATGAAATATTTGAATATTTAAAATCATCTCACACGTTATTCTTACTGCCAAAGAAGGTGCCATTTCAGTCATTGGTTTACTACATGACTAATGGTCTTTGTATGTGGCATAAGAGATTCTCCCTTCTCCTTATCATTTTTTTTTTTTTTTGAGACCCTAGTAATATTATTTTTTAATATAAGTGCCTAATGTTTTTTGTAATAATAAAGTGTCGTCATAGGAATAGGGAAAAAATATTCAATATAAACCAGGAAAATTGTGAAAGCGATAAATAGATATTTCATCAATTTTAAAACAACGGTTGAGTGGAAATTAAATAATTGTGGGAATTGATCATTTGTTATGCTAGTTATTTAGATGTAGTATTTTTTTTGTAGTTTCTATGAAAATTTAAAACTATTCATGCTTTCAATTATTACCAATTATTGATCAAACGAAAACCACAAACTTGATACTTAATTACCTATTATTCATTTCTATTTAATTCATGAATTTATCATTTGGGAGTCATTAAGCAAAATTAAAGTCATATTTGTTATGGGTCGATGCAATAGCAAAGCAAACCGAAATCATTTAAAAAAGAAAAAGAAAATTTGTGACATTTTAAAGAGTAGGAAAAAGAACGGTTGTAATTATTTTCTTCATAATTTTCATTGTTTAGTTATAAAAATGTAAATTAAAACATAAGAATACATAAATGCAAAGTTAAATGTAAATTTAAAACCATCCATGATGAATATGTATAGACAATTTTTGTAGTTTTTAATTTTGTACGAATTATTATTTAATTGTCTAGTTATTAATGTCTAAATTAAGTAGATGAACTTGTTAAATATAAAAATGAAATACATGAATATGTAAAATCCTCTCACACGTTATTCTTACAACCAAAGAAGGTGCCATTTCACTTATTGGTTTACTACATGACTGATGGTCTTGGTATGTGGCATAAAAGATTCTTCCTTCCCTTTATAATTTTTTTTTGAAACCGCAGCAATTATTTTTTTAAAAATATAAGTGCCTAATGTTTTGTCTAATAATAAAGTGTCGTCATAGGAACAGAAAAAGTATTGAATATAAATAAGAAACACTGTGAAAGCGATAAAGAAATATTTTGTCAATTTTAAAACAACAGTTGAATGGATATTAAATATTTGTGGGAATGGACCATTTGTTATGCTAGTTATTTAGATGTAGAATTTTTTGGAGGTTCTATGAAAATTTAAAACTATTCATGCTTTCAATTATTACCAATTATTGATCAAACGAAAACAACAAACTTGATACTTATTTCTATTTAATTCATGAATTCATCATTTGGGGGTGATTAAACAAAATTAAAGTCATATTTGTTATGGGTCGATGCAATAGCAAAGCAAACCAAAATTATTCCAAAAAAAAAAAAAAATACAAACTTGCACACAATGATACAAAAAGAAAGAAGGGTGTTTTTAAGATAATACCCAATTGTGATAATTAGCGTCCACTGGCAGCCTATGTAAAAAAATATGTGTAGTCAACAACAGTAAGCGTCATTATAGCAAAAAGCAATTTCAAATAACTGGTGGATAATATGAACACTCTACCATTAATATGAGGACTATTGTAGCAAAACATTTCATTTTAGAGAGACCTGAAGAAATATTACAGCTTTTTTGAAATTGGAATTTAATAGATAATCTGTTATAATTTGGTAGAAACCAAAAGATAATATAAAAATTATTTTAGCACACGAAAAGATAATATAATCTTAATTTTATAGTAACATTTTCATTAATTGAGAGTTGGACATACTTTACAAAACAATCCAGCTATTCAACTTGCAATTTAATTAATAGATAATCCGTAATACACTACTACAAAATATGAACAACCTACACAACTAAAAGAAAATATAAAAAATATTTTAGCATAGCCTTTTCATTTTATTTATAATTAAGATTTAGAAAAACTTGAAGAAACAATGTAGCTAAAAAACATGTAAATTAAAAGGTAATTTGTAAGCAACTGGTGGGTAAAATAGTAATAAAAAAGGTAATAGGTGTCCACATCATTGAACATGAAGACCTTTTTTTATTTTATTTTATTTTATTTTTTATTTTTTATTTTTATTTTTTTTTATGAATGAACACAAACACTTACATGCAAATACACACTCAGACACTAAAAAAAAAAGGGAAATTTATGTCATCTATCTATAGTGTGTTCTTGCTTGGTAAGTAAGTTCACAGAAGTATGAAGAAGACCATTTTTGTAAGACTATGGAGACCCAAAAACTTAAACTAAAATAGTTTTTTTACCAAACTCATTTTTTTTAATCTTCCCCCGTTCTTGCTTTTAATCTACCTTTGTTTTTACTAAATTATTTTACAATTGTATTAAAACACACAGAAAGTATTTTTGTTCAAGCAATGGAAAATGTGTGTAATTGTTTTTTTATTTTTATTTTATTTTTTATGTTTCATCATCTAACAAATATTAATGTTGGAACAAAAAGGGAAAATCCTGAAAACATTAGAATCAATAAAACAGCAAACTGGTAGAATTGTTACAATCTTTTTCCCATTAGTTTCATTTCTCAATGTATCAGCAAAATATCTTACTTTTAAAAAAAGTAATGCATGTACTTGCCAAGCCATGTCTACAGATTCCAAATCTGCACCTCTGGAAGCCCCGTAAAGTTTTCCTCTATCAAAATTTGGTTATCCATTTCCTCTACTGTCTTCACCTAAAAGAATGAAAGCATTAGAGAGGAAAAGTTTAGAGAGTATGGGTAAGCATATCAAACTGATCTTCTTAACCCATCTTGGTCTTCCAAATTTGTTTTAGCTTAAAAACTCCCAAAAATAAGATATTATAATCTGTAATTTTTCCAAGTTAAGTTAACATTAATGAGTAAAATATTATTGAACAAATGATAGGAGAAGTGTGTACAAACCTGGAGAAGGAATTCTATTATTTGTAGTATCAAAGATTAAGAAAGGCCTATGAATACTTCTTTGTAGACAATATTTTTTGTATTCAACTCTTCTTTGATTTCATTGTCGATGATGAGGAACTTCAGGCCATTTTTGCTCATAACTCTAGATACTGCAACATATAATTGTCCATGGCTGAAAACTGGATTTGGGAGATACACACCAACATGTTTCAGAGATTGACCTTGGCTCTTATTAATTGTCATTGCAAAACATACTGAAAATGGGAACTGTTGTCTCTTCAAGAGGAATGGCCATTTTGAGTCACTTGGAGAAAATGTGATTCTTGGAATAAAAACATGTGCTCCAATATTGGTACCAATAATGATCTTTGCTTCTATGACCCATGTACCCAATTTAGTAATAACCAATCTTGTTCCATTACAAAGACCTGCATTTTGGTTTAGATTTCGAAGCAACATGATAGGCAAGCCTAATTTCAACTTTAATTTATGATTTGGCAATCCAAGAAATCTTAATATGTTCAAGAATTCACCAGGATACAAAACATCTTGGTCAGCAATATTCAAGGAAGCTTTGCATATGGAATCTGAACTTAAATATGTTTGCTCTTCACCATGTAAACATGATACTACATAATCATTAAGTTCTTCAACAACTTCATTAGTTGGTGCAAGTATAGCTCTCTCTTGTAAGTAACTATGATCTGTGATTTTCATTTGTAAATCAGGATATGTGCTTCTTACAATATCTTCCATTGGATTTTCAGTATGTTTGATAATTAAGTTAGCTGGAATAGTAATTGAATTCTCTCCATCTCCTTCACCCATTTCACCATTTCCAATCTTCAAAATCCACTCACTAAAATTCATCATTGATGCATATTCTGAATTGTTTAATCTATTCTGTAGAAGCCTCATATTTGTGTGTAATTTGAAAACTTGACATTCTTTCCATAGATATGATTTGTTAATTGCAGAATGCACAATATCTTCTCTTCTGCCTTTTTTGACAACCGGCAATATTTGTCGAAAATCTCCCCCTAATACCACAACCTTTCCTCCAAATGGTTTATTAGCACAATTAGGATTTTGGATATGTAAATTATCACGGAGAGAGCGATCAAGTGCCTCTAAAGAATTTCTGTGTGCCATAGGTGCCTCGTCCCATAAAATAACACTTGTTTTCAACAGAAGTTCAGCTACTTGCATTCCTTGCTTAATTTCACAGGTAGATTCATCAAAAATATTAATTGGTATATGAAATCGTGAGTGAGTAGTTCTACCTCCAGGGAGTAACAAAGCAGCAATTCCTGATGTTGCAGTAGCAAGAGCAATTTTTTCTTGGGATCTGATAGTAGCCAAAATTGCCTTGTAAAGATGAGTCTTCCCAGTTCCACCATGGCTGTAGACAAAAAAAAATCCACTGATTTCATTATCGATAGCTTGCATTACTGAATCATAAATTTTTTTTTTGGTCGATATTCAAACCAGCAAGAAGAACTTCATGTTCTTTTTTTAAGGCTAAGATGTCATATGACATTTCTTCTTGAATTAGCCTATTTGTACTCTTTTGAATCAAATTCATATCAGGTTGTGGCATTTGTGGATAGTCTCCAAGAGATCTCCCAAATTTTTGAAGTAATTTTTCAATTTCATATAAGGCATAATTTTTCAATTATGTTTCTGACAATTTAAGCTCATCAATTTGCAAGATATGCCTTTGAATATGAAGTATGTCTTCTAAGATATTTTTCAATGTGATTTCCATAGATTGGATGGATCGGCTACTTCACAAAGCATCAAAATAGTCACAAACAATTGACATAGTTGTTTTCCAGAAGCCCAGTTGGATGCTTCCAATATAGCATCATGCCATTCCTTGTTATTATCAAGAAGCCCAAGTGCATAACATGCCTCCTGATATGTTTCATACAAATACCATTTACTGTTCTAATTTTAACAAAATTTCTAGGACCCTTAACAATGTTAAGCAGCATTCTCAAATAATACTTCTCACCACTTGAAGGATGTGCAAAATAAATCATCCTAATACATTTTCCATTTTTTCTTTGCCTCCATTGCTAAACATTACTATGCCAGACCCATTTTGTAGGGAAATCAGTATATGTCAACTCTCTAGCATCTTCAAAAGAATTATTAGCCTTCATCCATTTTGTGAACATGGTATTTTCAATTCCAGGACGATGAACTAATTGCCTCAGATTAATAGACTCTGGAAATGTTACGGGATTCTTTTTTTCTAAATGAAAATTTAACCTCTCAACAGTTGGGTTCCGATATTGAATTTTAAATTCAAATATCCTCCAACATGCTTCAGATGCTGAAATATACCTACAATCAAAATAGTCTTTTGTTTCATCAACAACAATCTCAGAATTATCACCACCATTTGTTGAAGGATTTTCTTGTAAAACAATAGTCGCTTTATCTGATCCTTTATTTATATACTTAAACAAATACTTGATTGATCGAGACCGGTTGCACCACTCAACATTTATGTGTGATTGGTATTTGACTAGGAAGTCTATGTTGTAAGGGACAACATACTGGTTATCCAAAAGCATTCCATTTTTTTCTATAGTTTGTCCATCATTTCTTCTTCGATAATTTGGAAAACCATCATCATCAATAGTTGTTTCAGCATAAAAGATTTTTAGAAAATGCTTTGAACATTTACCATTGATCATGCAAGGAGATGTCATGTTAGCAAGCCCACATGGTCCGTGCATCATATATAGTTTCACAGCTTCATAAGCTACTGGGTCTGTACATGAATTTGGTATTTCAGCTTTGATTATACTATCAATATGTGCAGGAGTTGGGCATTTGTCTTTAGGATGAAAGAAAAGAAGAATATGTGCTTGTGGTAGGCCTCTTTTTTGGAATTCAATAGTATACACAACTGCAATTAATAATTTTAAACTTAAAAGTTAAGAAAAATATACAATCATTATACGTACTTACAAGTTGACAGAAATTTGTATAAAATAACCTACCTGCAATTACTCTTCCAAAGTGCTTTCCATGGGTGAGATCATGCAATAGTTGATCCAACTTGATTTTGAACACTCTTGCTACAATATCAGGTCGGTCTTCAGCTTTTTGACCTGGAATAGAGTCCAAAAACAAACTAATTTCTGGCCACTTAGGATTGCAGGTGAAGGTTATAAAAAGATCTGGATATCTAGCCCATCTGCATATTGCCATTACATCTTGATAATTTTGTGCCATATATCTTGGACCACCTGTAAATGAAGAAGGCAATATCACACGTTTTCCAATTGTTGTTGTGTCTGTATCTCCACCAAGTATGGCATCCATTAGACCACTTAAAATCTCTATTCTAAAGTCATTTCGATGGTCTCGTGTATATCGAAGACGTGCTTCCTCAATACATGTGTATGCATCTACAATAAATTGTTGAAACAACCGACCACCAAGTATCAATGTTTGCCCCTCATTAGCACGCTGTTGAAGTCTAAAAGCATAATATTCTCTCATGGTAACAACTCCTCTTTTCCTTACTTTCCCTTCACCATTACTTCTATAACTTATATTCTTCATGAAACCATCTTCGCCATATGAAAAAAGTAAAGGATATTGCAATGACATAAAACTTGGATGAAGCTCACTTATTCATTGCAATCCTGACAATTTATTTTCAACTATGATATCACGATTGGAGCTTTCAACATTAAAATCCCCAACAATAACAGCAACAACCTCAGATGATGTAGGGAGGTTATATTGTCTTCCATTTGGATTGCGTGTCCCAATCAAGCGAATTTTGACATTTCGCATTTCAAATTCAGTAAATCTGTCCCTTGCCATCCTAAATGCTTTCACCAATTCATTACAATTATCTAACATTTCCAATAATCCAACAACAATATCAGGATCTACTTCATTTTTCTTATACTTCTTGACCACTGCGTCAATTCTATGTCCTATTTCATTATCTGTATCATAGATATAGAGTTGAGCGAATGTAGGTTTTTCTCCTTCAATAGGAAGCAATGACCCAATCCTATGATAATTCTGGCCATTGAGATGAAAAACATATGGGCCTGTACCATTATTTATAGACTTGTCTACTTTACCACCCAAAGAGGTAAAAGCAAACAATGAATTATACATCCTTATTCCCACTCGAAAATTGAACGACTTTTTCCCACCATTTAGATTGAGTAGTTTTGCTAGTAAAGCAGGTGGATTTTTCAAAAGAGGTCGATGGACAATGCCATTAGAACAACATAGACTAAATTTTGGACTTTTAGTCTTCCTTGATTTTATAGTCCTCTCTTCATACCAAACTTGTGCTCCACAATGTTCACATATATGAGTAGGAGGGCAAAGTTCCAAGCTTCGGTGAATTTACCTAAAACAAACAAATACATTCAATGAAATAAATTTGATTTAAAATGAGAAATCCATTAAAAAAAATAAAGCATGTTACCCATGTCATATATCACTTACGATGAGTTCCTCTAGATTCCCCTAAAGTGGCTTTACTTTATTGCATTTTTGAACTCTCACCATTAGTCGAGCGTGAACTTCCTAAGATTATAATTGAATAATAAGTTAATATTGCAATGTGGAATAATTTTGCATCCTAACAATTTTTTAAAATATATACATGCAGAATGTCAGTATGACATTTTATGTTTAATACGTTATTACTAAAATGACTATTACCTGGAGGAATTCGGTCTTCAAATACATTTGTGGTGACATCACCATTTTCATTTAAAGTAGTGTGTATATAGATATTAGAATTTTTGTTTGCAGTCTCACTATTATAATCATGTCGTCTCTTTCGAGTGCTCCTCACAAATGGATCATCCTCCATATCTCTTGAATGGCCTAAAGAGTAATCAAATATATGTAAATCCATAATTTATACACACACACACACACACATATGTTAAATTGAAGACTTTAATAATATATATATAAAAATTGAAACTTTTTGAAAAACCTACTAACAATACGATGTGAAGGTGACACAATCGTAAATGAAGCAGATCCTCTTTCTACAGAAACCTCTCCTCTCAAAGCATTAACATTGTTGAAGTTAGCATCTACTACATGACTTCTATTAGCTGCCTAGTAACTCATATTCATTTGCCTATCCAACACAGTACCCCTATTCAACTGTAAGTCAGTAGAAATACGTTGAGTTGCAGGAGCATGAATATTGGTTGGATAATTGCGATTTCTCCTGGATGCAAGAATCATCCTTCTTCTCAATCGTGCATAATAAAAAGACTCCATAGTACCTACAAACCATCAGTTACTAACTGTCAATATAGTAAAAAAATAATTTCAAATAAATGGTGGATAATATGAAAAACCTACACTACCAAAAATAATATGACAACAATTTTAGAAAAACATTTCTTTTTAGTTACAATTGACATTTGGACATACCTGAAAAAAACTTCTAGCTTTTGAACTTGCAATTTGATAGATAATCCGCAATAATTTGGCAGACAATATGAACAGCCTACATAACCAAAAAATAATATAAAAATGATTTTAGCATACCAAAACAGAATATAAAAAACTTTGACAGTAGCCTTTTCATCTTATTTATAATTGAGAGTTGGACATACTTGACGAAACAATCTAGCTTTTGAACATTTAATAGAAAATCCGTAATCAATTGGCACAAAATATGAACAACCTACACAACCAAAAGATAATATAAAAAATATTTTAGCCCTCTTTTTTCGGGTGCATTCATTTTGCTGTCATCTATTTATACTGTCTCCCTGGTTGGTAAGTAATTCCACACATGTAACATGAAGGGCATTTTTATAAGACTATTTGGAGATTCCAACATTTATGCAATTGCATTCAAAATGTAAATATAAATAAAATATTAAGCATTGTGGCTGCAAAACATAAATAAAAATTATGAGATATTTTTGCACCAGTCATGTTTTTTGATAGAAAATATCTAATCTCTGAACATATTACAATCTCATCTGAAGGTTATCTCAAAATCTGAACATCATGTAGTTTTAAAAAATTAAGAATTTTTACCAAATTATTTTACAACCTCATCTGATAGTTACCTCAAAATTTGAATATCATGTGGTTCTAGAGTATTTGGAACATATTTTATTTATAAAATTCCCCCAAGATAATCCATTATAATTTGAACTTGTAATTTAATAGGTAATCCATTATGATTTGGTAGAAACCAAAAGATAATATAAAAATTATTTTAGCACACGAAAAGATAATATAATCTCAATTTTATAATAGCCTTTTCATTAATTGAGAGTTGGACATACTTTACGAAACAATCTAGCTGTTGAACTTGCGATTTAAAAGATAATCCGTAATCAACTGGTACAAAATATGAACCACCTACACAACCAAAAATAATAATAATAATAATAATGATTTAGCATAGCCTTTTCATTTTATAGCTGTTCAACTTGCAACTTAATAGATATTCCATAATCAACTGCTAGGAAAAATGTATGACTTACACAACCAAATAAAAAGTTAAAAAATATTTTAGCATACCCTTTTCATTTTATTTATAATTAAAAGTTACAAATACTTGAAGAAACAATCCAACTTAAAAACGCGTAAATTAATAGGTGACTTGTGAGCAGCTGGTGATTAAAATAGTAATCAAAATGATGACAGGTGTCCACATCATTCAACACCAAGACCTTTAATGTGATATTTTTGCACCACGTTGCAATAAAATTTGGTCTTTTTTATTTGTTTGTACTTTGTATGATGTTCTTTTTTATTAAAGGAGTTTCTTGATCATAATATTTTCGCAACAATTTTACAGTAAATAATAGATAGTAAGTACAATAAAATCTCTAAACGGCAGGTTCTTACCGACTGTTAATGGTGATTGTTATGAAATTGTTGCCCTTCTCATAAGAATTTAGGGGAGTTTCAAGTTTGACAGTTTTAAACCAATCCCAATAAGGGTGGGAAACCACCCACCATCACACAGCGGAGGAGGTTGGAATGTTTGCAATGGCTTCAATCAGTTCAGTTGAATAGTTGCCAATATATTGGATGTGCCAAATGCTTTGTTTGATTCATGGATGGAAAAAGTGGGGGAAAGAAAATGGTGGTTAAAAGAATAGTGAGAAAATAGAACATGCAGTTTGGTTGGGTGGATGAAAAACTCTTTTATTTCATTGAACAGAAAAATAAGAGAATATAAAATATTATTGCACCACATCATTCAACACCAAGACCTTTAATGTGATATTTTTGCATCATCCATACCCCTAGCTAAATTTTACCTTTAACTATAGTACTTTTAGCAATAAGTTTTTAATTTCAGCAAAATAAGTAGTATTCAAACAAACCCTATGTATACAAAGTGCATATCAACACATGGAAAACACAGTTTTGTATCTCATACAAAAACACGCAGTTGAATATGAACGGATCTACTTCATTCATGTAAGATGAAAGCTCGAAAAATTGTTGAAAACATAAGAGCTATTTAGACCCCCAAGTTAAAATTACGGGTCAATAGATTTTACACAAACTTAATACAAAGAGCGGAATAGTACAATGTTGAAAACACAAGAGCTGTTTAGACCCCCCGGTTAAAATTATAGCTCGATAGATTTTACACAAACTTAATACAAAGTGCGGAATAGTGTAAAAGTAAGCAGATAAACAAACAAGCTACTCTAATCTAAAATCAAAGCAATACAGCAGTAAAATGGAATGTAAAAGAGTAGGGAAAAAAACACAAATACAAGATAACACGCCAATGTGTTATCGAAGAGGAAATCAAAGAACTCAGTGAAAAACCTCACCGCCACCCTCCAAGCGGTAATCGATCTACTAGACAATCAGTTGGGATACATGGTTTAGCAAGAGACCTCCAAGCCTAATTTACCCGATATACCTAAGCCCTTTAAGCTCCTACTCTAACAAGGCTTCTCAGAACCGTGTCTTGTCTAGCTCTCCTGATCTTGCGACAAGCTCCATGTTGCATTTGCCATCCTTGGCTTCTTCCAATGCTTCCCAGTAGCACAAAAAACTTACTTGACACTTTGAAAGGGTATGGTAAGTGTTTGGGCTATCAACCTCTCAATGGTATGGAAATTGAGAGGTAGGAGTTGAGGAGATTCCACAAGCAAATGTGTAGAGGATTGTGGGTATAACAAGCTCTAACCCTCAAGGTGTTTGGCTAGGGTTTTCTCTCAGAAGCACTCCTCAACATTAGTGAGTAATGTGGGTATATATAGTGTGAGTACAGAAAGTGTGTATCAAATAGTACAATCTGGCAAAACAGAATGTCTTGCAGGTGTCTTGCGGGAAGGCCTTACCTGTGAGATACTCGTGAAACACAGCTATCACCATCTGTCCTGACTCTTCGCATTCCAGTCATATGCAGAGCACATGATTCAATTCGCAAGATGCTTAGTAGCGAGATACCCACAAGAACTCCTCAGTTTTTAGTTGCTTGAGTCTTCACACTCTCTCTCTATCATGCAACCCTTACAATTAAATCCCACAATAAATACAAGGTACAAAAGATTGAATGAAATTACAATCAAATTTGGCACGGAATAAAGGCCAACACAACACATAGTTGTAAATCACAACTTTACATAAGATAACATGTAGCATCTGAGTTTTGTAAACAAAGAATGAGAAAGCGTACATTGATGCAATGAAATTCAAAACAAATGAAGACTGGACTTGATATGCCTTTCAATCTTCACTCCAATTCCATAATGTGCCCAAAATGTGTGGTCTCTCAATCAGTTCTATATGTGATATTTCAAGAGAATAATCAAGTGTCTCCTTATTGAAGAACTCTTATTCTTTCTCCTTTTCAATCACACATATTTCTACACTTAGGCAGTTACATTTATTTAATAACTCTTATTAAATAAATAACTAATTATCTAATTGGGTTAGCCTTTTGGGCCAGCCCAATTGGGCTTAGTGTGTGGCTTGGAGTGGGACCAAAATGAACAAATAAAGCTCTAACTCTAATAGGCTTTGGACTTATCTGTCAACTCTTGACAAGCCCAAAGTTACCATTAATTAAATTTTATACACTAAATAAATATAATTGCACTCTAGGCTTTATTAATAAATTATATTCCAAAACTTTATTAAACATTTAACCCCTTCATGAAAATATTCGTAGTAATACAAAGTTATAATGTGTAACTGTTACTTTGTAAATTACTACCTCTTGATCATTGAATACCCGGTTTAATCCTTTAAGTTATTCATATATATTTTATGAAATCTAATTTCATAAAATATAAACTTTAGTAACTCTTTACTAAAGTCGTTAGGCCTAATACTTTGAATAACCAAATCCATTAAACTTATCTCAAGGGAATATTTTATATCTCTATAAAGAGACTGTGAATTCCATCTTGAGAATATGTGTTCTTTCAACATTATATGTGATTGCCCAAGATACTGAGGTTTTGATCATTTGTTTAGATCTCACTCCTGATATATTAAAGCAACCTACATTTCGTAATCAGGTTCACTATTCCTTCAAGATTGAGAGTTTATGTAAATGAGAAGTCGTGAGATTTATTATTCATTTGACAGTCATTAATAGAATAATAAATCTCACAGTGATTCAGTTCAATATGTTTTATACACATAAAACATATTAACATATCAACTAGAATTCTCCACTTCCATGATCATGACAAATCATCTTAATGGACATGTTATAGTCTTCGCAGATGAAATGTCCAATTTCATCACCAACTACAAACTAAGATTTTGAGTTTACAAATATCTTGTAATTTATATCTTCTGTAACTAAATCACATACTATGCATCTCAAGGACTATATGATAATATCCAAACATTCATACTACCATTATTTTAGATATGTAAGGTTGAATTTAATCAACCATTTTGTTGGGTTTAATCTGTGCCAATTTGCTTGTAATTCAACATTTAGAAACCTTGTATTTAGGTGGAAATCCTGTAAAAGTAGTATGTGAGAGAGTGTGAAGAAAAGCTTAAGAGTGTGCAAATCAGCAGGGCCTCGCGACTGGATCTTGCGACTGGCTCACGGCTTGCAAGTAGCCAAAGGAGGCATACATGCGAAGCATGCAGAGGAGCTGAAGAGTCACGCTAGCTATTGCACTACAGGACAAAACTTCCAGTTGGCTAGGCCGTTGTCTCGCGACTTAAACTCGCGAGGCCAAGTCGCCAGTTCACTCTATTTGGGAAAAATTGACCTTTCGCATTCCAAACACACACCAGTATAAATACCCCCTTATACCCTCGTACTGTAGAGAGCTTCCAAAGAGAATTTTGAAAGAGAAACCCCAGAGAAAAACAAGGTTGACTCATCCACAATCTTCATCCTTGTTTCTCCAAATTCCTTTACTCTCACCCTCTTCATTGTTACATCCTTGAGAGGTACATTTAGCCAAATCCTTATCTCAGTATACCCATATCTGTGAAAAGGTTATTTAGTGCTTGGGAAGCAGTTAGGAAGGGACAAATTGATATTGGTTGATGTTATGAGCTATAGCAGAATCCGGTAAGCTAGAGAAAACAAAGGTTTGGCATAATCTTGTTTGGAGCAAGAAGCTTGGAGGGCTTAGGTACACTGGGTAGATTAGGCTTGGAGAGTCTTTTGTTGTTCATGTATTCCTACTTTATTCTCTAGTGGATTATTGACCGCTTAGAGGGTGGCAAAGAGGTTTTACACTGAGAACTTCGGTTTCCTCTTTGATAACACATCGCTGTGTTGTCTTTGTATTTGCATCTCTCTTCCCTTAATCTTTGCCATTTAATTTCTACTGTGGTTGTGATTTTATTTGGTGTAGATTGTTTTATCAATTTTGTTTTAGTTTATCTTCATATTCCGCACATACATTGTTTGATAATAAGCTTGAATTGATAATTTGAAATTTAGGAGTCTAAACGTTCAAGGTGTTTTACACACTTTTTGAACATACAAGATAATAATAAAACAAGTTTATTACATAAATCATAATGTCATACAAATGTCATACATGGCATATAGTAGGATTTTAGGGCACTAATCCTAACAATCTCCCACTTGCCCTTAAAGACTATTGCACACTAATCTAACTCTATTCCCTCTAGGGGTGACTCAAAAGTCTTCTGGGGCGAAGCTTTGGTAAAGGGATCTGCTAGATTACTTGCACTATCAATCTTTGTTACTACCACATCTCCTCGAGGCACAATGTCTCAAATAATATGATACTTTCTTTCTATGTGCTTTCATTTCTTGTGATTCCTTGGATCTTTGGATTGTGAAACTGCTCCACTATTGTCATAGAACAAAGTAATTGGAACTTGCTCCACTTTACAAAACAAACCCCACATGTGCAATTCTTCAGAAAATTAAAAAAAAAAAAAAATTAACTCCACACAAATATTTCCCAGTACCATCATAAACAAGCTTGCTTCCCCTTTGTATTTCAAAATTTGAACCAACAAATCACCCACAACAAAACAAACATACCCATTCTCAACAAAAATAAAAATCCCATTCTCTGGTCTCTAAGTCACAGACCCACAACAAACATGAGAGAGTGAGAGTTCGAGAGACTTATTGACAACAAGAAGAAGGAGGAATTCGAACGGCATGGGTTTGTAAGGCCATGACTTGAGCGAGGCACTGAGTGTCAGCTATGGAGGCAAAGTTTTGAGTGCGCTTGGCGGTGGAGAAGGCAGTGGTGAAGGCAAATTGAACATGAGTCGCACGCGACGGAGACATCCACGGCAAGGCCAAATTGGTGGCAAGTAGGGGTTAGGTCGACGTCAGCATCGTTGGGGTCGATGATGTGAGGGAGAGAGTGAGTGAGGGAGTATTGGTTTAGGGAAGCTAAATATGAGTGAGGGGGGAAAAAAATAGGCTGAATGTGAATGAGTGGTAAAAAAAGGGGCTGATGAGTGTGATATATATATATGACCTCTTTAGTTATGATTTGAGTTTCGTCACTATTGCCTGCCTTTAATGACGAATTAGAGTTCCGTAGCTAAAATGCCTTAAGGATAATCAGACTGATTTTTTAGTGACGAAATGGTTTTGTCGCTGTTAGGTTCTTTTAGCGATGACATTTGTTTCGTTGCTGATAATCTCCCAACAAAATATCTAGTGACGAAATTATTTCGTCGCAAAAAACTTAGAGTTTTAGCGACGAAAAATTTCGTCTCTATAGACTTATTAAATTCGCGCCGTACTTTTTCCTTTTGGCGTCCTTGTTTCAAATCAACAAATAGCGAAGAAATTTCAATTTCGTCGCTAAAAGTCAATATTTTTTCATTTTTAGTGACGAAATTCAAATTTCGTCACTAAAGGTTATTATTTTTTGTGACAAAATTCAAATTGTGTCACTAAATGTAAGTTTTCAGTGATGAAAAATTTTTCCTCACTAAAAATGCATTTGTTGCAATGTCTCATGACACCAAGATCAGAAAGGAATTTCTTGAGCCAAACAGATTCGTTTGTTGCTTCACAAGCAGCAACACATTCAGCTTCCATGGTGGAGTCATCAATAAAAGATTGCTTAACACTCCTCCAACTTATATCTCCACCTCTTAAGGTGAACGCATAACCTGAAGTGGACTTTCTGAAATCAAGATCTGATTGAAAATCAGAATCTGTGTAACCAATAGGTATCAAACCCTCACATAGATAGACAAGCATATAGTCTCTCGTTCTCCTTAGATACTTGAGAAGATGCTTTACAGCCTCCCAATGTTTTGGTCTTGGATTTGATTGATATCGGCTGACTATGCCAATTGAATAACAAATATCTAGCCTAGTACATAGCATGGCATACATGAGACTTCCCACTGCGAAAGCATAAGGAATTTGTCTCATTGTCTTTTCCTCTTCAAGAGTCTTAGGCCTTTGGTCATTAGACAGAGGAACTCCATATCTAAAAGGAAGTAATCATTTCTTGGAGTTTTGCATGATAAACCTTGCTAGAATCTTATCTATATATCCAACTTGTGACAAGCCTAACATTCTATTCTTTCGATCTCACCAAAGCTTAATCCCTAGAATATAGTTAGCTTCGCCCAAGTCCTTCATATCAAATTGGCTTGACAACCAAATCTTTACTGATGACATTGCCCCTACATCATTTCCAATGAGTAGAATATCATTAACATAAACCACTAGGATCATTACTACTTTGTCTTGATGTCTTTTATACCCACATAGTTCATCTAGATTTTGTTCAAAACTAAATGACTTGATTGCTTGATCAAATATGATATTCCATGATCTAAATGCTTGCTTAAGTCCATAAATGGACCTTTTCAACTTGCATAGCATATGCTCTTGGTTCTTTGCTATGAAACCTTCTGGTTGTGTTATATAAACTTCTTCATCAAGATTGTCATTTTGAAATGCAGTCTTGACATCCATTTGTCAAATCTCATAATCATAATGAGCAGCAATGGATAAGAGAATTCTGATAGATTTAAGCATGGATGCTGGTGAAAAAGTTTCCTCATAGTCAATACCTTCTTTTTGTGTATACCCTTTTGCCACTAGTCTTGCCTTAAAGGCTTCAACCTTCCCATTTATCCCTCTCTTCCTCTTGTAAACCCATTTGCAACCAACTTGTTTAATGCTATTAGGCGCTTTTACAAGATCCCAAACTTGATTGGAATACATAGAATCCAATTCAGATTTCATAGCTTTGACCCAATGATTTGAATCTATATCTTTCATTGCCTCTTCATAAGTATAAGGATTAGATTCAGCCACTTCTGAGATAGCTTCATAAGTTTCTCCTAGACCTATAAATCTTACAGGTGGCCTAATAATCCTCCCACTACGACGAGGCTCTTGTGTACTAGTCATCTCTTGAGTAATATCTTGTGGTGCATCTGATACAACCACATCATTCCTAGTTTCATCCATTGATTGTTCAATTACAGGTTCATTCATTTCAGCTAAAACAACTCTACTTTTAGGAGTATAATCATTCATATAGTAATTTTTCAAAAATTTGGAATTTGTAATAACAAACATTTTATTATCTTTATGACTATAGAATAAACTTCCAACAATTCCTTTTGGATACCCTACAAAGAAAACCACTTCTGTTTTAGATTGTAACTTGTCAGACTTTCCTTTCAACACATGTGCTGGACAGCTCCAAATATGGAGATGTCTCATACTAGGCTTACACCTAATCCACAACTCTACAGGTGTTTTAGGAACAGACTTCGGAAGTACTAGATTTAGAAGATACATTTCAGTATTTAAGGCAAGTCCCCAAAAAGAAATTGGTAGAGTCGAATAACTCAACATGGATCTAACCATATCTAAAAGAGTCTCATTCCTTCTTTCTGCTACACCATTTTGTTGTGGTGTTCCAGGTGCCGTTAATTGGGATATAATCCCATTTTCAGTTAAGTAATCCTTGAAATCCCCAAGAAGATATTCGCCACCACGATCAAATTGATTGGCCTTTATGCATTTACGTAATTGATTCTCAACTTCAACCCTAAACTCTTTGAACCTTTCAAAGGCTTCAGACTTTCGTTTCATTAGGTATACATAACCAAATCTAGAGTAATCATCAGTGAAAGTAATGAAATACTCACAGCCACCTCTTGCTTGGATAGACATTGGACCACATACATCTGAATGTACTAGTTCCAGCAAATCTTTGGCTCTTTTTCCTTGTGCATTAAAAGGCCTTTTAGTCATTTTATCTTCCAAGCAAGATTCGCAAATTGGAAATTCATTAAAATCTAATGGTTCTAAAAGCCTATCTTTAACCAGTCTTTGGATCCTGTTTGAATTAATATGACCCAAACGTAAATGCCAAAGATATGCATCACTAGTAGAAGGAAACTTTCTCTTTAATGATTTCACATGTGAATTATTATCTAATTTAGAATTGTATAATTCATGCTTATCGGGAGTTATAATATAAAAACCATCAATAATATTGCCAGAATAGATAAACACTTTATCTTTCTTTATTACAACATTGTCTTTCAAGATAACACAATATCCATGTTTACCTAAATAAGTTGTAGAAATTAAATTCGTACGAACATTAGGTACATATAAGCAGTCTTCGAATATTAAAACTCTAGAATCAAAGCATAAATTAAATACTCCAATAGCTACAACTAGAATTTTGCTCCCATCAGCCAAAGTAAGAAACAGTTCCCTTTCATTCATCTTTCTGGTTTCCTGAAACCCCTGCAAAGTATTGCAGATATGATTAGTACAACCTAAATCCACACACCAGGAATCCGTGGGATTATATACTAAACAAATCTCAAGAAGGAATGATCTCATTAAACCTTTATTCTTGTCAGTTATGAATTTTGGACAATTCCTCTTCCAATGACCTTTCTCACCACAATGCAAACATTTTCCTTTGGTGTAGTCCTTTTTCTTTTTCTTTCCCTTATTGTCAACACCTAAGGCAAGCTGTTTACCATCTTGTTTGTTAAAGTCCTTTTTCTTCTTACCACCCTTGCCTGTTGGACATATGTGGATCATGTTAAGAACATATGTTATTTAGAATTGACTAATCCTTTGATAAACACACTTTACTTGTAATTGGGTAGATTTAGGATTTGTTTAATACTTTAAAGAATAAAAGTTCAAGTGTGGTATTGAAGCCATGAAGATTGGACTAAGAAACAAGTGAAGAAAAGCTGTTCATTAAAGCTGGACATATTCTCGACAACTACTGACAGATAATATCTATCGAGGATTAATGAATCTCAACAGATATATCTATCGAGGTCTCGATAGACAGCTCAACAGCTGTATCTATCGAGAATTAGAAAATCATAATTTCCAGATCTAATTTTTGGCCTATGCTGAGATGTATATGTAGGGTTTCTTTTCTCACAACTCTAAACATATATAAGACTTATTTTAAAGGCCATCAAATAAGAGAATACAAAGAGAACATATGCAAAAAGTGAACAAGTGCTTATTCTCCCTAAAAGAAGCTACTGCGTCTTTGCGCCTTAAGGTTTTGTAACCAAGTACTTCTTGATCTTCATTGTTAATGAAGTGAAGAACTTTGCAGCCAACATCTTCTTCAAGTTGGTGAGTTAGCCACGTACTGGGAACTGTGCATCATTGGTTAGTCACATATTGGGATCCATGCGAAATGGTAGCGTTCATATATTGAAAAGTTCAGAGGTTCTGAAATGGTAGAAGGTTTCTGCTATAAGTTCATCTATGGAGATTGTAAAGTTTAGGGACAAAGGTTTTGTACTAGATCTAAAACTTCTCTTTACTATAGTGAATTGCTTTTTAGGAAGGTTTCCCCCTAGGTTTTTTACTGTGAAACTAGTTTGTTTCATTGGCTTTTCTGGATCATCATATCTTGTCTTATTTACTTTTCCACTGTACATGATATTGACAAGATAATGACAAGATATTGATGTTTGTTTGTTTTAACAAGGTTTAATCATAATAAATCTAATTAACAACTTGGGTCTAAAACTTGTTAATTCTATCAACCGAGGTCTAAATTTCCTAGCATTGCCTTTCGACCTAGGCTTAGAAAAGGAAGCTTCAACCATATTAGCATCAACACTGGTTGTACCAAGGATGCCTTTCACTGCCACTAGTTCATTCATTAATTCAAACAAGGTATAAATCTTTTTGTTCATATTATAATTAAGTCTGAATTCTTTGAATGATTCTGGCAAGGATTAGAGTATCATATCTGCTTAGGATTCTCAATCAATGTTGACACCTAAAACCTCCAGTGTATTTAGATAGGAGAACATTTTATGACAATGCTCTCTTACTGGAGTCCCTTAAGCCATTTCGGTATTTAGGATAAGCCACATAGTGTCTTGTCTAGCTGAACTATCTTGCTCACCAAACATCTCCTTTAAGATTAACATAATGTCTGAAGCTAGTTCCACATCCTGCATTTGATGCCGTAGAACATTTGAAATAGATGCTAGGATATAGCATTTGGCCATCTTATTGATTTCTGCCAACAATCATATCACTGTTTTTCCTCAGAAGGAGCATCTAAAGAAGGAAAGTTTGGACATAGTTGATTAAGCACAAATTTGTGCTCTTCAGCAGCGAGAACAATATTTAGGATTCTTTTCCAGTCAATATAGTTGGATCCAGTCAATTTGTTTTGATTAAGAATAGTAACAAGTGGGCTAAAAGATGCCATGATTAAATTCGAAAACAATAAACATGAATATAATACGTAAACTGGACATTATCAATTTAGCATATAAACATATAGTATGGAACCAAAATAAAACCATAATATAAAATATGCAAAGATAACCCAATCCCATATTCAATATCCCTCAGCATAGAGTGAACATTAAATACTATGATTGATTGAAAATGTCTTTCATTATTAGTGCTATTTTGATAACTCTTACCAAACACTAATAATATACCGTTATTCATTTAGCCTCAAAATAATAATAGTAAGAACTCAGCATAGAGGATACTATAATATATAGTCTAGTGTACACCATTACCTAGAGTCATGTGTAGCCACATTTCATCTACCAACAAAAGTTTAATCTAATAGTACCATGATATAGAACACTCTCCGCATAGAATGCAGGGCTTGAGGCCAAGACGAGGTGTTTGCTCACACCACTATAAACCTGGAAGTTCAATCTTGTAGTACTATGAAATAAACACCCTCCGCATGGAATGCAAGGCTCAAGGCCAAGACAAGGTGCCTACTTCACACTACTATGAACTAGTAATGGAGGCTGTGAGAGTCAACTCTTGAATCTCTCTCCCACTAGAAATTTTAAAAGAAAGGTTTTTATTTGGAAAATATGTGTAATCTCATCACACATGGCTTTGCACTTTATCAATCCGTTAACATTTAATGAAAATTCAAAAAAGGGTGCATTCACGAATTTTCTGCTCAATTCGATTGATTTTCAATTGCTATTCGATCAGTCGAAAAAGAGCATTCGATTGATCTAAAAAAATTCTCTATCGATTGAAAATATGAAGAATAGTTTCTATCCAATTCAATTAGTACTCGATTGCAATTAGACCAGTCAAAAAAGAGCATTCGATTGATCTAAAACAATTCTCGATTGATTGAAAATATGAAGAATAGTTTCTATCCAATTCAATTAGTACTCGATTGCTATTCGATCAGTCAAAAATCGTGAACAACAACTTTTTCAGAATTTTTCTTTTAATTTTTTTTAATTTTTTTTTTTTTTTTTTTTTACGTTTCTCATGAACAAAACATAATCTTAATGACCAAAAAGAGTGAGATTGAGATTAAAACTGAATTTCATTGATGCTATAGTGTTAAAATTCAATTTGACATGGTTAAAATCAAACTTAAACAACATCATAACATCTATATCAGTTTTATCAAACAATAGTTTTAAAACTTAAATATGCAGAAAAACTACACCAAATTTTTCAAAACAATGAAAACAGTTTTCTTTGATTCTAAAACTCATTCAACACATTATACAAACATGAGATTGAAGACCGCTCTGATACCAATTGTTGGGAAAACACAGTTTTGTATCTCATACAAAAACACGCAGCAAAATATGAATGGATCTACTTCATTAATGTAAGATAGCATGTAGCATCTAAGTTTTGGAAACAAAGAATGAGAGAGCATACCTTGATGCAATGAAATTCAAAACAAATGAAGATTGGACTTGAGATGCCTTTCAATCTTCACTCCAATTCCACAATGTGCCCAAGATATATGGTCTTTCAATCAGTTCTATATGTGATATTTCAAGAGAATAATCAAGTGTCTCCTTATTGAAGAACTCTTATTCTTTCTCCTTTTCAATCACACATATTTATGCACTTAGGCAGTTACTTTTATTTAATAACTCTTATTAAATAAATAACTAATTATCTAATTAGGTTAGCCTTTTGTGCCAGCCCAATTAGGCTTTAGTGTGTGGCTTGGAGTGGGACCAAAATGGACAAATAAAGCTCTAGCTCCAATAGGCTTTGGACTTATTTGTCAACTCTTGACAAACCCAAAGTTACCATTAATTATATTTAATACCACTATATAAATATAATTGCACTCTAGGCCTTATTAACAAATTATATCACAAGAATTTATTAAACATTTAACCCCTTCATGAAAATATTTGTAGTAATACAAAGTCATAATGTGTAATTGTTACTTTGTAAATTACTACATCTTGATCTTTGAGTACCCAGTTTAATTTTTTAAGTTATTTATATATACGTTATGAAATCTAATTTCATAAAATATAGACTTTAGTAACTCTTTCCTAAAGTGGTTAAGGCTAACACTCTGAATAATCAAATCCATTAAATTTATCTCAATGAAATATTTTATATCTCTATAAAGAGATTATGAATTCCATTTTAAGAATACGTGTTCCTTCAACATTACGTGTGATTATCTAACATACTGAGATTTTGATTGTTTGTCTAGATCTCACTCCTAACATATTAAAGCAACCTACATTTCGTTATCGGGTTCACTATTCCTTTAGGATTGATGCTTTATGTAAATGAGAAGTCGTGAAATTTATTATTCATTTGACAGTCATTAATAGAATAATAAATCTTACAGCGGTCCAGTTCAATATGTTTTAAGTTTAAAACATATTAACATATCTACTGGAAGTCTCCACCTCCATAATCAAAACAAATCATCTTAATTGACATGTTATAGTCTTTACATATAAAATGTCAAATTTCATCACAGACTACGAACTAAGATTTTGAGTTTACAAAAAGTTTGTGATTTATATATTCTGTAACTAAATCACATATTGTACATCTCAAGGACTATATGATAATATCTAAATATTTATGCTACCATTATTTTAGATAACAATAAAATAAGTTTATTACATAAAACATAATGTCATACATGATGTCATATATGACATACAATAAGATTTTAGGGCAATAATCCTAACAGTGGCAATAATTGATTATAAAAGAAGGTTCAACGTGATCATTTTTATCTTCAAGCAAAGTAAATGTGTAATGGCTGAAAAACTGGATCAAGTTCCTAAACCATCACCGTCTAACAATGATGATCCTAAAGAATCCTCCGAGTCCTCTTCAAAATCAGCTGAAAACGTCCAGGCAGGGCAGGATTTGCCTACTGCACTCCGCGGACCTGAAAACGTCCAGGCAGGGCAGGATTTGCCTACTGCACTCCGAGGACCTGAAAACGTCCTGCCTACTGCACTCCGCGGACCTGAAAACGTCCAGGCAAGGCAGAGTGCGCCTAGTGTACGCCACGGTTCAGGTGAAATCATGCCCTCTTCAGAATCACCTGAAAAAAAGGAAACCCCGGGCAAGGGGGGGGTTGGGGGGGGGGAGTGGGGGGGGGGAATGGGGGGGGGGAATGGGGTGGGGGTTGGGGGGGGAAATGGGGGGGGAAATGGGGGTGGGAATGGGAGGGGGAAGTGATGACTCACATGGATGAGACATGCATGCAGTCGTGGGCTCCTCGATTGACTTGCATGATGCCATGATGACTTGATTTGGGTTCGAATCTTTCCAACGTTTGTTGTTGTTGTAGACGTTGTTTTTCCTTTGCCTCATGTTTTTTTCCTTGTTTTCTGGGTTAATAACCCTACTACCAGGATTATGAATGACTTCGGGGATGAATGAGAAGGTGGAATGCTGGTTGTGTATTTTTATTTCCTATTATGTTATGAATGAAACTATATTCTGTTGGGAAATTTTCGTTATCAACAATGGAAACATTGAAGTAATTTAGAGATTAAGTAGAAAATTTGATGATTGGGAGGCACAAACGAAATGCTTTCCTTAAAAAATATTTTACCCCTGAGTTGTTAATGCTAGAGTTGTTAAACATTTAGTCATGATGTTAGCTAACTAGTCATTGGTGGGAATAAATCGCGCGAACATCTAAAGCCAGACTTGTGACCTTTTCTCCAACTAAGTGGAAATTGATTTCCACATGCTTAGGGCGTGCATGGAACACAATATTTGCAACAAGTAGCCCCAACATTGTTGCACCAAACAACATGAGAAGAAGAGAGACACCAAGTTCATTGAGCAATGACCTAAGCCAAGTAATCTCAGCAGCAGTGTCAACCAGGGCTTTATTTTCAGATTCAGTTCAAGGATTGAGCAATGGTACATTGTTTCTTGGAGGACCATGAGATGAAATTATGACTTCGGAAAATAGCATAAACATCAGTTGCGGGATGGTCATCAACACAACCAAAATCAGATTGTAACGTAGAGATAATTGATGCGGTTTAGACCCCTTAAAACACAACTAGATTGAGTAGCCTAGTTAATTAGCCAAGTTGTTATTTAGTCAAATTATGCAATTCTAGGTTAAAACAATCAATCATATCAAGAATATAAAGCAGGGGAATAATAAATAACACAAGATATGATCATCTTGGAAAACCAAACTGGTAAAAAACCTATGGAGGATTTTACCCACCGATCCTCAAGGCAAAATTGAATTTACTATGAAAGAATCGAAGTTCATACAAAAGGACTTACAAGCTCCCCGCTTGACTTCCTAATACTACCTACCAGTAGAATTTACTTACACGACTCCGTGCAAGCTCCAAATACACGGACTCCTTCTTTCTTGAATTCTTCAATCAGCTACAAGCACCCACGCTTGTTATTCTTTAAGCTTCAATGGTAGCAACCTTGTTGATCATCAAGATGTAGATAATATCTCTACCTTGAAAACCCTAAGTTTATATGAAGGAAAGTTCTTCAAGGATCTCACAAGAGATTCACATAAACCGCAAATATGAGCAACAAAAACTTAGAGAGGTTTGGATACAAAACCCTAAATATAAAAGGAGGCACAAGAGGTACTCTAATATCTCTCTTCAAAAGTCCCAAAAACGTTCTAGGGTTTTCCCTATATATATGAGTGTTTTACTTGATCCCCAAGACGTTTAAATAGAGATTGGGCTGAACTGGAACTTTGCAGAAAAAATAAATCAGTATGTGGTTCGATCGATCGAGTCTAATTTTCAATCGATCGATCCTTACAGATTTAGTCCAATAAATCTGTAATCACTCGATTCCAGTTTTACAAATAAACATACTTTGAGCAAGCTTAAACAAGACTAAACATATTGTTTTCATCATGGTTTGCCAATATTACACATTAGAGTTCTAAATACATAAAATCCTAAATCTTTAGAACCTAACAATAATGGATGATACACATTGAAAATTGTTGTTGGTCACAGTAGAATAATCAACATACACTAGTAAAAAAATGCAAACATCATCTCGATGATAGACAAACAAAGAGGTACTAGATTTGAAGGCATAAAAGCCATGACAAAGAAGGAAGCTAGATAGGCAATTAAACAAAGCTCTTAGGGCTTGTTTGAGACCATAAAGTGAGCATTGAAATTTGAATACATGATTCGGTCTAGTAAAACGAAAATCTACAAACCCAGAAGGGTGAGTAATATAAATTGATTTTTTGTCAAAATTCCATTAAAAAATGCATTAATTATTGATGTCAAGCTGTCAAATGGTACAACCATTTAAGAAGATTTTGTCAAATTTCTATTAAGAAATGCATCATTGATGTCAAGTTGTCAAATGTCCAACCATTTAAGCGCAATGGACTCTACCATGCCAACAAATGCGGGCTTGATCATAAGACTGAACATCTTAGAACAGTCAATGCCATATCGTTGATAAAATCCCTTTGCTACACGTCTTGTTTTGATAGTTTTGTACTGATCAATAGAGCCATCAGGCTTGTGTTTGATACGGTACACCCATTTACATCCAATTATATTCATGTTTTGGTAACGAGGGAACCAACACCCATGTGTTACTGACTAGAAGAGCAGATATTTAAGCTGACATTAATTGCATCACGCCAATGAGAAAACCTGGCAGCAGACAGCAGTAGTGTAAGGTGGGCTCAAAGGAAAGAGGTGTGTGGTCAGACTCAAGGGTGGGGAGATGGGCTTGGCGGGTTGGAGAGTTCATGGACCGAAGAATCGCATGACTTAAAAGAGGATGCCTTAAGTCAATGATTAAATGGATGCCTGGGTTATTAGAATAAGAGAGATGAGCAAGATTAGGATGACAAGTGATACGATTTGGTGAGATTGGAAATGAAATGGGATGAATATTGACTTATGGTGATCAAGAATTTCTCTTTTTATACACGGTCAGAAATATATACAATAGTAAGCTATGCTAACCCTGTAGCTCAAATATCTCATTCCTGAACTTTTAAACACTACGTCAGTCAGTTTGTCCATAAAAATGTACCAATTGAGCTACGACAATTTTTGACCGAAATTTATTGTTCCTCAACCTAAAACATGTGACATTTAGAACTTCGCGTGGCTGAACATTAGTTGGGGCCAGATGATAAAGACATAGTAGATTGTGAGAGTAAGAAATTACGTACGGGCGGTAGGGTATTTGATGGTATTAGTTAATGTAATGTACAATACCTGTCCTTTCTTTCTCAGAAACGTCCAATACCCACCATAAATACAAATTGACGGAAAATGTTATCATTTATGGCCCTTAAGAGAAATAATTAATACTGGCCATTAATGCTTCCCAAACGTTACAAGTCCTTGATTATGCCATCAATAAGACTCCAAAACATCACTAACGTAATCAGCCTATATTGGGTACAAATTTGTAGAGATAAGAAATTCTTTAGCAATTTGAGTGAGTGACAAATATTGGCTATAGAAAGTGATTTATATATTTTACCTTCAAGTCATCAAATTTCTATTTGATCTCTGATTTTCTTTGTACTTCCATTGTTCTTTATTAGACCATTCATTGACTTTTCTCATTTTAGTTCAATAATAGTTGCTGAAATCAGTTACCACAACTAAACAATAAAAAATTAAGGACTTTACTTACAATCTAAAAACAAGTATTCTCCCAACCTATTAGGACTCCAAATAACAACCGAAAAACAACTGCAACGTTGCAATAAATAAAAGATAACAATAACAGATACTAAATTCTAACATTAATATTATAATAATAGTAGATAAACTCAAATACTAAAAGCACCAATAATTTCTCATGATAATTTATACCAAATTCTAACATTTTTTTTTTAAAATATTAAGTATTTGTAATACACACACAGAGGGGAGAGATAAACTCAAATAGTAAAAACACCTACAATTTTTTATGACACATTATTTTTTGAGAAGTGTTATATCTACAATATTTTCACAATACTTTTACAACAAATCTTTTTTTTTTAGAAACATTTTACAACAATTCTTGTAGTAAGTTATTATTAGTTTTAGTTTAAACTTATTACAGAAATTACTTTTTTGCCTATCAGTAACAGCCAATAACAACCTGCCACTTAGGCTGCGTTTGAATCGGGTGAAAACCATTTCAGGAAATTGTTTTCCACATTTTCCGCATGTTTGGCTGTTCTGGAAAATAGAATTTTCCGGAAAATCACTTCCAATTTTCCCTTAGACAACGGAAATGCGTTTACGTTCCTATTTTTCACTTCAAATAGAATCCGGAAAATAGAGAGACAGAGAGCACGAAGACAGAGAGAGAGAATGAGAGAGAGAGAGAGAGAGCACGAGAGGAAGAAGAGGAGCCCAGATCACGCCGGAGACGCCGCCGCCGAACTCCGAGCACCGCGCCGATCTCGCCTTCGATCGCATTGCGCCGATCTTGCCTTCGATCGCCGGCGATCGAAGGCGATCGCCTCCGCTCGATCTCGCGATCTCGCCTTCGATCTCACGATCTCGCCTTCGATCTCGCACCGGCGAACCCAGAACCCGTCGCTGATCGAACCCCGAGCACCGCGCCGATTGAAAATGGCTATGATTTTGCTTTGAACCCAGAACCCATTGAACCCAGTTTGCTTTGATTTTGCTGTGAACCCAGAACCGAATTTGATTGTTGTTGTTGTTTTTTTTTTTTTGATGAACTGATTGTTGTTGTGGTTGTTGTAGCCGGAATTTGTTGTTGTTGTTGTTGTTGTTGTTGTGTTGTTGCCGGAATTTGTTGCCGGAAAATAGCATTTTCCTAATAGAACCAAACACATAAAAATATTTTCCACAACAATTTTCACCCATCAACCAAACACTTAAAAATATTTTCCTTTTTCGGAAAATAACATTTCCAGAAAATATGTATTTTCCGGAAAATGTTTTACAATAAACAAACACACCCTTAGTATTTGTTGTAAAAGTATAGTGGAAAAGAAGTGTCATATCTACAACATTTTTACAACACTTTCAGAACAAATCATAGTTGGTAAGTTATTATTAGATCTAATTTAAAATCTACATATAAAATTACCTTTTTACCTGCCAATAACAACATATAATAACTTGTCACTTATGATTTGTTGTGAAAATGTTATGAAAATGTTGTGGACATAACATTTCTCTTATTTTTCAAAAACTCTATGTCTACAATATTTTCACAACAAAATTCTAAGTAGCAGTTGCTATTAGTGAGCAAATAGTAATTTCAAAATGGATGCCTTCATCTTTTCCTTTTTATAAGGTTAACATAGATGGAGCCATTTTTAAGGATAAAAAAGAAGCTGGAGTGGGGGTTCTAATTCCAGACCATGTTGGAAATTTTATTGTAGGTCTTAGCAAGAAATTTTGGTGTCCTCTTGGAGCTATTAAAGTTGAAGCAAAGACCTTTGAATCTGGTTTGGAATTTGCTAAGGATATGGGCATTCGGGACTTTGTTCTAGAAGGAGATTCACTTAATATTGTTCAAGCTCTTTGTGGAAATTCCCATGTTGCTTCAACTATTACTACTTTGATTTATGGGGTGCAAGTTGCTTCCTATGAGTTTCAGAACGTTTTATTTTCTCATGTTCGTAGGAATGACAATATGCATACTCACCAGTTAGCTAAACATGCTTTAAGCATCTTTGATTTTTTTGTTTGGATTAAAGAGAGTCCCTGTCTTCTTGAATAGACTACTCTCCATGATATATCTTCTGCTTTTAATTATTAATGAAGTTTATGTGTTTTCTATCAATATATATATAACCGGTAACAAAATATTGTTCTTTTTTTTTTTTTTTTAAATATTGTTCTTAAATGGCTAGTAAAATGATATATTTTTGTACTGATCGATACCATTATACGGTTTTGCTAGTGTAAATTAATAAAAAAAATAAAAAATATTAAATAAATAAAAAAGACAAAAAGGAAAAGAAAAGAAAAGAAAGGGAAGGGTGATAGCCACACTACTCAAATTGAAGAGTCAAGGTGCATTGGTTTACCACGTACCTCTCCGTTCTCTCTCAGAAACGTCCAATACCCACCATAAATAAAAATTGACGGAAAATGTTATCATTTATGGCCCTCAAGCGAAATAATTAATACTGGCCATTAATGCTTCCCAAACGTTACAAGTCCTTGATTATGCCATCAATGAGACTCCTAAACATCACTAACGTAATCAGCCTACATTAGGTACAAATTTGAGTGTGGGGCAAATATTGCCTATACAAAGTGATTAATATATTTTACATCCAAGTCATCAAATTTCTATTTGATCTCTGATTTTCTTTGTACTTCCATTGTTTTTTATTAGACCATTCATTGACTTTTCACATTTTAGTTCAATAATAGTTGCTAATATCAGTTACTACAACCTAACAATAAAAAATTAAGGACTTCACAATGTTTACAACCTAAAAACAGGTATTCTCCCAACCTATTAGGACTTTAAATAACAACCGAAAAACAATTTCAACGTTACATAAAATAAAAGATAACAATAACAGATACAAAATTCTAACATTAATATTGTAATAATAGTAGATAAACTCAAATACTGAAAACACTAATAATTTCTCATGAAATAACATTTTTTTTTTTTTTTAGAATACTAAGTATTTGTAACATACATACAGAAGGAAGCGATAAACTCAAATAGTAACGACATCTATAATTTTTTACAACACGTTATTTTTAGAAAAGTGATATATCTACAATATTTTCACAATACTTTTACAACAAATCGTTTTTTTTTTTTTTTAGAAACATTTTGCAACAAATCTTAAATAGTAAGTTATTACTCCTTCTGTCCCAATTTGTTTGTCCTATTTGAAAAGTCAAACTTTTTAAGGAAACATAATTTTTTGTCTTGTATGCCTTTTAAAAATGTATAAGCTTACAAAACTACAATTAAATAAATTTTTCAGCATTTAAAAAAAAAAAGAATTATTCTTAATGGGGCAACTAAAAAGGTGCCAAAATTAGATTGATTTTTTTAATATTTATTAGTTTTCTTTTCAAATAATTTTGAAAATAAGGTTGCGGTATAATAGAAGTATTAGTAAATTAATGACATTTATTTTTAGAAACAGGGCAATATTTTGAGACATCCTAAAATAGAATAAAGGACAACAAACTGGGATGAAAGGAGTATTAGTTTTAGTTTAAATTTATTACTAAAATTACTTTTTTACCTATTAGTAACAGCCAATAACAACCTGTCAATTAGCACTTGTTGTGAAAGTATTGTGGAAAAGAAGTGTCATATTCACAACATTTTACGACACTTTCACAACAAATCATATTTGACAAGTTATTATTGGTTTTAATTTAAAATCCACATATAAAATTACTTTTTTACCCACTAATAATAACTCGTAATAACCTATCAATAACAACCTGCCACTTAGCATTTGTTATGAAAGTATTGTGGAAAAGAAGTGTCATATCCACAACATTTTTACAACACTTTTAGAACAAATCATAGTTAGTAAGTTATTATTTGATCTAATTTAAAATCCATCTATGAAATTACTTTTTTACCCACCAATAACAACACGTAATGTGCTTTTGGATACCGCTTATTTTGCTGAAAACTGAAAACAATAAAAAAAAAAATATTTTTTAGTTGTTGTTCATTAATGAAGTTACTATGCATTTGTCTTGATGCACTATTCATATCCCATGAACAACCAAAAGCTGGACTTTAAATTATTTTAAAAAAAAAAAAAACAACCCAACTTTGCTCCAGACGTAGACTCAATCATCCTTACCCAAACGGGGCTGTAATAACTTCTCAATTATGATTTGTTGTGAAAATGTAGTGAAAATATTGTCGACATAACATTTCTCTTATTTCTCAAAAACTTTATATCCACAATATTTTCACAACAAAATTCTAAGTAGTAGTTGCTATTAATGAGCAAATAGTAATTTCAAAATGGATGCCTTCATCTTTTCCTTTTTATAAGGTTAACATAGATGGAGTTATTTTTAAGGATAAAAAAGAAGCTAGAGTGGGGGTTGTAATTCTAGACCATGTTTGAAATTTTATTGCAGCTCTTAGCAAGAAATTTTGGTGTCCTCTTGGAGCTATTGAAGCAAAGACCTTTGAATCTAGTTGGGAATTTGCTAAGGATATGGGTATTCGGGACTTTGTTCTAGAAGGAGATTCACTTAACGTTGTTCATGCTCTTTGCGGAAATTCTCATGCAGCTTCAACGATTACCACTTTGATTTATAGGGTGCAAGTTGCTTCCAATGAGTTTCAGAACGTTTTATTTTCTTATGTTCGTAGGAATGGCAATATGCCTACTCACCATTTAGCTAAACATGCTAGCATCTTTGATTTTTCTGTTTAGATTGAAGAGAATCCATATTTTCTTGAATAGACTACTCTCCATAATGTATCTTCTGCTTTTAATTGTTAATGAAGTTTGTGTGTTTTCTATCAATATATATATATATATATATAACAGGAAACAAAATATTATTCTTAATGGTTAGTAAAATGATATATTTCTGTACTGATTAATATTAATATACCGTTTTGCTAGTTTAAATTAATTAAAATATATATATATATATATATTAAATAAATAAAAAAGACATAAAAGAAAGGGGAGGATGATAGCTACACTACTCAAATTGAAAAGTCAAGGTGGCATTAGTTTACGACGTACCTGTCCTTTCTTTCTCGGGAACGTCCAATACCCACCATAAATACAAATTGACGGAAAATCTTATCATTTATGGCCCTTACGCGAAATAATTAATACTGGCCATCAATGCTTCCCAAACATTACAAGCCCTTGATTTTTTTTTTTTTTTTTTTTTTTCTTTTGCTAGCTAAGTGTTTATGCAGGGAATTGAACCCTTGAGTTGATAAGTCATATGGAGACCGGGTACCACTAGGCCAACAGACCCAATATTACAAGTCCTTGATTATGCCATCAATAAGACCCCAAAACATCAGTAACGTAATCAGCCTGTTTTGGGTACAAATTTGAGTGTGAAAAAAAAAAAAAAAACACTTAAAAATAAAAAATTAAGGACTTCAAAATGTTTATAACAACCGAAAAACAATTACAACGTTACAATAAATAAAAGATAACAATAACATATACTAAATTCTAACATTAATATTATAATAATAGTAGATAAATTCAAATACTGGAAACACCAATAATCTCTCATGTTAACATATACCAAATTTTAACATTTTTTTTTTAGAATACTAAGTATTTGTAACACACACACACACACACGGAGGGAGAGATAAACTCAAGAAGTAAGGACACCTATAATTTCTTATGACACATTACTTTTTGAGAAATGATATATCTACAATATTTTCACAATACTTTTACAACAAATCCTTTAAAAAAAAAAACATTTTACAATAAATCTTAAGTAGAAAGTTATTGTTGGTTTTAATTTAAACTTACTACTGAAATTATGTTTTTGCTTATCAGTAAAAGCCAATAACAACCTATCACTTAACATTTCTTGTGAAAGTATTGTGAAAAAGAAGTGTGATGTCTACAATATTTTTACAATACTTTTACAACAAATCATATTTGGCAAGT
Organism: Quercus gilva; assembly: GCA_023621385.1. Lineage (NCBI taxonomy): Eukaryota > Viridiplantae > Streptophyta > Magnoliopsida > Fagales > Fagaceae > Quercus > Quercus gilva. The sequence continues at coordinate 72,201,296 of CM042476.1, forward strand.
TATTATTGGTTTTAATTTAAAATCCACATATGAAATTACTTTTTCACCCACCAATAACAACTCGTAATAACTTGTCAATAACAACCTGCCACTTGACATTTGTTGTAAAAATATTGTGGAAAAGAAATGTCATATCCACAACATTTTTACAACACTTTCAAAACAAATCATAATTGGCAAGTTATTATTGAATCTAATTTAAAATCCACATGAAATTATTTTTTTACCTACCAATAACAACACGTAATAACTTGTCACTTATGATTTGTTATGAAAATGTGGTGAAAATATTGTGGACATAGCATTTCTCTTATTTCTCAATAACTCTATGTCTAAAAAAAATTTTCAACAAAATTATAAGTAGCAGTTGCTATTAGTGAGCAAATAGTAATTTCAAAATTGATGCATTCATCTTTTCCTTTTTATAAGGTTAATGTAGATGGAGCTACTTTTAAGGATAAAAAAGAAGCAAGAGTGGGGGTTGTAATTCGAGGCCATGTTGGAAATTTTATTGCTTGTCTTAGCAATTAAGTTTGATGTCCTCTTGGAGCTATTGAAGTTGAAGCAAAGACCTTTGAATCTAGTTTGAAATTTGCTTTGGAATTTGCTAAGGATATAGGTATTCAGGACTTTGTTCTAGAAGCAGATTCATTTAATATTGTTCATGCTCTTTGTGGAAATTCTCTTGTTGCGTCACCGATTACTACTTTGATTTATGGGGTGCAAGTTGCTTCCTATGAGTTTCAGAAAGTTTGATTTTCTCTTGTTCGTAGGAATGACAATATACCCACTTACCAGTTAGCTAAACATGCTTTAAGCATTTTTTATTTTTCTGTTTAGATTGAAAAGAGTTCCTGTTTTCTTGAATAGACTACTATCCATGAGGTGTCTTTTGCTTTTAATTATTAATGAAGTTTGTGTGTTATATATATATATATATATAATTGGAAACAAAATATTGTTCCTAAATGACAAGTAAAATTATACATTTCTGTACTAATTAATACTAGTATGTCGTTTGCTAGTTTAAAATAATAAATAAATAAAAAGGGAAATGCTAACTAATGATAGAAAAGAAAAGAAAAGACAGGGTGATAGCCACACTACCCAAATTGAGAAGTCAAGGTGGCAGTGGTTTACCATGTGCCTGTCCTTTCTTTCTCAAAAACGTCCAATGCCCACCATAAATACAAATTGACGGAAAATGTTGTCATTTATGGCCCTTACGCGAAATAATTAATACTGGCCATCAGTGCTTCCCAAACGTTACAAGTCCTTGATTATGACATCAATAAGACCCCAAAACATCACTAACGTAATCAGCCTGTATACTGTATTGTGTACAAATTAGAGTGTGGGGCAAAAAAAAAAAAAAAAATTAACAATAAAAAATTAGAAATGCTAATGAATGTTCTCAGTATATTGGTTAATAAATTCATTTAAAGAAAATTTTTATGGAAAAAAAAAAAAAAAGTAATTAATTTTTTGACATTTTTTTCATTTCCTATAAAAGTGGTATCAAAACTTTCTTAAAATGAATTATTAACTAATGTCTTAAGGGCACTCGTTAGTATGACCCAAAATTAAAGATTTCACAATGTTTACAATCTAAAAACAAGTATTCTCCCAACCGATTAGGACTCCAAATAACCAAAAAACAATTTCAACATTACAATAAATAAAAGATAACAATAACAGATACTAAATTCTAACATTAATATATTATAATAATAGTAGATAAACTCAAATACTAAAAACACCAATAATTTCTAATGATAACATATACCAAATTCTAACATTTTTATTTTTTTAGAATACCAAGTATTTTTAACACACACACACGGAGGGAGAGATAAACTCAAGTAGTAAAGACACCTATAATTTCTTATGACATATTACTTTTTGAGAAGTGATATATCCACAATATTTTCACAATACTTTACAACAAATCCTTTTTTTTTTTTTTAATTTTACAATAAATCTTAAATAGAAAGTTATTATTAGTTTTAGTTTAAACATATTACTAAAATTACATTTTTGTCTATCAATAAAAGCCAATAACAACTTGTTACTTAGCATTTGTTGTGAAAGTATTGTGGAAAAAAAGTGCAATGTCTACAACATTTTTACAATAAGTTCAAAACAAATCATAATTGGTAAGTTATTATTGGATCTAATTTAAAATCCACATATGAAATTATTTTTTAACCTACCAATAACAACACATAATAACTTGTCACTTATGATTTGTTGTGAAAATGTGGTGAAAATGTTGTGGACATATCATTTCCCTTATTTCTCAATAACTCTATGTCCAAAAGTTGCTATTAGTGAGCAAATAGTAATTTCAAAATGGATGCCTTCATCTTTTCCTTATTTTAAGGTTAGCGCAGATGGAGCTATTTTTAAGGATAAAAAAGAAGCTGGAGTGGGGGTTGTAATTCGAGGCCATGTTGGAAATTTTATTGCTTGTCTTAGCAAGTAATTTTGGTGTCCTCTTGGAGCTATTGAAGTTGAAGCAAAGACCTTTGAATCTTGTTTGGAATTTGCTAAGGATATGGATATTCAAGACTTTGTTTTAGAAGGAGATTCACTTAATATTGTTCATGCTATTTGTGGAAATTCTCTTACTGCATCAACGATTACTACTTTGATTTATAGGGTGCAAGTTGCTTTCTATGAGTTTCAAAATTTTTTATTTTCTCATGTTCGTAGGAATGGCAATATGCCTACTCACCAATTAGCTAAACATGCTTTAAGCGTTTTTGATTTTTCTATTTCGATTGAAGAGAGTCCCTGTTTTCTTGAACAGACTTCTTTCTATGATGTATCTTCTACTTTTAATTATTAATGAAGTTTGTGTGTTTTCTATCAAAATATATACATTTATATATATAAAACCGGTAACAAACTATTATTCCTAAATGGCTTGTAAAATGATATATTTCCGTACAGATTATACTAGTGAACCGTTTTGCTGGTGTAAATTAATAAATAATTAAAAATATTAAATAAATAAAAAAAGACAGAAAAGAAAAGAAAAGAAAAGAAAAGAGAGGGTGATAGCCCCACTACCCAAATTGAGAAGTCAAGGTGGCATTGGTTTACCACGTGCCTGTCCTTTCTTTCTCAGAAACGTTCAATACCCACCATAAATACAAATTGACGAAAAATGTTATCATTTATGGCCCTTACGCGAAATAATTAATACTGGTCATCAATGCTTTCCAAACGTTACAAGTCCTTGATTATGCCATCAATAAGACCCCAAAACATCAGTAACGTAATCAGCCTGTATATTGTATTGGATACAAATTTGAGTGTGGGGCCAAAAAAAAAAAAAAAAAAAAAAAAAAAAAAAAAAAAGTGAAATGCTAATGAATGCCTTTAAGGAATTGATTAATAAATCTATTTAAAAAAAGTTTTTATGAAAAAGAAAAAAAAAAAGTTAATATTTTGACTTTTTTTTCATTTCCCATAACAGTGATATCAAAACTTTTCTAAAATAGATTATTAACTAATGCCCTAAGGGCACTCGTTAGTATGACCCAAAATTAAGGATTTCACATTGTTTACAATCTAAAAACAAGTATTCTTCCAACCTATTCGGACTCCAAATAACAACCAAAAAACAATTTTAACGTTACAATAAATAAAAGATAACAATAACAGATACTAAATTCTAACATTAATATTATAATAGTAGTAGATAAACTCAAATACTGAAAACACCATTAATTTCTCATGATAACACATACCAAATTCTAACATTTTTTTTTTTAGAATACCATGTATTTGTAACACACACACACACACACACGCGGAGGGAGAGATAAACTCAAGTAGTAAAGACACCTATAATTTCTTATGACACATTACATTTTGAGAAGTGATATATCTACAATATATTCACAATACTTTTACAACAAATCATTTTAAAAAAAAAAAAACAAAATTTTACAATAAATCTTATGTAGAAAGTTATTATTAGTTTTAGTTTAAACTTATTACTAAAATTACATTTTTCCCGATCAGTAATAGTAAATAACAATCTGTCACTTAGCATTTGTTGTGAAAGTATTGTGGAAAAGAAGTGCTATGTCTACAACATTTTTACAATACGTTCATAACAAATCTTATTCGGTAAATTATTATTGGTTCTAATTTGAAATTCAGATATGAAATTACTTTTTTACCTACCAATAACAACTCATAATAACCTGTCAATAACAACCTGCTATTTAACATTTATTGTGAAAGTATTGTGGAAAAGAAATGTCATATCCACAACATTTTTACAACACTTTCAAAACAAATCATAATTGATAAGTTATTATTGGATCTAATTTAAAATCCACATATGAAATTACTTTTTAACCTACCAATAACAACACATAATAACTTGTCACTTATGATTTGTTGTGAAAATGTTGTGGACATAGCATTTCTCTTATTTCTCAATAACTCTATGCCCAAAATATTTTCACAACAAAATTCTAAGTAGCAGTTGCTATTAATGAGCAAATAGTAATTTCAAAATGGATGCCTTCATCTTTTCCTTTTTATAAGGTTAACGTAGATGGAGCTATTTTTAAGGATAAAAAAGAAGCTGGAGTGGGGGTTGTAATTTGAGGCCATGTTGGAAATTTTATTGCTTGTCTTAGCAAGTAATTTTGGTGTCCTCTTGGATCTACTGAAGTTGAAGCAAAGACCTTTGAATCTGGTTTGGAATTTGCTAAGGATATGGGTATTCAAGACATTGTTCTAGAAGGAGATTCACTTAATATTGTTCATGCTCTTTGTGAAAATTCTCTTGTTGCATCAACGATTACTACTTTGATTTATGGGGTGCAAGTTGCTTCCTATGAGTTTCAGAATGTTTTATTTTCTCATGTTCGTAGGAATGGCAATGTGCCTACTCACCAGTTAGCTAAACATGCTTTAAATATGTTTGATTTTTCTGTTTGAATTAAAGAGAGTCCTTGTTTTCTTGAGTAGACTTCTCTCCATAATGTATCTTTTACTTTTAATTATTAATGAAGTTTGTGTGATTTCTATCAATATATATATATATATATAACCGCTAACAAACTATTATTCCTAAATGGCTTGTAAAATGATATATTTCCGTACTGATTAATACTACTATACCGTTTTGCTAGTGTAAATTTATAAATATATATATATATATATAATCAATAAAAAAGACAGAAAAGAAAAGAAAAGAGAGGGTGATAGCCACACTACCCAAATTGAGATGTCAAGGTGGTATTGGTTTACCACGTGCCTCTCCTGTCTTTCTCATAAATGTCCAATACCCACCATAAATACAAATTGACGGAAGATGTTGTCATTTACGGCCCTTACGCGAAATGATTAATACTGGCCATCGATGCTTCCCAAACGTTAGAAGTCCTTGACTATGCCACCAGTAAGACCCCAAAACATCACTAACGTAATCAGGGCCAAAATGGCCTTTTACCATCAATTTTCAAAATATTTGGCAAAAAAATATTGTTTAAGAAATAAACAGAAATCTACCACTTTTTCAAGTACTTGAGTTTGGTGAACTAGAGTACCCTATTTTATAGTTCCACCATGGCTGCTGAGCTGGAAATTGGCAATTAAAAAAAAATAAAGTGGTACTCGAGCTTGGTAAACTCGAGTACCATGCAACACAATACTCGAGTATACCAGGCTCGAGTACTTTTTATAAAAAAAAATACAGAAAATTTTTTTTTCTACAGTACTCGAGTTTAACAAATTTGAGTACTATGTAAATTTTTTTTTTTTTTTTTTTTTGCTTGAGGATAATTGACAAATAAACATAAAGATAAAAATAAGTAGCTTTTCTATGTTTTTATTTATTTAAATAGAAGCATTGTAAGATATAGAGATTTTAATTTCGAAATATGAATTTAATTTCTACATTGATTAAAATTGTTCATTGTTTTCTCATAAAAATTGTTCACTATTTTTTGTATAAATTATTTCTACAATTTTACATAAAATTATTTTCTGTTCAGCATTATTTAAGAAATTGTTCACTCTCTTTTTTGCATAAATAATTTTCTATTCACTATTTAAAAAATTGTTCACTGTTTTCTCATAAAACACCTAGTGAAATCGTGTTTCCTAAATTTAAACGCCAAATCTGAATGCTTTTTCATGTTTGAATTTCACAATAATCGAAAATATTTTTCTGCATTGATAAAATTTGTTTCTATATTTATGAAATTTTCTCTTTGCACATCATATTTACTGTATATTCAAATTTGCTTACTGCATTCATAAAATCTGTTTTTGCATTAATTAAAGTTGTTCACTGTTTTCTGCATTAACTATGATGAAATCAAGAATTTCACCAGTGAGCCACACAATACCTACGCACTCGAATATAAACCTACACAACAAAGAGAAGAGAAACCTTGCGAAGAGCACCGGTGTGGTGCCGGCCGAATACCCTCTGAAGGTTAAGTCAGAAATATTCTCACAACTCTAGAGTGCTAGAGAGGGTAAATTATGCGTACCTTGGTTAGTGAGGGTATGGGAGCCTTTATAGTAGTAGGTAGACCTCTTTAACTTGGAATAGAAGTCTTTTCCTTATAGGAGTCTTCTTTGTAGAATCCCAAACGTGTTGGACAAAACATTTCCTTATACATATCTTCTAGAATCCTCTCATTAATAGAATCCCTTTAACCTTGGGATTCCTTAAAGTGTGTCGCAAGTATTTATAGCAAGGGTCTTTATACTGATATTTGGGCCCGTCGCCCTTATGCCCATCCAAGTTGTGTCTGTTCACAAGACTGCGGTTGCTGGGCCCGTCCACTATAGACCAAAACAGAAGAAGATCTGTCAGGCCCTTTACATAAATATTTTTCCCTCTTCAGTTGCCCCCTTCACCCTATGGATCCGTCATGTCTTTTAGGACACATGGGGTGACGGTTTGTAATTATGAGGTGACGGTTCAGAGTTCTGGGGGTCGTCAGTGTAACATGGCAAAAGTTCTGACATCAAGGAATGTAACACGTGTCACTCATTCATTGATTGTTGTTTTGGATCGAGGCGTCACTTCGTCTTCCGTGCACTTCCTCTATAAATACCAAACTTTCGCCCCTCATTTTCCCATTTAGTAGCAATACATACTTGTCAGAGCGAGATCCGTCAATCCTGTCAGGCCAACTAATATCACTACTTGTATCCGTCATCATCATCTTTCCTCCGTTCACATAAAGATTGGTAAGCTCTAACTCACCTCGTTTTTCAACCGTCAGATTACTTTATAAAACTTTTATTACCCATCTATAGACCCGTCGGAGTCTTAGGTCTCGTCGTCATATGTAGGAAATGTCTAGTGCGTCGAGTAATCAGTCAGTCGTCCATGACGGGGTGAATTACGAGGAGGTATACCCATCAGGTCAAAACGACCCACAGAGTCAAAGTGAAGATAGGAATCCGTTTGCCTTTTCTCCGTCCTCAACAAATGAGGATATGGAATTGGTTGAACTAGATAGAGGTTTCGAGGATGACGAGGAACAAGTAGGACCCGTCGTAGAAGCTGATGGACCAAGGGAGTTCATCATGTTGCCAGAGTGGACGGTGAACGACTTCACGTCTACTATTAAGGAGACCCACTTCAAAACACTTAGGGCTAATTACCATATTCCAGACAACATTCCCATGCGTCTGCCCTACAAATCAGAAAAATGCTACTACGAAGGGGTGGAGGGCGTCAGGGTGTACAAGCAGATGTTGAAGGCAGGACTTAGGTTTCCATTGAGCACCCTTCACCGTGAACTGCTCAAATACCTAGGTTTATCCGTCAACCAAATATCTCCCAACGCCTGGAGGGTCTTCATAGCCATGGAGATACTCTACGGGGCTTGGTCCAACGGAGCTAGGAGGTTGACGGTAAGAGAGTTCCTGCATTGCTACCGTCCGAATGAGATAGATAAATCTAGGGGAATATACAGTTTTGTAGCTAGAAGTTCTTTGTTAAAGGCTATATACGAGACCCCAGACTCCAACAGAAACTGGAAGAGTCGCTATTTTTTCTTAGAGGGTGACGATTGGATGGGTCGTCCAGGCGATACAGAATATATGCCCGTTGACACTACCTGGGGCATTTTGTCAGAGGCTGGTATGGATCCGTCCTAATGCATAGAGGCCCTTCCATTCATCGTTCAGTTTAACACATAATTCATGCCATTTTCACACCGTCCTTCCTCTTTCTTGCAGTTCGACGACGGCCACAAGTCAGCATTGAGGAGTTTCGTTTTTTAGAAAATATTTTCAACAAGACTACGCCGGAGGAGAGAACCTGGGCTAAACTGGTGAACCTCGAGACCATCCATTGGTACTGTGACGGTCCAGAACCAACTCCAGCCGCAATTAAATACGAGACCAGGACTCGTCAACGTAAGTCCGTCGACCCATTTTGTTTGATTAAAAGATACTCTTGTTTTATTTCTTAATCTTTCACCCGTTCACCTTTACAGAAATTGACGATGCTAAAAGAAGAGCATTGATCAAGGCCAGTGCTGCCAAAAACAAAGAGGCCGTCGACAAAAATAAGGAGGCCGGCATTACAGAACCCAAGGAGACAGTCTCTTCTAAGAGAAAACTGCCGTCCAAAGGTGACCGTCCACCTAAGAAGCCCAAGGTTCCTTTGGAACCCGTCGTAGGACTCATGGCGAAAGGCACCAGGAAGGTTACTCCAATAAAACATGGGGCTGGTAAGGGCTTGATGACGGGTCCGTCCTCTGGACTCAAGAAACCGCCGTCACTACTCCATGACGACCCTAAATATGCCTTGGAGCAGCTCTCCTCCATCATCACTACTGAGGACTACGAAGATCTGGGTAATCACTCGACAGAAGCCATGGGCGAGACGGCCTTGTTTAGCATTGCTCAGGTAACTTTATCTGTCCACTATTTATCCGTCTACTTTCCCTCAGTTTGTACTCTTGTCTGAAGTTGAATTATTTTCAATCTTTCAGGCTATGATAATGGCGAAAGGTCTGATGGGACGGTGCTTGAACCAGGAGACGACCTTGGGCCGCCTACGAGAGAAGGCGAAGGTGACGGAGGATCAGCTATCCGAGCTTCAGGTCTGGAAGGTAGCTCAAGAGAAGAAACTCAAGATGGCTGAAGATGCAAGTAAGCAGCTTCTTGATCTGACGGAGGAGCTGAAAAAAGTAATTTCAGCGAAAGATGAAGCGATCCATCTGGCCAAGGATATAGCAGTCCGGGAGTGCCGTGATTCCGACGCCTTCCTAAACGAGCTCGGGGACTCGTATGGTGACGGTTTCGATGAGGCTGTTCGTCAGGTGAAGGTGTTTTACCCTGCCCTTGATCTATTCTCCGTCAATATCAATGCTCCTGAACTCACTTCTGTTCGTCTTGCGCAATCTGAGGATACTAATGAGCTCTTCGGTGAGAACCCACCCGTCACTGCTCAGGTGGATCAGCAAGTTGTTGAAAGTGATCCGAAGGATGGCGAGGCCCGTCGCAGTGAAGAGAAGGAAACCACCGTTGTGGATGTAGTTTAATTATATCAACATTTTTATTATTTATTTTTTGTAATAGTATTTTAAGAACAATCTGTCGTGCTTTCTATGTAAACATTACCTTTTACTTGGGTATTTTTATCCGTTCAATTCTTTTTCTATAATTTGCTTTATATGTTTTTGCGTGGAACTTATCCGTTCGCTCTATGGATTTTGTTTAACCCTCAAGGGGTTTTATCCGTCTTATTTGTGGACTGAATTTAACCCTTTTGGGTGATCCTTCCGCCTTGTGGACCTGGGATTTGACCCTCTTGTGGTCGTCCGTCCTCCTTGTGGACTTTTAGATTTGAAACCTGATAGGTTGTCCGTCCACTTTGTGGACTTGAATAAATTTTAACCCTCTTGGGGTGGTCCGCCCATCATGTGGACCAAGTTTTCATCCGTCCTCCATATGACTTAAGATTTTCATCCTCTTGGGATGATCCGTCCATCATGTGGACTAAGTTTTCTTCCGTCCACCCAAGGACTTAAGATTTTCATCCTCTTGGGATGATCCGTCCATCATGTGGACTATGTTTTTATCCGTCCTCCCTAGGACTTAAGATTTTCATCCTCTTGGGATGATCCATCCACCTTGTGGACTAAGTTTTTATCCGTCCTCCCTAGGACTTAAGATTTTCATCCTCTTAGGATAATCCGTCCGCCTTGTGGACTAAGTTTTTATCCGTCCTCCCTAGGACTTAAGATTTTCATCCTCTTGGGATGATCCGTCCATCATGTGGACCTTAGTTTTCATCCTTCCACCAAAGGACTTAAGATTTTCATCCTCTTGGGATGAACCGTCCATCATGTGGACCTTAGATTTAACCGTCCGATATTGAACTAAGTAGATTAAGTAGAAAAAATTCAGTAGAGTCTGAAAGAAATTATATAGGAAAGAGGTGCCTGCCCCCTTGGGCTTAAAAAAGCACTCGTAGAAAGAATTGTTCAATGCAAAGTAAAACAATGGGAATATCTGTCTGAATTAAAAAACTACTGAAAACTTGGAAATAAACTGGAAAATTGGGGGGTGGTGATGCCTTCTATGTCGTCTCTATTGGTAGTATCTTCGTAGGTGCTCTGTGTTCCACGGGTGCTGCAGCTTCTGTCCGTCCAGAGTTTCAAGGTGGTAGGTCCCTTTCCTTTGCCAGGATGAGATCCTGTATGGTCCTTCCCAGTTGGGGCCGAGCTTTCCTTGAGAGGGGGTCTCTAGCAGCTCCCATTACTTTTCGTAGCACAAGATCCCCGATTTGAAAGTCTCTATGTCTGATATTGGAGTTGTAATATTTTGCCATTAGGTTCTGGTATCGCGCTAACCTTTGCTCTGCTGTAACCCGAACCTCGTCTACCAAATCTAGTTGGAGCCGCAAGGCTTCTTCGTTCTTCTGCTTGCTGTAGTTCTCCATGTAATAACTTGTAAGTCCTACCTCCACTGGGCTGACTGCATCAGTCCCATATGCCAGCTGAAATGGCGTTTCTCCAATAGGTACTCTTACCATTGTACGATACGCCCACAAGACGCTTGGTAGTTCGTCAGGCCAGATGCCCTTTGCCCCCTCGAGCCGGGCCTTGATTATCTTGAGTAAGGTTTGGTTCGTAACCTCGACTTGTCCGTTGGCCTGCGAGTGTGCGGGTGAGGAATAATGGTTCTTGATACCCAGCTCCGAATAGAAGTTCCTAAATGCGCTGTTGTCGAATTGCTTTCCATTGTCGGAGACAAGCACTCTTGGTATCCCATACCTACAGATAATATTTCTCCAAACGAAGCTTCGAATGTTTTTCTCCGTAATAGTGGCCAGGGCCTCTGCTTCCACCCACTTGGTGAAGTAGTCAATACCAACAACCAGAAATTTTAGTTGCCTTACCGCGGTTAGGAAGGGGCCCATGATGTCTAGTCCCTATTGGGCGAACGGCCAAGGGGCCGTCATGGGTGTCAGCTCATCGGTTGGTTGCTTTATTAAATTACTGAATCTCTGGCATTTGTCACATGTCTTGACATAGCCTTGCGCGTCCTTTTGCATTGTAGGCCAGTAGTACCCTGCTCGGATCAATTTGTGCACTAAGGATCGTGCACCCGAATGGTTTCCACAGATACCCTCATGGACTTCTCTCATTACATAGCCTGCCTCGTCGTGATTCAAACACCTCAGATATGGACGTGAGAATCCCCTTTTGTATAAAAGGTTCTTGATCAGCACAAATTGTGAGGCTTGGACTTTTAGTTTTCTGGCTGCCTCTTTTCCTTCTGGTAGTGTGCCCGTCCTCAGGTAGGCTAATAGTGGCGCGGTCCAATCGTTCTCTGAATCCACCTCATGCACTTCTGCTCCATTGTCAATAATCGAGGAAGTTTGGATGAACAACAATACTTGATCAGGGACTAGCATCGATTCTGTTGAGGCTGCTTTTGCCAGGCGGTTGGCACGTTCATTCTCCTCCCTTGGGATTTGAATGAACCGCACTTGGAGGCCATGGATCCGACTCTTGACTTTCCCTCGGTATTTCTTCATTCTTTCATTTTTGCACTCGTAGATGCCATTAATTTGACTTGTTATTACCTGGGAGTCGCAATGTACAACCATGATTTTAGCTCCTGCCGTTATTGCGAGATCCAATCCTGCAACCAATGCTTCATACTCGGCTTCGTTGTTTGTCGTTGGGTAATCCAATCGAATCATGAACTCGATTTTATCCCCGTCTGGGGTTTGGATTACAACTCCAACTCCTCCAACCTGCTTGTTTGAAGATCCGTCCGTGTAGATGCTCCATTCTCTGAGGGTGTCTACCCCCTTGCCTTCTAATGGGGTATACTCAGCGATGAAGTTTGCCACAGCTTGTCCCTTTATCGCGGTTCGCGGGCGATACTGTATATCAAACTCGCTTAGTTCTATTGCCCATAAAGCCATTTGTTTGGCCGCTTCAGGGCTGCTCATGGCTCTCTTTAGAGGTTGATCTATCAAGACTATAATGGCGTGGGCCTGAAAGTATGGCTTGAGCTTTCTGGCTGCAGTTACTAGTGCGAAGGCCAACTTCTCCATCTGGGGGTATCCTTCTTCTGCCCCACAGAAGCCCCTACTTATGAAATAGACGAGTAGTTGAGTTCCTTGTTCTTCTTTTATTAAGGCCGCGCTGACCGCTGCTTGTGAAACCGCTAAGTATAGGTAGAGTTCTTCCCCTGGTTCAGCCGGGCTGAGAAGCGGTGGAGAGGCAAGGTATTTCTTTAGGTCCTCAAATGCCTTTTGACACTCATCCGTCCATTCGAAAGATTTTCTCAAGGTGCAGAAGAACGGTAGACATTTGTCCGTTGCTTTAGAAACGAATCTGTTTAAGGCCGCAATTTTGCCATTCAAACTCTGCATCTCTTTCACTATTTTCGGTGGTTTTAACTCCATGATGGCCCGAAATTTCTCCAGGTTAACCTCAATTCCTCTTTGGGATACCATAAATCCCAAGAACTTCCCCGCTGTTACTCCAAATACATACTTGTTCGGATTCAACTTCATATTGTACAACCTGAAAGTGTCGAAGGTCTCTTGTAGGTCTCTTAGATGGTCCGGTTCCAGAAGGCTTTTCACAAGCATATCGTCGACGTACACCTGTACATTCCTCCTAATCTGGTGCGCGAACATTTTATTCATTAGTCTTTGGTACGTTGCTCCCACGTTCTTGAGCCCAAACGGCATTACTTTGTAACAAAAAAGACCTTGGCTCGTGACAAAAGAGGTCTTCTCCTGATCGGCTTCGTCCATCTTGATCTAATTGTAGCCGGAGAAAGCATTCATGAAGCTCAAGAGTTGATGTCTCGCCGTTGAGTCTACCAATGTATCTATCCGAGGTAACGGATAGCTGTCTTTTGGGCATGCTCTGTTGAGGTCCGTGAAGTCGATGCACATTTGCCACTTCCCGTTAGCCTTTTTGACCATCACCACGTTTGCTAACCAGTCGGGGTAATATAGCTCCCGGATGAAGTCTGCCTTGAGTAGCTTTTTTACTTCCTCTGCTATTGCCTTGTCCTGTTCTTGAGCGAATACTCGCTTTTTTTGTCTTACGGGTGAAAACTTAGGGTTCACATTTAGCTTGTGTACCATGACTGAGCGACTGATCCCGGGCATGTCTTCGTGGCTTCAAGCGAATACATCCTAATTTATCCTGAGGAACGCTCTAAGGGCCTGCCGTATAGGTTGGCTGGCCGATGTCCCTATCCTAGTCGTTCGTTCAAGCTTTGATTCGTCTAGAGTTATTTCTTCCAATTCCTTGACGGGTTCAGCAGTGACTCGCTGTTCTTCTATGCACATTGTCTGCTGGTGATCCTCCATCTCCAACATGGCTAAGTAGCACTCACGGGCAGCCACCTAATTCCCCCATAACTCCCCGACCCCATACTCCGTGGGGAACTTAATCATCAAGTGGTATGTTGAGGTTGCCGCCTTCCATGCGTTAAGAGTTGGTCGTCCAAGGATAGCATTGTATGCAGACAAGCAGTCAACTACGAGGAATGTCACGTCTCGAGTGATTTGCTGAGGGTAATTTCCTACCGTCACCAAAAGCGTGATTGCACCTAACGGGAATACTCTCGTTCCTCCAAACCCTACCAACGGGGCATTTGTTGGTATCAGTCGTTTGTTATTAATCATCATTTGCTGGAATGCAGGATAGTATAGGATATCCGCTGAGCTGCCATTGTCGACCAACACTCGGTGCATGTTATATTCCTTAACTCGTAGGGTGACGACCAGTGCATCGTCATGCGGATGATGAAGTCGTCATGCATCTTCTTCCGAGAACCCAACAATTGGGCTATCCCTACCGGCTATCTTTGGAACCGAGCCCGTCAGCTAAGCGTTCTGAACCATTTAGAGGTAAGTTTTTCGGGCCTTCTTGGATGAGCCTGCTGTCGCAGTTCCTCCCACAATCATCCTTATGTCTCCGATTGGGGGTCTAGGACACTTATTCTCCCTTCGGGGTTGCTGCTCTTGAGGTGGAGGATCCGTCCTCTCTTTCCTGATAAACTTTTGCAGTTTTCTTTGTCTGATAAGGACCTCAATCTGCTGCTTCAAGTCGTAGCAATCAGACGTATCATGACCGTGGTCGCGGTGGAAATGGCAGTACCTGTCTCTGGACCGCTTGCTCGGATCACTCTTGAGTTTTCTTGGGAAGGTTAGAACCCTTTCATCCTTAATCTGCATCAAGACTTGGTCTATTGGGGTATTCAATAGGGTGAAGCTTGTAAACCTTCTTCCTGGGGGTTTAGGCCGCCGGTCGTCCTTTCGGTCTCCAGTTTTGAGTCTTTTTCGTTCTTGGTCTTGCCGGGTGTCTTCTTGTCGCTCTCTCTTCCTTGGCTTGTCGTCTCGGGCCAGCAATGCGTCTTCCGCATTCATGTACTTGGTAGCCCTGTAAAGGACCTCCGTCATGGTTTTCGGGTCATTTTTGTATATAGAGAACAAAAATTTACCCTTTCGCAACCCATTTGTGAAGGCTGCCACTAGTATCTTATCGTCGGCCTCATCGATTGAAAGTGCTTCCTTATTGAAGCGGGTTATGTTGGATCTCTGCGTCTCGTCCTCTCGCTGTCTGATGCTCATCAGGCACGCCGTTGACTTCTTGTACCTATGTCCCCCGATAAAGTGAGATGTGAACTGGGCGCTTAATTCCTTGAAAGTGCTGATGGAGCTTGGTGTCAACTGGCTGAACCAAATCCTTGCGGCTCCCTTTAGTGTGGTGGGAAAAGCCCTGCACATTATCTCATCTGCAACCCTTTGAAGGTGCATCAAGGTTTTGAACGTCTCTAGGTGATCTAGAGGGTCTTTTTTTCCGTCATAACTGTCAATCTGTGGCATTCGAAACTTGTGTGGTAGGGGGAAGGAGTTCACGGCTGTAGTGAAAGGCGAATCAGTGCGGTTGACTAGATCATCAAGGTCACTGGAAACTCGCCCCTTGAGTGCATTCATCATAACCTCCATCTGTTCTCTCATAGCTTGCATCTCTGCAACAATGTGTGGTGGAGTCGCATCCGAGAGGGATGGCATGCTCAAGTTCTGTCTCTCTTGTCTGCTTGGGGCATGGCTGCCTTCAGGTTTCTCTTGGTTTTTCCTTGCAGCACTGGTCCCTTCTTGGTCTTCTTGTTGGTCATTCGGTGCTGCATTCCTCTGGTGCAACTATTCTTCCAAGTCGAGGTTTTGTTTAGTGAGGCATTCCACGGCGGCCGCAAGAGTTCGAACTTGTCTCTCGAGGGCAGTCGTGGGTGGTTCGTCTCCTTGAACGTTGTTAGTGGTTGCCATCGAGCGAGTGAGTACCATGCAACCCTTTTAGTCCGGGAAACAATAGTATGGCTTATGAATCTCAGCTAAGCATTTCCCACAGACGGCGCCAACTGATGAAGTCAAGAACTTCACTAGTGAGCCACACAATACCTACACGCTCGAATATAAACCTACACAACAAAGAGAAGAGAAAACCTTGAGAAGAGCACCGGTGTGGTGCCGGCCGAATACCCTCCGAAGGTTAAGTTAGAAATATTCTCACAACTCTAGAGTGCTAGAGAGGGTAAATTATGCGTACCTTGGTTAGTGAGGGTATGGGAGCTTTTATAGTAGTAGGTAGACCTCTTTAACTTGGAATAGAAGTCTTTTCCTTATAGGAGTCTTCTTTGTAGAATCCCAAACGTGTTGGACAAAACATTTCCTTATACATATCTTCTAGAATCCTCTCATTAATAGAATCCCTTTAACCTTGGGATTCCTTAAAGTGTGTTGTAAGTATTTATAGCAAGGGTCTTTATACTGATATTTGGGCCCGTCGCCCTTATGCCCGTCCAAGTTGTGTCTGTTCACAAGACTGCGGTTGTTGGGCCCATCCACTATAGACCAAAACAGAAGAAGATCTGTCAGGCCCTTTACATAAATATTTTTCCCTCTTCAAACTATTTCTAGCATTGGCGTAGTTATTGCATTTAAATGGTTTTTGTGTTTTTCTAAATTTGTAACCATATGAATAATAGACAAACTCCATGAAAGAAAAATGAATGATTCGTATAAATCACCTAATGGTAAATGCCTCGAAAAATTCGAATTAGTTGAATGTAGAAATTCGAGAAAAATCAATGGAAAATCAATGAACGTAGCAAATCGTGAATGTGTACATAAGATGTACAGATAGTTTAGACTTGTTGAGAAATTTGATTTCGTTGAAAGTACAAAATAATGAAAATTCAAAGGAAAAGTATATACGTTATTTGTATAGATCGTATGAATTTGTTTAAAAATTTGAATTAATTGAATGTACAAAACTATGAAAGCTCAAGGAAAAATTGTGTACATTAGAGGTACAGATAGTACGAATATGTTGAAAAATTTGAATTCGTCGAGTGTGTAAAATCGTGAAAATTCAAATGAAAATTGAAGAGCATACGAAATTGAGTAAACTTAATGGAAAATTAATTACATTAGATGTACAGATCATCTATTTTTTTGCATTGATAAAATTTGTTTCAACATTAATAAAATTTGCTCTCTGCAAACCATCTTCACTGTTTTCTCATAAAAATTGTTCATTGTTTTCTGCATAAACTATTTCTAGCATTCTACATAAAATTATTTTCTGTTCAGCATTATTTAAAAAATTGTTCACTCTCTTTTCTGCATAAATTATTTTCTGTTCACTATTTAAAAAAATTGTTCACTGTTTTCTCGTAAAACACCTAGTGAAATCGTGTTTTCTAAATTTATACATCAAATCTGAATGCCTTTTCATGTTTAAATTTCACAATAATTGAAAATCCAAATCTGTATGTTTTTTCATGTTCGAATTTCACAATAATCGAATCTTTTTTCTGCACTGATAAAATCTATTTTGATACACACTTTGTCAAAATTATCCAACAATGATAGATTGTGATTGTTGTTTATCACTTTCTAATAAACTCACTATTTTTTCTACTTCACCTACAGTCTACCATGTAGAAGTATAGAACAAGTGCGACAAAATGAGTAGAAATTAGAGATGATTTGAATATAATGAATCGTAATGTATTGAAAATTTCCCTTTATTACATTTTATTATTATTATTATTATTACTCCTTATTTAGTTTATCTAAAAAGTTAAACATTTTTGGGTTTATCCAAAAATCTATGCCACAAAATACATTGCGGGAAATCTAGACCAAAGAATTGCCAAAATAAAAAATTGAGCGGCATTTTTGCTGTACTTAAATAAGTTGTGATAAACAGCATAAATTACCAACCAACCAAAAAAAGTAATAAAAAAAAAAAAAAAAAAAACAGAAACTACATCCACCTAATCAAATAAAGGTGGTAGGTTGGGTTTTCAGTTTTCACATACAACTTCGAAGTAGGTTCTTGACCAAATATTTTTTTTCTTTAAAGCCTTTCAATATCAGATTCGTTATATACTTTCCCTCTATCTAGGGGTTGAGAGAGAATAGAATCTATATGTCTGGAAAAAAAAAATGTTTGTAATAGAATCTATGTTGGTTTAATGGATGCAATCGTGCCTGAAAAATAAAATAAAATGTAGCTCAATAATCAATTTTCTATTATGACTTTTACCTCAGAGCATGTTTTGAGTGTCCATTTAAGTGTGTGATTTTGAACTTGTTTCTCTGTTTTTTTTTTTTTTTTTTTTTTTTTTTTTTTTTGGTGTTTGAAAGTAGTTGTGCCTGTTAAAAGTGCTGAATGTTGATGTTATGATCCATAGCACTCAAAACTGTTTGTAAGATGGATTTTGGCTCAAGTAGGACATGATATACTGTTCACTAATTTCTGCATAAACTATTTAAGTATTCATGTGAATATGGATGATATGACTGGACAGTGTGTGAAATCATGCCGAGCTGTTGAGTAGCACGTGTGAAACAGTGGCATCTGTTGGCGCATGTGGTTCGTATGACTACAGTTGGTGCTATAGCAGCAGGCTGGTGACGTGTCATCAAAAAACTACTCATGCCACAATTGGTGCTACATCATGTTTATTGTATATTCAAATCTGCTTACTGCATTCATAAAATCTATTTTCTGCATTAATTCAAACTATTTTCTGCATGTGGTTCATATGACTACAGTTGGCGTCTACCTAAATTATTTTCTGTTCACTATTTAAAAAATTGTTCGATGTTTTCTCATAAAACACCTAGTGTAATCGTGTTTTCTAAATTTAAAAGTCAAATCTGAATGCTTTTTCATGTTTAAATTTCACAATAATCATATTGGTTTTTTTGCATTAATAAAATTTGCTCTCTGTACATCATGTTTACTGTATATTCAAATCAGCTTACTGCATTCATAAAATCTATTTTCTGTATTAATTAAAACTGTTCACTATTTTCTCATAAAATTTTTTTACTATTTTCTGCATAAACTATTTTTAGCATTTTGCATAAAAGTATTTTCTCTTTAGCATTATTTGAAAAATTGTTCATTGTTTTTCTGCATAAATTATTCAATGTTCATTAGGTATTTTATGATCCGGATGCTCTAATACCAATGACTACCCAACAGAAAGCACAACAGTAATATGGAAGCATAAACAATGATAAAATAGATAATAAAGAAGTAAATAGCAAAATAGATATATTCAAAATAAGGTTAAAATGGAGTATGGAATATGAAAATAGAAACTAGTAAAATCTTACTTGAATAAAAACTTCAGTCTTTGATAAACTTGAAAACAAACTGCTGTCATTGATATAAGCCTGAAAATAAAGCTGTTTGAAGAGAAAGGTTACAAGATTACAAGAGGGGAGAGAGTACAAAAGTCTTTCTGAGGGGGAGGGAAGGCTATTACAAAAGGCTTTCTAAAACTTTGAACTTAAAAGCTTAGAATCTTAGAAACTTAGAAACTTGTCTTCTGTCTTCGTAGTCCGTCTCTTTTATAGGTGAAATGAACCATGGTAAAGTTACCTGAGTAGGTAAATTTAACTCAAGTTAATCTGTCGGTGGTATGAAAATTAGTACTGATGAGTAATAGTCTATCTGCGTCTGTCTGGGAATCTTTCAAATCTCAGGAATCTATCAGATCTCTTTTTACGCATGCTAGTAAACAGTAGTAACTTTTGAACATCTATTTGTATTTTTTTGGACTGTCTTGATTTGTCTGGACAGTTTTACTTAATGCAAAAAAATAGATTTTATGAATGTAGTAAATAGATTCAAATATACAGTAAAATGATGTCCAGAGAGAAAATTTTATTAATGTAGAAAAACCAATTCGATTATTGTGAAATTTAAACATGAAAAAGCATTCAGATCTTGCTTTTAAATTTCGAAAACACGATTTCACTAGGTGTTTTATGAGAAAAATGCATACAATTTTTTAAATAGTGAACAGAAAATAATTTACGCAAACACCAACTGTAGTCATACGAACCACATGCAGAAAAAAATTTGAATTAATGCATAAAACAGATTGTATGAACAGCTCGACACGATTTCACACGTGTTGCTCAACAGCTTGGCAATACTCTGATATTTGAGAGCATAAATATCAGAGTATTGCAAGCGAAGAACACATTAAAAAAATTCTGTTGTCCTAGCAATGTATGACCTTACTCTATGTGGTGCTGTGATATTGGAATTGGACTCAATCAAAAGTCCCCCTACAGGAGTAGGAGGGCTGAGTGCAACTATAATGGCATTGGGTTTGAACAGATCATCTTGCCAAAGTCCACAAGGAGGGCATAGTTTCCTAGAACATTGGAATAATATCTTTGGCAATACCTTATAAATTTGTCTTCAACTCTCACTATTTGTACCACTTCTTTTTCTCTTTTCATTTCTATTAAAAAAACATACACAAAACAAAACAAAACAAAAAACAAAAGAACACGCACTATGCTAATCTACGCAAAACATCAATAAAAGCCCACACAAATATATTATCTAGCAAAATTGAGCCATTTGCATAGTGAAATATTGGTTAGTGAAGGATTTAATTCGTAATAGAAGAAAAAAAAAATCAAACCATATATGCCCAACATAAGCAAAACTCAAAGGGATATGTTAGTAATAGTATAGATAAGCATTGATTCTTTAAAGGCTATGAGAAACTATTTCACAATTTATGCTTCTACAACTAATTACAAGTATTATGAACATTACTTAAAACTCTTAAAATTAAGTAGTTGGCTATAAGTTATAAATCTACACAACTTTCCATTGAATTTTCACGATTTGGTACGTTCAACAATTTTGATTTTCCATTAAGATTTCACGATTTTGTACATTCGACAATTTTGAAATTTTCATCAAATCAGGATGATTAGTACATTAGTACACAGTTTTAAATTGAATTTTCACTATTTTGTACATTTGATGACTTCAAATTTGGAAACAAATTTGGATGATCTGTACATCTAATGTAATTAATTTTCCATTAAGTTTACTCAATTTGGTATGTTCTTCAATTTTCATTCAAATTTATGCTGCTTATAACAACTTATTTAAGTACAGCAACAATAATGCCACTCAATTTTTTATTTTGGCAATACTTTGGTCTTGATTTCCCGCAATGTATTTCGTGGCATAGATTTTTGGATAAACCCAAAAATGTTTAACTTTTTAGATAAACTAAATAAGGAGTAATAATAATAATAATAATAATAATAATAATAATAAAATGTAATAAAGGGAAATTTTCAATACATTATGATTCATTGTATTCAAATCATCTCTAATTTCTACTCATTTTGTTGCACTTGTTCTATACTTCTACATGGTAAACTGTAGGTGAAGTAGAAAAAATAGTGAGTTTATTAGAAAGTGATAAACAACCAATCACAATCTATCATTGTTGGATAATTTTGACAAAGTGTGTATCAAAATAGATTTTATCAATGCAGAAAAACAAATTCAATTATTGTGAAATTTGAACATGAAAAAACATATAGATTTGGATTTTCAATTTAGAAAACACAATTTCACTAGGTGCTTTATGAGAAAACAACGAACAATTTTTTAAATAGTGAACAGAAAATAATTTACGCAGAAAAGAGAGTGAACAATTTTTTAAATAATGCTAAACAGAAAATAATTTTATGCAAAAGCGTAGAAATAGTTTATGCAAAAAACAGTAAACAATTTTTATGAGAAAACAATGAACAGTTTTAATTAATGCAGAAAATAAATTTTATGAATGTAGTAATCAGATTCAAATATAAAGTAAACTTGATGTGCATAGAGAAAATTTTATTAACGTAGAAACAGATTTTACCAATGTAGAAAAACAAATTCAATTATTGTAAAATTTAAACATGAAAAAGCATTCAGATTTGACGTTTAAATTTAGAAAACACGATTTCACTAGGTGTTTTACGAGAAAACAGTGAACAATTTTTTTAAATAGTGAACAGAAAATAATTTATACTGAAAAAAGAGTGAACAATTTTTTAAATTATGCTGAACAGAAAATAATTTTATGCAAAATCGTAGAAATAGTTTATGCAGAAAACAGTGAACAATTTTTATGAGAAAACAATAAACAGTTTTAATTAATGCAGAAAACAAATTTTATGAATGCAGTAATCAGATTCGAATATAGAGTAAACATGATGTGCATAGAGCAAATTTTATTAACGTAGAAACAGATTTTATCAATACAGAAAAACAAATTCAATTATTGTGAAATTTAAACATGAAAAGGTGTTCAGATTTGACGTTTAAATTTAGAAAACACGATTTCACTAGGTGTTTTACGAAGAAACAGTGAACAATTTTTTTAAATAGTGAACAAAAAATAATTTACGTAGAAAAGAGAGTGAACAATTTTTTAAATAATGCTAAACAGAAAATAATTTTATGCAGAATGCTAAAAATAGTTTATGCAGAAAATAGTGAACAATTTTTATGAGAAAATAGTGAATATGGTGTGCAGAGAGCAAATTTTATTAATGTAGAAACAGATTTTATCAATGCAAAAAAAAATAGATGATCTGTACATCTAATGTAATTAATTTTCCATTAAGTTTACTCAATTTGGTATGCTCTTCAATTTTCATTTGAATTTTCACGATTTTACACGCTTAACGAATTCAAATTTTTCAACATATTCGTACTATCTGTACCTCTAATGTACACAATTTTTACTTGCGTTTTCACAGTTTTGTACATTCAATGAATTCAAATTTTTAAACAAATTCATACGATCAATACATCTAACGTACATACTTTTCCTTTGAATTTTCATTATTTTGTACTTTCAATGAAATCAAATTTCTCAACAAGTCTAGACTATCTGTACATCTTATGTACACATTCAAGATTTGCTACGTTCATTGATTTTCCATTGATTTTTCTCGAATTTCTACATTCAACTAATTCGAATTTTTTGAGACATTTACCATTAGGTGATTTATACGAATCATTCATTTTTCTTTCATGGAGTTTGTCCATTATTCATATGGTTACAAATTTAGAAAAACACAAAAACCATTTAAGTGCAATAACTGCGCTAATGCTAGAAATAGTTAATGTAGAAAATAGTGAACAATTTTTATGACAAAACAGTAAATAGCTTTAATTAATGCAAAAAATAGATTTTATGAATGCAGTAAGCAGATTTGAATATACAGTAAATATGATATGCAGAGAGAAAATTTCATAAATGTAGAAACAAATTTTATCAAGGCAGAAAAATATATTCGATTATTGTGAAATTCAAACATGAAAAAACATTCAAATTTGGCATTTAAATTTAGAAAACACGATTTCACTAGGTGTTTTATGAGAAAATAGTGAACAATTTTTTAAATAGTGAACAGAAAATTATTTATGCAAAAAAGAGAGCGAACAATTTCTTAAATAATGCTGAATAGAAAATAATTTTATGTAAAATCGTAGAAATAGTTTATACAGAAAATAGTGAACAATTTTTATGAGAAAACAATGAACAATTTTAATCAATGTAGAAATTAAATTCATATTTCAAAATTAAAATCTCTATATCTTCCAATGCTTCTATTTAAATAAATAAAAACATAGAAAAGCTACTTATTTTTTATCTTTATGTTTATTTGTCAATTATCCTCAAGCAAAAAAAAAAACAAAAACAAAAAAAAAATAAATAAAAAATTTACACATTACTCGAGTTTACTAAACTCGAGTACTGTAGGAAAAAAAAATTTCTGTATTTTTTTTTATAAAAGGTACTCAAGCCTGGTATACTCGAGTATTGTGTTGCATGGTACTCAAGTTTACCAAGCTCGAGTACCACTTTATTTTTTTTAATCGCCAATTTCCAGCTCAGCAACCACGGTGGAACTATAAAATAAGGTACTTGAGTTCACCAAACTCGAGTACTTGAAAAAGTGGTAGATTCCTGTTTATTTTCGAAACAATGTTTTTTTGCCAAATATTTCGAAAATTGATGGTAAAAGGCCATTTTGGCTTGTAATCAGCCTGTATACTATATTGGGTGCAAATTTGAAGGCCAAAATGGCCAATTATCACTTTTTTTATAAATTTTTAGCAAAAAAACACTATTTCAAAAATAAATAGCAAAGTACCACTTTTTCTAGAACTCGAGTTTCAGAAACTCGAGTTCCTCATCAATTCTGCCACTAAAAAAAATTATGTGGTACTCAAGCTTGGTAAACTTGAGTTCCATGCAACACAATACTCGAGTATACAAAACTTGAGTACGTTTTATAAATAAAATGCAGAAAAAAAAAATTTACATGGTACTCAAGTTTACCAAAGTCGAGTACTGTGTAAATTTTTTTTTTTTTTTTTTTGGGATAATCAACAAATAAACATAAAGGTAAAAATAAGTGGCTTTTTATGTTTTTATTTATTTAAACAAAAGCATTGTAAAATATAGAGATTTTAATTTCAAAATATGAATTTAATTTCTACATTAATTAAAATTGTTCATTGTTTTCTCATAAAAATTGTTCACTGTTATCTGTATAAACTATTTCTACGATTTTGCATAAATTTATTTTCTGTTTAGCATTATTTAAGAAATTGTTCACTCTCTTTTCTGCATAAATTATTTTATGTTTACTATTTAAAAAATTGTTCACTGTTTTCTCATAAAACATCTAGTGAAATTGTGTTTTCTAAATTTAAATGCCAAATCTGAATGCTTTTTCATGTTTGAATTTCACAATAATCGAATATAGTTTTATGCATTGATAAAATCTGTTTCTACATTAATAAAATTTTCTTTCTGCACATCATATTTACTGTATATTCAAAGCTACTTACTACATTCATAAAATCTGTTTTTTGCATTAATTAAAATTGTTCACTGTTTTCTCATAAAAATTGTTCACTGTTTTCTGTATAAACTATTTCTAGCATTCTACATAAAATTATTTTTTGTTCAACATTATTTAAAAAATTGTTCACTCTCTTTTATGCATATATTATTTTTTGTTCACTATTTAAAAAATTGTTCGATGTTTTCTCATAAAACACCTGGTGAAATCGTGTTTTCTAAATTTAAAAGCCAAATCTGAATGTTTTTTCATGTTTAAATTTCACAATAATCGAATATGTTTTTCTACATTGATAAAATCTGTTTCTACGTTAATAAAATTTGCTCTCTACACATCATGTTTACTATATATTTGAAGCTGCTTACCACATTCAAAAAATCTATTTTTTGCATTAATTAAAATTGTTCACTGTTTTCTCATAAAAATGGTTCACTATTTTCTGCATAAACTATTTTTAGCATTGGCCTAGTTATTGCACTTAAATGGTTTTTGTGTTTTTTTAAATATGTAACCATATGAATAATGGACAAACTCCATGAAAGAAAAATGAGTGATTCGTATAAATCACCTAACGGTAAATGCCTCGAAAAATTCAAATTTGTAAAAAAGTTCGAATTAGTTGAATGTAAAGCTATTCATTAAGTAGAACTATTTTCTGCATTAAGTAAAAATGTTCACTATTTTCTCATGAAAATTGTTCACTATTTTCTGCATAAACTATTTCTAGTATTTTGCATGAAATTATTTTCTGTTCAGCATTATTTAAAAAATTGTTCACTCTCTTTTCTGTGTAAATTATTCTCTGTTCACTATTTAAAAAATTGTTCACTGTTTTCTCATAAAACACCTAGTGAAATCGTGTTTTCTAAATTTAAAAGTCAAATCTGAATACTTTTTCATGTTTAAATTTCACAATAATCGAATTTGTTTTTCATGTTTAAATGAACTCTATTGTAGTGGTATCTGTACTTAGTTTTGTAGGTTTGCCGACCATGATGTGACCGACGCTTCCAAAACTCTCGTACGTATATATTGGCATATTAAGGAAACTAGCTTGTAAACCCATGCAAATGCATGGGAATTACATAGGTGCATCTATTTTCGGGTTCTTGGAAAAAAAATACATTTATTTTCAACAAAATAGAAATAAAAATAATGTAAATTTTGTAAAAGTCCACAAATAAATTTTTGTACATAGAAATAATTAGAATCCAAGAAAGCAAATATATTCAAATAATTTTAGGTAAATATTTGGAGAAACATTTTGTTTCAAAAGTCGTACTTAAATAAATTTAATTAAATAAGTATGTAGCTAATGCAATTGAATTTATAAATTTTAAAAAATAACACTTGGTATGAATTTCAAATTTAAAATGTATATAACACACAGTATGCTATCCATAAAAATGTGTTGTCTTACAAATAGATTTTCTTTTAAGCCTATTCTAAACAACTAAAACTGTAACATCCACTATGATGGAGAGAAAAATATTTCTAGCAATTGAAAAAAAAAATCCAGCTAAAGAGATTGGTGTGATCATCCTTCCTTGGAAGCAAATTTATGGAGAGTAACCCGATCCAATTCCTTTTAATTTTGTTTTAGAATAACCCAAACATAACCTTTTCTATCCCAAATTCTTTGTAGGATTTCATCCAACACCTAGTACTCATTTTAATAACCCGTCTAGAACCCAATCGCTAATACAGCTCCCCAACGAAAAAAGAAAATCTAATTAAAACAAAATTAGCCAACATTTATAAGGTTCATCCACTTCTGGATCTCCCTTTTGTTTAATTTTTCTTCCTTCTTTTTCTTTTATATATATATATATATTTATAATGGAAGTTCACTCAACATTCTCAAATTTGTTTTCAATATGCAAGATTAAGAAGTAGGAAAGCAACAACAAAGCATCATTGATCACATGAATAAGGACCTGAATAGGGTTGCTCTTGTGACTGCATTATTAAATCATGTTATAAATGAAAAGAAGTAACTACATAAAGTAAGAAATCAACACAAAACATGTAAGGAAACCAAATGATTTAATTGATTAAATAGTAGTATGTTATAGCAAAAAGAGGGTTGAAAATACAACCAACCAAAAAATAAATAAATAAATAATGAATTTACTATAAATTGATATATATACAAAATGTAGAGATGAAGGATAACAATGCAACAACACTCATTAGTGTACCAAAGGTAAGCATTGATTAATCACATCAAGTGCAACAACAGAAACAGAAAGCTACACGATAATTTCTGGAAACTTGCAGAGAAAACAATATCGTATTTCCACATAACTGTCAAAAAACTAAGTCACGGGACCCTCAGAACCTCTCTAAGGAGCATAAATGATTCAAGGAAAGATTTCTACTTATAATCACCTGTCTGACATGATGAGCAATAGCTTTCTCCAGATTGGTTTTCCTTAGTCTTTCAATAGACTGAAACTTCCCTTCCAAACATCCTTCATACATAACCATCAATTTATAGGCTACCTACATAGTTAGAGAAAGTGCATAAACCCCAATAGTCAATAGTAAATATTACCCTCATATTCAAATGAATAAGCAGAGAGACCTAGTTTAGACATGCTTGCACAGAAAATTGATGACATGCATTGCACAGAAAACTGATGACATGCTTGCATTCCAAAACCAATGGGCCAATGCCCCTAGTGTAGACATGTTTGATGCAAAACAAAATATCCTAGCCTAAAATTCACTTTGGAAGTTTTGCTAAAAATGAGATCAACTCCCAAAAATATATATATATATATATATATTGTATAATACATAAAATCGTTGGATCCAAAGCAAGTTACAAATTGTCCAGCTTTACAATTAGAATCATTTGCAAGTTAGACTACAAAATTGGGTAAAAGAATGAATCACATGTTACGAACTATCCATCTTTTTATTGGTAGCAGAATCACTTGCATGTTCAAATTTGGTCTCAATGGATCAAGTGAAATCCGTCATCTAGATATTCTAGTATCAGGATAGATGATATGTTTTTGATAGGTAAGAATTAAGATAAATAACTGTAAAGTTATTATTTACAACTATGTATTTTGTTGGCTTTTGTTCCGTGCCAAATTTGATTGTAATTTTATTCAATCGTTTATACCCTGTATTTTTTTTGGGATTTCTATGTAAGGGTTGCGTGATAGAGAGAGAGTGTGAAGACTCAAGCATTTGAAGACTGAAGATTTCTCGCGGGTATGCCGTGACTTAGCATCCTGCAAAGTTACACATGTGTCCTGCACATGCTGGAATGCGAAGAGTCAGGCCAGATGGAGACAGCTGCGTCTCGCGAGTATCTCGTGGGTAAAGCCTTCCCGCGAGACACTAGCGAAGCATTCTGTTCTGCCAGCCTATCCAGATTGATTCACACTTTCTGTGCCTACACTATTTATACCCTCATTACCCACAAATGTTGAGGAGTGCTTCTGAGAGAAAACCCTAGCCAAACACATTGGGATTTAGAGATTGTCATACCCACAATTCTCTACACACTAGCTTGTGCTATTTCCTCAACTCCTACCTCTCCATTTCCATACCATTGAGAGGTTGATAGCCCAAACACTTACCACACCCTTTGAGAGTGTCAAGTGACGTTTTGGTGCTGCTGGGAAGTAATTGGAAGAAGCCAAGGATGGTAAATGCAACATGGAGCTTGTTGCGAGATCTGGAGTGCTAGACAAGAAAGGGTTCTTAGAAGCCTTGTTGGAGTAGGAGCTTGGAGGGCTTAGGTGCATTAGGTAGATTAGGCTTGGAGGGTCTCTTGCTAACCCATGTATCCCAACTGATTGTCTAGTGGATCGATTTCCGCTTGGAGGGCGGCAGAAAGGTTTTTCGTCGAGTTCTTCGGTTTTCTCTTCGATAACACATCGGCGTGTTATCTTGTGTTTGCATCCTTCTTCCCTACTCTTTTACATACTGTTATACTGATGTGTTGCTTAGATTATGTATTAGAGTAGCTTGTTTGTTTATACGCTCACATTTACACTATTCTGCACTTAGTCTTAAGTTAGTGTAAAATCTATCGAGCCGTAATTTTAATTCGGGGGTCTAAACAGCTCTTGTGTTTTCAACACATATTTCGAGCTTTCAATAACAATTACACATATACACATAACTCCAAAAAAATAAAATCATTTATTGAAGAGGCTAAGAAATGTAAATTTTGCCAAACAAAACATCACATATAATGTATAAGCACACATCTACATAACTTTTGAATCATCCAAGTGCAACAACGTTAGAAGCAACCTTTAGGCTTCTTTCCTATTTCAAGTGTCTCCTAAATGAAGTCCTTTTTCCTTCTTAGTTCTTTTCATCATTCTACAACATAAAAATCACAATCAACATGTATACATCTTATAAAATCTGTAAGCCTTTTTCCTTTTTTTTTTTTTTTTAAGAAAAAAATTCCTTCACCCTTCTTAGTTTGACTACAAAGAAATCAAAGTGAATGAAATTTTTTTTTAAAAAATTAATATTTTAAAACTAAAGGTCAAAGTTTACTTCTTTACAATGTTTCATATAGAGTAGATACAAAACCATGTTTTTAATAAGAGTTCAAGTTAATTTCAATACACAAACAAGTCCAATTCAATATAATGCAGCAAGAATCTTTGAGAATGAAACTACTACATTCTTCAAATAATTGGAAACTTGTAAATGCATAACCTCAGTCATGATTAGAAAGACATTATCATGAATGAGCTCTAAAGTATAAACTACCAAAAAAAATTGAGTGGCATCATATTAGGATGATAGACTATCCTACATTAATTTTTTTTTTTTTTTTTTTACTTAAAAAAACATTCCATTGACAAATTGAAATCACTCAAATAAAACTTTCATCAACAGATTTAGAACTCTTGATTCAGAATCTAACTATAATCATTCATGTTGAGTTCTAAAAGTTCTACAAAATGACGATGTTACAATAGCAAACAAAGAAGCAATCTCACCATGATACTTGAAAACAATGATATACAAAATGCTAAGCACACTAAAGTAATCAAATATAAAGGTAACAAAAATACCTTACAAAGAATCTGTTTGTTTCTTTAAATATCTTATTCTGATGTCATATCTGTAAACTCAATAGAATTTAGCAACGTATGATCTAAATCAAGAACCGAGCATAGCTTCTTATGATGTAATAAATTCTTCTTGTCTACTTCTTTCAAATTGACAATTTCAACATTGTGAATGAAAATAAGATCATCACTATACTTATGCTACTATAATTCTTGAATAGGAATGGATTTATAAGTTCAAAGTTGGTTTACATCATGTGACCACTGGTCATGGAGGAATCCATTCAGCCTTGTAGTAATAAGTGCAACCGAATATCCAATAATGAAAACCCAATTTGCACTTTGAGATATTTCATCAATATAAAAGTAACATTCTAGGCAATAAAAATCCAAACACAAAAAAAAAAAAAAAAAAAAAAAAAAACAACAACAACAACAAATGAAACATGACAAACATCAATTTACCCTGCCATAATTCAAAATAAAGAGCCCAAAAACAAATACCCAATTAAAATCAAAAGAAGGAAAAGTTTCATGTACCTAGCATATTTCTTCTTAGTTGCAAGTTCATGTTGCCTTTCTCACATTGCTTGTTGAGTTTACACATCCTTGTCCTTCTCAAAACTCATTCTAACTTGAAAAACCTAAGTAATTTCGACCAAAACAAAAAATATATGTATGAATTTCAAAAAATATTTGTTGCAAACAAAAATTATCTGCAAATCAACAGCTATAGCCCAAATGAAAACAGAAAATTAAAACCTATAAATTACAATTTGATACAAACCAAGACAAAAATATTATATTACTCATTGAAATGTCTTAAAAAGACATAAATAGATTATCTGCTTACTGTATTCATAAAATCTATTTTCTGCATTAATTAAAACTGTTCACTATTTTCTCATAAAACATTTTCACTGTTTTTTGCATAAATTATTTTTAGCATTCTGCATAAAAGTATTTTCTCTTCAGCATTATTTGAAAAATTGTTCACTATTTTTTCTGCATAAATTATTCACTATTCATTAGGTGTTTTATGATTTGGATGCACTAATACCAATGACTACCCAGGAGAAAGCACAGCAGTAATATGGAAGCATAAACAATGATAAAATAGATAATAAAGAAGTAAATAGCAAAATAGATATATTCAAAATAAGGTTAAAATGCAATATGGAATATGAAAAGAGAAACTAGTAAAATCTTACTTGAATAAAAACTTCAGTCTTTGATAAACTTGAAAACAAACTGCTGTCTTTGATACAAGCTTGAAAAAAAAACCGTCTGATGAGAAAGGTTACAGGATTACAAGGGGAGAAAGAGTGCAAAAGTCTTTCTGAGGGAGAGGGAAGGCTATTACAAAAGGCTTTCTAAAACTTGGAACTTAAAAGTTTAGAATCTTAGAAACTTAGAAACTTGTCTATTGTCTTCGTAGTCCGTCTCTTTTATAGGTGAAATGAACCGTGGTAAAGTAACCTGAGTACGTAAATTTAACTCAAGTTAATTTGTCGATGGTATGGAAATTAGTACTGATGAGTAATAGTTTGTTTGCGTCTGTCAGAGAATGTTTCAAAACTTGGGAATCTATCAGATCTCTTTTTACGCATGCTAGTAAATAGTAGTAACTTTTGAACATCTGTCTGTATTTGTCTGGACTGTCTTGATTTGTCTGGACAGTTTTACTTAATGCAAAAAATAGATTTTATGAATGCAGTAAACAGATTCGAATATACAGTAAACATGATGTCCAGAGAGCAAATTTTATTAATGTAGAAAAACCAATTCGATTATTGTGAAATTTAAACATGAAAAAGCATTCAGATTTGGCTTTTAAATTTAGAAAACCCAATTTCACTAGGTGTTTTATGAGAAAATAGCGAACAATTTTTTAAATAGTGAACAGAAAATAATTTACGCAAACCCCAACTATAGTCATACGAACCACATGTAGAAAATAGTTTGAATTAATGTAGAAAATAGATTTTATGAACAGCTCGGCATGATTTCACACGTGCTACTCAACAGCTCGGCAATACTCTGATATTTGAGAGCATAAATATCAAAGTATTGCAAGCGAAGAACACATTGAAAAAATTCTATTGTCCTAGCAATGGCTGACCCTGCTCTATGTGGTGCTGTGATATTGGAATTGGACTCAATCAAAAGTCCCCCTACAGGAGTAGGAGGGGTAACCTTAGATTCAATTGCAATGTTTTTTCATAAGCTTGAACTTTTTAAGAACACTGGCTAACACGATAAGATTCTTTTTTTTTTTTTTAATCAAATTAACAAATAGCAGTTTCAGAGGGAACCTCCAATCTTCTAAGAAGGAATCCCAAAAGCCCAACTCATCCACTCATCAGAAAGATTAAGGAAACCATATAGCAAATAGAATTTTCTTTGCTTTACACCTCCATCGAGTCTTTCTTACAGTCAACACTCAGAGAATATTTATCTAGGTTTTTCATTTTTTCTCTCTTTCAATATCCTCCACACGTTCCAGTCCATACCTCTAGATTATTATTTCTTATCATTTGATGATTAATTTGTGGTCTGGTGAAGCGAAAATAACTGATATCTAACAAATTAAATGTTGTGTCGTGAGGACAATTCATGTGACAATATCATACCCAATGTATAGTAGTTTCAAAGCTACTAATTAGTCAAGATGAAGAGATAAGAGACTAGGATGGAGCTAGGATTTAAACGTGGAGGTGGGGCCAAATTTAATGTAAACTCATCGAATTTCATCTCGTTCAATAAAACTATAATCTCATATTTGTGGACACAATCTTGTATCATGATACAATGAACAAATACTAATTGTAGGAGCATGGTAGGTATGTATTGTTTAGAGAGATTCCACAGGGAATGGTGGCTGGCGTTTCCAATTTGATGGAGGTTGCCAATGATGGGAAGCTTTTGAGGGTATGGGGGAAGGTTGGCTGCTTTCTTGAATTTCCTTTGTTTCAAAATCAATGACAAAGAGAGGATGAGAATGAGTACAAGAAAGATAGTTGGAATCCAAAGTAATGTGAGAAATAATAGATTCATGTTTTTTGTTTGGCGATGTAGGAAAAATAGATGTGTTTAAAAAAAATACACAAGAATGTGAGTTCATTAGCTCGAGCTTTAGGTAGCTAGATCGAGGGGAGACTAATTAGATGGAGACAGTGTTAAATTTGAGAGTATGATATACATGTGGATTTGGGTCCTAGTTACACTTTGTGTAACTCTAAGTTATTTTACATCACACAATATTTCTTTGTTGGATGTGAATTTTAACAAATCTTTTGTTGGGTTAAATTCACTTCTAATACTCTATGTGCTAGAAAAATATACATACACACACTATAGCTGAGGAGTTGTTGGATTCTAATAAAAATATTGTATTATTGCACAGTTATTGCTTGCTAAATTATTTAATTCTAGAACATTTTTTTCTCTCTTTTATTTATTACAACTATCTAAGAAAGAAGAAAAAATTATGCAAAAAAATAAAACCTTTAGAGAGATAAGAGTCTGTTTGGCATCAATTTCAGCTTTTAGCTTTTAGTTTTTGTGTACAGCTTTTTAAAACCTCATTTTTTCCTGCATTATTTTTCACCTTTTCAAATTTTTTCAAAGTACAAATATAATTTAGCACACTTTCAACAAAAAGTTTAGCAAACAGCTAAATAAGCTGTAAACGGACACTAAGCTTAAAAATAGTAGAACCTTAGAAATAGATATTACATATATTACCATTTTGTTTTGGTAGTAACACCCCACGTTCCATCCCGGGAATAATTTCAGGTCATTCCGATGTGTTTCGGCCATTTTGGATTCAGAGACAGAGATAGAAGTTTGATTGAGGGGATTAAAATATAAACAAAAAATGTGTATCATCTATTTAGTATTAAGAAACTATCAACAAATAAAAAAATACAAAATAATTATTTCTTAATATATTAAAATACAATTTATCTATTAAAAGAGAAAATGGCCTTCTTTTAAATGACAAAAATCAT
Source organism: Quercus gilva (assembly GCA_023621385.1). Classification (NCBI taxonomy): domain Eukaryota; kingdom Viridiplantae; phylum Streptophyta; class Magnoliopsida; order Fagales; family Fagaceae; genus Quercus; species Quercus gilva. Next base: position 72,235,144 of record CM042476.1, read on the forward strand.
CAATATTGAATTTGTACTAACTCATTTTCCATACGTAAAGACAAATCACAAATAAACAAATAATTGTACAAACAAAAAGAGCCAAATATAGAAAAAATACATACTATGTACATAGGTCAGCGCTAAAATTCACACTATAATAAACTGATTTTATAAAATTTTAGCAACTAACCATTCAAAGTTTCAAACCAATTCCACTTTAAAAGGCTCCACACAATATATCCAGATCAATAAAAATAAAGACAAACAATCTACTACCATAAGTTTCTAAACCAATTCTACTTTAATAGCAAATTATTTGTTTTATAATGAAAAAAATACAACTATTTGGGTGGCAAAATTAAAGAGAAATACAAGAGTCCGCGGGCGAAAATGGCTAAATACCACCATTTTCAGAAATTTGTAGCAAAAAAACATTGTTTCGGAACTATATAGGGAAATACCACTTTTTCTGGAACTCGAGTTGATGAAACTATGGAGGGAAATGGGTTGGAAAGAAGAGAGATTTCCTTAATATGCCAATATACACGTACGAGAGTCTTGGAAGCGTCGGGCACATCATGGTCGGCAAACCTACAAAACTAAGTATAGATACCATTGCAATAGAGTTCACCGTAGCAGAACCACCATGTTTAACCCTATACAAGAAGAGGTGTGAGTTGGAGGTGTATTGTTGATGGCATGGGTTACGAGTTCCTAAGGCACGCTCAGCTGAGTTACTTAGAGATGAACCTGCTAACATACTTGCTCGTCTTGAACAAGAGAACAATCAAATGCAAAGATGATTAGACCGTTTTCATGCAATCCAAAAAGATAAGAAGCATCTAAAGGGGAAGGCGCAAGAGTGAGCCATCAAGTCTATTAATGAAGTTACTACGTTAGATGATGAAAGAGATATTTCAGACTTCTCAGATTCAAGTAATGATGATTTCCAAAAATTTCTACCTACGAACATTAGATGTTGTTGTTAATGTCTACACGTTCTATGCAATACAAAATGTTGTTGTTAATGTCTGACAACTGATGATTATGTACATTCAACTTTTGCAAATCTAAAGATTAACTGTTCATTAACTGTTGAGTTTACATGATTTTGCTCATTCAACGATTTCAAATTTTTCAACAAATTTGGATGATCAATACATTAGTGCACAGTTTTCCATTTAATTTTCACGATTTTGTACATTTAACGAATTCAAACTTTTCAACTAATTCAAACTATCTGTACATCTAATTTACACAATTTTATTTTGTACTTTCAAGATTTTATACAATAAACAAATTCGAACGATCTGTACATCTAAATTTTGTTTTTTACAAATTCAAACGATTTGTACATCTAAAGTACCCAATTTTCTCTTGAATTTTCACAATTTTGTACTTTCAACGAAATCAAATTTCTCAACAAGTCCAGAATATTTGTACATCTAATGTACACAACTTTCCATTGAATTTTCAGGATTTGGTACGCTCAACAATTTCGATTTTCCATTAAGATTTCAAGATTTTGAATGTTCAACAATTTTGAAATTTTCATCAACTTAGGATGATTAGTACATTAGTACATAGTTTTAAATTGAATTTTCACAATTTTGTACATTTGACGACTTCAAATTTGGATGATCTGTACATCTAATGTAATTAATTTTCCATTAAGTTTACTCAATTTGGTATGTTCTTCAATTTTCATTTGAATTTTCACGATTTTACACACTCAACGAATTCGAATTTTTCAACAAATTCGTACTATCTGTACATCTAATGTACACAATTTTTCCTTGAGTTTTCACAGTTTTGTACATTCAAAGAATTCAAATTTTAAAATAAATTCATACGATCTATACATCTAATGTACATACTTTTCCATTGAATTTTCATTATTTTGTACTTTCAACGAAATTAAATTTCTCAACAAGTCTAGACTATCTGTACATCTTATGTACACCTTCACGATTTGGTACGTTCATTGATTTTCCATCGATTTTTCTTGAATTTCTACTTTCAACTAATTCGAACTTTTTTACAAATTCAAAATTTTCGAGGCATTTACCATTAGGTGATTTATACAAATCATTCATTTTTCTTCTATGAAGTTTTTCCATTATTCATATGGTTACAGATTTAAAAAAACACAAAAACCATTTAAGTGCAATAACTGCACCAATGCTAAAAACAATTTATGCAGAAAACAGTAAACAATTTTTATGAGAAAATAGTGAATAGTTTTAATTAATGTAAAAAACGGATTTTATGAATGCAGTAACCAGCTTCGAATGTACAGTAAACATGATGTGTAGAGGGCAAATTTTATTAACGAAGAAACAGATTTTATCAATACAGAAAAACAAATTCGATTATTGTGAAATTTAAACATGAAAAAGTATTCATATTTGGTGTTTAAATTTAGAAAACGTGATTTCACTAGCTGTTTTATGAGAAAGCGGTGAACAATTTTTTAAATAGTGAACAGAGAATAATTTACACAGAAAATAGAGTGAACAATTTTTTAAATAATGCTGAATAGAAAATAATTTTATGTAGAATACTAGAAATAGTTTATGTAGAAAATAGTGAACAATTTTCATGAGAAAACAGTGAACAGTTTTACTTAATGCAGAAAACAGTTTTACTTAATGAACAGTTCTACATTCAACTAATTCGAACTTTTTTACAAATTTGAATTTTTGGAGGCATTTACCGTTAGGTGATTTATATGAATCATTTATTTTTCTTTCATGGAGTTTGTCCATTATTCATATGGTTACATATTTAAAAAAACACAAAAACCATTTAAGTGCAATAACTGTGCCAATGCTAAAAATAGTTTATGTAGAAAATAGTGAACAATTTTTATGAGAAAACAGTAAACAGTTTTAATTAATGCAAAAAACAGATTTTATGAATGTAGTAAGTAGATTTGAATATACAGTAAATATGATGTGCAGAGAGCAAATTTTATTAATGTAGGAACAAATTTTATCAATGCAAAAAAATATATTCAATTATTGTGAAATTCAAACATGAAAAAGCATTTAGAGTTGACATTTAAATTTAGAAAACATGATTTCATTAGGTGTTTTATGAGAAAATAGTGAACAATTTTTTAAACAGTAAACAGAAAATAATTTATGCAGAAAATAATTTTATGCAAAATTGTAGAAATAGTTTATACAGAAAACAGTGAACAATTTTTATGAGAAAACAATGAACAATTTTAATTAATGTAGAAATTAAATTCATATTTTGAAATTAAAATCTCTATATTTTACAATGCTTCTGTTTAAATAAGTAAAAACACAAAAAAGCTACTTATTTTTACCTTTATGTTTATTTGTTGATTATCCAAAAAAAAAAAAAAAAAAAGTTTACACAGTACTTGAGTTTGGTAAACTCGAGTACTGTGTAAATTTTTTTTTTTTCTGCATTTTATTTATAAAATGTACTCGAGCCTGGTATACTCGAGTATAGAACTCGAGTTTACCAAGCTCGAGTACCACATAATTTTTTTTAATTGCACAAATTCTAGCTCAGCAATGCCACAATGGCGGAATTAATGAGGAACTCGAGTTCTAGAAAAAGTGGTACTTTGCTATTTATTTCCGAAACAATGTTTTTTTGCTAAAAATTTCAACAAAAAAAAAAAAAAAAAGTGGTATTTGGCCATTTTGGCCCAAAGTTGAGCGTGAGGAAAAAAAAAAGAAAAAAAAAACTTAGCTATAAAAAATGAGAAATGCTAATAAATGCCCTTAGGGTATTGGTTAATAAATCAATTTAAAGAAAGTTTTTATGAGAGAAAAAAAAATTAATGTTTTGACATTTTTTTTCATTTCCCATAAAAGTGGTATCAAAACTTTCCTAAAATATATTGTTAACTAATGCCTTAAGGGCACTCATTAGCATGACCCAAAATTAAGGACTTCACAATGTTTACAATCTAAAAACAAGTATTTTCCCAACCTATTAGGACTCCAAATAACAACCGAAAAACAATTTTAACATTAGAATAAATAAAAGATAACAATAAAAGATACTAAATTCTAACATTAATATCATAATAATAGTAGATAAACTTAAATACTGAAAACACCATTAATTTCTCATGATAACACATACCAAATTCTAACATTTTTTTTTTTTTTTAAGAATACCATGTATTTCTAACACACACACACACACACACACACACACACAGGGAGAGATAAACTCAATTAGTAAAGACACCTATAATTTCTTATGACACATTACTTTTTGAGAAGTGATATATCTACAATATTTTCACAATACTTTTACAACAAATCTTTTTTTGAAAAAACAAAATTTTACAATAAATCTTAAGTAGAAAGTTATTATTAGTTTTAGTTTAAACTTATTACTGAAATTACATTTTTGCCGATCAGTAAAAGCCAATAACAACTTGTCACTTAACATTTGTTGTGAACGTATTGTGGAAAAAAAGTGCCATGTCTACAACATTTTTACAATACATTCACAACAAATCTTATTCGGTAAATTATTATTGGTTCTAATTTGAAATTCAGATATGAAATTACTTTTTTATCCACTAATAACAACTCGTAAAACTTGTCAGTAACAACCTGCCACTTAACATTTGTTGTGAAAGTATTCTGGAAAAGAAATGTCATATCCACAACATTTTTAAAACATTTTCAAAACAAATCATAGTTGGTAAGTTATTATTGGATCTAATTTAAAAATCCACATATGAAACTACTTTTTAACCTACCAATAACAACACATAATAACTTGTCACTTATGATTTGTTGTGAAGATGTTGTGGACATAGCATTTCTCTTATTTCTCAATAACTCTATGTATAAAATATTTTCACAACAAAATTCTAAGTAGCAGTTGCTATTAGTGAGCAAATAGTAATTTCAAAATGGATGCCTTCATCTTTTCCTTTTTATAAGGTTAACGTAGATGGAGCTATTTTTAAGGATAAAAAAGAAGTTGGAGTGGGGGTTGTAATTCAAGGACATGTTGGAAATTTTGTTGCTTGTCTTAGCAAGTAATTTTGGTGTCCTCTTGGAGCTATTGAAGTTGAAGCAAAGACCTTTGAATCTGGTTTGGAATTTGCTAAGGATATGGGTATTCAAGACTTTGTTCTAGAAGGAGATTCACTTAATATTGTTCATGCTCTTTGTGGAAATTCTCTTGCTGCATCAACGATTACTACTTTGATTTATGGGGTGCAAGTTGCTTCCTATGAGTTTCAGAATGTTTTATTTTCTCATGTTTGCAGGAATGGAAATATGCCTACTCACCAATTAGCTAAACATGCTTTAAGCATCTTTGATTTTTCTGTTTGGATTGAAGAGAGTCTTTGTTTTCTTGAATAGACTTCTCTCCATGATGTATCTTCTACTTTTAATTATTAATGAAGTTTTGTGTGTTTTCTATCAAAAAAAAAATATATATATATATATATATATAAACCGGTAACAAACTATTATTCCTAAATGGCTTGTAAAATGATATATTTCCGTACTGATTAATACTAGTATACTGTTTTGCTAGTGTAAATTAATAAATAATTAAAAAATATTAAATAAATAAAAAAGACAGAATAGAAAAGAAAAGAAAGGGGAGGGTGATAGCCACACTACTCAAATTGAAAAGTCAAGATGGCATTGGTTTACCACATAGTTGTCCTTTCTTTCTCAGAAACGTCCAATATCCACTATGGGAGCCTGAGGACCGAGGAAGAGGTTGATAAGCCAATAATGTATTGACCCCTTAGGTAAGTTAACCCATTAATTAGCCAAGTTAATTCATAAAGTCAATTAACATGCAATACGTGTGGTAGCACAAACTAATCACCAATAATTAAATGCATCGGAAAATAAATTTTACACAATGATTTGTTTACTAATCGAGAGAACCTTTAAAGCAAAATCCCACTGGGTGAATTTAAGGTCACCACTGCCAAGAATCCACTATTATAAAAACAAACGGTTACAAGTAAAATGAATTCTAGTACCTTATACCAACCTATAGTTGAACACTTATCCCAATACAAAATTGGACTTATAATGTAGTGACAATCTCTCCTTTCAATGCACGGCTCCAAGTATATGGCTAACCAATCAATGCATAGATCCTAGTACGTGACTAACACACCAACTTGAGAAGGATGTTGGCTATAAAGTTCTTTAGTTCATCCACACGAGGAAGATCAAGAAGTTCATTGGTTACAAAACCCTACAGCGTACAAATGCAGCAGCTTCTTCAAGAGAAAGATGAACTAGGGCTAATTGTCTCTGGTCACAATATGCATCTGTAAAACTTTTACATCCCTTGAGACGGCCCTTAAAATAATCCTTATATATGTCTAGGATTGTGAAAAAAGAAAACCTAAACAGATAGCTTGGATATGCGTAAAAAACAGATCTGGAAATTTGAATTTCATAATTCTCGATAGATAGGTTATCTGTCGAGCTGCTGTCGAGCATCAAGCTAAAATTTCCTTTTAAACCTCGATAGATACAATCTGCCGAGTTTTAATAAACAACACTTCTTCACTTGATTCTTGGACAAACTTGCATGGCTTCAATATTTGGACTTGAACTCTTGTTCCTTGAAGTATTAAACACATCTTAGATCTACCAAATTACAAGTAAAGTGCATTTTGTCAAAGGATTAGCCAATTCTATATAACATATGTTCATAACAAGTTCCATATGTCCTAACAAGGGTCATTGAGTTGTTATCATTATTATTAAGGCAACATAAGCCCGAAGAAGGAATCCACCCAAGGAGGGAAAGAGACAAAGGGCCTTTGGGAGATCCAGTTGGGAAGGACAAGGTGTTGAGAGAGAGTCCTAAAGGATAAAGGAAGTTTCCAATGAGAAGTAGCTTCCTGTGTCCACATTAAATGGCTGGCAATAGTTTTATCAGCTACATTGATGAAGAAGTGACTTAAAGAGTGGAATTCACAACTAAGCAGCTCCTTCTATCACCTTTATTACAAGTTTAAAGGGACAGGTGTCATGATGAGAATCTGGATAGGTGGAGATGAAGGGTTAAGATGTGAAGCACTAAGAAGTATATAAGGGAAAGGAAATTCTAGATAAAGGAGCCCCAGAAGAATGTATCAGGGGAATTGGACTTAGAACAAGAGCATTGAGAGAAGAACATGAATAGTGTATCATACTATGTATCATTTGCCTCCTCGAGTAGGCGTGTAACAAGCTCTATATATACATATACACACACACTCACACAATTTGTGATCCTTAACCTTTCTTTCCCTATTTTTGTCTTTGAGCTAAGCCCTCCTTTCTGTTTGACCCACCTCACTATTCTAAGTGGGCCTAGGCTATTTGATTTAGGAGTCCTTATACCCACCATAAATACAAATTGACGGAAAATGTTATCATTTACTGCCCTTACGCGAAATAATTAATACTGGCCATTAATGCTTCCCAAACGTTGCAAGTCCTTCATTATGCCATCAAAAAGACTCCAAAACATCACTAACGTAATCAGCCTATATTGGGTACAAATTTGAGTGTGGGGCAAATATTGCAATAGAAAGTGATTTATATATTTTACATCCAAGTCATCAAATTTCTATTTGATCTCTGATTTTCTTTGTACTTCCATTGTTCTTTATTAGACCATTCATTGACTTTTCTCATTTTAGTTCAATAATAGTTGCTAATATCAGTTACTACAACTTAACAATAAAAAATTAAGGACTTCACAATGCTTACAATCTAAAAACAAGTATTCTCCCAACCTATTAGGACTCCAAATAACAACCGAAAAACAATTGCAACGTCACAATAAATAAAAGATAATAATAACAGATACTAAATTCTAACATTAATATTATAATAATAGTAGATAAACTCAAATACTAAAAACACCAATAATTTCTCATGATAACATATACCAAATTCTAACATTTGGTTGTTGTTGAGAATACTAAGTATTTGTAACACACACACGGAGGGGAGAGATAAACTCAAATAGTAAAGACACCAATAATTTCTTATGACACATTATTTTTTGTGAAGTGATATATTTACAATATTTTCACAATACTTTTACAACAAATCCCCTTTTTTTTTTAGAAATATTTTACAATAAATCTTAAGTAGTAAGTTATTATTAGTTTTAGTTTAAGTTTAAACTTATTACTGAAATTTCTTTTTTGCCTATCAGTAACAGCCAATAAAAATCTACCACTCATCATTTGTTGTGAAAGTATTGTGGAAAAGAAGTGTCACATCCACAACATTTTTACAATACTTTCACAACAAATCATATTTGGTAAGTTATTATTGGTTCTAATTTAAAATCCACATATGAAATTACTTTTTTACCCAACAATAACAACTTGTAATAACCTGTCACTTATGATTTCTTGTGAAAATGTGGTGAAAATATTGTAGACATAGCATTTCTCTTATTTCTCAAAAACTCTATGTTCACAATATTTTCACAACAAAATTATAAGTAGCAAGTTGCTATTAGTGAGCAAATAGTATGGATGCCTTCATCTTTTCCTTTTTATAAGGTTAACGTAGATGGAGCTATTTTTAAGGATAAAAAAGAAGCTGAAGTGGGGGTTGTAATTCTGGACCATGTAGGAAATTTTATTGTAGGCATCCTCTTGGAGCTATTGAAGTTGACGCAAAGACCTTTGAATCTGGTTTGGAATTTGCTAAGGATATGGGTATTCAAGACTTTGTTCTAGAAGGAGATTCACTTAATATTGTTCAAGCTCTTTGTGGAAATTCCCATGCTGCTTCAACGATTACTACTTTGATTTATGGGGTGCAAGTTGCATCCTATGAGTTTCAGAATGTTTTATTTTCTCATGTTCGTATGAATGGCAATATGACTACTCACCAGTTAGCTAAACATGCTTTGAGCATGTTAGATTTTTCTGTTTGGATTGAAGAGAGTCCCTATTTTCTTGAATAGACTTCTCTCCATGATGTATCTTCTACTTTTAATTATTAATGAAGTTTGTGTGTTTTCTATCAATATATATATATATATATATGTGATATATTTCCATACTGATCAATACCAAGATACTGTTTTGCTAGTGTAAATTAATAAAATAAATAAAAAATATGAAATAAATAAAAAAATACAGAAAAGAAAAGAAAAGAAAGGGGAGGGTGATTGTCACACTACTCAAATTGAAAAGTCAAAGTGGCATTGGTTTACCACTTGCCTGTCCTTTCTTTCTCAAAAACGTAAATATTATCATTTATGGCCCTTACGCAAAATAATTAATACAGGCCATTAATGCTTTCCAAATGTTACAAGTCCTTGATTATGCCATCAATAAGACTTTTTTGGAAATTTAGACCCCGGTTGATAAAATTAACAAGTTTTAAACTCAAGTTGTTAATTAGATTTATTATGAACAAACCATGTTAAACAAATAAACATCAATATCATGTCAATATCATGCATAGCGGAATAATAAATAAGATAAGATGTGATGACCCAGGAAAAACCAATGAAACAAACTAGTTCCACAGTAAAAAAAACCTTGGAGGAAACCTTCCCAAAAAGAAATTTACTATAGTAAAGAGAAGTTTCAGATTTAGTACAAAACCTTTGTCCCTAGACTCTACAATCCCCATAGATTTAGTATAAGGCCTTCCCGCGAGACACCCACGAGGCATTCTGTTCTGCCAGCCTGTTCAGATTGATTCACACTTTCTGTGCCTACACTATTTATACCCTCATTACCCACAAATGTTAAGGAGTGCTTCTGAGAGAAAACCCTAGCCAAACACATTGGGATTTAGAGATTGTCATACCCACAATTCTCTACACACTAGCTTGTGGTATTTCCTCAACTCCTACCTCTTCAATATATGAATATCACCCTTTTGCACAAATCCTAGTACGTGACTAACCAATGATGCATGGCTCGTAGTACGTAATTAACTTCACCAACTTCAAGATGTTGTTGGCTATAAAGTTCTTCAGTTCATTCACACGATGAAGATCAAGAAGCTCCTTGGTTACAAAACCCTACGGCGCATAAACGCAGCAACTTCTTCAAGAGAAAAATGAACTAGGGCAAATTGTCTTCGGTCACAATATGCATCAATAATCACTTTGCATCATCTAAGACGACCCTTAAAATGATCCTTATATATGTCTAGGGTTGTGAGAAAAGAAAACCTAAACAAATAGCTTGGATATGCATGAAAAATAGATCTAGAAATTTGGATTTCATAATTCTCGATAGATAGGTTATTTGTCAAGTTGCTGTCGAGCATCAGGCTAAAACTGCCTTTTAAATCTCGATAGATACAATCTATCGAGATATCTGTCGATCTTTAAAATACAACACTTTTCACTTGTTTCTTGTACAGATTTGCATAGCTTTAATAGTTGGACTTGAACTCTTGTTTCTTGAAGTATTAAACACATCCTAGATCTACCAAATTACAAGTAAAGTGCGTTTCGTCAAAGGATTATGTTAAGATTTAGACCCCTTAACACAATATGTTTAACCTAATATTAAGCCAAGTTGATTAACAGATTTGTTAAGTAATACAAGGTTCAACCACTATGTGTAAAACAGATATAATGCGGAAATATAAAGAATACGATGATCTAATGACTTAGGAAAACCATACCGGTAAAAAACCTAGGAAGGATTTAACCTAGCTATCCTCAAGGTAAAACAGATTCACTATGAAATAATTGAAGTTTATACAGTAAGACTTAGACCATTAACATCCTATTGCTACCTCGAGTAGAAAACTTACTACCACGACCCCATGATAGCTTCAAGTCCATGGACTACTTCTTTCTTTGATCCACTACAACCACAAGTTCTCCTACTTGTAAATTTTGATTTTCTTGAATGTTCTTTGTGCAGTAACCGAAACGATCACCAAGCTCTTGACATCAATCATGATTTTGATAACCCTAAGTGTGTATGAAGGTAAACACTTTTAGATCTCATAAGAGATTCAAACACAGCATATCAAAAGCCTCAAAAATGTAGCTAGGGTTTTTCATTTTATATAAGATATAAAACATAAAACCCTACACATCAAACGAGCTTAGGTTAAGTTGGAAATTCTGCAGAAAAACAAACTGCACGAATCTCGATCGATCGAGTCTAATTTTAGATCAATTGAGCCTTGCAGTGTGTGCAACTAGCAAAAGCATAAGATACATGTGAGGTGATAAGTAGATAGTAATCAATTACATTTTCCACAAAATTCATCACATTAGTTTGAAAGAGACTATCACCTAAAGAGTTACATCATATAACTCTCACATCTCCTAAGAAACAAGCTTGCAATCATGGAAATTTCTTGTTTTTCCTCATAATGTACACACCAATTTTATTTCATTGTTAAATTGATATTTAAGCCATATAATGTACACACCAATTTTATTTCATTTATGAAATTATTATTGCCCAATAATGTACACACCAATTTTAGCATTAATCCGAGGCTACACCTTATGTTCTTTTTGTGCATGTGCTATACTTTCTCAAGCACAAAATCTTATGATATGCACTAAGGTGTTCATGATTGGCTAGTAAATAGTGGTGGGATGGTTATTTGTGCCTTTCTCATCAAGTATGTTCTAAATCAGGGGAGAGATATCATAATTCATGTAATCCTTAAGAAAAATAAAATAAGACTCAAAATAAAATATTTTTGTCTTTTTGAAAACTTTCAATGTTTTTGGATTTTTTTTTTTTTTTTTAAGGCAAAACAACCTAAGAAAATAAAACAACCAAAAATTAAAAGAAAACATGTCCACAATTAATTGAAAGAATTAAATCAAGGACAAGTAAACAATACTCACCTTAGCAAATCTTTTCTCACCCATATAGCACGAGTCTTTGGCTTTGTAGGTGAAAAACCATGAGAACTAGAGTGTATTTGAGGGATTACACCAATCTTCTGAGAAAGACTAAAATACTACAACTTCCTTTCACAAGCCAATAAGCTTAAATTTTTTAAAAGCATATGAAACAATTTCTTTCGACTTATGGCAGGAGAAATATCATCACATATCCTAGATTGAAATACAAAATATTTAAACTTCAATTTATGACAATTAAAATGAATGTGACCAGAGATACCACAAAAGTAACAAACAGGAATAAATTTAGGAACATCAGTATTTCTAACAGCAACTCTAGTCTCAGATTTTGGTTTTTTCCTCAGCAAAGAACAATTTGGTCTAATATGACCAACAACACCACAAAGTTGACATGTAGGCAAAAAAACAAATTTCTTTTGCACACTAGCAGTAGGTTTAGACAGAGATTTAGAAACTTCAACGTCTATATCAGAACTTTTACCTTTGTCTAACCTAGCAAAATAAGTTTTTTCTTTATTATTCCTCTTGAAAGGAGGGATATAAACTTTCTCAATTTTAGGCTTAAGAGAAACAGAAACACTCTGTTATCAACAGTAGGCTTGGTATTAGTCAAATTTTCAATTTTAGCTTTAGATTCAACTAACTCTTGTTCCAAGCTTTTCATCTTCTCATCTTAAGAGGAAATTTGATTTCTCAAAAATTCATTCTTTTTATTAGATTCATCTAATCTAACAACCAATTCCTTTTTTTCAAGAGTAGCCAATTTTAACTCTTCCTTGAATTTCTTAGCAATTTTCAAAGATTTAGATAATTCTTTACGAAAAGTTTCACAAACATCAAAAAGATCAACATAAACAATAGTGTCCTTTTTATTTAAATCATCACCAACATGAGCAGAAAAACACTTCAAATTATCCATGATAATAGGGATCAAGGATCAACTCTTAGATCAAAAGATCTAAATACTAGAGCAAACCTGCTCTGATACCACTTGTTAATTTTTAGACCCTTTAACGCAATATGTTTAACTAAATATTAAGCCAAGTTGATTAACAGATTTGTTAATTAACACTAGGTTCAACCCATATGTGTAAATCAGATATAATGCAGAAATATAAAGAATACAAAGATCTGATGACCCAGGAAATCCAAACCGGTAAAAAACCTGGAGAGGATTTAACCTAGATATCCTTAAGGTAAAATAAATCCACTATGAAAGAATTGAAGTTTATACGATAAGACTTAGACCATTAACATCCTATTGCTACCTCGAGTAGAAAACTTACTACGACAACCTCATGATAGCTTCGAGTCCATGGACTACGTCTTTCTTTGATCCACTGCAACCACAAGTTCTCCTACTTGTGAATCTTGAACTTCTTGAATGTTCTTTGTGCAACAACTAAAAGTCACCAAGCTCTTGACATCAATCACGATCTTGATAACTTTAAGTGTGTATGAAGGTAAATACCTGTAGATCTCACAAGAGATTCAAACACACAGTATATCAAAAGCCTAAAAAACGTAGCTAGGGTTTTTCTTTTTATATGAGACATAAAACATAAAACTCTACACATCAAACGAGCTTGGGCTAAGTTGGAAATTCTACAGAAAAAACAAACTGCACGAATCTCAATCAATTGAGTCTAATTTTCAATTGATCGAGCCTTGCATAATGTGACCAATAATTTCTACAATTACTCGATTCCAACTTTACAACAAAACATACTTTGAGCAAGCCTAAACCTAGACTCTATGTTTTGATCATGGTTTGCCAACACAATACACATTGAAGTTCTAATACATTAGTCCCTATGGTCTTAGAACCTAACAGATTAGCCAATTCTATATGACATATGTTCTTAACATGTTCCACATATGTCCTAACAATCTCTCCCTTCGATAATCCGTGATAAAACCACAACAAACAAATAAAATATGAGAGAAGTCATAAATCACTCATCTCATATTCACTTGTTGAATACAATAAAATCTACCCTAACATAAACTCTTGAAAAAATTTACAAGAGGAGAGTTCATGGCATGGAAGATTTTGACAACCTGTATTTCTAAAATACTTTAAACAAAACTCATTAAGGCATCTTAGAAATACAATATTGTATATATGAAGAAACATGTGTATAAAGATAGAAAAGAAACAACACATATAGAGATAGGTGAAGAAGACATACATCATCATATATATCAAAGATAAGCACAATGTATGTAAACATGGTCACAAGACCGATGTACAAGAAGCTAAAAGAAGTTCCTAAAAACAAGGAGGTAAACACTCGCCCTAACAAGATGAAACACATCTCCCCCTTACAAAGGCATGTATTTCTCCCCCTAACATGTAGGATCATAAAAAGAAATCACATTTTCTCCCCCCTTTTGTCATGATTGACAAAGGGTACAAGAAGCTATAAAACTTCACCCAAGAAACAAAAAGATGATTAAAGATGACCAAGGGGGCACAAGGAATCCATAAAAAATGCATGAATGTAATGAAACAAGATGCTATGGATGACAAGATAATATAAAGATGCAAAACATGTGAAAAAAAATGCATGCAAGAGAATCTCGATAGATCGAAAAGATGCCGAGTTGCTATCGAGCAAAAACCAACCTCGATGGATTGAGAAGCTGTCGAGAATGTATCGGCCAGACAAAAAGTTTCTTGATGGATCGAGAAGCTATCGAGACAAAGTCCAGAAATCTTGATGGATTGAGCTTGCGTTAACTACTGTCGAGATAAGAAAAAAGAGGGTCTCGATAGATAAGAATCTGTCAAAAAGCTGTCTAGCTTGAAAAAGAAGTTTTTCAAAGAGAGGAAAAACATAGGGATGAATGCAAACAAGCAAGATATTAAGCTTAAAAAAAAAACATCTCTCAACAAGAAAATACAAAGCATTCATGATCCAAAACACACACACAAAAACAAGTTACGACAGTTTAGTGAGCATATATTAACACTTGTATTCCTTATGATGGCCAAATCATATTGTACTTGAACATGTATCAAAAGTAGCAAAAAATTTGCATGTTGTGTGTGAAAACATAGCAAAAGTGCATAAGTGTCTCATATTATGACAATTTGAGATATGAGAAAATCAATTTTACTCACACACAATCATAACTGTTTGATGGGAACTATCACCTTTGAAGTACATCCTATAACTCCCACATCTCCTAGAAACTCGCTTGCAACCATATTCAAAGCATGTTGATTCTTTTTGCATTTTTTTTTTTTTTTTGCATATATATATATATATATATATTTGAACATGTCATAAATGGGCATATAAGAGAGAGAAAAGAAATACCCAATTATATTATGCCAAAAACATCACAATTTTGCTATGCCGAAGCACACAGGTGTTATTCATGATTGACGGGCTATAGTGGTGAGATGGTTACTTTTGTCTTTCTCTTAGGATTTTTTAGCCCTTCCAGTCAAAAAGAGTGATATGAGTGTTAAGTATAAGAGATAACTTAATCGTACTCATCACAAACACGAGCCACAAAACTCACTTGCTTAGTTATGGATTGAGATGCTCATCTAAGCTACAAAAGATACCAAGTTTAGAAAACTTTGTTTCAATGGCCATCCAAGGTACACAAGTACCAATGTACACAAACACACTATTTTTTTTATTTTTCTGATTTTTTATTTTTCCCTTTTATTTTGAAAAACAAACAAAATAAAGACTAAACAACCAAACAAAAACAGACAAACAACATGAAAGTATGAAGATAGATGTAGATGCATGAAAGCATGATTCTAAAAACAAATAAGAAATCAAGCAAGAAAGTCCTACTTTAGATAGAAATAATTAAAGCAAAAGACAGATAGAAAAGACAATTAAGTCTTAGGCTCCTTTCTCACTCACACAGCACGAGTCTTTGGCCATGAAGATGAAAAGGCACATGTCCTAGTTGTTGGAAAAATACATGTTTGTATCGCATACAAAATATACACAGCAAAAAAATTAACGGATCTACTTTATTCACAATTGATAACATGTACTATGTAAGTTTTAGAATTTAAGAACAAGAAATCATACCTTAGTGTGGTGAAATTCAAAACAAAATATTAGAAGTACTTGGGAACACTTTTAATCTTCACTCCAATTCCACTTTATGCCCAAGAAGTGTGGTCTCTCAATCAGTTTCCAAGGGAGAATAAGAGAGTGGCTTTCACTCACACATACAAAACCATTGCATAAAGATTTCTATCTATCATGTTCCTTACAAAATTTTGTACATTTCTTCCTTTATATCTAATTGATTATCTAATTGGGCTAGCCTTTTGGGCCTTCCCAATTGGGCTTAATTGTGTGGCTTGGAGTGGGACCAAAAGGAACCAATAAGACACTAGCTCCAATGGGCCTTGGGCTTTTCTGTCAACTCTTGACAAGTCCATAGTTACCAGTAATTATATTTAATACCACTATATAAATAGTTGCACTTTAGGCCTTATCTATAAATTATATCCCAAAACTTTATTGTACATGCAACCCCTTTATAAAATATTCACAGTAATATAAAGTCATGAATATAATAACTCTCTATTAAAGTGGTTGGGCCCAACTCTTTGAATAACCAAAACCATTAAACTTATCTCAAGGGAATATTTTGTATCTCTGTTAAGAGACTATGAATTCCGTCTTGAGAATATATGTTCCATTAACACTAAATGTGGCTGCCCAACATATTGAGGTTTTGATCATGACTTTAGATCTCACTCCTAATATATCAAAGCAACCTACACCTCATGATCAAGTCCATTATTCTCCTAGGATTAAGAGTTCATGTAAATATAAGTTGTGAGATTTATTATTCATTTGACAATCGTTAGGAGAATAATAAACCTCACAGCAGTCCAGTTCAATATGTCTTAACTCTTAAAATATATCAATATATCAACTAGAAGTCTCCGCTTCCATGATTAAGACAAATCATCTTAGTTAATATGTTATAGTCTTCGTAGATGAAATACCCAATTTCATCACCGACTATGAACTATATTTTGAGTTTACAAGAAACTTGTGATTTACATCTTCTGTGACTAAATCACATAAATTACATACAATGCATCTCATGGACTATGATAATGTCCCATTAGTTTATTTATAGATAGTCTTATATAATTAAACAATTTAATTATTTATGACATGCCAATAAATTGAAATTTAGGGCTTAAACCCCAACAATCTCCCACTTGCCCTCAAAGACAATTTACCATATATTTGACACTTATTTTCTTTTAGAGTAATTCATAATCACTCTAAGGTAAGGCTTGGAAAAAGTTTCAGCCAGATTTATTGCATAAATTATCTTTTCTACTATTACATCTCACGTACTCATATCTCCTTAATGAGATGATACTTACACTTAATTTGTATATTCACCACCTAGAATGAACACATATCTTGAAGTCCAACTTCATGAATCACAATCAAACTACAAGTCAATATTTGTACATCTAGTAACTATCAAAACCTCACTTTGGTGGACAAGCATATAATTCCTCATTCCCCTAAGATATTTGAGTATATGCTTTACTCCTACTTAAATTAAGTGATCCTTAATTAATTGATATTTGCTTACTATGCCTACAGCAAAATAGATATTTAGCCTAGTATTTAGCATTGCATAAAGACTTCCTATCAATTTAATATAAGGAACCGTCTTAATATGTTCTTCCTTTTATATGTCTTAGGACCATAGTCCTTTATAAAGGAACTTCAAACTTAAAAGGAAAGAATCCTTTCTTGAAGTATTACATGATATACTTGGCTAAAATCTAATCTATTTAAGCAGTTTGAGATAGACCCAACATCCTAATTTCTGAATTTTAACGAAGTTTAATTCTTAGGATATAACCAGTTTCTCCCAAGTACTTTATATCAATCTGGATTAGACAACAAAAACTCTATTGATAACAATAACTCTACATCATTCTAAATTATTAGAATGTCATCAACATACATTAAGAGATTTATTATTCTATATAGCTTTTACACACATAAGGTCTTTTCATACTTGATCAAAATGAAATAATTTGATTTCTTGACCAAAGATGATATTTTATGATTCATATGCTTGCCTTAGTCCATAATTGAAATTTAAGCATCTTGCATACTTAACACTACTGGTTCTTTGTTATGTACAAGTCTAGTTACTTCACATAGATATCTTCCTCAAAATTGCTACTAAAAGAAGCTTTCTTGACATCAATTGTCATATTTCATCCAAATGAAATATAATGGATAAGAGAATCTAGATAGTGTCAAACTTGACTATTGCTAAAAAAATCTTTTCATAGTCGAACCATTTCTTTTAGAATAGATCTTTTCGCCACTAGCCTTGGCTTTGAAGGCTTGCACTTTCAAATCTATCAATCTCATTTTCTTGTAGACCTATTTGAGAACAATAGGCTTAATGCCACTAGGTGCCTCTACAAGTTATAGACTTTAAATAGAATCTAATTCTATTCACATAACCTTGATCCAGTAATCCATAGTCATATCATCTATTGCCTTTATGTAGGACCGAGGATCAAATTCATATCGTTATGGAATGACTTCAAAAGTTTATCCCAACAGTATGAATTTATTTGGTAATCGATAATCCTCCCACTATGATATTGTACCGGTGTACTAGCTATATATATAGAATAATGTCTTGTGGTGTATCTAATACAACCATCTCATTTCTAAATGTATTTTATAGTTGTCTTACAACAAATTCTGACATTTTTCTTCTAGAACAATTCTACGTTTAGCTTTAAGATTATTCACATAGTCATCATCAAGAACTTTGTATTTGAACTTTACAAACATTTTGTCTTCTTTATGACTACCAAAACAATCTTCTGCAATTCCTTTTGGATACCCAACATAAACACACATTTTTCTATCTTTTGATTTCAATTTGTTAGACTTCCTTTCTAGCACAAGTGCTGGACATCTCCAAAAGTGGAAGTATCATATACTAGGTTTTCACCTAATCCACAATTTGACAAATGTCCTAGGAACAAACTTTTGAAATCAGTTATAGAAAATGTATAGTAATAATTAGAGTATATCTCCAGAAGAAATAAGCAAATGGAAATACTTATCATGTACTTTACTATTTCTAAGAGTCTTATTCCTCCTTCATGAATGCATTGACTTAAAAAAGTCATTGAAACTATATTCCTTTACAAAAGGAGCCCTAGATCATATTATCCTCTAAATAGAATTCATAGACTGGGAATATAACAAAATAATGGTTCTAAAAGCCCATCTTTCACCAATCTTGAATACCATTTAGATTAATAAGATCTAGACATAAGTGCCAAAACATACAATACTAAAGGATGAAAACTTTCTCTTTAAAAAGTAAAACATGTAAATTTCCATCTAGAAAATTATCATGGACAATGCTTAGCTTTACCAAGACCGGAAACACCTTCCTTTTGGTCAAGCTTTTGAGTCTAATTTCCTTTTGGTAACTATTAGGGCAACTAGCTTGTCCAACTATTTGGAATTATAATTCCTCTTCTTACCACCCTTACCTTTCGGTCTAGGCTAAGAATTTGAATTAAATCATATTGATCCTAGCCTTAGCTTTTAGGATGTCTTCCTGTGCATAGAACTCACTCATCAATTCATATAATATAAAAAGAATTTATTTATTTTCAAAACAATTGGAATTGATCAAATGATTCTAACAAGGGCTTGTGGATCATATCCATATGAGATTAACATTTAATCCCTACATCCAAGAATTCCAATTCATTTAAAAATAAAATATTTTCATTAAATGACATAAAATTGGAACTCCTTAAGCTTTTCTTAGCACTCAATATGATTTATACCAAAACTCTCATTTAGACTTAATATAAAGTCTAAGTATAGTACTAACTCTTGCATCTCATGCTATAGTATAATTGAGATAGAAGCCAATGTAACATTTTAGCATTTCAATGGAGACTATGATCATACCATAAGATATCTTCCATCAATGCATTATGTATAGGAAATGATGACAATGCTGAATTGAAACATATTTATGTACTTTAGCTCCTTTAAGCACCATGTCCAAAATTATTTCTTAGTTAATGTGATTCAATTAAAATAGCAGCTAGAGAACAAAATTTATTACAACTTTATTTTAAGACTATGAACATAATTATAGGGACATTATATTTTGCATCCATAACCATATAATATGGAACCTAAAACCATACTATACTAGGTGCAACGACAACCTAATCCCATAATTAATATTCCTCAGCATAGAGTGAATACCAACCACTATGATCAAGCAAGAAATATTCTCATTATTAATGCTATCATGGTAACTCTTACCAAACAAAAATAATTTGCCACTTTTCCTTCAGCCTCTAAGTAATAATAGCAAGAACTCAGCATAGAGGATACTATCAAACTTAGTCTAATGTACACCATTGCCTAGACCCATGTGTAGCCACATAACTCTACCATTGTAAGATTTAATCTTGTAGTACCATGATGCAAAACACCCTCTGCATGGAACTCAAGGCTCGAGGCCAAGATGAGGTGCTTGCCCACACCACTATAAACCAGGAAGTTCAATCTTGTACTACTATGAAATAAACACCCTTTGCATGGAAAGCAAGGCTTGAGGCTAAGACGAGATGTTTACTCCACACCACTATGAACCGACAATGGAGGCCATGAGATCCAACCCTTGTATCTCTCTCCCACTAGAAATTTTAAAACAAGTGGATTGTATTGAAATCATTGTGATCTTATCACAATTTTTTGTTTAATTGTTTAAATTCAATGTGATGTAACTAAGTCACGTCACTAAAGCATAACGAACATTCGCACAATCACAAAGAAGTTTAACCTTGTAATCCGTAAAGTAAATACCCTCCACATGGAATGTAAGACTCAATGTCAAGACAAGGTATCTATTCACATTACAATAAACTTAACAAAAGGGTTATTTCAGCACTCCCACTCGTTATCTAAGTTTTTCTTAAATTATTGTGATCCCATCACAACTTATAACCTTGCACTTGTTGAAGACACTAATCTCATTAGAATCACTAACTAAAATAGAAGTCCTAAACGATTTAGGATTCCTTAAACACTAATGAATCAAAAATTAGTTATATAGAACTCTATCCTTAACTTATTTGATTGAGAATTCTAATCTCATTAGAAACTATATACCTTTTAATTAAAGCTTTAATCTCATTAAAACTTCTAATTAAAATAAATTAAGGACTTTCAATCATACAACAATTCCAATCTAATTAGAATGTTTCTTAAAAGACAAGTCCATTGTCCCAAACTGTTTAGGACTAAAAGTTCTATTTAACTAATATCTTTGATCTTATTAGGTCTTTTAGTTAGAATCATGCGTAATCTCATCACACATAGCATTACACTTCATCTATGTTTTAATACTTAGTGAAATTTCAAAAACATTTCATTTCGATCGGTCGAATCTATTTCTCGATCGATTGAAATCTTCATAAAAAATTTCCAAGCTTCTGGATGACTCTATCAATACCCGATTCCTATTCGATCGATCGAAAAGACAAATTCGATCTATCAAAAGGAATTCTCGATCAATTGAAATTTTAATAAATTCAGCTTAAAGAATCTACCTGACTCGATCGATTCTCGATTCCTATTCGATCAATTGAAAAGTAACATTCGATCAATCAAAGGGAGTTCTCAATCAGTCGAAAATCATGAAAAATGAATTTTTCAAAATTTCTAGTAATCTTTTTTGACGTTTCACTTGAACAAAACATAGTTTCTTGATCACATCAGAAAGAGATTGAGATCAATACTGAATTCCATTGATGTTATAGCCTTAAAGTTCAATCTAACATAATTAAAATCAAAATTAAACAACATCATAACATCAATATCAATTTTCATCAAACAATAATTTCAATGACCATGTAGAAAATTAAGTGTAGAATTTATAACATAATGAAATTACTATCTTTAATTATGTATGGTTGAATTTAATCAACTATCTTGTTGGCTTTATTCTGTTCCAAATTTTCTTGTGATTCAGCATTTAGAAATCCTGTATTTAGGTGGGAATCATGTAAGGGTAATGTGTGAAAGAGTGTGAAGAAACGCTCAAGATTGTGCAGTGAAGCAGGGACTTGCAACTGGATCTCGCAGGTGGCTCGCGATTGGCAAGCCACCAGAAGATGCACACGAGTGAAGCATGCAAAGAAGCTGAACCGTCATGCCAGCTGTAGCATTACAGGACAAAAAGTCTAGACTGGCCATTCAGTTAGCTCGCGGCTTGAACTCACTACTCAGTCAATTCGCGAGGCCAAGTCGTCAGCCAACTCTGTTTTGGAAAAATGACTTTTCGCATTCCAAACACACACCACTATATATAAACCCTTATACCCACGAAATATAGAAAGCTTCCAGAGAGAATTTTGAGAGAGAAACCCTAAAGAAAAACAAGATTGACTCATCCATAATCTTTACATAGAGACTCTTTAAATTCCTCTACTCTCACCCTCTCCATTGTTACATCCTTGAGAGGTTCATCAGCCAAATCCTTTTCTCACCATACCCATATCTGTGAGAAGAATTTTTGGTATTTTGGGAAGCAGTTAGGAAGGGATCAATTGATATTGGTTGATGCTATGTGCTATAGCGGAATCCAGTATGCTAAAGAAGACAAAGGTTCTTCATATCACCAGACTAGCAAATGTGGACCTCACTCCGTATAATGATAGATTACTTTAGGTACAAGATATTCTCCAAGTTCTTGGGCCTGATCATGAGGTTAGAAGCAAAGGATCATCTATAGGCACAGCACAATTTATGCCTGAATCAACGACTCTAAAACTGATCATGTTCTCTAACCTCTACCCATTGTCTAACACCGCTTTCATCAATCTTGGAAGAGCACAATTTCTATGTGATCTCATTACCGGAGTTCCAATTGACATTTATGCCCACATATTTTAGACCATTGGGAAAACAGTGGCTCGATTAGCAGCACAAATGTCTCATCATGAAGATCATGCTTCATGAAGGTGTCCGTCCACCAACAGATGGAAAAATTGTGCCACGTCCTCGCCCAATATCCATGATAACTTTCCAAGCAAGCAAGAGTCATTCCTCTAAAGCACCTAAGAGTGAGCCGTTCACCCATGCCACTCAATCTGGTCAAGGTTCAACTACGCCTATGTATATTGAAACTGTTTCTCCCATTCCTTCTGAGATGCAAACAACTGGCACTCCACTTGCACCACTCAGCTCCCAAATTGACAGGTTAAGCACTTTGATTGAGAGTGTGTCTCAGCGGATTTCAAGATTAAAACGGCTTCCATACTCCACCAACAACCAAGTTCAAATGCGTCTCACAACCATTGAAATACAGTTAGATGTTATTCAGCAAAAGTTGGAACAAAATCTTTAACTATTCGTGACAAAAAGGGGGAGATAAAAGATAGCATACAGTAAGGGGGAGAGCAACATAAGAAGGAGAAGTGTGCATACTGAGAGGGGGAGTTATGTGCTCTAGAAAAGGAAGCTGATATATATTCATTTACACTCACACATACTTTTGGATAGTCTAACAAACTTTTGTTTTGCTTGTCCTGTTTATAGCTATTTATTGCATGCTGTTTTTATAAACTCTTATGTGGATATAGTTCTAATACTTTGGTTAAAATTGTTGGTACAGTGGTTTATTTATAGAAGATGTTTTTTCGGTTGTTTATGGTACATTGTAACCGTTGCTTTTGTAAGCTTTTAGGTTTTTGTACCCATGCTTTGTAGCCTAGTGCTTGTTGTTAAATGTTTTGCATTTTCTTTAAGTACATCACTCTTGTGCCCTCTGTTGGATTTTATATCCATAATGCAATTTCCTTGTGTTATTGCATTGGCTGAGTGTTGGACATGCAAATGATTCTTTGCAATTGAGGTTATTAGCTTGCATGTCCGGATGTTCATTCCATATGTGAATGAGCATTGTGATCACTATTTATAGTGATTCGTTTTTGGTCAAGCCATAATCCATTGCATTATTTTTTTTGCTTGATCACATTGTGCTTGCTCCATATGCATTACAAGATTTCTGTAAAAAATGATCATACTATGTTATTGTGTTTCAGGAGATACTTGTTCTTATGGTTCAAGAGCTTCACAGATTCTAGAGTTAGGTGTGAGTGAGTTTTGTTCAACTGTTCCCAACTCACACGTTAAGTCTAGAGTTTATTGTAGGGTTTTGTTACGGAATAGCCAAAAGGGGAGATTGTAAGGTTGAATTTAATTAACCATCTTGTTGGCTTTAATTCATGCCAAATTTGCTTTGTAATTCAGCATTTAGAAACCCTGTATTTAGGTGAGAATCATGTAAAGGTAGTGTGTGAGAGAGTTGAAGAAATGCTCAAGATTGTGTAGTGAAGCAGGGACTCACAACTGGATCTCGCGGTTGGCTCACGACTGGCAAGCTGTAAAAGATGTACACGAGTGAAGCATGCAGAGAAGCTGAACCGCCATGCCAGCTGTAGCACTACAGGACAAAAAGTTCAGACTGGCCATTCAGTTAGCTCGCGGCTTGAACTCACGACTCAGTCAAGTCGCGAGGCCAAGTCGCTAGCCAGGAAAAATGATTCTTCGCATTCCAAACACACACCACTATATATAGACCCTTATACCCACGAAATGTAGAGAGCCTCCAGAGAGAATTTTGATAAAGAAATTGTAACACCCCGACCAAACTTTATAATTAAATTATGTGTTTGAGTGGCTAATTATTATTTTAATCCACTTTTTGTTTATAATTAATAAAAGAGTATTAAAATAAATATATTATTTTATAATGCTTTTGGATAAGAATTGTAAAGATTATAAATAATTGAAATGACTATTTGTATTACAAATATATACTTAGTATGTACAAAATTATATTAAGTGGTTTAAGTTATTAGATACATAGTTGGTGTTTTAACTAGGTGTGACACATGAGTTGTTATAATGGAAATTCCACCCACTCATGCAACCAATGGAAATTCAACACACATAATGCCAAAGTCTCATGCATGATGACAAACCCCAAAGACCAAGACTTGGCCATGCAATCACCAAGTTCCACCTCATTGCTCGGTTTAAAGGACTTCCTCGTTTCTGAGCCTATACACATAGTTGCCCCCATTGATGCTTCCTTTCTTAGATAGAGGGCTACTCATATGCGAGTTGGCTTTAAACATCCTAGGGCTGAGCCTTCTGGTGTCACACCTCCTTCTCCTTCTACTATAGGTCCTACTACTTTTAGTGAGGCGTTTGCTAATCCTGTTGCTGATGCTGTTGCTGCTGCTGATGTTCCTCCGCCATCTACTTCAGATGACTTTGACATTCGTCGTGCATTAGAGACTGTCATATCCGTTCAGGCGGCTCATGGTTAGATTTTGGTGGACATGCTTGATGAGCTCCGTGCTTTGTGAGCTGATTTGGCGCATCTTCGACGTTCACCTTCGTCGCCTCCTTTTGATGATGGACTCTGATTGCCCTTTGGCATTCCGTCACAAAAAAGGGGAGTACATTTTGAGTAGATTTGGACACTTGTTGAGTTTTGGAGTTAGGGAGATTTTTGTTCATTGGAGCTTGTAGATATGTTTAGATTGTATCTAGGTGCTTCACTGTGTATACATTCTTTTTGGCTCTTGATGTATTGTTTTTGGGCTATTCATGATAGGGGGAGATACTTTGTTAGATACATTGTTTTATATGTTTCTTGTTTCACTGCTCATTGATTTATATTTATGAGTTAGTCATGATATATGTTTTTGTTTTGTGTTTTGTGAAGTCAAGAATTTATTTTATTTTACTTGTATTTTCCACACATGCGTTTATATGTTTGTTAAGTATTTCAGGAAATACAGATTGATTCAGTCGTGCTACTGTCTACACTTGCAACTGATGGATAGTAGTTAGGTTGAATTTTTGAAATGGGCATATTCTTTGTAAAGGGCTTTTACTTGTAACTTTGAGCATTATGTTTTGTGTTTTGTCACAGATTGCCAAAGGGGAAGTTTGTTAGGTTTTAAGTACTTAGGAACTAATGTATTAGAACTCTAATTTGTATTGTTGGCAAACCATGATCAAAACAGGTTGCTAGTCTTGTTTTAGACTTGCTTAAAGTAAGTATTTTATGTAAAGTTGGAATTGAGCTGTTGAAGAATTCATTGTGCATTTCAGCCTGGCTCGATTGATCGAAAATTAGACTCGATCTATCAAAAGTTGGCCAGAATGTTTTTTCTGCAGAATTTCTAACTTAGCCCTAAGCTCATATGATGTGTAGGGTTTTATGTTTTGATCTAGGTATAAAAGGGAAACCCTATCCACGTTTTAGATGTTGCTTTGCTTGCTGTGTGTGTGAATCTCTTATGAGATCTAGAGGCGTTTACCTTCATATATGCTTGGAATTATCAAGGAGGAGATTTTATTGAGAGCTTGATAATCATTCAGTTGCTGCACTAAAGAGCTTAAACATACACAAACGGGTGTGCTTGTACTTGCTGGAGAATCTAAGAAAGAAGGAGTTCGTGATCTCGGAGCTTGCACGTGGTTGTGTCAGTAAGTTTTCTACTGGTGGGTAGCAATAGGATGTTAGTGGTCTAAGTCGCTATTGTAAAAACTTTGATTCTTTCATTAGTGGATTCAATTTATCTTGAGAATAGCTAGGTTAAATCCTCGCCAGGTTTTTTGCCGGTTTGGTTTTCCTGGGTTATCATATCTTTGTATTCTTTATATTCCGCACTTTACATTGATATGATTATATGATTGTGTTAACCTAGAATTACATAATTTACCTAAGTTAATCACTTGGCTAAATAAACTAGGTTAATCCAATTGTGTTTAAGGGGTTTAAAAACAAACATTACCAAAAGCTAACTTATATTCAGGGAGCTCATAATGTATTAATTTTAATTGGGGCCTTGGAGCATTCACATTAGACTCTACACAATTTTAGCTAAACTAACTCCAAAAACTCTATTTTTACTATTTTAACAAGCATACACCTACTTCCTCAAAATAAAAAAATAAAAAAAAATCGAAGCATACACCTACATCAACCTCAATATTTATTGATTGGCTATGGAGGTTTTATTCAAAGGAAGAGAGAGAGTGTGTGTCAGTGAGGAAGAGAGAGAATTTAATTTTGGCAGAAATTGGTTTGTTGATAAGCAGTGCTCAATAAATGTATTGAAACATTGTTCATTTATTAGTTATTTGGGAAATATTATAGAGGTTTTTTAACTTTTAAGGGACACTTAGCTATTTTTTTAACTAAAAGTTGTTTCGACTAAATTAGATTTACAAATTGCTTTTGCCATGGAGACCTATGTGGAAATGGATGTGGTTCAATAGAGAAGTTGTAACAGAGTTCTTTCTTATTTTGGATTAGCCTTTCTTTGAAATGGAACATCCTTGGAATGTATAATGTCATTCCCATCAGTAGCACATTTTTATGACTCTTACACATCTCTTGATAGCCTACAACATAACTTAGTCAAAATCTTAGAAGAACGGTAGAATAAAATGGACCTAGTTAAATGAATAGATTAGCAAATTTCATGCTCACAAATAAAATGTAAAATCATTTGAAGAATAGAGAATATAAAAAATAAATGTCCAATTTATTATTCAAATTCAAATTGATAAAATACCATGAATATGTTACTTTAAGCTCATAATAAGTAAGGAAAAAGGAATGATTATGCACCGCCGGGTTTTTGTTTTGAATACAAACAACGAAGAAGGGCTATATTTTATTCATAGCCAAAAGCAATGTGCTCTCATTAGTATACTGAGCACAACCAAATCACCTCTTCTATTGCCTCTTTAGTTTACTTCTTGTGCTTATAGACTTCCTCCTCTCTTGCCAATTGCATAAGGCCATTCTATAAAAACAAAACAGATTTCATTATCGGTTCGCAGAAGCAAGAGTAGTCATCCATAATGAGTTAAAACAAGATACTATGTACATTTTCCAACATACCACAAAACTTGAGTCAGTTTACTTCACTTTGGAGATATAATTCCATCAACCAATGAGTTATGGAGAAAAATGAAAACCATCACCATAACTTTTGCAGAGAATCATGTTCACGTTATAATGCAAAATAGTGGAACTTCTACCATTTTAATTTCAATGATTATGATTTTATTCATTTATAAAAATCTGCATTGGACATGGGTTAGGTTTGCTTGCCTACCAATTGTTTTATGATCTTGTTATTCATGTTGATAATTCAAAAATATTATGTTAGAACAACACTAAGTTTTCTGGTGATTTACAATAGCACTAAACTCACCTTCGCTTTTTTTCCAAGTAAATTAGGTAGGGATCTTGAAAAGGGAAAGGTATGCATTTGTTACATCTAACTTCTTCTTTTATATAGGTTATTTGATCAAACATCTAACAAAACCACAAGATGCTAAGCAAATATGAATTTCAGACTGCCTCCATCTTATAGGCCCCAAAGACAGCAACAAAGGAACTTCTGAAGAGTAGTTGATTAATATGCATCAGTTAATAATTGCAGTGTATAGTGGTAGCAGCTATTATGCTTGAACTAAAAATAGATCCAGTTTCTCTTATATATCTTTTGGAATCATTAAACTTGAACAAAATGCTCTCCCATTGCTATATATTCGCAATATCTATAAAATATTAGTCAGCCTTGATTTTTCAACTGAATGCCAAGATCTCATAAGCTAATCATTTTGGATACATAGAGATAGTGCTTCCAATACTAAGAAGGAATAAAAAATTTAAACATGGGGGTACAAGACCATGGAAAGGCATGGATAATTCAATATACACACACAGTGGAGCATTAACCCACAACCTTAGCTTCCATCCAAGTATGATGTGAAGAGGAAGTGCCAATAGAGTTATTTCAACTAAGGACCTAAGAGTTTGTTTAGATGGGTGGATTTTAGGGGGTATGGAAAAGGGGGAGAAAATGTGGAGAGAAAATTATTTTTTTGGAGTATTTGGTTGGAGTGATTTTATGAGAAAAAATTGGTGGGGCCAAATGTTTTCTCTCTAGATCCACTAAAACGTTTTCTCCCTAATTTAGAGAGGAAACTTAGGTGAACTTGCTTAACCATTCTAGTTTTTTTTTTTCTTTTCTGTTTTTTTTTTTTTGCCCTCAATTGTAATATTGAAGTCGTTGAACATGCATCTCTCTTTCTTGTTTTTTCCTTCTTTTAGTCACTCACTCTCTCTCTCTCTCTCTCTCTCTCTCTCTCTCTCTCTCTCTCTCTCTTTTTCACCATTGTTTATTAATATAAACAAGTGTGATAAATATAATAACAAAGAGAAAAATATATATGTTAATGTTTTAATTTTTATAAAATGTTATTTTATTAATGAATAAATAAATAATATTTTATTACAAATAAATTACTTCTTATATATAATGAAATAAAGACATAAAAGTAAATTTATATAAAATACTTATTCTATCCTCTCACCTTTCACCCTACCCAAACAAATAAGTTTGCCATCCCTCCAATCAAATACACACGAAGGAAAAATTAAGTTTTACTATCCTCTAATTTTTCCATCCTCTCTCATTTTTCTATCATCCTACTTTTCTATTTCCCCAACCAAATGAACCCAAAATGATGGAGTGTACACAAATAAAGAAACTTCTTATTCCTTTTTTTTTTTATATATAAATAATTTGATAGTCACAAATATGGGAGAAGTGAAATTTGAACCTTGATTTTCCTAGTGAAGGAGAGTCAGATATGCCACCAAGTTACAACACCCTTGGCAACTAATGACACTTTATTGAAAAGAATTTATCTTCCTTGACCAGAAATATTATAACAAGGCTTAATCCTAAAAATTCGGATTGGCTATGAATCTTCAAAAGACTAGACATGGTTTGCCACATGTAATCTTTTTTTTCCCCGTTTTATTGTATTTAAAGCAATGTTTTAAAGACATACGGTACATATCACTATGGCTAGACTTTTTTGTTCAGGTCACAAAACCAGCACAAACAACCACACAATTCCGTCACAGTCAAAGCAGCACACTATATCAATTGATTCCAGAATTTCTAAATTATTTTGGTCATTCTTGCTTAATTTTACACTTTGGCCCAAAGTTTAAAAAACAAAAAAACAAACAAAACAAACAAAACAAAAATGAGGCTTTGTAAGGGAGGAGAACATTGTCGTCTTGAAGGTATCATGCCATCAATGAAGTCTTCCCAAATTCACCCAACATTAAAGCTGGCAAGGCGTGACTTGTGAAGGGCCTTAATCAACAAGGCCGCTATTTGTTCTTGTTTTCTCATTTCTTCACTGCCAGCATATTCTTTGAAAACGTAAAATAGTAAAAGACTTAACTTCAACACTTCTCACTTTTATGTACTCACTTTATAGTATTTTTTTTTTTTTTTTAAGTAATGGAAATTTTATTTAGATGGTGAAAAGCAAGGTTGTCAACATTGAGATCTTACGTAGGATCATTAAAAGTAGGTGGGATCGTAAATCATAAGATCCTACATATTTTCAGATTTAAATCAAAAAACACATTGATAATGACATTGTATGTTGAATAATCACATAAATTATAAAATCATCTATAAAAAAACTAAGATTTGCATCATATAATGTAATTTGCATGTCATACATCACTAAGTTTATACTAATGAAACAAATATATTTAAGTTTTGATCCAATGTATCTAAAAAGTGCAATAAATGTTTAATTAGCAACCAAATACCAAAATATTTGTCAAAATATATGGAAAATATTTTCCAAGTTCTAAGTTCCGAGTTTGAAATCCAAAATAAATTAACAAATGAAAACTAGCTAATTACAATATGAAATCGAAAAGCAAGATGAATATTAAGGTGAAATGAACATTTAATTATTCTTATTCTAAGGTTCTTATAACCACTATCCTAAATTCCTAATCATCATCAACCATTTCATCATCTATGTAGACATTATATATTTGTATACTAAATCTGCAAAAGACATCAAAATATAATTTTACACTCAACTATTCAAATTATACCACTCAGCAACAATTAAAGAGCACGCTCAAAAAAATCAATCAACTAATATTCAAATACAAGCATAACTGATAAAATTATATATAAAAATAATATTTTTAGTAATATTAGAACACAAATTAGTATATTGATCAAACAAATTTAACAACATTATAGCTTAAAAAGCAGCAAACCCAACATCAAATTCTTTATTTAGAAATAATGAAGCATTCCTTCATTTTGATTACAAGTGAACTAAAAACTAGAAAACATTTGCTTAAGTTAACATAATTTTATAAAAATAAAATAAAAAGTCATACCATCACAACATGAAAAAACCCTTAAAGCTTCATCAAAACAAATAAAAATTTATCCCAAAACAAAACAAAAAAAAAAAAAAACAAAAAAAAAACCAAAAATTTATGTTTTTGATAGGATCGGTAAGATCCCATATGATCTTACGATCCTACACGATCCTACTATTTTTACGATCCTAGTGCGATCCTAAACGTTTTGGGGAGGCGGAATCATAAAATCGTGTAATCCTACGATCCAAATCACGATTTTGACAACCATTGTGAAAAGAGTCACCCAAGTATATGTTGAATATACACGTGTGATTAAAGTCTCACATTGAATAATGATTGAAGTCTCACATTGAATAAAGATGAAAAAAAATGAGTAGTTAATATAATATAATTGAACACATACCCATTCGGCTTAGACATTTTAGGTTAAAGTATTTCTACGTGTTATATTAATTATTCAATGAATCACTTTAAAGTGTTTATCTCCCCAAGTTTCAGCTCCAACTCCCACTCCCAAACTTAGAGTGTGGGGCTTGGAACTTGATTCAAAGTGTATTGGATGAAGTTAGCGGTGCATGTCATTGACTCACTGGACTTTCAGTCCTTTGGATATTTTAGGGATGGGATGATAATAAATATTTTAAAGCAAACTAATTTCTATTCTGCTGGTCTAAAGCTGAATTCATCATACTCTCTTGATCTCTTAGCTTTCCTTCTTGGGCCTTATATGGGCTTTCTTCAACTTGTCGAGAATTTATAATTATGGCCGTTTTGCTGGCTTTTAATTGAAGACTTGGGCCTTACTCTAGTAATAGGGTCCGTATGTTTTAGTCTTCTCCTTGGTTGGGCTTATGACAGCTTGTGAAAATTTTGTTAGAACAATGTATTAATCAAGAGCAAATCAAGAATGTTATCACTAAACAGTGACAAGTTAGTATGAAACAAGTTCATAAAAAAAAAAAGTTAGTATGAAACAAATTAAATAATTCCATAGCAAAATAAGAAATTCATAGTGTCTATAAAAAAATTTTCGGCTTTCTTGTCATAAAAATACTAATTCAGTTTTTTCTTGGTTAAAAAAAAAAAAACATATACGTTTTTTTTTAGAATAGCATTACTTATATATTTATATCTTTTCAGTTTTCTCTCAAATCTCTCTCTCACACTCTGTTTCTCTTTCACTCTCTCTCTCTCTCTCTCTCTCTCTCTTTGTTTCTGTAAGTTTGTTCTAGAACATTGAATTACCTGCTTGTGGGGTTAGGGGGTGTAATTTTATCTGATAGTATGTTGTTCACAAAAACGATGAAAGTCCAAGAGCCTTATGGCTCAATTGCACTACCCAGTTCTAATTTTATCTGATAGTAAAAAGAGTAAAATGTTTTCCAAGAAAAGCCTTGGCTTCTTTGAGACAATCTGTGTATGTTCAACAGAAACTCTATTGAAAGCAGAAATCGTATTTAATTTCGATTTTATTTTACTTAGAGAATCTTGGAAAGGGTTATGCAGCTCTATTTGGTAAATGAGAGTAATTGAATGGGACATAAGGGAGTTACAGAAAAGGAATTTCAGAGCTATTATCTGTAACCTTGCTCTGGCTGCTACAGTTTACTGATATGTAGTTGCTGCACTCTATTTGTTTCAGGCCACGAGCATATCAACAATTTTTAGTTCCGTTTTGCTTTCTGCTGTATGTTGTTTTGTATTGTTTTCTTAGGTGCTTTAGCAGCCTGTTTGATGCGGCTTGTGTGGGTTGTTCTTGGTTAATGAAGTTATTGCTCGTTCATTAAAAAAAGAAGAGACCTACTATCAGCCAACCCATAAAGAATGTTTGGTTAATGAAGTTATTACTCGTTCATCTACAAAATCAAAATGAATTAATATACTAGAAGACCAAACAACTACAACAACAACAGCAACAACACCAACGACAACCAAAAAAACAAAAGAGTTTCTTAACCAGATATTCACGCCATCATTGCCTCTTACACTATTAGCCAGATCGAAGATGGCATTTACTAACTTAGATCTTGGTGCATTATGGTTTGGTGCAAAGGATTCGGACACTTGGGCGCAATCTGAGCAGATATAATGTAAATTCGGCTGCACTTCATTCTCCCCTCTCTCTCTTTCTTCTCTTTTCTTTCTCTCTCTCTCTTTTGAATCTTGCTGGGTTTCCTTTTTATATTGTGAATCTCTCTTTCCTTAGTTTATTTATATTTTATTTTTGGTTATCAAATCTGCTAGATCTGGGTTTTTGTAAAATAAATGTTCTTTGATTTCGGTCCAAAAAACCTAAGACCGAAGTAGATTGAATGGATTGAAGCGGACCGAATGGATCAATAAGACTAAAATGGACCAAAATATACTAAATTAGACTGAATGAACTGAAATAGTCCAATTACACCCTATTGTAACTAATCCCTGTAATTCTCCAACTGTCGGGCCTTCTGCTGAGTCCACCTTAATCCAAAATTTTATAAAGACTACAACTCTCCTAGTCTTTGACTGTTTAGAACAATTACCAAAGATTTGGTGAAAACCCACGCAGATTGAATGAATGAATAATTTAGAGGATGTGCTCAAATAACATGTAATTTAAATTTAAATAATATGGTCGCAATTAAATGAATTTTTGTTGGCCTTTTCAAACCGATCATTGTTATTGAATTCATATTTTGAAAGTTTCACCGTTAGATTACATGATTTACAATTTTATATGTTAGTAATATACATACTAATTTTTATGTCAATTAGATGTTATTTACCATCTAATCCATACACTCAAATTTTATGCATTATTTTTTTTATATAATCAATTTTATGATTATTTTAAATTGACATGATTGTTAATCTTTGATTACTTTGAAATTTTATAAGCATGGAGATTATATAAAGATAATGTAATTCAATGGTGAATTTTTTAAAATTCACATCGAATTTAAAAATATTGTGTAGTGTAATCCATACATACATATATATATATATATATATATTTGAAGAAAAAGAAACAAGTGATACAAAAGTTAAAACTGACATGAAAACGTGATTGTCAAACATTTAGTCTAGCATGGTTAATAGAGGGACTCGGATAAGGATAGCTTGATTGGTACGCCTACGCGTCCAGATTACAACTCTGCAATCAACATCAAGCAATTATTATACATACAGTCCAAAATTCCTAGACTTCATATTTCCAAAGTCTTTGGAAGTTCCAAAGAATCCAAACAATGACCAAAGACTTGCGAAATGTTTTCAAGGTTCATTGAATCTTTCAGTAATTAAGAATAGTTGTATTTTTTTTTTCTTCCATTCAAATTGATGGCAAATATCTTTCATTCAACCACTATGTGTTTCACCAAGTCTTTTGGTCTTTGGTCAGAACTTCCACAAGATTGGGAAGTTATCTTGTCTATTCACCAGTGTGCATTTTCAAGGTTGATGAATGATTGAGTCGAAAGCAAACAAGAAACTGAAAAGAGAAATAAGAGAGTTTGGGAAGTGAAGAGAAAAGGAAACTAAGAAGCAAGAGACATTTAAATAAAGAATAGAGAATCAATGAAAATTTATAGACACGCTTTAAAATTTACTGCAAAAGACTTAACTTCCACACTTTTCACTTTATATACATGCATTAAAGTTCTTATTTTTTCAATAAGTAATGAAAACTTTATTAGGAAAAGGTTAACGGATGCTCTAAGGGATTTTTTAGTGCACTATTTTAGGAAATTTTTTATGGGAAAATAAAGAAAACAAATAATTTTTTGACAATATTTTCTATTTCCCATAAGAGTAGTATAAAAAATTTCGTGAAATGGTTTATTACTGTTATTTGATGGAGTAAATTATATTATTTTAATATGTTGTATCTAAATATATAAAAATTGGTATGTGGATGAGTTGTAAAATGATATGATAAAATA
The DNA here is from genome assembly GCA_023621385.1 of Quercus gilva. NCBI lineage: Eukaryota > Viridiplantae > Streptophyta > Magnoliopsida > Fagales > Fagaceae > Quercus > Quercus gilva. Next base: position 72,270,294 of record CM042476.1, read on the forward strand.
GATAAAGTAGATTTTTCAAGTGTAAAATGTGTATTTTTTTAGATACTCGTATGTGAACGCTATGAATCTTTTATAAATGTGCAAACCCACTCATGTCATGTGTACTTTGGTGACTCTTATTTCATGATTTCATAATTTATTCGACTTTCTCCATCCATGATCCTTGTACGGGATGCTAATGAGTAAATTTGAGGATATATGTAATTATAAATGAGTTTCTTGAAACGAAATTTATCTAAGTAAAAACAAAATTTATCTAAGTAAATAGAAAAGAAATAGAGATTCGTATAACACGATTGCTATATGATAACATGATTGCCACTTGAGCATGATAAATTGTTAACATGATTGTTGGGTCAATACAGGGACCTAGATAACATGATTGCTACATCTTCAGTTTGCAACTTTGCAATATGAAACGAACCATTTCATAGTCCAAATTTCACATTGGATAATAGAACGAAGGAAGACTATAACACTTAAATTTCAAAGTATTTTCTTCTATAAAAAAAAAAGAAAGAAAAAAAACAAAACAAAATTACAAGTCCTTGGAATTCTAAACAATTATTACAAAAGACATGGTGAAACGTTTTCCATGGTTTATGCCTCCGTGCCACATGTTTTCAAGATTGAAGGAATCTGACAAATCAATGTCTCAAAAAATAGTAATGATATATATATATATATATATAAAATCTTTTTTCTCCCATACTAATTTTAAGAGATAAAGTCAATAATTAAACTTTTTTTAGCTATTACTTTGACAATCTAGGCCTTATCTAATCCATTTTGTGTGTTCAATTCCATGCAAACTTTTCCAATTACATATAGGCAAATGGATGGACAGATTTTGCTCGTCCACCATATCTTGCATAAAATATACATATTCATTTAAATGATTTAATGTATAATACCCTATTTATTGAATATCTTGCATATTTTTTTATTATCCCCTAAATGCTCTCTCTCTCTCTCTCTCTCTCTCTCTCTCTCTCTCTCTCTGGGTATTATTTAATTTAAAGTATACTAGTAGAAATCTTGTGCCTTAAATTAAAATTTTATGAAAAAGAAAAAAAAAAACATTTTATTAATACTATTGAAACCGTTTTAATAATTAGTGAGTCATGAGTAAATTAACTTTCTTAATAATTAGTTAGTCATATTACAAAAACTCTTTAATTTTACGTGCAATATATCTTGAGTCACTTGGCTTGAGCAAGACATGTAACATGTAGTTTTGCTACATTAAAACACAAAACTATGATAGATAAGATAAAAAAAAAAAAAAAGTATTAAATTTCATTTTTTTTAATTTTTAATAAATGAACTTTTTTTAAAAAATTTAATAAATGAACTTTAGTTATAATAGAATATTAAATTTATTAAAGCTTAGGCAATAGAGTTTTACATGAAATAAACGTCTTAACAATTAATAATGAACTTAATATTTTGGTAATACCTTTCAAAAAGAATATATTTTGGTAATAGAGTTTCATTTAAACTATATTATTTTAAAAATTAATATATCTACTTAGCATAAGTAAAAGATATACAGTGATCAATTGGGTGAAGAGATTTGAACTTTGAATGTCATAAAAATATTAGGAGACGTCAACTAATAGAACTACAAAGCTCTTGGCATCCAATTCCCATAATCAAGCCCATTAAAACAACATCGTTTTGGAAAGTGAAAAATATAAATTAATAAATAAAGTTAAAATTGGACAGAGAACTAATGAAATGACTAAATTGAAAAAAAAAATGAAAATGAAATAAAAGAAAATATTAAAATTAAAGAAACAAAATGAAATAATATTAGAGGATATAATTTGTAATATATATAATTTTTTATTTAAATTTTATTCATGCAATTATCATTTTTTTTTTTTTTTGGCTAAAAATAAAAATGATTTGAGCAAAAAGAAATAGATGACATTAAACAGTCCCTAATAATATCATTTCTACACTTTCAATCTAGCTAGCATGGTTAATCTAGACACCCAGATAATATGATTGCTATGTGTTTAATGATTGCTTGCTACACGTTTAATCTGCAACGACTCAGCAATCTGAACAAACAATTCTATAGTCTCCTATCAAAAAAAAAAAGTTCTGTTGTCCAAAATTCAGGGTATGTAATAATAGATGGACCCTGAAAAAAATATGCTTCCCAAGTCTTTGCAAGTTAAACGTAAACAAATAATGAATATCAAAATTATTTTTTAGTGATTGGTTATATAGTTTGTATATGTACTGTAATAAAATTTATAACATTTCTAATATGACTTAAAAAAAATCATTATTAAATAAAATAACTGATTTTTACTAAGCACAGGCCAATAATAAGTAAATTAAAACAATACTGGTTTCGGAATACACAAGTCTCACCAATTTCATTAGCACAATGGATGAAAAATAACATCAAAATTGAATCTGACGCTCTGTTTTCTGTATACTCAACACAATATAAGTTCACAGCTATACAAAACCAAATCATTTTGCATTTTTTCCATAACAAAAGGAAAGAGGAAAAAGAAAACAAAGGAAATTTTTTTTTTTTATTCTAGTTTTTTTTTTTCTTTTTTTTTTTTAGAATACTAAATATTTTAACACACACACAAAGAGAAAGGAGAAGGTTTTAAAGAAATTAACAATAGTATATATCCAAAAGGGTTTTTTTTTTCTTTTTTCTTTTTTCTTTTTTAAGTGTATTTCATTGAATCATATTGAAAATAGTCAGTCATACGTAATCCCCCTCCCCTCTTTTCTACCAAAAAGAAATTGAGTATGATGTTGACTCTGCCATTGTATGCATGAAATTGAAAATGCAACACCAAATTGGACCTTCCCCATTTTTTTGATGAACTGAAAGACTATTAAAATTTAAAACACAAACAGCAAGATCACAAGGCATTAGACAGAATTATTAACTTGACTGTCCAGCAAGATAGTATCAGAGATGGTGTTTTGATTCTACAATGGGTGTCACTGCACTTGGAATTCAACTTTTATTAATTGTTGTAGGTCATGACTCATGATCAAATTCATACCTTAAAGGAATTAAGGATGTTTTCCGAAGTGCTTTTATTTCAGCCAATGGATCAGCTACAGAATTGCAACCCCTTCTAGGCCAAACTAAATTTTAGTAAAATACAAATGTGGGAAACCAGGAGGTTTTGACTCTTTTCTATAGCGTATGAGAACTGAGCGATTCAACAACTATGCCAAGAGGATGCCTTATTTCCTATTTGCTGGGTGGGTGCGTGGGTCCTTTACAAAATTACAATGTACTAAATGTCTAGCATAAATGTCATAGGTTTATTATTTTTATAAGCTGATGGTAATAAAATATGAGATGGGTTCAAGTTACACCTGGTGTAACTCTAAGCAATGTTACACCACTCAATAACTTGCTATTGAATTAATATTTTGAAAATCCAACCGTTGAATTATATGTTCTATATGTTCTTAACATACATGCTAATTTTCATATCAATCAGATGTTATTTATCATTTGATCCATAAACTCATCTATTATGCATTATTTTAAACTACAAAAATTTGAATTTTAATAATTGATTGATGACATGGCTATTAATTTTTTATCACCTTGAAATTTTGCAAGCATGGAGAATATATAAAGATAATGTAATCTAACGGTGGATTTGTCAATATTCGCAACCAATTAAAAAATATTGAGTGGTGTAACATTGCTTAGAGTTACACCAGGTGTAACTTGAACCTAACCCATAAAATATATATATATATATATATATCCACTAAAGGTATCAATATGAGTGAATCTAGATCTAAAGTATATGAGATTATTATGATACTTGTTTATAAGGATTTTTTAATTTTAAAAATCTGAACCGGATAATCTGATTTTTTTCACTTTCAAAACTAGTTCTTACATAAAAAAAAATTAACAAAAAAAAAAAAAAAAAAGAGAGTAATCCACAATAGATTAATTTTCCACGTCTTTGACAAGTGACAACATTTCCATTGATCACAATTCATGCTATAGTTAACAGAGTGACCCACAAGACCTTAATTTTCTCATTTTGAGGAGACACAGACCTTAATTTTCCATCTCATTGGCCAAAGACTTTTATAGGATTAAAGTCTTTTAAGAGTAATGAGAAGGAAAATAAAATTAAAGCACCCAACTCATAAAATACGCTAACATTAGGGATTAGAATTGTGTTGTGGCTAATAATCCTGGTTATGGTCTCCCTAGTTAGAAATTAATTTATTACAAGAAAAATACACACACACACACATATATATATATACACACACACTAGCCTTATCACATGTGCTTTGCACGTGCGATGAGGCCCTTTTTTTTTTTTTTTTTTTTTTTTTTTTTGTCTAGTGTCATAATTTTTGTTTTTTATAATAAAAATTTTGGATAAGTTTTTTTTGAAAACATGGATTAGTAAGAAAGTGTCTAATTTTGTAGGCATTTTAAATAGAGTTAGAGATATATTTTTACTAGGTTGTCCTCAAGTTTTTTCCCAATTAAACCTAAGGTTTAAGGGTATTACTAAACCACATAAAAGTCCAGTTCAAAGAGAAGAATCCTCTTATAAATAATATAGATATAAAGAATCAATGAACTAAAACTTGAACCCACAAAGTTCCTCTATAGTTGATATAAGGTAAGTGAGATAAGTATAACAGAAATGATAATTCCTGTTTTATTTTTTATATTAATAACTAACTTACTTATAGATATACCATATATGTATATTTAGATTCCACGGAAGAAGAAATGCAAATCTTTGTAATTTCTCCCTCGACCCAACCCAGCAAAGGTCCATTAGAGATCTTAAGTAAATATTATTTCTAAGTTGTGACAATCTAAAATTATAAATAGTGGGACACTTTGTTAATAATTAAAAAAAATTTATGAAGTTACCATATTATCTATCTATTGATCTATACCATCTATAAGAAGATTCTCCTCTTTGATCTGATTTTTTTTTTTTTTAAGTTTAGAAATATCCTCACTAGTAAATAATGAATTTTCCTACAAATATTCTAGGATTAAGATCAATAATGTCACATTATTTCCCAAAAATTTCTTTTATTGAACTGGACTTTTATGTTATTCAAAAAATACTCTCATAAATAAACAGTGACTTCTCTTAGAAATAGGCATAACAATGTCAAATAACAAATTTAAAGCATCATGTCATAGTTGTCAGTATCATATTATATGTAAAAAGTTTCGTATCATATCGGCGTATCGTAAATACTCATGAATCATATGATACAATATGCATATCAAATGAATTGTATCGTATCATAAAATTGTACGTATTGTACGACATATAAACAAATTCTTTAAAAAGAGATTTTTTTTTGTTAAAATTTGTACTTTTATTTGAATCTAACAAGTTGTTAGATTTGTTTTTAACACAAAACTATTAGTTTACTTAATTTAGCCTACTAAAATAATATATTCATAAGTTTTTTTATCCCCTCTCCTACAATGGGACTACACAGTACACACTTACTTTTCACTTTAATATTTTAAAATTTTTTTAAAATTTTTTTTATTTATATCGTTCTATTATAAGTCCGAGAAACTAGAATGCCAAAAAAAATTATTAAAAAATTATTAAAATAAAAAGAATAAGAAGAGATAGTAAATGTTAATGACGAATGATGATGAAGAAAATTTTAATGATGAAATAAATTTGCAAAATTATAAACATGATGATAGCATTGACTTAGATGGGGTTGATTAGGCAATTTGATGAATATGATAAAAATAAATTATTATTTTTGGGTCATTTGTAAGAGTTGGGTTTAAGTCACACCTAGTGTAACTTTAAGCGATATTACACCACTTAATAACTTATTATTAGATGCGAATTTTGACAGATCTACCGTTGGATTACATTATATTCATATACTCTCCATGCTTGCAAAATTTCATGGTGATCAAAGATTAATAATCATATTATCAATCAATTGTTTAAATTCAAGTTTTTGTAGTTTAAAATAATTCATAAAAGATGAGTTTATGGATCACAAGGTAAATAACATCCGATTAGCATGAAAATTGGCATGCATGTTAAGCACATATAGACCATGTAATTTAACGGTGAGATTCTTAAAATATGGATTTAGTAATAAGTTATTGGGTGGTGTAACATTGCTTAGAGTTACACTAGGTGTAACTTGAACCTAACTCCATTTGTAATATATTATCACTTTTGAATTTAAGTAATTTGAATGTGTATGTTATGAACACATGCTAGTTTGATTTATTTAATTGGCTTGTTAAATATTGTTACATAAGTGATGAATAAATTAGTCATTAGTTAAATATATTCAAAATTTATAATGAATATACCTTTTATATATGTATATTTATAAATTTTTATAAATTTTGTTAAGTGTTTGTGGGTGTGAAAGCCCAACGCTACGTATTGGGCCTAGGGCCCGATTTGAATATCACCATTTGTTCGAAGAGGTAAAAAGGATCAGGGCTGAGTCCGTTTGGTGTAAATACACACGAGAAGGAATGATGGGTATGTCCGAAGACAATCATATTGGTCCGAAGAGGTTCCCCTCATCGGATCGCTAGAGAACTTGATCAAGCAAATATACTGAAGACCCTAGCAACCCTTCCAGCCGATTCCATGGCAAAGAGTGAGCTCTGGGCATACCTAGGGATGAGAAGAGTATAAAATATCTTAAAGGAAAACCTGCTACCACCGCATTTAATGTACTACAGCAACTTTCTTGGCCGCATTTATGTGGAGAAAACAACTGACCAGTGCAACCTCAACTACTACCACTCACGGCAGACTAAAGCAAACATCTGATATGACTAATACTCAAGTGGATGCTTAGATGAAGAACAAGTGTACGGTGAAGATGAGGAGGAATGAGAGTATATAAAGAGAATAGGTCTCTCAGAATAAAAGGAGGAAAAATTGTATTCATTTAAGTCTGTAAACCTTATACCTCTTCGAATTCAAGAGGATTCCTACTGAATGCTAATCTGAACATCATTTTTTCCTTACTTGTCTATTTGAATCGTCACTAAATCCATTTCCAACCCAGCTGTTTAACCCATTCTCTACAAATTCATTATTCGGAGTTCATTGGGCTGAGTCTGCAAAGTTTGTACTTGGCCCATCAAACTTGGACCCTACAGTGTTCATGTATCTTACGATATACAATACGATACGAAAAAAATTAAAAATCAATTTATGATACGATTCACGTTTTGTCAACTATGTACTATGTTTTGAATTAAAAAAGGACTCCTTAAATTTAGGTTTTTCTTTTTCCTTCACATTCATCTTATTTTGTTTTCCCCTAAAATTTTGTTTTCCCCTAAAATTTAGCCATTTTTTAATACCATTTTCATCCAAATGTTTTTTTTTTTTTTTTTTAAATGGAGAACTCCTAAAATTTAGACTTCTTTCCCTCACATTGAGGATTTTTATTATTTATTTTTTATAAACTCAGGTTCATCTTATTTTTCCCAAAAATTAGTCTTCATTTTATTCCTTTTTATCCAAATAAAACACCTCCACTTAAAAAACAAAAAACACCCATTACTTATTTATTTTTCCTTCAAGTTGATCATTTCATCAAAATGTTTTAAAAAAAAAAAATTGGAGAACTCCAAAATTTAGGCTTCTATTCATCACGTTCAGTTTTTTTTTTTTTTTTTTTTTTTTTTTTTTTTGGATAAACTTAGGTTCATCTTATTTTTCCAAAAAATTAGCATTTATTTTATTCATTTTTCATTCAAATAAAACACCTCCACTTAAAAAACAAAAAATAACTGTTGCCTATTTATTTTCCCTTCACTTTGATCATTTTTGCCCGTAAAATTTAGGCCTTTGTTTTTCCTTTTTCCTCTGACAAAAACACTTCCAGTGTAACATGCAAATAATTTAAAAAAGAATTACTTATAATTTAAAATAGAATTACTTATCCTTATTTTAATCTTTTCTCTATATCACTTTGATTATTATTGTAGAGCTCCACTACACAACATTCAAATACATGTTCAAAAAATAAATTACAATTATTGCGTAATTCTATTTCATTCACCAAAACATAAATTTCATCACACTGCTAGGAATTTTGGCGATTGGATAATCCAACAACCCTAAATTAGTATATATGAACATTTTTATTCTTTACCAAAAATAAAAAATAAAAAAAAGCCTTTGATTACACTATCCATAACATGATTCCTCTCTTTAAATTGGACTTTTACGTGGTTCAAAAATACCCCAAAACTCTATGTTTAACAAGAACAAAACTTGTTTTCAAAAAAAACAGAGGACAAAACTTGGGGACAACCCGATAAAAATATATATCCATCTCTATCTAAAACACTGCCTACAAAATAGGACACTCTCCTACTAATTCATGCCTTCAAAACAAACTTATCCAAAAATAAAATAAAATAAATTTTCAATCCACTTTGTATATTTCTTCCAAGACCACATTCCACCTTTTTTTTTTTTCCTTCTTTTTTTTACTTTATCAAGGCTTAGCGCTTTCTTTTAGTTAATTTTTCTGTTTTTTTTTTTAACTTTCGATTTCCTTAATTCCTAATCTCACTTTTTTGTATATTTTTTAATATCAAATTTTCTTAATCCGTAATCTCACGTTTATTTTTCTCTTCTAAAACCTCCTTTTCTTTATTTTCAATTAAAAATAAAAAATTTCAAAAAATTTCAAAAAAAAAAAAAAAAAAAAAAAAAAAAAACTCCTACTATAAAACCATTACTATAACTTCTCATCCATATTCCTTAAATTTAGGCACTACCATGTATTCTCATTTAAACAACCCACATTTCAATAATTTAGAACTTCACCAATATATAATTATATCTCTCTCTACTTCCTCTCTTTTAATACCATTCAATTTTGAAAAGAATTCCGCCTGCACGCAACAAATTGGTGCTCTCCCACAAAGAAGTTAAGGGTTCCATGGTTGGTTAATAATGATTTTTGGTAGGTCCATTTTTTTGTTACTTTCTCTTTATTTTTTGCTTTTTAAATTCGTATATTAATTTTTGCTGAATCTGTGATTTCGCTAAAACACCATTCCAGGCCAAGAGGGCCAAGAATTCCCAACATCTTGCTCATTTTGTACTAAGAACAAGAATGAAAAAATAAATTGAGATGACATCGTTAAATGACAACTCTAAGGCTAATTTTTTTTTCTTGGGGTTTAATGTCACAATCCAAAAAATGAAATAAAAAGAAGAGAAATGATATGCCAACAACATTTTTACAACAAATCATAAGTAGCAGGTTGTTACTGGTTGTTATTGTTGGGGCAAAAAAGTAATCTTAGTGTTAGTTTCAAATTTAAACCAATAACAACTAACCACCTGTGATTTGTTCTAGAAATGTTATAAAATTGTTATAGACGTAACATCTCTCTAAAAAGAAAATTATGACACTAAAGCAAATAAAAAAAAGCCTCATCACACGTGCAAAGTGTGTGTGATTAGGCTAGTTTTATGATACTACGTATACTTGTCATTATCATTATGCCCAAATTATATTTACTTCCAAACTAACATTGAGTGATTTTAGTTCATAAAGTTTAAATTGGTCTTAGTCTTTAATAAATTCAAAACTATAACTTTCAGTCTCTAGAAAACTTATTTCTTTTAGTCCCTAACAAGCTTAAAGTGATCCCTTTTAGTTCATATGGAGCGATGACTTATTGGTCATCTATTAAACATTAGGGACCATCACCTGGTTTATAGCCAAATCATTAGTAAAAAACTTGATAAATATGATAGGATTTGAAATCTATGATGTCCGCTTCAAGTTGATTACTTTATGCTTAGACACTAATATAGTTTTTATTTATTTTTTTTCCACTAAAATGTAGGCAGATTGAAACCTAAGTAATTTTTTTTGGTAATAATTCGATAGTTACAATATTGGGGGAGGAGAGATTTGATAAGAAACTTTACTAATGTAGTTAACTAAAACATACAAAATAGATAGAATATTAGGATTATGGGGTTGAATGTATAAGGTAAAAGCATGAGATTAGCATGGACGCCTAATTTTGTCCTTAGGTTTAGTCTCACACTAGGTTCTTGGCTATGTGATTCTTGTGTGTTTGTGTTTCCAGGTAGGGTGTGTGTATGTGAGTCCCTTTTTCTTATTTTTATTTTAGGAGTCGCCACCAATCATTGGTTGTATTAGGTGTGATTGGTCACCTAGATGTCTAATTCATTTTAAGTTACCTAATTAACTAAACCAAAATTTAAAGGATTTGTTAATTAAGATAAACCAAAAGTCTTTAAACCAAAGATCATGGACTCGGAAGTTTGGTTACTTGTGGGGAAGATTTTAGGCACCCCACAACACCTATCCAAAGATAGTAACTCATTTTAATTTATTTCAAACGTTAACTTTTTATGGAAAAATAGAATACTTGGGTTTTTTATTTTTATTTTTTTTAAGGTTTTTGCAAACAATATACATATATGTATATGTGAGTAAATATTTACGTATAGTTAATATGTGAATATTAACTCCAAAGAATATATACAACCAAGGCATGTGAGGTGTATACATAAGTAACATGTGAGTGAACATACAAGTATACTATACAATAGCATATGAGTATTTATTTACTATATAGCTAACATGTGAATACTATACAAAAATAAATTACAACGTAAAAATAAAAAGAGGGAGTTAGAAGAGTAGCACCTTGTTGTCATACACAATTTTCTCATTTTTTATCATGCAAAAAAGATGACAAAGGAAACTACTAATCAATTTTCTCATCTTTTATCATTCATTTTTTTTTTCTATTGCTAACGATTCAGCTAAAATGAGTTTGTCCAACCTACACATTTGACACCTGCTTCTTTAACAATTGAAAGTTCAGCACAACTGCTTCCATGCCCAAGAACGTTGAGAATATGCTCTTGTGCAAGGTTAGGGATGAATTGATTAGGAGAGAGAAAGAATGTTAAAAAGAAAATAATATAATATTCTCTCAAATTAATTAGGTTAGCAAATATGGAAAGCAATTAATTATAAAGATGACATTGATTATAGTGATTTTCTAACCATTAGATTTTCTAACCATTAGATTTTTTAGAAATCTACGGTTTAAAAAATGTGTAACTTTTGTAGAGTTTTTGAGAACCAACACCAAGTGTAACTTGAACCTCTCTCTCTCTCTCTCTCTCTCTCTCTCTCTCTCTCTATATATATATATATATCCTCCCATACTAATTTTAAGAGATAAAGCCAATAATTAAACTTTTCTTAGCTATTACTTTGACAATCTTGGCATCCATTTTCTGTGTTCTATTTTATGCAAATTTTTCCCATTAAAATAGTCAAATGGATGGGACAGATTTTGCTCGTCCCACCATATCTTGCATAAAATGTACATATTCATTTAAATTATTTAATGTATAATGATGGGACTGACGAAATCAACTATAGATGGACTTAATAACACAGACAATACCATCCTTTTAGATGAGCCTAAATAGGTGCCCATATCACTGATGAGGGTAGCAGGATTATTCAATGCCGCCAATAATGCCCCAGACAGTTACAGCACCAGCTGTACAAACCGTTGGGAGCATATCAAAGCCCCATTACTAAGCAGGAGGCATTATCAAGAAAGGCATTAACACCACAATAACAACCACAATGGCTAGAACCCAAGACAATATATATAAAGCCCACACATTACCAACACAAGGTACATACATAAACACAAAGATTTTTCTTGCTCTGTTACATTACATTATTCATTCCCAAAGAGTTTCTTATACTGACTTTGGCATCAGATGCATTATGGTAGGCACCACATCGGTAACCATTATAAGGAAGCTGTTCTACCACTTTCGCGATCGCAAAGACGACATATTGGCTCCATCTAGACGCACTCACTTAGACTAACGAATTTGTACTTATCAGTTTGGCACCGTCTGTGGGGACCACATTTTCGTATTCAGACTCGAAAAAGTAGTTTCCGATCAACTGTTACATTCAGACGGAGTCCAATCAAGATTATGTAGCCTTAACTCAACAAGTCCAGGCTCTTGCGGCCACCGTCGAAGAACTTACCAGGCAAAATCAGGAAATGAAGCTACGGCTCCAACAGAAGGAGAATCGGTCCAAAGGCAACCTGGATGACGAAAGAGATAGCCACAGAAGAAATAACCATCGAAGACCTACTACTCCAACTGAGCAGAATTTGGATTTTCGAGAGAGATAAGGAAGGAGATGGACAAACTAAGGAATGCCATCAAGGAGAAAACAGAATGGAGCGTAAATAGAATGGTCAGGGCAACAGATTCGCCTTTCACTACAGCGGTCCTCAAATGTCCGGTTCCATCGAAATTTTAATTACCTCAACTTGAGCTGTTTGACAGGCTTAAGGACCCTTAGGATCATCTTAATACCTTCAAAACGACGTGGGGCTTCAACAGCCCCCTGATGAGATACTATGTCGTTCCTTCCCCACTACTCTCAAAGGAGCTGCAAGGGAATTGTTTACAAAGTTGCCAACATCATCCATTGACAACTTCGAGCAGTTAAGTAACGCCTTCTTGCGCCACTTCATTGGGGGAAAACGCTCTAAGAGACCCGCGAACCACTTACTCACTATTAAACAAGAAGAGAAAGAAACTCTGAGGTCATACGTGAAACTCTTCACTCGAGAGACCCTGGAGGTAGACGAAGCTGACGATAAAATGCAGCTGATGACCTTCAAAGCAAGACTGAGGTCCAGAGATTTTGTGGCCTCGCTCACGAAGAATCCTCCAAAAACAATGGCAGAAATGCTCTTGAAAGCACAGATGTACATGAATGCTGAAGACACATTAGTAGCTATAAGGGATGTAGAGAAGCCAGGAGACAAGGGAAGGAAGGAAGACGAGCGTAGGGGACAAAAGAGGGAGCGTCCAGATCGTCGGACCAGTGACAGGAACAGAAGGAAAGACGATAAGGGTAATCGAACTGTAAAATTTACCCCTCTAATTGTGCCTGTTGACAAAATCTTAACGTGGATTAAGGATAAGCACTACCTTAAATGGTCGAGGCCATTACATTCATCCCCTAATGTCCGTGATAAAAATAAATACTGCCGGTTTTACAAAGATCATGGTCACTACACAGAAGATTGTCGGGACCTAAAAGAGCAGATAAAGGAGTTGATACGGAAAGGGAAGCTGCAAAAGTATGTGAAGAAAGGAGAATCTAACAAGCTCAGGGATAGTACCAAAAACCAACACGATTCCTCGTCAAGAGACGAGGATAACATGTCCCAGCTCCCACAAAATGTAATTGGGGAGATAAAGACAATTGCAGGGGGACCATTCACAGGCAGGTCATTCAGATCCCTCAGGAAAGCATGTCAGCGGCAGGTGAACAGCGTCTACATGATACCTCCATTCAAGCAAAGACGGATAGACCAAGACATGTCTTTCAACGAAGGAGATGCTAGGAGAGTGAAGCAGCCTCACAACGACCCCTTGGTCATAATGCTTACCATAGAAGGGTTCAACACTAAAAGGATCCTCGTGGACAATGGTAGCTCCGCAAATATCATCTACTTTCCTGCTTTCCAGCAATTGAAACTAGATCCAAAAAGACTGCGTCCTTTTGATTCCCTTCTCGTCAGTTTCAGTGGAGACAAGGTATATCCCAAGGGCATAGTGACATTAGTAGTAACAATGGAGACCTACCCGAGGCAGTTAACCTGTCAGTTAGACTTCTTGGTGGTAGATTGCCCCTCATCTTATAATGTGATTATTGGAAGGCCCACACTCAACCGGTGGAAGGCAGCCACATCCACCTATTGCCTGAAGGTAAAATTCCCAACGAAGAACGGTGTTGGCGAGATAAAAGGAGATCAAGTCTTGGCTAGAGAATGCTACTAGGCTGTCTTGGCTGCAAAGGAGAACCATACATGGATGATCGAAGAGAAGGAGGAAGATGAAGTGGAAGCCCTGGCTACAGTTCCTTTCATATGTCACTCCATAAGTCACATCACTACCGAGCTTCCCACCATAATATAGATAAAAATCAATCAAACTCATTACAAGCCTATAAGTCAAATAAGTTTACTAAAAGTTAGTGACGAATATAACACCTTTATTCGATATGAACTACAAAATATTGCCTCAAGGCAAATATAAAGATAACATAGTCTACCAAACAATTATAATCAATTGAAATTTTATTCTATCCAAGCAAAAATTTGAATTTTTAAACTCAAAAAAATTTTTACATGTTTGCTAACCTTAAAAAATTAACATTCGTTACACCTTACAACTAACAAACCATTATACATTAAAACACCTTGCAAATAAATAATATGTTATCCATTCTTTCACATTATACATATAAACACATTACAAAGAAAAACCCATTGCATATCAAATAACAACCCATTACAAAGCACAAATAACAAATACAAAAAACAATAATAATAATAATAATGATAATAACAACACATTACTCATCAACAATATAAAAGTGGTATATATATGTATATATATATATATATATCTACCAAATGTAAAAGTGAGTATATATCCAGGTCTAACAAAAAAAAATAAAATTAAAAAGGTTTGAATATTTACCTACAAATTGAAGAAGAAGAAAAGCTTTTGTGTGAAAGGGAGAGTTTTGGCATGGGAGAGCGCTGTGAGAAGTGAGAGTTGAGTGGAAAGTGGGAGTTAAGTGTATAAGTCTGAGACGGTTGGGGTAGCTGTAAAATTTATTGGAACTCGAGTTTCACAGACTCAAGTTCCATTTAAATAAATTTTTACTGTGTCGCATCGCATAATTGAGTTAGTTGGGCAGGTGGGACATTTACTGGAAGTCAAGTATGCTGTACTCGACTTTCGTAGAAGCCGACTACACTAAACTCGACTTTCCATGTTTTACCCAGCCCTCATAAAAGTTTTTACTGCACCTGGAAGTCGAGTTTAGCATACTCGACTTTCAATGGAAGTCGAGTTTGTTAAACTCGACTTCCAGGTGGCTTTTTTTATTTGTTTAATCCACGTCAGACTATATATTTGCCGTCTAGGGTGGGTGATTTTGCTTGGAAGTCAAGTCTAATAAACTCGACTTCCAAAAAGAGTCTAACTAACTAAATAAGTTTGAACGCGTGCTATCCAGCTAAAAATTTCGAAAATTGCACTGTTTGGAAAATTTTGCCCACTTTGCACTGTTGTGCAGATCACTATGCGCCTTACCACGCGAAAGACCTTCCAAAATGACAGTATTTAAGACCATTTGGTCTTTTTTTTTATATAATGACCTTTTGGTCCTTTAAGTTATAATTTCATTAATTTGTTCCTATCTCATAACAATTCAAGTTTATATTAAGTTCATTTTCCTCATGGAATATAAATTCAAAGTAGTGGGTCAAACTTAAAATAATTTTATTTTAAAATACTACTTATACTAATATTATGCTCGTGCAATGCACAGGTTAATCAAGAATAATGCGTAAACTAAAGAAAATTTTTATTAATTTAATTAAAATTAAATAATAAAAATAAAGTAATTTTTTATACGATAGGTTATATAATGAATATATATTGTGTAAGACTAAGGTTTTTGTATTAAAAAAAAATTCATATATAAGTCTACTAATGGAAGATGATAAATAGCTATGTAACTTTTTTTTTTTTCCTAAGAAAAAACTATGTAACTTGTAGGGCATGTTTTGTGGCCCAAACCCAAGATGTATGGGATGTTAGCCCAACCCAGTACAATAAATTTGTAGAGAGTGAGTTAAAGAATTAGGCACTAATGAATTTGACAACAACTAGTATGGATGTAGAAGATGATTAAGCAAGAATAAGGAACATAGAGCTGAATGAATTCATTTTCCAAGGAGGTAAATTTTTATATAAATTGATTAAACAGAGTACAAGTACAATTTAGATTGCTACAGTGCCTCTTCTCTCTTTTTTTTGGGCCCCTTCCTTATGGAGGGACTCTTACATTATATAGCTCTCTTTGGACCATCTTGATCTTACACTTACTTGTTGATCATCTAATCCCTTCTTTGAATACATGTCCCATCAGACACCCTCTTTGGCTTTTTGTGAGTTGTGGTAGCCAAGGCAACACTGTTCAGAGGTCTTCCTCACATAAATGCGGCCAGAAAAGTAGCTGCAGTGCATTCAATGTAGTAGTAGCAGTTTTCCCTTAGATATTTTTGGATTTCCATCTTTCTTGTACGTTTATCACGCACGTCCCTACCATTAGAGCTTTCTGGAAGGTCACTTTGATTATTAGGATCTACATATGATCTATATTTAGCTTATCCAAGGAGATATTTCTCCTCGGACCATCTTCCCATTTGTATCTTGCTCATTAAGTTCTAAGTCTGAACCATTCATTATCATTCGTTCATTCTTGGATTACTCACGCTCTCAGCCAAGGCTCAAGGCCCTATTTACAAATTTGGGCTCTTACCCCCACATAACTAATATAAAATAAGATGCCTAAAAAAGTATTAAGGGGGTTTGCAAAATATATATTAAGCTCAAGTAATCACCATTGCATGTATTTTTTTTTTTTTTTAAAGAAACATCACCATTGCATATATAAATGCAAAAACCTTGAATTCAATAATTATAAACAATCCAAAAATAATAATTGAAAGCATATTTAAATGGTAACCTTAATTCAATAGTCAAGAACAATCCATCTTGCTAAACTTTAACAAATGAAAGTGGAGAAACTCACACGAGAATTTAAATTTTGCAGGGTGAGTTTCACCCTACAAAAGGAAATAAAAGGGTATATATGTACATAAAAACTTCAAGATTTTTTTTTTTAATAAAAAAACTAAAAGTTAAAACCTTGGCAATAAATTTGCATCGATAATTGAAATTAACTTTTAAGATCTGATGAGAATTGAGAAGTAAATAACTTTGTTAGTATTGAGATATGATGTAAATTGGGAAGTAAAACATGTTATAACAATTAAACAAAAACCTATTCAATTTGATTATAATAAAAAAATAATAATATACAAATACATACTTTTGTGGGTGCTGTTGATAGAATAATGAAAGACTAAACTAAAAACTGTACAATAGGTAGTGAATTAAAAAAAATAAAATAAAATAAAATAAAAAAGACCTAATAATCGTGTGTGTATATATATCCACTCCACCTAAAAGGAACCCAAGTCAAAATCAAAAAGTCTAAAACTTCTTGAAATCTACGTTAAAATAGAGTTTTGAAGAAACAAAATTGCAAAACATTTTAGATAACAACAAAAAATTAAATATTATACTCAATATATATATATATATATCCCCATATACTACATACCATTATGCCCGGATGCCCGGATTCAAACTCATTAACTTATGCAGGATTCTACTTCTATAGTTTAAACTTTTTTTTTTATGAGACATTTAAACTTTTTATAAGAAAAAAAATCTAATTAAAAAAAAAATTGATCTTTCTACAACGGACCAAGATAATTTACAATGATTAGATCTCCCTTAAGTATAGTGGTTGAATGACACCAACCAACTAAATTAATTTTTAAAAAAGGAAATTTAATGAATTTTCTGCAATTTAGTGCAACCACTTGATACAACCACGGGTTCTAAGCTCAACTTTTATTATATACTATATGATATGATATTTTCTTTTCTTTTGCCACTAAATTCCTAATGCCTTGATATTTCCAATTGTCTTTTTCCCCTTTAATACTTACTCTTTTAGAGTTTTAAACTTAAAATTTTTGCTATAAACTCAAAAAATTAAATCATTAGAAGATTGAAGAAAGAAAGTGAAATTATACATAATTTTTTAATAGTTTAAATCATTAGAATATTAGAGAAGCAAATTGGAATTCTAGCTACTTATTGTTTTAAAAGTTATTAAAGCTATGAGGCTATATATAACTTTCTAAGTATATTGCTAAACTTTTACATTAATTTTTTTTCTCAATTTATTTTGAATAATCAAATTACATGTTTAAGCATTATATAATTCAATTTAAGTCTTGAATTGATTTGTATTAGCTATTAATTAATTATATGTTTCTTTATTTTTGTTATCAAATATAAATTAATTATTTTTGTTATTAGCTTAAATTGATTGATTTGCGGATGCTTGTAGTTAATTGAGATTCTAGAGAAATTTGAACATAATTTTGCATCTTAATCTTGTCTTTCAATCTTGGCTTGGAATTAAAAATCCTAACTCCGAAAATGCATAGTTCGAAATTTTGGAGAGGAAAGGGAGGATGTTATTGACCTAAAAGGTCATTAGTGATGTATGGAACCATTACTTTGGCTTACTCTTTTCTCCTATTCGTATTCATAGTTGGACTCGATTGGTCTACAAGGTCGAAGTTTTGTATCTCTTATGGTAGTTTGTTTAGATCAAACCTGCAACTCAGGTAGATAAGATCAATACTTGAGTCTTGTGTTGACTCTTTTGAATTTTCCTTACTGATTTTTAGATTATTTTTTTCTATGATATTTTTAGAGATAATGCAGGTTTTAAGCTTAGAGCATTCATATTGGTGTAACTATTTTAATATAACAGCAAATATAGAGCTAAAGACTAAAAAACACTCACTATCAGTCTCACTAAACTAATGCAAAAATCTTAGCAAGGACCAATGCCACGCCAAATGTGGCAAGACACTTTCCTCGCCAGACCCAAAAAATTATTATTTTTATAGTTGCATTTGGCATTGGCTGAAAAATGCAGTTTTTTTTTTTTTTTTATTTAGCTTATTTTCCCTAATTCATGAATCTCATTGCATTTTTTGGTACTATTCATAGATCTCACTATATTATTTCAATTAGCTTTTAGCTTTATCTGCATACTTTATGCAAAATGTTTTCAATTTCAGCTAAATAAATTTTGTCATTTCAACTCTCTCTCTCTCTCTCTCTCTCTCTCTCTCTCTCTCTCTCTCTCTCTATCCTTTGTCTTCTTGCTTGGTCTCTTTCTTACTTCAAATCAAACCTCCATGGCCAAGCTCCTTCTTGAACAAATTGAGTTGGAATGTAATACACAACTCTCTCAAATGTCCATGGCCGAGCTCCTTCTTGAACAGCTCCTAAGTCGGAGTGGAAGACACAACTCTCAAATCTCCATCGCCGAACTCCTTCTTGAACAACTCTCTCTCTCTCTCTCCTTTAATTTTCCTTTCTTTCTTTCAGTGATGGAAAAGAGAGATAGTGATCTGAGGGAGTGAAAATGAAAGAAATTTCACAAAATGAAGTTAATAGTATTTGTTTTTAGACCCCTTAAAGCACAACCAGATTAACCTAGTTATTTAGCCAAGTGATTAACTTAGGTAAATTATGCAATTCTAAGTTAACACAATCATATAATCATATCAATGTAAAGTGCAAAAAGTAAAGAATACAAAGATATGATGACTCAGGAAAACCAAACTGGTAAAAAACCTAAGGAGGATTTAACCTAACTATCCTCAAAGTAAAACTGAATCCACTAATGAAAGAATCGAAGTTTTACAATAGCGACTTAGACCACTAACATCTTATTGCTACCCACCAGTAGAAAACTTACTGATACGAACACATGCAAGCTCCAAGACCATGAACACCTTCTTTTTTGGATTCTCCAGCAAGTACAAGCACTCCCGCTTATGTATCTTTAAGCTCTTTTGTGCAGCAACTGAATGATCATCAAGCTCTCAATGAAATCTCCTTCTTGATAATCCTAAGCATGTGTGAAGACAACCACCTCCTAAATCTCACAAGAGATTCACACACACAGCAAATTAGAGCAACATTTAGAGAGCTTTTGGGTACAAAACCCTAAATACAAAAGAAGGCATAAGAGGCACTCTAATATCTCTAAAAATCACTTAAAAACGTTTTAGGGAGTGTTTTACTTGAAACTTAATACATTTAAATAGAGTTTAGGCTGAACTGGAATTCTATAGAAAAATAAATCTGCACGTGGTTCGATCGATCGAGTCTAATTTTTGATCGATCGAACCTTGCAGATTTAGTCCAATAAATTTTATAATCACTCGATTCCAATTTTACAAATAAACGTACTTTGAGCAAGCCTAAACCTAGACTCAATGTTTTGATTATGGTTTGCCAACATAATACAAATTTAAATTTTAATACATTAGTTTCTAAAGTCTTAGAACCTAACAAATAGACTCTTTCTATCTCTACTCTCTAAAAGTGTTGTTGCATAAGATTGTAAACTGAAGGAAAGAAAAAGGAAAAAAAGATTTGAACAGGGACGAAAGAAGAAAGAAAAGGGGGAGAAGAAGTATATTATATTATTATGGAGTGGAGATATTTTTAAAATTTTGTGGTGCATATTAAACTTTGGAAAGTGAAACATTCAGTAAATAGTTATATATTTTTTTTAAAAAAAAATTTCGTTGAGATGAATGTTGTATATATAGATATGTATATATATATATATATATATAGCATAGGTTGTAATAATGATGTTTGAGTTTGGAGAGTGTTGTTTCATAAAATGAAAATTTAAGTTCTGGAATTTGAATTTTGTATTATAAAGGATGATTTTGTATTATAAAGGAGATTAGTGTAATTTCTCCTTTAGAATGTTATGGGGAAAAAATTGAATATGAGAAAAGAAAGAATAGAGAATGGATAGTGATTTGCAAATATACCAAAACTCAAATAGTTACGTTTTCTATTCAATTCATTGATAACACATTTACAAATTTACAATGAAATGCTTAATGAGATTTGTAAATTTTGAAAATAGATCCAACTATCAATTTAAGCTAGGTATATTTTGAATTTAAATTTCATATCAATATAATTGATGACTCCAATCACATTAATTCCTTGATTCAATCTTTAAGCTATGTAAAAGTGAATCATACTTTCTAACCATGACAGCATAGATGTGCCAGTTGGATTTGCGTTTAAAAAACAAAAATAGTTTTGAATTTTTGTTAATCATAACTCACTTAAGGAACAACATTTTAATGAAAACTTCTTAAAATCTAGGGTTTAATACGAAACCACCCCAAAACTATAGGGGAAAATTGTTCAAACACTATCCATTCTATATTCACTTACAGATTTCCAAGATTTCAAAAGTCTGACTGCTTGCGTGATAACAACAATAAATCTCTAGAATTTTTCATGACTGTATGGTCGATTTAGACCTAAAGAAATCAGCTACGTATGCAGCAACAATGTGTGTCTACAAACCAGCTAGCCCAAGCGCCAAGAGATAGATTTGAGGAATACAAAGCTGTCTTGCCACCCTCGAAAGCCAGATAGCAACAGCGCCACACTTACTGGTCTCCTGCCCCTCCGGATTTATTCAAAAAATAAATTACGATGGAGCTATTTTTTAGTATGGAAAAATTTGTTTTTGTTATATCAATAACATTAAAAATAACAATACCAATTACAATAATTAGAAGAATAAAAAAAGATCACTACAACAATTACAATAAATATAATTCTATATGTTTATTATAATTGATCTGTTGAAAACCTTCGTCTAGTTGAATTTGGTGAAAACAAACATAATAAACAAAAACTTGTAGGAATCATTGAATTTTGGAAAAAGTAATTCATTTTTGTAATTGTAATTAGCGATAGTTGCCTCTTTTTTCCAAAGTTAGGGATTAAAATTATTATTTTATTAGTACTAGCATAGGGTGCAACACTAAGTAATCATTTCTATCACTTTTTGGTGCTATTAATATTTTTGGCATCATTCTTGGTGTTTTAGCGGTGAATACAATAGATAATGGTCAATAACTCAATAGATATTTACGGATTGCAATGTGCCTTTTCAGATGATAAATTTTCCCCAAGTGCTAAATTTATATATCTTTTTCTTTGGATGGGATTACTAATGTTTATTTGCAAAATAAAGAACTATGCAATTTTATAAATCCTATTATTTATTAGTTTTATTGTTTGGATATAAATTATCCTACATGAAAGTGTGCTATAAATGTGAATTCAAAACAATTGGATATATATGCTTGACAGCTACAAATAAACAATTGGATATAATGATCATGTTGGTCCCAAATGTGGCTTCTTTTAAGAGGTGAATAATTAAACTTGTAGGCGTGGGAGTGAAATTGCCCCACTTGTCCGTCAAAGGATCAGTACTAATAAAAAAATTATCTTGATTTATGGATTTGTACAAAAGGCAGCAAAACAATGCACAACACTCTATACAATGTTGCCGCAAATCACAATATAATGAGTTCATAAAATATGAATACATACATAATAATTATTAGGAGTATTTTTTATCTTCATTTTCTTAGAAATCATTTTGATTTTTTCACAATCTACAAAATTTTACACATTTCTATTTACCATGTTTATACATAATAACTATTATGTTTATTCTCAACAAATGGCTTTTTAACAAAAAATAGATTTGAGGAATACAAAGCTGCTGTCTTGAAATCCCCGAAACCCAGATACCAACAGTGCCACACTTACTGGTCTCCTCCCTTTCCGGATTTATTCAAAAATAAATTACGATGGAGCTATTTTTTAGTACAGAAAAATTTGTTTTTGTTATATCATAACATTAAAAATACAAATAACAATAACAGTAATTAGAAGAAGAGAAAAGAAAAAAAGATGACAACAACAATTACAATAAATATAATTCTATATGTTTATTATAATTGATCTGTTGAAAACCTTCATCTCGCTGAATTTGGTGTAAATAAACATAATAATTGTTATCTTTTTTTTTTTTGAGAAGCCACCCCAGGAAGAGAGGGAGGAGAATTCATTCAGGCAAATTAGAAAGGTACACAGAAGCAATGTCCTGAGGAACATCCTCCATCCAGAGATGAAATGGGGAAAAATTACAAGCCATTCTCGCAAGCCTATGAGCTACTTTGTTTCCAAGCCGACGGGTGTCCCTGATGATGTGCCCAAAGTTTAATAATTGTTATCTATAAACATAATAAACAAAAACTTGTAGGACTCATTGGATTTTGGAAAAAATAATTCATTTTTGTAGTTGTAATCAGTGATGGTGCCTCTTTTTTCCATAGCTAGGGATTAGAATTATTGCAACGCTAAGTAATCATTTCTATCACTTTTTGGTTCTATGAATATTTTTGGCACCATTCTTGGTTTTTTAGAAGTGGATACAATAAATAATGGTCAATGACTCAATGGATATATACAGTCTTTGGTGTGCCTTTTCAGATGATAAGGCCTGTTTGGTACGTGTGTTTAAACAATAGTTTTCATTTTTTTTTTTTGAAATACGTGTGGATGAAAAAAAATGTGTGAAAATACATGTACTGTTGTTTAAAAACTGAAAATATGTATTTAAATACACGTACCAAACAGGGCCTAAATTTCTCCCAAGTGTTGAATTTCTATATCTTTTTATAAAGATATAGAAATGATATAGAAATTAGATATAGAAATTCAACACTTGGGAGAAATTTCTGTATCTTTTTCTTTGGATGGGGTTACTAATGTCTATTCGTAAAAAAAAGAACTATGCAATTTTATAAATCTTATTATTTATTAGTTTTATTGTTTGGATATAAATTATCATTCACGAAAGCTGCTATAAATATGAATTCAAAACAATTGGATATGCATGATTGACAATTACAAATAATTCTCTCTCTCTCTCTCTCTCTCTCATCCTATAAAAAAAGAATCAAAATATAAAAAAGAAGAAAGGATGAAAGAAAATAGCAATTTTTTTTTTTTTGTGGGGGGGAGGGGTGGGGGTTGTTGTAATAGGAATTTTGTTTCAATTTTTTTCACAAAAGAATCTAGCAAAAAACCAAGGAACTGTAATATTCCAAATTGAATGACGTCAAGAGTCCATCTGTCCAAAATTTTTTTTTAATCACCAAATAAGCTTGCCATGTGTGTTTGTTTTATCAGTTAAATTAGTTTTATAATTTGGCTCAATCAGGTTTGAGCAAGTGTGCTAAGCATGCAAAGGTTTGAGCAAGTGTGGATGTAAAATAGCATTTTTTTTTTTTTTTTTTTGGGGGGGGTGGGGGGGGTGGGGGGGGTGGGGTGTTGGTTTACACCCCCAATGGGCTCTTACCGTTATAATGGTACCATCTTAGTGCCATTTGGTGGAATGATCATAAAGTAATTCAATTGGGAAGTTTAATGGTTCAAACATAATACTCACTACTCACTAAGTTGATTTTTTTTTTTTTTTTTTTTTTTTGCACAGGTAATTTCCAACAATCTAAAGATGATTCGATAACGATGTTTGTTCCAACATATAAAGAACACCTTGTTTCTTCAAGTATTATGAGAAATGATAACAGAGTTTTGAAGAAGTATTCTCCACCATGTGCTTGTACTAATAAAAGATTATCTTGTTCCATTGCATTGCATAAAAGGCAGCAAAATATTGTATAACACTCTATACATTGTTGCCACAAATCACAATATGACAAGTTCAAAAAATATGAAAATATACATAATAATTATTATGTTTGATCTTCATTGTTTTAGAAATCATTTTGATTTTTTCACAATCTACAAAATTCTACGCATTTCTATTTATCATGTTTATATAAAATAACTATTATGTTTATTCTCACCAAACGTCTTTTCAACAAAACAATGATAATAAAAAATAAAAATAAAATGTTTAAATTTTTTTGGTTGTGTTTGTTGTTATAATTATTGATATTGTTATTGCTATTGTTAATTAATATTATTGATATAAGATTCTTCTTATTTTTAATTGCATCTTTTGTTGTTGTTGTTGTTGTTATTATTATAATTATTAACTCTTTCTAATGATTTGTCACATAGTTAGTAGTTTTGTTAAAGACCTTCAAAGCTCTTTTTCATGTAAATGCACTCTACAAGATAGGTTCTTTAACTTACGAAAGTCAAAAAATATACTTTCAAAATGTCAAGTAATTAAAAAGTACAGTCAGTTTTTTTTTTTTTTTTTTAAATATAATCAGATTTTTCAATCGTTTGCGGTCCTCTATTACAATTAATCATTGCAAGTTGGTCTCGATTGTTCGTAATGACAACTTCAATAATTTATCCGATCCTCTATGCTCTCTTTTATATATGCAATTATATTCTAGGAAGTCTACATATCTAAGAAATTCTACAAAGTTCATTTTGAATTGTCAATTATTTTAGACTTTGAACGCCAGAGAAAAGAATGTATTCAAAATTCTTTTCTAATATCTTTTGATTGGGAGGGGACTGTTAATCTATAAGAATGATAAAATGAATTGAAATAATTTTAGGGCAAGAATTTAATTAGGAGGTTATATACACCACCGATATTACAAATTTAACTTCTCTTTTTTTGGTTTTTCAAAAGGAATAAAAAAAACTCTCTTTTTTGGTTCTACATATGCTTATGATATCAAAGATTTAAAATATAGCAAAGTCTGAATAATAAATTTTTTATTATTTTTTATTTCATGTTTATCATTTGAATCTAGGAGCTTTAGCTATAATGTTGATGTGTTGAAGTACTGCCGTTTAAGTACTTGGCATTTCGGAATCAGATATTCTTACCTTTTTATTTATTTATTTTAATTAAAAGCTAAAGGGCCTATCTTTTAGTGCGTTTACTAGAGGATGGTGGGGGCCCCGGGGGGACTCTCGACAAACTATGGGAGAGAAATATTATTAATAATACACAATTTTGTTATGTTATATCAATGACAACAACAATGACGATAACTATATAATATATAATGATAACAAAATATATATATATATATATATATATTGTGCACGCCGAAAGGCAAGGCTGTTGGGCCTAACTTCACTTGGGCTCACAACTTATTTGTAGAGTGGGTTTAAAGATTTACTACTGTAGGTAATTCTCGGCCACAAGACTCAATAAAAGTATAAAACCCTATCTCCTTTTCTCTTTCTGACACTCCTTTCTCCCTATTCTCTCAATTCTTTCAGCATTTTTCAACAACCCCTTTTCCTCCCTCCCCCTCTCATATTTATAGCTCCCCATTAATGGAGAGACCATCATTGCTCCCTTGGCAAGTGCAATGGAAGGTCCAGTCCAGTTGATTGTAAGTGGGTGGTCAGGTGTGGTTGGCTTTGGAACTTGGTTCCCACTTCCATGGATAGCTCGGCAGCGACGTTTCGTGGTTAGTACGATGGGAGGTCCAATACTGTTGATTGTAAGTGGTTGGTTAGGTGGTGGTGGTTTTGGAACTTGGTTCCCACCCATGTAGACAGCTCGGCAGCGACGTTTCGCAGAGCACTACCGGACATGCAGGAGATGGTGTGTTTACTCGTCAACTTTTCCTTCGATGCTCGGGGACATACTTCCAAGCAGGGCCTTTGTAGCGAGACTTGGGCCCTTGGCTTGCGCGGGTACAGACTGAGCCTTTGGGCAAGTGGAGGCTGGGCCTATAGGCTGTGCCTTTGCATTAGAGTTCCAAGCCCAAATGGGCTCGGGTATTAGATATCGCACATTAGCCCTCCTTTGATTCATGCCCGGCACTCGGCGTGAATCAAGGAATCCAAAAGGCGCACGTTATTTAAGTTCAGTGAAGCGACGTTTGGGGTGCTCCATAGTTCCATTAATGTGTCCCTAAAAAGGCGCACTGAATCTGGCCGTTCGGTTCAACCCTCATTATTACCTGACGCTTCGTGAACCGAGGTGGCACAGACTCCAATTGGTGTTGGAATCAGCAAGGCTTGCTAATTAATCCTCATAATGGCTGATTAACAGTTGCTTACCTTTCTTGGGTCTCCTATAAAAGTTCGTTCCAAACCATTCTTTTACTTTTCACTCTCTACTTTCTGTGATCCTTTTCGGTCGTGCATTCATCTGCGCACTCATACTCCAACCCAGAATTTCCTTCCACCTTAGAGCCCAAAGTAAGTTCTCTACATTTCCCTTTTACTTCCGTATCTTCATTCATTTTTCTCCTAGGGTTTAGGATGGGATATTCTTTCCTTCTGGATACGGATGCAGCCTTAGCCACTTTCAGGCAGGCTTTTGACATCCCTAATGATGTGGAGGTGGCGTATTGCCACGAGAGCGAAATCACTCTTCACAGGGGGGGCAACACCACCTTTTTTCCCTTGATGACGGTTCTTGAGGGCGGGGTGAGGTTCCCCGTAGACCCCCTTTTACTAGATACCCTTAGGTACTATAGGTTGTGCTCGGACCAACTTCCCTCAAATTTTTACCGAGTAGTTAGTTGTGTGAGCCGATTGAATCAGATATTCGGTTAACAATTAGACCAGCATGACATAAACCATATGTACAGTTTGTGCGGGAATAAGAAAACAAACTATTACTTAAATGTTAGAGATATGAGGGTACGGCTGATCTCCTACCTACCTAATTCAAATCGGAACTCTGCCGGGGTGTTTGTTCGTGTGCGCGGCAATTGGTTTGCCAGTGAGATCCCTTACCCCCTTACGAGGTGTGAAATGGGTTCGTACCGATCATTGTCTTGCTTTTACTTCCTGCTTACTATTATACTTGAACATATACTTCGTATTATAATGGCTTTATTCACCCTAACATTCTTTTTTTTCAGACAATAGAGTGTTTGTCCCGGACGTTAGAGTGGCACATGTATGAGACTTGAATTTTGTGCTTAGGTCTGAGATTTTTGTCCATTCGGACGAACAGCTCCGAGCATCCCATTTAATACTTGGAATCGATCCCGTGTATTCTACCTAGCAAACTTTCAGTCAAGCCTTATTAGTTGATAGTCCTTTATTGTCTTATATTGATGTTAGACATGCAAATTTCCTCCCCCCGTAGCTTACAGTAGGAGAAGCCCGAGAATTAGGTCCTCAGTATATCTGTTCCAACAAACTTAAGCCTGTGCAAGATGAATTAGCCGAGCGTGTTTCCCGAGCTCGTAGAGAAAGAGCCCACGAGTAGATTCAGCAAGAAGCCCCCACTCAACCCGAAGGTCCTGTAAACCCCGAAGCCCTCGCTCCGGACACTGAAGAAGTAGTCGCTGAAACTTCCAGTTTTCCAGACACTGAACACGATCAGGTTGAAGAGATGGTGACCCAAAAGACTATGACGATAAGCCATTTCATTCCTGGAGCAAGGCCTACTTCGCAGCAGCAACAGGCCCAAGGTCGTGGCTAGACTCTCCCCCTCCCTCTTCTGCCCCCGGTCAGCAACGGAAAAGGCAACGGATGATCAAACAGACTCCCGCTGGCCCGGGCAACGCACCCTCGAAGAGCCCTTCTCGGCCATCAAGTGGCATTGTGATCCGTGAACCCACGGCCTAGACTGGGACACAAGTGGCGTCCTCTTCCCGAGCTATCCCCGCATGGCAACCTATGTTCACGTTGGACGGCAAACCTCTTCCCTCAGATGCAAGTGCCCACGTATGGGGAAAGGGAATGGGGGGTCGCGTTGCCTAGACTCTGGCGCATGGCCTTCTGCTGCCTGAGGATGTTCATGCATTGAAAGAGGGTACGGATGAGTCTATGGGGAGGAGGCTGCAGTGGCAAACTATCGCGGTGAGTTTTTGTTGTTACTATTTACACTTCTCCTTTTTCCTTTTCCTTTTCCCTTCTGCTCCTTTCCATTAACGTCCCATTTTCCCGTGTTTGGTGACCGCCCTTGTTGTTTCGCCAGACCACGCAACTGGCATATATACTTGACGAGCGGCTTAAGGATCTGGCGGAGGATGCTGGCCAGAAAAGGCTCTGAAGGATGTGGCCGAGGTAAAGGCAAAGGAGAAAGCCGTGGCTGTTGCAACCGCAGAGAAGAAGGTCGTCATGGCTGAGAAAGCAAAGGCAGCAGCAGAGAAGAAGTATACGGATCTACAGGCTCGGATAGGGGAGACTGAACTCAAGTTAGTAGAAGCCGAAAGCATGAACAGCGCACGTTTTGAGAAACTGGCTGACCTGAGGGCCGCACTAGAGGCCAGCGAGAACAAATGGTATAATGAGGGGTTTGCTGACGCAGAGAACTCAGCCGAGCCTATCATAAGGGATGCTTAAAAGCTGGGCTTTGAGGAAGGGTGGCTAGCCGCTTTGCAAGTTTTGGGGGTCCCCGATGACTCTCCTTTGAGAAATCCTGACCAAATTCCCTTTCTGGACCTTGCCGCTGACGCGCAAAATCCTCCAGGGCCCGTTGATGAAGAAGAAACGACCAGCCTAAAGGAGTTGGTGGAACAAATAGATTCCCACATGGAAATGGAGGAAATGGAAGTGATAAGTAACCCCCATGCTGAAGATCAGCCTGGCCAGGACCCTATTTAGACCTTGATGCAACCTCAATACACCAAGATCGATGCCCGGGAGCAGCCTGCAGACTCCATGTCTTAACTGCTGAATCGTATTTACTTTGTTTTAAAAGTTTTTCTCGTACTCTTTTCCTTTATTTATGTTTTTTGGTTGGTTTACCTATGTCGCCGGGCTATGGTGATTGAACAATTAATTTTCTGCCGGGTTTAGTACTTATATGGCCACCGTGTTTTGTGGCCGGAACACTGATTTTATTCCTAATACGATGGTTTAGTTTCGAAATAATCATTGTGCTATTCATTTTTTTTATGCTTGCGTTGTAATAGCCGGGAAGTCGAATCCTGTTTCGTTATAAGACGGGGATTGACTTACCTCGGATGAAGGTATCTGTCCTTAGAATAATTTATTAAGGTTTCCACCTGTTCAGTGATATAGGCCGAACCGGGTAGCAGGCATCTGTACTTAGGATAATTTATTAAAGTTTCCACTTGCTCGGTGATATAGATCAAACCGGGCAGCAGGTTTCTGTCCTTAGAATAATTCTTTAAGGTTTCCACCTGCTCGGTGATATAGATCGAACCGAGCAGCAAGTTTCTGTCCTTAGAATAATTTATTAAGGTTTCCACCTGCTCGGTGATATAGATCGAACTGGGTAGCAGGTTTTTGTTCTTAGAATAGTTCTTTAAGGTTTCCACCTGCTCGGTGATATAGATCGAACCGAGCAGTAGGCATCTGTCCTTAGAATAATTTATTAAGGTTTCCACCTGCTCGGTGATATAAATCGAACCGGGTAGCAAGTTTCTATCCTTAGAATAGTTCTTTAAGGTTTCCACCTGCTCAGTGATATAGATCGAACTGGGCAATAGGTTTCTGTCCTTAAAATAATTTATTAAGGTTTCCACCTGCTCAGTGATATAGGTCGAACCGAGGGTCGGTAATATAATAACACAAATCTGTACGCATGAACATCACTATTCTCATTAGTAAAACATATACAGAGCCTCGCATAACTTATAACTCGGCGCATAGCCGATCAGTGGTAAAACTTCTTCAAATTATGGACGTTCCAAGTAATACGCCCCCACGCCAGTGACGGTTGTAACCTTGTAAGGCCCTTCCCATGTCTGTGCCAATTTTCCAAAATTCATATCTCGCATGTTCCCCACGGTCCTTCTCAGGACCAAATCTCTAGCGCCAAACTCCCTCGTTTTTATACCTCAACTATACCTCCTGGCAAGTTTTTGCTGATACTCCGCAAGCCGTACAGTTGCCACTTCGCAAGCCGTACAGTTGCCACTTCGCGGCACTCTTCTAACCTGTCCAAATGGCCAACCAGCATTTCGTGATTTCAGGCGAGATTAAACCCCTCAACTCGGGCGCTGCATAAACTCACTTCGGATGGTATCACAGCTTCTGCCCCGTATGTAAGAGAGAACGGCGTCTCCTCTCTCCCCCTCTCATATTTATAGCTCCCCATTAATGAAGAGACCATCATTGCTCCCTTGGCAAGTGCGATGGGAGGTCCAATCCAGTTGATTGTAAGTGGGTGGTCAGGTGTGGTTGGCTTTGGAACTTGGTTCCCACTTCCATGGACAGCTCGACAGCGACGTTTCGTGGTTAATGCGATGGGAGGTCCAATACTGTTGATTGTAAGTGGTTGGTTAGGTGGTGGTGGCTTTGAAACTTGGTTTCCACCCATGTAGACAGCTCGGCAGTGACGTTCCATAGAGCACTGCCAGACATGCAAGAGATGGTGTGTTTGCTCGTCAACTTTTCCTTCGATGCCCGGGGACGTACTTCCAAGCGGGGCCTTTGTAGCGAGACTTGGGCCCTTAGCTTGCACGGGTAGAGACTGGGCCATTGGGCAAGTGGAGGCTGGGCCCATGGGCTACGCCTTTGCATCAGAGTTCCAAGCCCAAATGGGCTCGAGTATTGGATACCGCACATATATATATAAGAAACATATATTTTTTTGTGTTTATTATAATTTTTTTTTGTTAAAGTGCAAAATACAATCATAAAGTTTGAGAGTATTTGAATTTTACATTTTAAAATTTTAAAAGTTAGATTTTATTTCCTAATGTTATATATCATTTTTTTTGTTAGTTCATTTATTAGAAAAATGTTGATATCTTCGTTAAATGACACATCACCATGTCATGTGTATTATTTGATCCAATCAAATAATGACACACACATTATTGACTATTCCCTGTCAAATTAAATAGCCCAAAACACTTTAAATAATTAAAATAAATTCTTTAAATTTTAAAATTGCATAAAATTGCATAAAATTGAAACAAAATATAATAAAATATAAAAATTCAAAGCAACTAATAAAAATTATTTTTTAAAAATAAATTGAAATTTTTTACTAAAGTAAAGAGAAGAACACCTTAAAAAATCCAATCTTTAGCCAGCAATCATTAATAATAAAAAAAATAAAAATAAATAAAAAAGTCCTCAACGAAGAACTTGCATAGCCCAAACAAAAATCTTCCTCCATTCTCACTTTCCAAGGTACCCGCACAGACATACATCCACTATCTCGAAGACTTGAGGGGCCAACTTTGGTCAATGAAGTTTTTGCAATAGTTAACATATATAGATCCCTCTTCTTCGACCCCACTGTCAAGAAAATTAAATTCCTACACTTATAACAAAATTAATTTCAACTACATCTAATCTCTTTTAAGGCTAAATTTATGAAAAATTATTAGGCTTTTTAGAATATAGTAAAATTGTACTCTTCCATGATTTTGAAATCTGGATATGCCAATGCATCAATATGGAGAAGTCTTCTATTTTCTATAGCAGCAATAACCCAAGTCAGATGAAGGATTGGACTAAGGAACTTTTGGGAGTAAAAGAGCTGGATCGATTCGAAAAATATTTGGGTTTGCCTACTTTGATTGGTAGGGCAAAATACCAAATCTTCTCTTATCTTAAAGATAGAGTTTGGAAAAAATTACAAGGGTAGAAAGGCAAGCTACTATCTAAAGCTAGGAAAGAAGTTTTAATCAAAGCGGTGACTCAATCAATTCCTACTTATACAATGGGTGTTTTTCTACTGCCAATGAGACTATGTGATGAACTCAATTCATTATGTGCTAGATTTTGGTGGGGGCAGATTGGAGAGGAGAAGAAAATTCACTGGAAGAGTTGAAGTGCTTTAACTCAATTCAAAAAGGTGGGAGGCATGGGGTTTAGAGACTTGCGGTCTTTCAATATTGCTATGTTAGCCAAACAACAAATCTTCTCTTATCTTAAAGATAGAGTTTGGAAAAAATTACAAGGGTAGAAAGGCAAGCTACTATCTAAAGCTAGGAAAGAAGTTTTAATCAAAGCGGTGGCCCAATCAATTCCTACTTATACAATGGGTGTTTTTCTACTACCAATGAGACTATGTGATGAACTCAATTCATTATGTGCTAGATTTTGGTGGGGGCAGATTGGAGAGGAGAAGAAAATTCACTGGAAGAGTTGAAGTGCTTTAACTCAATTCAAAAAGGTGGGAGGCATGGGGTTTAGAGACTTGCGGTCTTTCAACATTGCTATGTTAGCCAAACAACAGTGGAGACTTCTACAAAACCAGGAGTCACTTGTATACCAATGCCTTAAAGCTCGGTATTTCCCACTATGCTCATTTTTGGAAGCTGCTGATTCACCACACAGCTCTTATGTATGGAAGAGCATACTGGCAGGCCAACCTATTCTGAGAGGGAGTTGCTGGAGAGTGGGTGATGGATCATCCATAAGCCCTTTGAGGGATAAATGGATCCCAAACCATCCTTCAAACAAGGTCCTTTTTCCCCCAAATGAGGACCATTGGGAGTGGAGGGTGTTTGATTTCGTTGATCCAAATACACGGTGCTGGGATAGGGAACATGTGCTGCTGAATATTCAAAAGGAAGATGCTGAGGCAATTCTAAGAATACCATTGAATCGTAGGCATATTAAAGACTTGGTAATGTGGCTCCATACACAGAAGGGCAACTATACAGTAAAGTCAGGCTACCATGTTGCTGTACAACTTGCAAAGGAGGAGAAAAATTGGGTTGAAAGTTCCAGGGGCTTACGGAGTAACAAGGTTTGGGTAAAATTATGGAAGCTTAGGATTCCAAGCAAAATAAAGGTCTTGGCATGGAGGGCAGCTCTAAATATATTACCCAAAGGAAAATTTATTTAGACGTAAAATTGTAGCTGATGATACCTGTATACTTTGCAAATCTGCTCCTGAATCCGGACTTCATGCATTATGGGAGTGGGGGGTTGCACGAGATGTTTGGGCTGGAAGTGTTATGAAATTGCAGAAATTTGTGGTGGGACAGTATGATGTTCTCAATCTCTTTGAAGAACTCTTGATGCGTCTGAACAAGGAGGAATTTGAACTATTCTTAGTGCAAGCTTGGTTTATTTGGAGTCAGAGGAATCAGATTACCCATGGAGGTGTCTTACAAGCACCGGCACAACTGAACAAAAGGGCAGAAGACTTTCTAGAAGAATTTCAGCAAGCTCAAGAGCAGCTGATTGTGACAAACACAGAAGTGAGGGCGCAAACTTGGCAACCACCACCCGCTTCAAAATTTAAACTCAATTTTGATGTGGCAATATTTGCAGACTTGGGATGCTCGGGTGTGGGAGTGATTATACGCAATGATAAGGGTGAAGTTATGGGAGCCATGACAGCTAAAGGATTAGGTGTTGTAGACAACTTGGAGGCAGAGACTCTTGCCTGCAGAAGAGCGTTAGAATTTGCTGTGGACATTGGAATTAATGAGCTGGTCATTGAGGGGGATTGTGCACAGGTGATTTCTGCATTAACTTCGAATTAGTTCAGCTTGTCTCGGCTAGGCCATGTTTTTGAAGATATTCAGGTGCTCATTGCGGGTCTAAGGTGGGCAGAGGTACGTTGGGTGAATAGGAATGCAAATTTGGTTGCACATAGCTTAGCATGCACTGCAAAAAATGCCGTAGATGATATAATTTGGTTGGAGGATACTCCGCCGCTAGCCTTGGAAGCTTTGTACCATGACTCTTTGTCTATCATTGAATGAAATTTGATTCCGGTTTCAAAAAAAAAAAAAAAAAATCCTGGACAGTTTAATAAACCAAAAGAAAAGTTGAAGGATTTAAATATCAATCCGAAATTCGACCGAGGTTGAACTGTGATAATGCCATAAATAATTTAATGATTAAAATAAAATGCAAAAATATAACAAATTTATAAAAATAAACAATCTTGATCTAAAAATATAGTAAAATATTAAATCTCTTTCAAATATATTTTCACAAATTTTATATTTTAATACTTTTAACCAAAAAAGAATGAGATAAACCAAATGCTTTTAGCCTAACGAATGCAATTTAGACTTTCAAATAAAAAAACAAAAACCTACTGCCACAAGGCCCACAACAGATGTCTTTTCTGATTTTTTTTTTTTTTTTTTTAATAACGAAAAAACACTATCTCCCAAAACCAGTGAACTCACCGTCACTTTTTAACTCCTTCAAATTTAAACATTAAATTTCAAGCAATAAAGAGAAAAAACCAAAAAAATCTACAGTTCAGACTCTTATCATACCTCCTCTTATTTAATTTAAACAAATTTCTATTTCCAAAGCAACCCTCTCGAGGATATTTGCCACATAGTAAAATTTCAAAGACTATTTTGTTAGTAAGTATGTTTTTGAAACTATTTAGGAAACTAGTATCTCAAATCTTTAAGGTTCGAGTTCGATAATAAACTCGAGCCTTTATAACTCGAGCTCTAGTGCTGAGGTGGAACAATTTATTCACGTGGAACTCGAGTTTTTTAGACTCAAGTTTTGTAGAAATAGATCTGAAGAAGAAGAAGAAGAAGACAAAAGAAGAAAAACCAGATTCAAAAGAAGAAGAAGAACAGAGAACTATCTAGAGAAGAGGAATAACAGAGGAGGAAGAAGAAGAACCAAGCACGGTTTGGAGAAGAGGAAGAATGGAGGAAGAAGAAGAAGAATAGAGCACGATCTAGAGAAGAAAAAGAACAAAGAAGAAGAACAAACGTAGATCTGGAAAATGGTGGAACTCGAGTTCTGCATGGATTTTTTCCATGTCAGATTACCACCACTTGTAACTTGAGTTTTAGAAACTTGAGTTTCATCTTTGAACTCGAATTTTAGACATTCAAGATAGTAGTTTGCTAAATAGTTTTGCAAACTTGACAACTAACTAAAATGTTACAAAAATAATGCTAAATGCAAAAAAAATTCCAACCCTCCCATATGTCATATCACCCTCTTTTCAATAAAACACCATAACCAACCTATCCCCACTGACCTCTCTTTCCTCTTCCCTCTTCATCTTTCTTTTTTCTTTTTTCACAGTTTCACTTTCCATGACCCTTTCTATGCCCATAATCTCTCAACACAGATCTAATCCTCCTTCCGACGGAAACTAAACAGCAAGATCCAATGATGGTGGAAATATGGCCAATTCCAAAATTCCCAATAAAAGTAATAGCTCATAAAAGAGAAAGAGATCAAAACCAGAGAAAGCACAATTCAAAGAGGTTCATATCCTTTCACAAAATTAAAAATTACAAGGGTGATTGCAATTTTAGAGAGGAAAAATAGTAACACTAACGAACCAATGATTGTGGCAAAACAACCACTCATTGGAGCTGAAAACAGTGAGCAGCACACTAGAGTAGAGGAGACCACTACAAACATGTAGACAAAGACCAACAATACCAGAACTAAGATTCACATAAAAATTATATAATTGGAAAAGCATTATATTGTGGGGAAAAGCGTACTTATAGATTTGAATTAGCGTCACTGAGAGTAGAACTTGATAGTTTACCTTCAACAAATGGACAATTTTTTATTAGCACTAAAAATCTCAAAATTGAAATCCCAAATTAAATTCTTCAACTAAACTATTTTTAATACCTTGTCTAAATAGAATGAATTGGGGTAAAAAAAAAAAAGCACCTTTGTAAAATCCTCATAGCAATGTTTTGACAATGTTCACTTCTCTCTGTCACTTGTTTTGTTTTGATACAATGTTTTAACCATTGTGAATTATTTTCTTTTATATTATATTTTGGTCAAACCCTTGATTTCATCTTAGGAAAAAAAAATTTTGCCTGTAAATTTCATATGATGACTTTATGTGATTAAGATTTTAGAGTCGAGTAAATTATATAATTTTCAAAGCATGTTGAATAACCATTTTATCCATGAGTACTGATTTGACTAAAAAATGTGATTATTGGGCACCAAATTGCCCATGATTGCATAGAAAACAGATCACAAATCAAGATAGAGAATATTAATCCATGATTAATTAACATATATCCCTGTTTTTTATTATTATTTTATATATAAGTAAACGAGGACGACTATTTAACTCTTTTATTCATGACCTTCTCAAAAAAAAAAAAAAAAACTTTATTAATGTCTTGAATTGATTTGTATTAGCTATGAATTAATTATTTGTTTCTTTATTTTTGTTATCAGCTATAAATTAATTATTTTTGTTATTAGCTTGAATTGATTGATTTGCGAATGCTTGTAGTTAATCGAAATTCTGGACAAATCTGAAAATAATTTTGCATTTTAATTTCATCTTTCAATCTTGCCTTGGAATTAAAAATCTTGACTCTGCCCATGCATAGTTGGATATTGTGGAGAGGAAAGGGAGGATGTTATTGACCTGGAAGGTCATTGGTGATGCATGGAACCATTACTTTGGCTTACTCTCTTCTCCTTTTCATATTTAAAGTTGGACTCGATTGGTCTACAAGGTATTGGTTTTGTATCTCTTATGGTAGTTTTGGTACATCAAACCCGCAACTCAGGGAGACAAGATCAATACTTGTCTTGTGTTGACTCTTTTGAATTTTCCTTACTGATTTTCAGATTATTTTTTTCCATAATATTTTTAGAGATAAAAAAGGTTTTACACTTACCATTAGGGCTATCCACTGGTCAATCCAGGTCAGGTTTATGCCCAACCCGCAACCGACCCGATCAAATCGGGTGGAGAAGTTCCAGATCCCCCGCCGGTCGCGAAAAGCCACCAGTCAAGTCAGATCGAGCTCGAGTGGGCAGCGGTCGGCTTCGATTTCGACCGAAATACAAATATCAAACACTGAAAGTTTGATTCCTGAAGAGCAAAATCAACAGATTTACAAACCCAAAGAGAAGATCTACAAACCCAAAGAACATATCCACAAATCCAAAGAACAAAAACAACAATTC
Organism: Quercus gilva; assembly: GCA_023621385.1. Taxonomy (NCBI): domain Eukaryota; kingdom Viridiplantae; phylum Streptophyta; class Magnoliopsida; order Fagales; family Fagaceae; genus Quercus; species Quercus gilva. The sequence continues at coordinate 72,307,796 of CM042476.1, forward strand.
CACAAATAACCGAACCTAAGAGATGAAATAGAAAGATCGAATCTGAGAAATGGAGGCAAAGACAAGCTGGGGATGTTGCGGACGAAGAGCAAAGATTGACGACGAAGAGCAAAGATCAACGACGTAGAGGCAGAGATCGACAATGGAGAGGCAGAGATTGATGGCGAGTAGGATCGGTGAAAGGTAGACATCGACAAAGAGCAAAGATCATGAGATTGAGAGGAGAGAGTGAGAGGAAGAACTGAGAGTGAGATAGTGACTTATGAAAAACCTTTAAACCCATTTATATGGTGGTCAGGTTGGGTGGCTTGGGTATTGGAGGAAGAGACCGGCACCCGATCCGCTGGAATCGGTTTTGGAAAGTAAGGACCCGCTACCAACGGCTGGATTTGTCGAATCGGGCGGCGGACGATTCGAGTCTGATTGGTTTGGCCAGGTGGGTCGGATCTACGGGTTGTTTGGACAGCCCTACTTACCATAAACTCTCTTATAATTAGGTTACTCTAAAATAAAATTAATTCTAAAAACCATCTTCAGTTATCTTATGAAAGATAAATAATTATTTAAATAATTTAAGAAATTATTTATTATTTATCTTAATTACCATGGGCTACATGTCTATAATTATTCCATTTGGATCAATAAGAATTAAGCTTTTACTTAAATTTTAATTAATAAGGATTTACCAAAATTAAGTTGCTTAATTAAACTTTTACATGCATGTCAATAATAAGGCCATTAGTTTCTCAGAAAAAAAAAATTAATAATAATAATAATAAGACCATTCTTTCTTTTTCTTTTTTCTAGATTTATGTAACATTCTAGATGAATGAGCTCACCACTTACAAACTCCCATGACGACAAGTAAAACCATTCTTTAACCATTGTGATTTTTTTTTTTTTTTCATTTATATTATGTTTTGGTCAAACCCTTGATTTCATCTTAGGAAAAAAAATTATGCCTGCAAATTCCATATGATGACTTTATGTGTTAAGATTTTAGAGTCGAGTAAATTATATAATTTTCAAAGCATGTGGAATAACTATTTTACCCATGAGTACTTATACCAAAAAATGTGATTATTGGGCACCAAATTGCCCATGATTGCATAGAAGACATATCACAAATCAAGTCTATTCATTAAAGCTCGACAGATGTCTTGACAGAATCCTTACTATTGAGGTTTAATGTTGAAGCTCAACAGAAGTTTAACAAAAGCTGAATTTGTCGAGAATTATGAATGACTTTTCAGATCTGATTACACACATATACATGAGTATTTGTGTAGGTTTTCTTTTCTCACAACTCTAGAAATATATAAGGATTATTTTAAGGGCCGCCATACTTGATGCAAAGTGATAATACAAGCATATTGTGACCTGAGACAAAATTTGCCCTAGTTTATCTTTCTTTCTGTAGAAGTTACTGCATCTTTACGCCAAGGGTTTTGTGACCAAGGAGCTTTCTAATCTTCATCATTGATGAACTAAAGAACTTTGCAGCCAACAATCCTTCTCAAGTTGGTGTGTTAGTCACGTACTGGGATTCGTGCATAATTGGTTATTCACGTACTAGGATTCATGCATTGAACAGAGAGATTGCCACTACAATACAAGTCCAATTGGGTATTGGGGTAAAGGTTCAACTATCGGTTGGTATTAGGTACTAGGATTCCTTTTACTTGTAACTGCTTGTTTTGATAATAGTGGATTCTTAGGAGTAGTGACCTTAAATTCACTCGGTGGGGTTTTACCTTCGTGGTTTTCCCCATTTGTAAACAAATTGCCTATGTCAAATTTATTTTATGCTGCATTTAACTTAGTTGGTGATTCATTTGTGCTACCACGCTATTGCATGCTAAATTGACTTAATTAATTCACTCGGATAATTAATTAATTAATTTGCCAAAGGGGTCAATACATTTTTGACCTATCAAGTGGTATTAGAGTAGGCACACTTTGATTAGGGTTAATCTTTGCTGTGTGATCCATTGATCCCTGTTTGTCATGGATTGAGGACAATATCTTATTATATCTCATTTATTTGATGGAACTAACTATGCATACTAGAAAGTACGCATGAGAGCTTTCTTGTAGTCTTTAAATGAGAAGTTTTGGCAAGCTGTAAAGATTGGCTGGACTAAGCCAAAGGAAGTGCCAGCTAATTGGGATGAGGCCAAGATCAAAGCGGCGAACTTCAATAGTAGAGAATTGAATGCTCTATTCAGTACGGTGACCAATGAGGAATTCAAGAAAATATCCTCAACTGAAACTACTAAGGAAGCGTGGACCATTCTTCAAACAATCTATGAAAGTACTAAGGCTGTCAAGGATTCAAAACTCCAAAGGCTTACTACTAGCTTTAAGGAGGTAAAAATAGAGGAGGATGAGTCGTTTGTTGAGTTCTATACCAAGCTGAAGGACATAGTCAACTCAATCTTTAATCTTGAAGAACAAATTCCTAAGCCCAAGATCGTGAGAAATGTGCTCAGATCTCTGCCTAAGAGATTCCATGCCAAGATCACTACCATTGAAGAATCAAAAGATATTGACAAAATTCCTTAACGAAGCTGGTTGGCAACTTGCAAACTTATGAATTGGGTTTGACAAGAATTGGGAAAGGGAGCAAAACTAAGTGCATGGCATTAAACGCCAAAGGCAATGAAACTGATGAGTCTTCTGATAATGAAGATTCCAAAATGAAATCCTACATTACTAGGCAATTCCAGAAGTTCATGAAGAATGTCATGATAAGGACCGTAAGCAATCTAGTTCTTCTCAATTCAAGAGCTAAGACAGAGGAAAGAAGGATGCTAAGGATGATGGTCAGTGCACTATTCCCTTTGGACCAAAGTGTTTCGGATGTCAAGGTTTTAGACACATGAAACAAGAATGTCCAACTTATCTTAAGTTAATTAGGAAAAGTAAAGCTCTTACTGCTACCTTGAGTGATACTGAGCTTAAGATTGAGTAAGATGACAATGATGACGAGGAAATTTTGAATGCCTTCACTACTACAGTTGATCCTATTGAAGGGGTTACATAAATAGTAGATGATGAAGAGGACTTGGTGGAATCTAAGTTTGAGAAAATGGATGATTTAACATGACATCCATATAGCCTATCCAAAGTTGTACAAGGTTTTCGAGAAGCATGAGAAACTTTATAGGCTAGCCACCACGAAGCTGAGTGATGTAGAGCTAGATCGAGAGGAGCTCTCTACAAAGGTTGATGAAGCAAACTAAACCATTGGAGCTTTGTGGTTCGAGAACAACTTCCTTACTAAAAGGACAAAGAAGCTTGAAGCGGAACTATTCCAGGTCAGAACTCAATTGGAGAGGACTTCCAGTGCAAAACTCGATAAGATGAAAAGCTTTCATAAAGCTACTTCTGATAAAACCGATTTGGGATATGATTTCTCTTCTCCTAATATTGCCTCATCTAGTACAATTGTGTTTGTCTCACCTATTGATAATGTAAATTCTAAGATTGATGAAGCTAAAACTGAAATAGCAAGTGAGAACATAGATAAAGGCAAATCTATTCTAAGAGGACCCCCTAAGGTTGAAAAGAAAGAGACTAGAACCCTAGGAATAAGGACAAAAACAAAAAGTCTCAACAAAAGAAGTCGCATTTCTATCACCATTGTAGAGCTTCAGGGCATACTCGTCCAAATTGTTACAAGTGGTTAGCCACTCAACAAAGCAATAATACGCTCTCGTCCGGAAACCGAAATCAGTTTCTATCCTTTCTTGCTCCTTTTCGAGATCTTCTCAATGCCCTCATGTTCCTTTCGAACTTGAACAGATTCAACTCTTCCCCCTTACCTCCAGATCAAAAGTTCACTCAAAGGAAAAGTTCTTCTAAAGTGTGGAAGGAAAAAGGCTCAAAGTGATTTAGTCACTTTTTCTCTCTCCCCCTTTTTTGGTTATGAATTACTTGTTTGTTTTGCTTTCATGTTTTAAGTCAGTCTAGTTTTATGCTTTGTGTGTTTCTTATGTTTTTGTTTGGTTGTTTTTCATTTTTTCTTTATTTTTCTGTTCATAAAAAAAAATTGAAAGATAAGAAAAATATAAAAACAGTGTGTGTTTGTGTATTTTGGTACTTGTGTACCTTGGATGGCCATTGAAACAAAGTTTTTTAAACTTTGTATCTCTTGTAACTTAGATAAGCATCTCAATCCACAACTAAGCCAATGAGCTTTGTGTCTCATGTTTGTGATGAGTACGATTAAGTAATCTCTTATACTTAACACTTATATCACTCTTTGATGGGAATGACTAAAAAATCCTAAGAGAAAGGCATAAATAATCATCTCACCATTAAAGCTCGCCAATCATGTATAACAGCTGTGTGCTTCGGCATAGCAAAATTGTGATGTTTAAGCTTACATAATTAGGTATTTCTTTTCTCTCTCTTATATGTCTATGCATGCTTTGCTCAAAAAGAAAAATATGCAAAGTTAAACAAAAGCAAAAAAAAAAATCAAAATGCTTTTAAATACAGTTGTAAGCATGTTTCTAGGAGATGTGAGAGTTATAGAATGTACCTCAAAGGTGATAGTCCCCATCAAGCAGTTATGATTGTGTGTGAGTGTATATTGATTTTCTCATATCTTAAATCGTCATAATATAAGACACTTATGCACTCTTGCTATGTTTTCACACACAACACACAAATTCTTTGATACTTTTGATACATGTACAGGTACAATGTGATTTGGCCATCACAAGGAATACATGTGTTAATATATCCTCACTAAACTATCTTAACTTTTTTTGAAATATAAAGTTGGTTAGACTAGTTGTGTGTGTGTGTGTGTGTGTGTGTGTGTGTGTTTTGGATCTTGAATGCTTTGCATATATGTTGAGAGATGTATTTGAGAGCTTAACATGTAGATTGGATCTTTGGTTGAGTAGCTTGCTTGTTGCATTCATCTCTTTGTGTTTTTCCTCCTTGAAAAACTCTTTTTCTTCAAGCTCAACAGCTTCTCGACAGATTCTCAACAAATTCTCTTCTATCGAGCCTTTCTTTCTTCTTGTCTTGATAGATCTTGACAAAATTTTGATCCATCGTGGTTTCTGGGTTTCTTCTTGATAGAATCTCGATAGCTTCTTTGATCCATCAAGAAAATTTTCTGAGCTTTCTGTCTGGCTGATAGATTCTCGACAGCTTCTCGATCCATCGAGGTATTTTTGCCATTAACAGATCCTCGACAGTACCTCGACAAATTCACTTTTGTCAAGATTTGGTGCTCAACATATATCGACAAATACTTCGATCCATCGAGTTGCGATTTCCTTATATATGCAAAGTACGAATCAAATATCATTTTTCATTTCTCTCTCTCGATAGAAACTTCTTTTCTCTCACCTCAAATACTTCTCCCTCACTTAAATCTCTTTACCCACTATATATTTCGAGCTATATCAAGCTTAAATTAGTTGGTATGTGTTCTAAAATCCTTATTTTTCATGCATTCATGCATTTTTTACCTAGGTTTTGGGGTTTTTGCAAATTTTTTTGGGTTTTTGAGATTTTTGTGAAATTTGGGTTGGGTGTTGTTGTTTTGATATTATATGCTCATGCATTGCATTCTTATTGCATTTTAACAATGTTTGATGCATTTAAATGTGTGCTTGATTATTGTTGAAAGTGTGCTGATAGGTTTGAATTGAGTTTTTACCCATGATGCAATTTAAGTTTTGCACGTCACATGTTCATGCATATTTCATGCATATGTATCCTTTCATTCCTTTTTTTGGTTGTGATTATGTTCTGTTTCTCTCTCTCTCTCTTGGATAGACTACGCTATGGCACCCAAAGCGCGTAAGTCCACTTCGACTCGGAACCTTCTTGGTTCTTGGTCTTCTTCTTCTTCTGATCTTGTTCCCCCTCTTCACATTCGATTCCGTGATGAGAAGGCCCGAAAGGACTTCCTGGAGAACTTTTGGAAATGGGGTGTTCATCCGGAGCGCCATGTTGTTTTGTCAAACTTTGCCAACACTCCTCTCCCTGCTGTCATTTGGACTCGGGGCTAAGACTCTTTACCTAAGAGACCCTTGAGGTGTCTCATCATGTTTATACAGGAGTTCTACTCTAATATACACGGTATCGATACCTCTGTACCTCGATTTTCCATGACATTTCGAGGTACATGTATCGTAGTTACTTCGGATCTTATATCCAAGGTACTACATGTTCCGAGTGTAGTGCATCTTGACTACCCTGGTTGTAAGCGTCTTCAAACTATGTCCAGAGACGAGCTTCTATCCCACTTTTGTGAGACACCTTCCACATGAGGTGGTAAGTTAAACACCCCATGCTCAAGCTTTGCAAAAGGTCCGAGGTTCCTTAACATGGTGATGACATTTACTCTTACTCCTTTGTCTCATTATAACTCCATCACAGAGCCTCATGCTCATTTTCTTTTGTCCCTCTTAGAGGATCTTTCTATTGACCTCCCCTCTCACTTTATCACTTCTATCCTCAATGTTTATAAGGATACGGCAACCCGTGATAAGCTCATATTTCCTTTAGTTATCACGCGGATTCTTCGCCATTTTTCCATCTCTATTCCTAATTCTCCTTACTACACCACTATGGGTGCAATCGACATCGGTTCTATTTGACAAAGCGAGGCTCAGCTTCGACCGAAGTGGCCAGTCTACCAGTCCTATAGCTTTTGCTATTCCTTCTACCTCTGCTCCTTCTTCCATGACTAGTAATGTGACCTTGGAGGCCATCATGGCGTAACTTCAGTGTATGGATGCTCGCCTTGACACTCTCACTGATGAGTTGTGTTAGGTGCACACCCGTGTCAGTCTTATAGCATGACGACAGGCTTGCCTAGGTGGTTTCACTACTTCTCCATCCCCTTCTTTAGAGACTTCGGCAGATGAGGATGGTGATGATGAGGACGATGCTAGCTCTTCCAATGATAATGAGATGACGGCCTCTTAGTGAATTGCCCTTTGTCATTCGTGACAAAAAGAGGAAGTAGTTTTGGGATAAGAGTAGTCTTGTACTTAGGGGGATAGTTAGTATAGGACATTTTTTGTTAAGGGGAGTGTTTATAGATCTTGAGGGATGTAGTAAGGTTCTTATGTATTTTCTTTTATTTATTTTTATATTAGCCTCATGTATACTGGTCTTGTGACCATTTATTAACATACATTGTACTTATCTTTTGATATATATATATATATATGATGGTGTATGTTTCTTCACTTATCTCTCCATGTGTTGTTTTTTTTTTTTTTTCTTTATACACATGTTTCTTTATGTATGCAATCCTTTATTTCTGTTTCACACATGATGCCTTGATGAGTTTTGTTTAAGTGTTTAATAAAGACAGGTTATGAAAGTCTACCATGCCATGAATGCTCTTCTTGCAAAGTTTTTCAAGAGTTTGTGTTAGGGTTAGATTTATTTTGTATTTCAACAAGTGGTTATGAGTTTAGTGATTTAAGACTTCTCTCATGATTCATTTGTTTGTTATGGTTTTGTCACAGATTGCCAAAAGGGGAGATTGTTAGGGATATATTTATGTAATTGGCTAATTCTTTGACAAAACGCACTTTACTTGTAATTGTGTAGATCTATGATGGGTTTAGTACTTCAAGAAACAAGTGTTCAAGTTTAGTATTGAAGCCATGCAAGTCTAACCAAGAAACAAGTGAAGAACTGTTGTTCATTAAAGCTCGATAGATGTCTCGACAGAATCCTTTCTATTGAGGTTTAATGTTGAAGCTTGATGATGTTAGAAAATTCACCAGTGAGCCACACGATACCTATGCACTCGAATGTAAACCTACATAACAAAGAAAAGAAAACCTTGTGGAGGAAATCGGTGTGGTGTCGGCCAAGTACCCTTCGAAGGTTAAGTTAGAACTTCTTCAACTCTAGAGTGCTAGAGAGGGGTTAATTATTTTTACCTCGATTTGTGATGGTATTCGGGCTTTTATAGTAGTAGAGGATTAACATCTCTTCCTTTGCGTGAAAGTCTTTTCCTTATAAGACTCTTCCTTGTTGAATTCTAAACGTGATTAACAAGGTGTTTCCTTATGGAGAGACCCATTAATGAGATATCTTCTAGAACTCCACTTGTGTTAGAATTCCTCTCATGTGTTGTGGATATTGGGCCCATCCAGTCTCAACCCTCAGAGGATGGGCCGTCAAGAGGATGGCCCGTCAGGCCCAACTGATGATGTTAGAAAATTCACTAGTGAGCCACACGATACCTATGCGCTCGACTGTAAACCTGCATAACAAAGAAAAGAAAACCTTGCGGAGGACATCGGTATGGTGTCGGCCAAGTACCCTCCGAAGGTTAAGTTAGAACTTCTTCAACTCTAGAGTGCTAGAGAGGGGTTAATTATGCGTACCTCGATTTGTGATGGTATTCAGGCTTTTTTAGTAGTAGAGGATTAACATCTTTTCCTTTGCGCGGAAGTCTTTTCCTTATAGGACTCTTCCTTGTTGAATTCTAAACGTGATTGACAAGGTGTTTCCTTGTGGAGAGACCCATTAATGAGATATCTTCTAGAACTCCACTTGTGTTAGAATTCCTCTCATATGTTGCGGATATTGGGCCCATCCAGTCTCGGCCCACAGGGGATGGGCCGTTATGAGGATGGCCCGTCAGGCCCATTATATCTAGATTTTTTCCTCTTCAGTTGGCCCCTCACACCGTGAGTCCATTAGTATTTATAGGGCTCATGGGGTGACGATAGATGGTTAAGGCATGACGGGTAAGAGGCATGATGGGTCAGAGGTATGACGGGTCAGATATTCGTGGGTCGACAGTTTTCACATACAGGCATAATTTCAACCTAATATTATGACACGCGTCACTATGCTATTGGGCATTGTCTTGGATCAAGGCGTCGCCTCGTCTCCCGTGTAATCTTTTTATAAATATCAAGCCTTCACCTCTCATTTCCCACTTTTGCTCAGAAATACTTTGATCAGAGCGCAATTCGTCATCCTTGTCAGACTTCATTGCCTAGTTATTCGCATCCGTCACCATCAAACTTTCTCCATTCACATTCATACTGACTGGTAAGTACTTTTTGCCATTTCGTTCTTCCGTCAGATTTTTTATACCTCACTTCATACATCCGTCACCCTTTCTATAGAGTTGTCATAGTCTTAAGTTAGGCAATGTCTAGTGCGTCGAGTAATCAATCATTTTTCCTTGACGGGGCGGACTATGAGGAGGTATACCCGTCAGGTCATAAAGACCTGGACAGTCCCAGCGACGATAGGAGTCCGTCCGCCTCTTCTCCGTCCTCAACAAATGAGGATATGGAATTGGTTGAACAAGTAGAGTTTGATGATAGCGAAGAGCAACAATTAGGACCCGTCGTAGGGGCTGATGGACCAAAGGAGTTCATTATGCTTCCAGAGTGGACGGTTAATGATTTTACATCAACCATCAAGGAGAGCCACTTCAAAACTCTTAGGGCCAACTATCAGATTCCGGATCATATTCTCATCCGTCTGCCTTACAAATCGGAGAAATGTTATTATGAGGGGGCAGACGGTGTCGGAGTATACAAGCAAATGTTGAAGGCAGGACTCAGGTTCCCACTGAGCTCCCTTTATCATGAGCTGCTAAAATATTTGAGTTTGTCCGTCAACCAAATATCCCCCAATGCTTGGAGAGTCTTCATAGCAATGGAGATTCTGTATGAGGCTTAGTCGGACGGAGCTAGGAGGTTGACGGTAAGAGAGTTTTTACATTGCTACCGTCCAGATGAGATTGACAAATCTAGGAGTATATACAGTTTTGTACCTAGGAGTTCGCTGCTAAAGGTAATATACGAAACCCTAGACTCCAACAGAGACTGGAAGAGTTGTTATTTTTTCTTAGAGGGTGACGAATGGATGTGTCATCCAGGGGAGACAGACCACATGCCTGTTGACACAATATGGGGCATACTATCTGAGAATGGTATGTGTCTGTCCTAATGTGTGAGGATCCTTTTTAAACCGTTCAGTTTATTTCAAAACTTTTCTAACCATCCTCTTTATTTGCAGTCCGACGGCGCCCACAAGTTAGCATTGAGGAATTCAGTTTTCTTGAAAGAATTTTCAACAAGACCATACCAGAAGAAAGGACCTAGGAAAAATTGGTCAACCTTGACACAATTTGTTGGTACTGTGACGGACCTGTACCTTCACCCTAAGCAATCAAATACAAAAAAAGGATTCGTCAGCATACGTCCGTCATTCCCCTCTTGCTTGAATAATGGGTTCTGTTTTATGAAGCTAATTTTATCCGTTCATTTTTACAGAAATGGATATCGTCAAGAGAAGGGCACTTATACGGTCTAATGCTGCAAAAAACAGGGAGGCAAATGTTACAGATCCCAAGGAGGCGACGGTCTCTACAAAGCGAAAGCAGCCGTCCAAGGGAGACCGCCTCCCAAAGAAGCCTAAGGTCCCCCTAGAGCCCATCGTGGGGCTTATGGCTGAAGGTGCCAAGACGGCCACCCCACCCAAACATGGGGCTGGTAAAGGTCTGATGAAGGATCCGTCCTCCAGCCTTAAGAAACCACCTCCCCTTCTCTGGGATGACCCCAGATATGCTTTGGAAAAGCTTTCTTCCATTATCACCTCCGAGGATTATGAAGACCTGGGTAATCACTCGACGGAGGCCATGGGCGAGATGAGTTTATTCAGCATAGCTCAGGTAAGCCCCGTCCGACTTATATCCGTTTATTCTTTATCCGTCTTACTACTGCTTTTGATTTCTGAATTATTTCACATTCCAGACCATGGTCATGGTGAAGGGCCTTATGGGACGGTGTCTCAATCATGAGACAACCCTAGGCCGTGTTCGGGAGAAAGCCAAGCTAACGGAGGAAGAGCTTGCAAAGCTGAAGGCATGGAGGGTCGTCCAGGAGAAGAAGTTTAAATTGGTTGAGACAGAGAGAGACGAGTACTATAAGTTGACAGAGGAGCTGAGGAAAGTCCTCGAAGATAAAGAAAAAGAGTTCTGTCTGGCAAAGGATGCTGCTATCCAAGAATACCGTGATTCCGACGCCCTATTGTCAGAGCTTGGAGATTCTTATAATAATGGTTTTGTCGAGGCTATTCGTCAAGTGAAGGCATTATATCCGGACTTTGATTTGTCGTCCGTCAATATTAATGCTCAAGAACTTACCTCCACCCGTCCTGCCCACTCTGAGGACACGGACGAGCTCTTTGGAGAGAACCCACCCGTCAATGCTCCTAGAGATCAACAAATCATTGAAAGCGATCCTAAGGACGGTAAAAATGCTCCTGAAGATCAGCCAGATGTTGAGAGCGATCCTAAGCATGGCCAAACCCGTCGTGACAAAGAGAAGGAAGCGCCCGTTCTAGTTTAAACTTTATTTCGCCCTTTTATTTTAATTTTTAATATGTAAAGGTATTTGGGGAACAATTTATAATTCCGTCCTCTTCTTATATTATTAAACATTTCCCTCTTATAGGTACTTTGTCCGTCAATATTTTCTTATTCACTTGGCATATATACTCTGTTGCTTTATCTGTTGACTTTATTTGATTTGGTTAATGAATTGTATCGGTCGCCCTTGGGTCCGTCGTACTAAAGAAAACTTCGTCTTATTTGATTCAAGGCGTCTTCCTAAATCCGTCCATCTTGAGGACGTTAGTTTTTAACCATCTTCGGGTGATCCGTCCATCTTGTGGACTAAGTTTTCATCCGTCCTCCATAGGACAGGATTTTCATCCTCTTGGGATGAACCGTCCATTATGTGGACTACGTTTTTATCTGTCCTCCATAGGACTAAGGATTTTCATCCTTTTGGTATTATCCGTCCAAGTTGTGGACTCCGTCCATTCCATAGTTTTGTGTAATTTCTAGCTTTATTGGGAAAAAGACCGTCCACTTCATGGACTTCGTTCAAATTATGGATTTGTAGAGTTTTTAACCCTCTAGGTGGTCCGTCCACTTTGTGGACTTGATCAATTTTTAACTCTCTTGGGGTGGTCCGTCATTTTTGTGGACTTGATCAATTTTTAACCCTCTTGGGGTGGTCCGTCTACTTTGCGGACTTAAGATCTTATCCTTCCTGGGGAGATCCGTCCACTTTATGGACTTAAGATTTTATCCCTTCTGGGGAGATCCGTCCACTTTGTGGACCTCCTCTGTCCACTTTATGGATTTGAGCAATTTTTAACCCTCTTGTGGTTGTCTGTCTACTTTGCGGATTTAAGATTTTATCCCACCTGGGGAGATCCGTCCACTTTATGGACTTGAGCAATTTTTAACCCTCTTGGGGTGGTCCGTCTACTTTGCGGACTTAAGATTTTTAAGAGTGTATGTAGGGAAACATAGTTGTATCTGAATAAAAATCATGCATTGGTAGAAAGGTACGTGCCCCCTTGGGCTTAAAAACGTATTGTAGCAAAAATTGTTCTTAAGTAAAACTAGTAACTTGTAGAGAAATTAAATAAACTGGAAATCTAAAACTTGTAGAAAAGTTGAAAAAATAAGACGTTGTTATGCCTTAGGTCTGCTACTGGTAGTACTTCCGCAGGTGCTCCACGTTCCATGGGTGTTGTAGCTTTTACCCGTCTAGAGTCTCAAGGTGGTAGGTTCCCTTTCATTGCCATGATGTGATCCGGTAAGGTCCTTCCCAGTTGGGGCCGAGCTTCCCTTGCGATGAGTCTCTGGTAGAACCCATCACATTTCGAAGCACAAGATCTCCTACCTGAAGTTCCCTATGCCGAACGTTGGAGTTGTAGCATTTAGCCATGAGGTTTTGGTACCTTGCCAGTCTTTGCTCTGTCGCTGCCCGTACTTCGTCTAACAGGTCGAGTTGAAGACGCATGGCGTTTTCGTTTTTGTTTATGTCGTAGTTGTCAACTCTGTAGCTTATAAGTCCCACTTCTGCTGGGATGACAGCATCACTTCCGTAGGTGAGTTGGAACGGCATTTCGCCTGTGGGAGTTCTGGCAGTAGTTCTGTAGGCCTATAAAATGCTTGGGAGCTTGTCTGGCCAGATACTCTTTGCCCCCTCGAGCCTGGTCTTGATGATTTTGAGCAGGGACCGGTTTGTGACTTCAACTTGCCCGTTGGCCTGTGGATGTGCTAGAGAGGAGTAGTGGTTTTTGATGCCTAACTCCGAGCAAAAGTTCCGAAAGGCGTTGTTGTTAAATTGCTTTCTGTTATCGGAGACGAGTACTCTGGGAATCCCGTACCTGCAGATGATATTCCTCCAAACGAAGCTCCGAATGTTTCTCTCCGTGATAGTGGCTAGTGCTTCCGCTTCTACCCACTTGGTGAAATAGTCGATGCCAACCACCAGGAACTTTAACTGTCGGACTTCAGTAGGAAAGGGACCCATGATGTCAAGTCCCCATTGAGCGAAAGGCCAAGGGGCTGTCATGGGTGTTAGTTCTTCGGACGGTTGTCTGATGAAGCTGCTGAATCTTTGGCACTTATCGCAGGCTTTGACATAAGCTTGGGTGTCCTTCAACATCGTGGGCCAAAAGTAGCTGGCTCGAATCAACTTGTGCGCTAGTGAACGCGCCCCCGAATGGTTTTCACAGATACCCTCGTGGACTTCCCTCATCACGTAGTCTGCTTCCCCTTGGCATAAACACCTTAGGTATGGGCATGAGAATCCCTTCTTATATAACACGTCCTTTATCAATACAAATCGTGCTGCTTGTACCTTCAACTTTCTAGTGGCATTCTTTCCGTCTGGTAATGTTCCCGTCCTCAGATAGGATATTAAGGGAGTAGTCTAATCGCCTTCTGTATTCACTTCCTGCATGTTTGCCTCGTCATCAATAAGTGAGAAGATTTGAACAAACAACAATACCTGTTCGGGGACAATCATAGATTCTGCTGATGATGCTTTTGCTAGACGATCGGCACATTCGTTCTTCTCCTTTGGAATTTGGACGAATTTGACTTCGAGGCTAATGATATGGCGTTTTACCTCCTCCAGATACCGCTTCATTCTCTCATTTTTACATTCGTAGTCGCCGCTGATATGACCTATCACCACCTAGGAGTCGCAATGTACGATCATGTTTTCAGCGCCTGCTGCCTTAGCAAGGTCTAGACCTGCCACGAGTGCTTCATATTCGACTTCGTTGTTGGTTGTGGTGAAGTTCAGCCGGATCATTCACTCAATTTTATCTCCTTCAGGGGTCTGGATTATCACTCCGACACCTCCAGCATGCCTGTTTGAGGATCTGTCCGTGTGGATTTTCCACAGCGTGCTTATCTCTACCCCCTCCCCTTTTGATCTTGCAAATTCTGCAATGAAGTAGCAACGGCTTGCCCTTTTATCGCATTTCATGGGCTGTATTGTATATCGAATTCACTCAGTTCCATCGTCCATAACGCCATGCGCCCAGCCGTTTCCAGGCTATTCATGGCTCTCCTAAGGGGCTGGTCTATCAGTACCACAATTATGTGTGCCTAGAAGTAAGGCTTAAGCTTTCGTGCCGCAGTTACTAGTGCGAACGCCAATTTCTCTATATGAGGATACCTTTCTTCCGCTCCTCGGAATGCCCTACTTATAAAGTAGACGGGTTTTTGTGATCCGTCCTCTTCTCTAATTAGAGCCGTGCTGACTGCTGCTTCCGACACTGCTAAATAAAGGTAGAGCATTTCTCCGGGTTTTGATGGGCTGAGTAATGGTGGAGATGATAGACACTTCTTCAAATCCTCGAATGCCTTCTGGCACTCATCCGTCCACACGAACGATTTTCTCAATGTACAAAAGAATGGAAGACATTTGTCCATCGCTTTAGAGACGAACCTGTTCAGGGCCGTAACTTTACCGTTCAATTTTTGCACATCTTTGATTGTTTTTGGCGGTTCTAACTCCATGATGGCTCGAATCTTCTCTGGATTAATTTTTATACCTCTCTGGGAAACCATGAATCCCAAGAACTTCTCTGCCGTCACCCCGAATACGCACTTGTTTGGATTTAGCTTCATATTATACGACCTTAGAGTGTCGAATGTTTCCTGTAGGTCTTTCAGGTGGTCATTTTCGAGAAGGCTTTTTACGAGCATGTCATCGACATATACTTGTACGTTCCTCCCAATCTGGTACGCGAACATTTTGTTCATTAATCTCTGATACGTTGCTCCCGCATTCTTGAGCCCAAACGACATTACTTTATAACAAAAAAGCCCCTGGCTTGTAACAAACGAGGTTTTCTCCTGGTCGGCCTTGTCCATCTTAATTTGGTTGTAGCCAGAGAAGGCATCCATGAAGCTCAAGAGTTGGTGTCTTGCTGTTGAATCTACCAGTGTATCAATCCGAGGTAACAAGTAACTGTCCTTTGGGCATGCCTTGTTGAGGTCTGTGAAGTCGACACACATTCGCCACTTCCCGTTAGCTTTTTTAACCATCACCACGTTTGCTAACCAGTCGGGATAATATACCTTCCGGATGAAGTCTGCTTCAAGTAGCTTCCTGACCTCCTCAACTATTGCTTTGTCCCGCTCTTGGGTGAATACTCACTTTTTCTGTCTCACGGGCGAAAATGTAGGGTTCACATTTAACTTGTGAACTATGACTGAGCGGTCAATTCTCGGCATGTCCTCGTGGCTCCAGGCGAAAACATCCTGATTCATCCTAATGAATTCTATGAGGGCCTATCGTGTGGGTTGGCTGGCCATTGTCCCAATTTTAGTGGTCCGTTCAGGTCTTGATTCGTCTAGAGCTATTTCTTCCAGTTCCTCAACGGGTTCTGCAGTGACTCGCTGTTCTCCTATGCACATTGTTTACTGGTGGTCCTCCATCTTCAACATGGCTAAGTAGCACTCACGGGCGGCCACCTGATTCCCCCGTAACTCCCCGACCCCATACTCCGTGGGGAACTTAACCATCAGGTGGTATGTTAAGGTTGCTGCCTTCCATGCATTAAGAGTAGGTCGTCCAAGGATAGCGTTATATGCTGACGAGCAGTCAACTACGAGGAATGTCACGTCTCGAGTGATCTGCTGAGGATAATCTCCTACCGTCACCGAAAGTGTGATTGCACCCAACGAAAATACCCTCGTTCCTCCAAATCCCACCAGCGGGGCGTTCGTTGGTATCAGTCGTTCCTTATTAATCATCATTTGCTGGAATGTGGGATAATACAGGATGTCCGCTGAACTACCATTGTCAAACAACACTTGGTGCATGTTATATTCCTCGACTCGTAGGGTGACGACCAGTGCATCGTCATGCGGATGATGAAGACGTCGCGCATCGTCTTCTAAGAACCCAATTGTTGGGCTATCCCTTCGAGTTATCTTTGGAACCAAGCCAGTCAGCTGGACGTTCTGAATCATTCGGAGGTAAGTTTTTCGGGCCTTCCTTGACGAGCCTGCTGTTGCTGTTCCTCCCACAATCATCCTTATGTCTCCGATTGGGGGTTTAGGACGCTCATTCTCCCTTCGGGGTTGATGCTCTTGAGGTGGAGGATCCGTCCTTTCCTTCCTGATAAACTTTTACAATTTCCCTTGTCGGATAAGGACTTCAATCTGCTGCTTCAAGTCGTAGCAATCAGACGTATCATGTCCGTGGTCGCGGTGGAAACAGCAGTACCTATCTCTGAACCGCTTGCTCGGATCATTCTTGAGTTTTCCTGGAAAGGTTAGAGCCCCTTCATCCTTGATCTGCATTAGGTTTTGGTCTATTGGGGTATTTAACGGGGTGAAGCTTGTAAACTTTCTTCCTTGGGGCTTAGACCACCAGTCGTCCCTTCGGTCTCTAGTTTTGAGTCTTTTCCGTTTGTGGTCCTGCCGGGTGTCTTCCTGTCGCTCTCTCTTCCTTGGCTTGTCCTCCCGGGCCAATAATGCGTCTTCCGCATTCATGTACTTGGTGGCCCTGTAAAGGACCTCCGTCATGGTTTTCAGGTCATTTTTGTATATAGAGAACAAAAACTTACCCTTTCGCAACCCATTTATGAAGGCTGCTACCAATATCTTATCGTCGGCTTCATCGATTGAAAGTGCTTCCTTATTGAAGCGGGTTATGTAGGATCTCAGCATCTCGTCTTCTTGCTGTCTGATGCTCATTAGGCATGCCGTTGACTTTTTGTACCTATGTCCCCCGATAAAGTGAGACGTGAACTGGGCGCTTAATTCCTTGAAAGTGCTGATGAAATTTGGTGTTAACCGACTGAACCAAATCCTTGCGGCTCCCTTCAGTGTGGTGGGAAAAGCCCTGCACATTATTTCATCTACGACCCCTTGAAGGTGCATCAAGGTTTTGAACGTCTCTAGGTGATCTAGGGGGTCTTTTATTCCGTCATAACTGTCGATCTGTGGCATTCGAAACTTGTGTGGTAGGGGGAAGGAATTCATGGCCGCAGTGAAAGGTGAATCAGTGCGGTTGACTAGATCGTCAAGGTCACTGGAAACTCTCCCCTTGAGTGCGTTCATCATAACCTCCATTTGTTCTCTCATCGCTTGCATCTCTGCGACAATGTGTGGTAGAGTTGCATCCGTGAGATATGGCATGCTCAAGTTCTGTCTTTCTGGTCTGCTTAGGGCGTGGCTGCCTTCAGGTCTCTCCTGGTTTTTTCTTGCGGCGCTGGTCCCTTCTTGGTCTTCTTGTTGATCATTCAGTACTGCATTCCTCTGGCGCAGCTGTTCTTCCAAGTCCAGGTTTTGTTTAATGAGGCGCTCCACGACGGCAGCAAGAGTTCGAACTTGTCTCTTTAGGGCAGTCGTGGGTGGTTCCTCTCCTTGAACGTCGTTGATGGTTGCCATCAAGCGAGTGAGTACCATGCAACCCTTTAGTCCGGGAAACAATAGTATGGCTTATGAATCTTAACTAATCGAGAGTTTCCCACAAACGGCGCCAACTGATGATATTAGAAAATTCACTAATGAGCCACACGATACCTATGCGCTCGAATGTAAACCTGCACAACAAAGAAAAGAAAACCTTGCGGAGGACATCAGTGTGGTGTCGGCCAAGTACCCTCTAAAGGTTAAGTTAGAACTTCTTCAACTCTAGAGTGCTAGAGAGGGGTTAATTATGCGTACCTTGATTTGTAATGGTATTCAGGCTTTTATAGTAGTAGAGGATTAACATCTCTTCCTTTGCACGGAAGTCTTTTCCTTATAGGACTCTTCCTTGTTGAATTCTAAACGTGATTGACAAGGTGTTTCCTTGTGGAGAAACCTATTAATGAGATATCTTCTAGAACTCCACTTGTGTTAGAATTCCTCTCATGTGTTGCGGATATTGGGCCCATCCAGTCTCGGCCCACAAGGGATAGGCCATCATGAGGATGGCCCGTCAGGCCCATTATATCTAGATTTTTTCCTCTTCAAAGCTCGACAGAAGCTCGGCAGAAGATGAATCTGTCGAGAATTATGTAATCAGACTTTTCAGATCTGATTACACGCATATCCATAAGTATTTGTGTAGGGTCTCTTTTCTCATAACCCTAGACATATATAAGGATTATTTTAAGGGTCATCACACTTGATGCAAAGTGATTATACAAGCATATTGTGACCGGAGACAAAATTTGCCCTAATTCATCTTTCTCTCTGTAGAAGCTACTACATCTTTACGCCAAGAGTTTTGTGACCAAGGTGCTTCCTGATCTTTATCGTTGATGAACTGAAGAACTTTGCAACCAACAATCCTTCTCATGTTGGTGTGTTAGTCACGTACTGGGATCTGTGCAACATTGGTTAGTCACGTATTGGGATTCGTGCATTGAACGAAGAGATTACCACTACAATACAAGTTCAATTGGGTATTGGAGTAAGGGTTCAACTATAGGTTGGTATTAGGTACTGGGATTCCTTTTACTTGTAACCGCTTGTTTTGATAATAGTGGATTCTCGGGAGTGGTAACCTTAAATTCACCCAATGGGGTTTTGCCTCGGTGGTTTTTCCTATTCGTAAACAAATCACATGTGTCAAATTTATTTTCCACTGCATTTAACTTAGTTAGTGATTTATTTGTGCTACCACGCTATTGC
The DNA here is from genome assembly GCA_023621385.1 of Quercus gilva. Lineage (NCBI taxonomy): Eukaryota > Viridiplantae > Streptophyta > Magnoliopsida > Fagales > Fagaceae > Quercus > Quercus gilva. Next base: position 72,326,781 of record CM042476.1, read on the forward strand.
ATTGTAAATTGACTTTATTAATTCACTCAGGTAATTAATTAATTAATTTGCCAAAGGGGTCAATACATTTTTTGGCCTATTAAGTGGTATCAGAGCAGGCACACTCTGGCTAGGGTTAATTTTTGTTATGTGATCCATTGACCCCTGTTTGTCATGAATAGAGAACAGTCTCTTATTATACCTCCTTTATTTGATGGAATTAGCTATGCATACTAGAAATTACGCATGAGAGCTTTCTTGCAATCTTTAAATGAGAAGGTCTGGCAAGCTATGGAGATTGGCTGGACTAAGCTAAAGGGAGCGCCTGCTGATTGGAATGAGGCTAAGAACAAAGCGGCGAACTTTAACAGCAGAGCACTGAATGCTCTATTCAATACAGTGACCAATAAGGAATTCAGGAAGATATCCTTAATTGAAACTGTTAAGGAAGTATGGACCATTCTCCAGACAATTTGTTTCATTGCATTCTTATTGTGATAAGTTCTATGCCAAGCTGAAGGACATAGTCAACTCAGCCTTTAATCTAAAAGAATAGATTCCTGAGCCCAAGATCGTGAGAAAGGTGCTTAGATCTTTACCAAAGAGGAAGTTGTAAAGTTGTGATTTTCGACTATATTTTGTTGGCTTTAATTCTGTGCCAAATTTGATTGTAATTTCTTCAATTATTTTTCCTTGAATGTATGTGGGTTTAATTGTAATGGATAAGTGTGAGAGATTGGTGAAGAATTAAGCTTCAAAAGTTGAACAAGTGGATTTCGTGACTGGCTCATGATTGTCTCGCGAGAAGTAACCCGCGAAAGAGCCACATGTAGAGCATTTGACTAGACAATGAAGAGTCGTGCCAAGTTGTCATTTTCGCGACTGTCTTGCGAGAAGGGCCAATCTGCGAAGGACTCGCAAAAGTCTCTGTTTGGCAAAAGGTTGTATTTTGCTATACCAAGTCTTTACACACACTATACATACACCTTTATTACCCACAAAATGTAAGGAGTGATTTTCAGAGAGAAAACCCTAAAAAATTCACTTAAGAGTAAGATATTTTTATACCCACAATCATCTACATATTTCCTTGTGGTTTTCCTCAACTCCTACCTCTCCATCTCTAGATATTTGAAAGGTTGCTAACCTAAACACTTACCACACTCATACTGAGTGTAAAGTGAGATTTTGGTGCTGCTGGGAAGCATTAGAAGGTGCCATTCATTGGTAGATGCAATCGGGCTGAATTATGGGATCTAGAAAGCTAGAGAGGACAAGGCTCCTAAAAGTCAGTTGGTAGCTGGAGTTTAGAAGGCTTAAGTTCATGGGGTAGAGGCTTGGAGGGTCCTTTGTTATTCGTGTACTCCAACTTTATTCTCTAGTGGATAATTTCGACTTGGAGGGTCACCAAAAGGTTTTTCACCGAGTTCTTTGATTTTCTCTTCGATAACACGTTTCAATGTTATCTTGTGTTTGCATCGTTCTTCCTTACTCTTTAAACTTTCATTTTATTGTTAATAATAGATGAATTTGGCTTAGGGTAGTGTTATCAGTTCATTGCGCTTGTTTATACTTGATTCCATACTTAGTCTAAGTTAGAGTAAAAGCATTCCTGCCGTATTTTTATTTGGGGGTCTGAACAAACTCTTGTGTTTTAATACAAATCCGAGCTTTCAATATTAATGTTAGAATTTGGTATATGTTATCATGAGAAATTATTGGTGTCTTTAGTATTTGAGTTTATCTACTATTATTATAACTAGCGTTTAACCCACGCAATGTGCAGGATCATTTTATAATTTAGGCTCACCTTTACATCAATCACACCACAAAACTCCTTTGATAGGTTTGACCTTTGTGTTGCATATAAGGCATACAAAAATAATACCCCATCTGTTGTTAACATTAACAATCTTGGCTTTGCATGTCACCAATTAATTTGATCTATCTGTGATAAAATTGTATATATGTTAAGATTATGCTATTCCTTTTTATTTATTTAACAGATTAACAGCTTTCCTAATACTTGAACAACTTGGACTTCAAAAAAGGAAAAAAGTGAGAGACCAAGCACAACAGATTAATAGGTTTCCTGATATTTAGTTTTCCAAAAGTTGGCGATCTCTTGTAATGGTTTGCATTTTGATTTTCTCAACTCCAAATATTTGCCTTGTTCATGGCCTTCAGTTGTTATTTGTATAATATAAACCTAAAAAGTCAACAATCAAGCTCAATACTTAAAATTAAAACTAAGATTCATTACTTGAAATTAGAAGCTTTTTAATGTAGCATCTATAAAAATGCATACTCATAGCATTCTCAATTTTCATCAATCTTGTATTCCCAAAATAAGGCTGCACTGAACAGTGCGGCAATCTAACAGAGACAAATGAATTACAATCTACAATTATAATTGAGTTCAAAATTAGAATCACATATATTACTAAACTTAAATTCATGTTGATATAATAGTCTTAGGATGCTCAGATTACAAAACCATAGCCAAAATACAGAAAATTAAATCTCTCATAATCTGAAATAAAACAGAAAATTAAGTAAATAAGAAAAGGGTATGAAGAATAGAACTTGGTGCATAATTCTTAAGCATTTTTTATGCTTCCAAGTCTTCTATTTCAGCAACTATTTTTCTATTATGTAAGAAAGTTATCCATCCAGTCTTTTAGGAGGTTCTTTGGCATAATTTCCTTTGTGACTTTTGAAATGTCAAAGTTGATGTAGAGCTTTGTTGCCCATGTGAATGATAGTTGATAGTTACCCACAAATTTTTTTTAATCAATTAGGCATTAACATTTGTCATGTTTTCATTTAAAGTATATGAGAATAATATCTAATAATATTTAAAAGAAACACCCAGACGATCAAATAGTTAAACTTAGAGGTGAGAAAAACATAACTTTCATTTCACAAAAATGATATAACTCTCATGCTCAACACATATTGCAAAGATCAACCCCACATTTATACTTCATGCCCAACTGACAAAACACAAAGTAGCAAGGCACAGATTAATTAAGTTTAAATATAACTAAAGAAACCAAAATGCTCTAAAACAGAAAATGTAGTGAGCTCAAGTATAAGCGAAATCTGGTTTTCGCTTATACTTTACCCAAGGATTTCTATGGGTAATTGTGATCTGTGCAATTATTCTCTTTAGACTCTATGATATATCTACTCCCTTTAATTTAATTTAACTTGACATGATGTTTCTATGGATAATAGTGATCTATGCAACATCTAGCTGAGCTAGTTTTTGGTTTGCACAGCATGTGAAACCAAAAATGACATCTCTAAACCATTAGAGCAGAGATTGCAAACTATTTTTCATGTTACATCGAATGCTATAGCTTTACTTCCTACTTTTAAAGTCCCATAATAGAAGTTAAGATCCAATTCATGTCTAGTGGAATTTCAAGTGCATTGTATCATGCGTGTGATGTGTAACTGGTGTGCTCTATCTTTTACTACTTTATAGGTGCATGATCTGTGCAAAACATCTTGCTTAGCTCCACTATTCACAAGATTTTAGCTTCAAGTTTAACACTTTTACTACTGCTTTGGTATCAGTTTATGGATTTTTGGTTTTCTTTCTTGGCTATGGTGAGCACTTTTGTATACCTAACTACTCTTAGTGAAACTGCAAAGAGGGCAATCCATATAATTGCAGCCATTATTTCCGATTACTAAAAAAAAAAAAAAGAGCATGGCAATTTTAAATTGCAGCAGAGAAAGATGAAAGAAATACTACAAACGAAGCCTAAGAAAACATTGAAAATATGGGTTGAATTGTAAAAAGTAATGCAGCAGTTTAGTGAAATTTTAAATATGAAAAATGAATGTTTGGACCACGACTAATCAAACCTTGATTCTGCATTTGTTAGTAGTTCATGTATAGCCCAGAATTTAGATAGCTACAAAATCTATCAATAAGTGATCAATAAAATGGAACATAGTGGTTATAATGAAGTCCATACATATTAGAGTAGAATACTAAAGTCACAAAATAGAGTATATATTCTTGGACAATGAAAATGAAACTTAACATTATCTTGATTAACAAATTGAAAAACAAAAAAAAAAAAACCATAACACTCCATATCCAATCATTTTGACAGGAAGCCAACTTATTTAGAACTAACACCTAATTTTTTTTTTTTTTTAATGACATAGGAGAACTTCACTAAAATTAGTTGCACATCGTAGAGCATACTGTACAACAATCCTCACTATTAATCAAACTCCTACGGGCAACTGACCCCACCCGCTAGAACTAATTACTGGGTAATCCAGGGGCTTTTCACCCCTAACGGGCTAAGTAGTTTATCCTCATGCCTAGGAGGTAACTAACACCTAAAAATTAAAGAATTAAGATACCTATTTTAGCATTACATGGTATTGACATGCATTGTGGAGGCACGAAACCTATAGTAAACAAAGATGACCCACTATCCAAACATATATGATCATAGCTACAAAAAATAAATAAGTATCAAAAAAACTCTCATTATAGTGGCTCAAAATTTCTTTTTTAGATAGTGTATAGAATATTTAATTCATATGAATAGAAACTATTGCAAACTTTAAGGAGTTGGGGGCTTTGGTAGAGATGAAGAAGTTTGTAACATTAAACATTAAAGTTCCAAAAAAAGCAAAAAAGAAATATATATATATATATATATATTAAAATGAGATTATTTCCTCGTATATATAATAGAAAATTAACTATCTATCTAATTTATTACGCATATGCAGAATACCTTTTTTCTTTTTGACTTAAAATTGATACTAAAGTGACCAATATTTGTTCACTTAAGGTATATAGCACTAAGCAAATAAACTTGTGAAGTCAATATTCCACTTTAAAAGTTATTATGTGATCATTTAGATCCCATAGGGAGAAAAAAAAATTATATCTTTTAGATGCAAACCCTTGGCTTAAGCCTTCAGATATCTTTGAAATTATCCTTCTTGCAAGTTCAAGCAAAGCTAAAACACCAACATAGAAAACATAAATAGTCATACACTTCATGGGTCAAATAATTTAGTTAAGAATTACAACACAACCATTGTTTTAAGGAAAAGAAATTTTGAAATATGGATCTATAATATTGCAGATAAAAAAAATAAAATAAAGTTTTTCTAGTCCTCTTAACTACCAAAGTTTTGAACCATAAATTAACATTCCATAAAGTACATTTTTCAGCTAAAAAAACGGCGGGAGATCAATTTGAAGAAGTTGAAAAAGAAAATTATGAAAGAGCTGGATTTGGACCGTCGGTTGCATGACATAAAAATTATATATCGTGCTCCTCATGCAGTGTTCAATGACCGTATTGTCTTCATGTCTATTGAAATAAAAGGAGACAAGCATGTTCAGATTATGTTTGACAAGATAAACTTTACACCCCAGTCAAAAGCTGCCAAGTTGTATATAAGTGTGGAGCCTTGTATAGAAGTTGGCAGTGAAGATGTGCAACAAACAACTTTAGAGGATGCTACATTAAATCTGCTACATTAAAAAAATTCTGCTACATCAAAATTCTACTACATTAAAAAAATTCTGTTGCATCAAAATTTGCTGCATTGAAAAAATTCTGCTGCATTAAATAAAACTCAGTAATACAAATAAAATTTGCTGCATTAAATAAAACTCAATAATAAAAATAAAATCTTCAAATTTAAATTCTGCTGCATTGATTAAACATATATAATGTTATCATCTGCCAAAAGTAAAGACAATCAATTTTGTCTTTAAGCCACATGTATAGAGGTTTACAACCAAAACCTAACTACTGGTCCACCACACATCGAAGATGCACATCTTCCAACCAAACAGTGGGAACCAATTACATAAACTGTGGCACTTGACCAATTTAAATACCAATTACATGAACTGTGGGAATCATAACAAAAACAAAAAATAGATGATCTACTTCATTTACTGTTTTTGGTGCCCTTGTTGGCCTTCTTACCCTTTCCACCAAGTGGTTGAGTGGCTGCAAACAGAAGAACCATAAACCATCAAGAAAACGTTACAGATATATGTTTATTTCACCAACAAAAATGAACTTTTATTTTATCAGTTACCAAATAGTGCACTCAAGTGTCCATCAAGAAAACGTTACAGATATATGTTTATTTCACCAACAAAAATGAACTTTTATTTTATCAGTTACCAAATAGTGCACTCAAGTGTCCAACATCCACTTTACCAAGTATATATGAATGTGTATCATTAATCATATTAGGCTGCACCCTCCCCATGTTTACTTCTTTTCTGGTTGCGTCTAGTGTACTGCTTGGTGGGAATATGCTCTGTTACCTACTTATAATGTTATATTTTTAAGCTTTTACAATCAAACAAATCCATGCACAAAGCAACCCAAAAAATATATGAAATTAAAATCAAAGTAAAGCACTTGGAATACCAGGTGGGAATCTGTGCCGCATATCCTTGGTTGGATGGCGCAAGTCAATTTCCTAATGGGTGCAGCATGAGCGTTTGCATCCTGTGGCTGCTCAGCTTGGTCACGTTGCCCTTGCTCAATGTCACTGTCATGTGGATGCGTGGCTTGTGGAACATGTATCAAGGTAGAGGAGGTAGGAGGTGATTGTGTACGACTTAGGCTGGTAGACATGAGCTCAACGTGGGGTGTTTGAAGGCTAGGGGTGGGTATAACTGTCTAGGGGGAGCTATAGGATGGGGCCATGGGTGAGTTGTGGTCAACGGTGGTGGTGTGTGGGGAGAACTCGAATTCAGCATGGGTAAACCGCGAGGGAGATCTGGTGTAAATGGGAGGGATGGGTGGCATAGGAGGCCCGGCTGTGTCCTGAGGGATGGACATGGGTGGAACAGGGGTCTTAGTGGCCAGAGGAGGGGTGGGGGCAAGTTGATGACGTGTCACTAGAGCAGCTGAGCTCGTACTGGGCCCTACATTTGGTATTTCAGTCTGGTTTGCTGCTTCGGCATTGGTTGGCACATCGATACGATCAACCTCATCCACATTCTCAAAGGCCTTCTAAATGAACTTGTATTCGTAAGATTCTTCATTGAACCAGTTGAGGACAACCAGTTGGTTTGCAAGCTGTCATTAAATCAACGACATTATTAAGTACGACACATACATAACGTCAAACACAACATGCAAAACAAAATAAGTTTATGCACATTACCAAAATTTCCATCTTAGCGCTAGCGCAGTCGATATACAATCGAGTGATCCTACGATACCACACCATATATGGATGATGATGTGATATCACCTCTTCCATCCTGAGTGCATTACAAATGTATTCGTCACGATCATTCCACCTCTGAATATGGACTACATGTTCCACCGACCAATTTTTACCTTGCCTTTCGCATCTGTTTTGTGCAAATCGTGATTAGTATTAGCATCTCTAGGTTGTTCCTGCTTTACCCCAAACTGTCATAGGACACGATCGGGTAGGTAGAACTCTACAAGCCAAAAACATATAAGTGGAATGATTGACCTCCACACGTCACTTCCCTCAATGCGAAAACTAGGAGGAAGGTGGCTCAAGTCATTTCCATATGGCTCCCACTTAACCTACAAAAGCCACCAAGTAAAGCAAACACATTCAGAAATTTTCTCATAATTTGCATAACAAGTAGCACAATAATAGGCAATGAAAATACAAGTATTATACGGTCGGGTTGTGTCGTGGCAATTTGATTGCGATATGCGGAAAGCACGTGTGTGGGAGCATTCTTTGTACTCATCGCCCCTGCCCACCTACAAGCAGGTAACATCACATGATCATTAGTCGTTTACGTATAAAAATGTGGCATAATACAAGATAGCACACTAATTATGCAATATATACTTACTTCATAGCAAGAGGAATTGGTGGCAGTGGTGGACCATAAACACCCTCAAGGTTGGGGCACCATCTGTGGGGACATATGTGGGAACCTAACATATATCCACAATTGGACCAAAAGCAATGGTCTGCCAATTTGCTTTGCCTTCTTGTCGCTTGCATTGCATAGCTATCTGTACAACCATGATAAGGCTGCACTACCCTAACTATACTTGCGTGGATCACGAAGGTCTCACATGAACTCTAACCACATGAGATGAACCCTATCTCCAGACTTGTCAAAAAATACCATATCTCCTAGTAGGGCTAGTATATAGTAGCGAGCGTACTAATGAACTTAAATCCCATTGGCATCCGGACGCAGTGGTTGTCTGATTCTTTCGACAAGTGTGGGTATCAGAATCCTTTGACCTTTTAGCACAGTTTAAGCGTCATGTGGAATTTGAATTCCAAGCATTTCAGCAAACACAGTTGTCCAAGTTCTTTTAGTGGGCCCAACCATTGCCTCACCCTCGATGGGCAACCCCATGATAACTTCCACATCTTGCAATGTGATCGTCATCTCACCATGTGGTAGGTGGAATGTATGGTCTCTGGGCACCATCGCTCTACAAATGCAGTGATCAATGCATGGTCAAGCTGTATGGATGGGACCAAGTGCAGACCCTCTAGACCAAGCAACCTCACAATGGCAAGGACATGATCATCTACCATAGGAAATCAAAGTCTCAATTCTTGATGGCGACTTCGACAATCCAGTGTGCCGGGAGGATCCTACAAATATTATAACAATAGATAAAAATCTTATGCAAATATTTAGTATTTATGGCTAATTAGAGTTGTGACATGAATGCATACTACAAGAAAACTCATGCAATTACCTGTTCCCCAGGGTTCCACAGTAACTCAGATCGATGTTTAACTTGTTCCGTCAATACACTAGGATCAATGGGTCCAGGATCTATCATCATGCTGCAAAAAGTTTTTGTGTCATATCAGCTATAAATAATAGGTTTGTGTAATGTGCAATATTAGTTAGTGACATTGAATAGAGAGAGACTTACACCATATCTAGGTTTTGTTTTTGGGGTTTTATTTATGTGTAGCATTATGATTTCCTTTTCTTTTCTTTTTCTCTGGATTGTTGTTGTCCCTACTTTGTTTTGTTTTTATTTTTTTATTTAGCGTTTCTTTATGAATATATATAACATTTTTTTTGGGAGCTAAAAACGATAGAAATTTTGATTGATACTATGGAATAATGCAAGTAAACACTGAGTTAAGAGCAAACTCAGCTAGGGGGAACACCAGCCCAACTGAAGCAGCTATGTCTGAGTTAATACAAGTAATACCTATTTATCAGCATTTATATTAATTGTGCCAGAAGCAGCCGTGCTTGTATTGATTTTTTTGCCTACTGAAGATCAAATTACAAGTAGCTTTGTTGACACAAAGAGCCCTATGGCTCTTAACTAAATTTCAAAATTTCTTAAAGACTGTAACTGTGATATAGCCATTGCTGCTGTGATCATTATCGCAATTAGCAAAAGCAAGGGGCGGTGCTGTGGTGGTTGGTTGAAGCCTGAAAGGTTTTCTATGCATCTCCCGTGTGTTGAAGCTCTAGCAGCAAAATAAACAGTTAATGACAGCCGATATTCATTGTCCTTGCATACAATGATCTCGACCCTTGGTGAAGTTGTTAGCACTTAGAATCATGTACTCACTTTCTTATTATTAGAGGTAGTCATAGCTCATATCAGATATAAACAATTAATTACTAGAATAGGGATCTAAGCAACAATAAGCGGGTTTCCTCATGTGAAATGTATTCTAGATAAAGTAGTTTTTGCTTAATCAACGCAACATAACAATCAGTTGATACCATTGAAGGAAGTAGCATATATAAGTATATACTTCCCACTCCAACAAAGTCATTGTATAGTTCAAAAATAATTTTCCAATGATCTTTGGACCAAATGGCATATCCTACATAAATAAAATTGGAGGATAAGACCAAAGTTCAACCTATATGGCTAGATGGCCCATATTTACCCATAAAAAAAACCAAATGGTAATTTTTTTTAAAAAAATAGTGTCTGATACAAACAAACAGAAACCAAATAACGTTAAATGGCCTTGTAAATATTAAAGAATTTAACCAAGATAATTCTGATTTTTTATGGACAGCAAAGGAAATGTACACAACCAGACATTAGAAATGGATAATAAAAGAATATGGAATGGATTCAGATATTTGTTGTTCTATAATCCACAATCAACCAGCTATTACAACCTAAGCCTTTTTTAACTCTTAAATATAAATTAGATTTATGAGAGCTAGAAACCAAGCATTCTATCTTTTCACTATAACAAAGATTCAAAATGCTTGACATTATAATTAATTCCTATTTACTGCTTAAAAATTAGACTGCCAGAGAAGTGAATAGATAGTTTTAACATATATGCAATTCTAGCATTAAGAAAATAAAATAAACAAAATGGTCATTATAAAGTTATTGTCATCCAAAATTGGCCATGACTTTAATTAAGGGCCAGTGCTTCACACTCTTCTTTTTTAGATACATAATATAAAGATATATACAATAGAATATTCACATTAGATTTTCAGATGCTGACAAGCATACAATTCACTCATCCTCTGCACCGTTTTTCAAATCAAAACCCACTTATTTATCAAAAAATGCCTGACAAACTCTGATGGAGTAAAAAAGATAACCTGCTCCCCGTTATCTCTCTCTCTCACACTCACACTTGCGCATGCATGCATACACGCACAATGAACTCAGTTTGATGTAGCAAGAGCAACAACAAGATGTTATGGACAATAGTAAGCACAGTAAACAAAAACACAAAAACAAATAAAAACTAAACCCAAATCAAATGAAACCCAAATCTCCAAATCACTAAACCTAAAAAGCAAATCAAAACCCATTTCAGCCAATAAATAAAGAGAAAGAAATCGCATGAGAGAGAGAGAGAGAGAACGAACCTGCTGGTTGAGTCGGATTCCTTGCCATAGAGGAAGATGATGGATGGATGAAATGGCGAAGGAAGAGAGACACCGGAGAGAGAGAGAAGAACGGCGTAGGAAGAGAGAGACACCGAAGAGAGAGAGAAGATTGAAGGCCTCAAAATCAATTTTACTATACTCGGATTTCTCTTTTTACCCACTGGGTACTTTTTTAACCCCTGTTTGAAGTTGGGTTCAACATACTTGACTTTTAAACTCGACTTCCAGGTGGCCTTTTACTTTTACTCGAGGGCCGTGGGTTGAATTCGCCTGAAAGTCGAGTTTGATAAACTCGAGCTCCAAAAAAAGTCTAACTAACTAAATAAGTTTGAACGTGTGCTATCCGAATTAAAAATTTCGAAAATTGCAATGGTTGGCAAATTTTGCCTGCAAAGTGCAAAGTGAGAGTGTAAACAAGTTTCATGATTTTTAATTTTTTTATCAAACTTATGTAACACCGTTTCCCATCACAGCAACCCAATTCCCAAATCAAAACCCCCCACGAACTCGGCATACGAACCCATCGTGAACCCATCAAGCTCCGCGGCGGTGGCGACGGCGAGTTTCTCTTCGCTTTCTTTCTCTTGTGCTTTTTTCTTGCCATTGTTGGGTTTGGATTTGTTGGGGGTTTTTTTGGTTTCTGGGATTATTGGTGGGTTTTTGTCACTGTTGAGCCACCGCCATCGAGCTAAAGCAGATCTCTCACCGTTGCCGACAACCTGAAACGAACAAGATGGAAAGTGCACTTGGGAGGTTTTTTTTTTAGATATATAGATATCATATCAGGGGTAGTTTAGGAATACCGATTTTTGGTGATCCAAAATCACTTTTTCTAATTGAAAAAAACAAAAACAAAAACAAAAACGAAACACAAATATATTGGTTTCCATTCTCTTCTCTTCTCTCAGTCCCAACGACAACGTTAACTTCCTCCCTCTGTCCTGTCGTGTCGTTGCAGGTACTACTCTTTTCTCTCTCTTGCTCATACCTCTCAATTTTATTATTTCTGATCTGTTGTTTACAGTTGTAGATCTACTCACTTCACTCTTTCGATTTTCTAATTTTCGCTTTTTTTAATTCATAGACAACTATTTTTCCTCAACTGGGTTTTTTTTTTTTGGATGAAGTTAAACTTAGCTCCAAGAACTGAATCACAATTTACAAATGCCACTTCCATTTTATCAATTTTAAGCTGCTGCATTACTGGGACAATTTCAATATAGTAATGGGTGTTGAACTATTCACTTTTTTTTCCCAAGTGTAAATGCTTGGGCAGTGTAGAAATTGGGCTAATGTGAGGGTCTTGAATTGTGTTAAAGGTAGTCAAGATGATAAAGTAGGCATTTCTGTTTGTTTTTAATTGATGACAAGCTTTTTTTTTTTTTTAAATTGATTTTTACTTTGGGTTGTATGGGCACCAATTTTATTTGGCTGAACCAGAAATCAAAAGTAGTTCAAGTTTTGGCTGTACGGATAGATGATTTGGACATGGTTTCATGGCATCAATTTTATTTCCTTAATTCCACTGCTTGGAAGTTAACTTATATATATATATATATATGGTTATTGCTCTTGGGCATGAGCATAAACTGGTTATATATATTACACAAAGTGTGATGTTAGAGCATTTGGCAAGTTTTCCTTGTGTAAATTAGAGGGTTGCAACTTTGCTTTGTGTCGAATCCTTGTTGCCCATATGAATCTCTCTCAATAAAATATGGAATGATGCAACATGTAATTAGGACCCTATATGAACAGAATCATTTTGTTCTTTCAAGGAGAGGAGATCATGCATCACAAAAATAAATAATTGGATTTGGCGGGTAGTGGGTGGGATTAACACTACAAGTCTACAATACTGGAAAGGTGGGTGCATCATTTGGGAAAGAGAAGTGGATGTGTTATATGACATATGATGCCAAAATGAAATGACTTTAAAATTTTGGATTTTTTTGTTGATTGGTATTTAGGGGGCAAGCTTTTGCACGGAATTTTTCAGTTCTTATTACCAGCAAAGATGGACAAGTCAAGCACCTTGGAATACATCAACCAGATGTTCCCTACAGGTTTGCTGGGTGTGTGTGTGCGCGCTAAATCTTGTTCCTCTTGTTATGTTATGCATATGTATTACCAACCAGAAAAGAGGATGTATGCAGGTTACAGAATGTAGCATAGGCTAGTAAAAAATGCATTCAGTTACATATATATGAATAGATGGCCTCTATAAGAATATGAAAGTCTCTAATATTAGATAATTTGGGGATTATTTTCTGAATGTAATCCTAGTTATCATCCTGAAAAGATGATATGGGTTGGGTCGGTTGAATGGAATTTTGCAACTACCAGGTGGGAGTTTCTCATTGTTCGAAATTGTTAGTGAGTTTACAGAGTATATGTTGTTATTAGCTAAGTTCGCATACATCATGAATTATTTTTAATTTTTGGGACTCATTGCATACTCGAGATCTTTATTAAATAATTTCTAGCTAACTTATAATAATAATAATAAAAATTACGTCCTTTCTAGCTAATATATGTATCCTTATCTGATGCTTATCATGTTGACATTTTAAAATGTGGTGAATATTCAGAGGCATCTTTATCTGGTGTTGAGCCACTCATGCAAAAGATAAAAAGTGAGATTAATCATGTGGATTCTGGAATATTGGCAGCTGTTCGTCAACAGGTCATGATCTTTTCCTGTTTGTCTTTTGATGTCTTAATCTATCAATTATTAAAAGTATTTAGACTGCATTGCACTCTCATTTGAGCTTTGCCATTTCTAATACGGAGAGCTGAGGCTTTGGATGCCACTCACTTTTCTGTAGAATTCTAGACTTCTAAAGAAGATATAAAATGTGGACTTCGCAGAATCACTCAATTAGGATATTTTAATCAGTTGGGCAATAAATTCGGTTGCAACTACTTTCATCTAACTGCAAAATGTTCATGCAATTTTAAAAAACATGATTATACCTTATTTAGTTTTTTGATGGCTTGGCTACTGTGACTTCAGAGTAATTCCGGAACCAAAGCGAAGGAAGATCTTGCTGCTGCTACGCGTGCGGTGGAGGTCTGGTTTTTAGATTTGAAGTTTTAAATGTTTATTCAGATTATTATCAAAATTGGTTGCACTGATGAAGTTTATCTACCTTAAGCATTTTGCTTTACTCACATGATTAAGCCTTAGTAATGCTGTATTTTTCATTTCTTGTCTTATCTTGGGGTTGTCTATGTTTCCTTTTTTTGATATTTGTTCTATCTTCTGTCAAACAGGAACTCATGTATAAGATCCGAGAAATAAAAAGCAAAGCTGAGCAAAGTGAAACAATGGTCCAAGAAATATGCCGTGACATTAAAAAGTTGGACTTTGCAAAGAAGCATGTAACAACTACAATTACAGCTCTTCATCGTCTAACCATGCTAGGTTTGACTCTGATATCCTTTTTTGTTTTGTACATGGAGTTTTCCTGAGAGTTTTTATGGTTTCTTCTTGCTAAGCTTATCTGATTGAAACATTATGGATTGTGTGTGTGTGTGTGTGTGTGTGTGTGTGTGTTTTGCTTGAGTTAGATACATAAATCCTTTTTAATATAAAAAAAATTAATAAAACTCTATCAATCAAATAAAAAAAATAAATAAATAAAAAGAATCTGTTGTTAGGAAGAAAATGTAAAGGCAGTTGCAATACAAAGGTATTTTTGTGGGAAGGGATGGGAGACGAATTTAAGTACCATTTGGTTGGTTAGGAATGTTTGTGAACCACTTCAAAATGGAGGGGGAGAGGGATGGTTTTTTTATTAAGTTTTGGCATGATCATTGGTGTGGTGGACCACCTCTAACACTGTGTGGTTGGAGTGAATTTAGGGAGCATGGAAAACATAGGGTGGAAAACAGTGTTTTCCACTGTTTGGCAAAGGGAGGAAAATATTGAGGATGGAAAACCCGGGACAAAATTTTCTCTCCCGGGCCCACAAATTTCATTCTCCCAAATCGGGAGGAAAAGCCTGGAGAGAAAATGCTCTCACAACACTTTTACCATAATACCCCGTTCTGGAATCAAGTAAAAAAAAAAAAAACAGAGAGAGAGAGAGCGAAATAGAGAGAATGACAGCGCTGGAGTCAAGTAAAAAAAAAAAAAAAAAAAACAAAGAGAGCACTGGAGAAAAAAAGAAAAAGAAAAAAAAGAGAATGAGAGCGCTGGAGTCAAGTAAAAAAAAAAAAAAAAAACAGAAAGAGAGCGCTGGAGAAAGAAAAGAGAGAATGAGAGTTGTGCTAAATGAGGAAGAAGATAAAAGAAGGGGGATAGGGATAAGGACAACGTGTGTGGAGGAGAAAAAGAAGAAAAAAAAAATGTATGGATGAAATGAAGGCTGGGAATAGGGAAATAACATAATGAAGAAAAAATCCTAATTGAGAAATGTTACCATAATATTTTCACAATAAATTTTAAGTAACAAATTGTTATTAGTTAATATTAGTGAGTAAAAAAATAATTTCAATGGTGGATTCAAATTAGAACTAGTAACAACTTTCCACATAAATTTTATTGTGAAAGTATTGCAAAAAATGTTGTGGACTTACTTCTCATTGAAAAATATAATTATTGATAAATTTTATATTATTTAATGAGTACAAATAAGTCTATTTTTTATCTATTATGTAACAATGGTATAATAGTCAATTTATATAAATTACATTTTCTATCCTCTCACTTTTCTTTTCAACCAAACAAAAAAATTTTTCACCCTCCCACTTTTCCACTTCTTCAACTAAACACACACGAGGGAAAACTAAATATTTTCTATCCTCCTACCTTTCTATCCTTCCACTAATTTTTCATCTTCCCACTTTTCTACTCCCTAAAGGAGAACTTTCCAGGTTGTATGGTATCACACATAATAAATATGCTTCAGCGCCAAAGTTAATATCTTTCTTAGGGAAATGCTATCATTGGAATGTCGGTTTTAACCAATTGGAGGGAGTTAGAATTGGTTCTCTTTCAATCTACTTTATTCTGGCGTTTGGAAAGGGGAGGGGGTGGATAAGTTGGGCTGGAAACCTTCTTCCCAGGGGGTTTTTGAGGTTTGATCTTACTATAAAGTCTTACTATCCCCTTCTCAATTGTCTTTTCCTTGGAATACTGTGTGGAAACCTAAAGTGCCAACCTCAGTTTTTTCCTATGGATGATGGCATTGGGTCATATTTTAACTAATGATAATTTACGGAAACGTCATCTTGTTATTATTTATTGGTGTTGTATTTGTAAGAGGGCTGGGGAGACCTGTAATCACCTACTTATACACTGGCCTGTAGCCATAGAGATGTGGAGCATGGTGTTTGCACTGTTTGGGGTTTGTTTGGTTATGCCCAGTGGGGTCTTAGAGCTTCTAACCAGCTGGCCAGGTAAGTTTAGTAGGCATAGGAATGGGTTGATTTGGAATGTGATCCCTCATTGCCTAATCTGGAGCATTTGGCAGGAGGGGAATTGAATCCATGAGCTGAAGCTACTTTTCTTCCAAACTTTACTTGGGTGGACAAATGTATTGGGTGTTTCCAACTTTACTTCTTTGCCTGATTGGCTTGATAACTGTACTTTCTATGCATCTTAGTTTTGTTGTTTTTATGTTTTTGGTTTTCCTCAGCACACTTCCTATGTGCTTTGGCCCTTTGTATCTAATTTTTCCTTTCAACGAAGATTTATAATTTATCCAAAAATGATTCCCCCCCCCCCCCCCCCCCCCCACTCCCCCCAAAAAAAGAAAAAGAAAAAAAAAGGTTCTTGCATATGTAAGTTCTTACTTCAACACTGTTTTACATGGCATGGCAGTCTCTGCTGTAGAGCAGCTTCAAGTTATGGCTTCAAAACGACAATATAAGGAGGCAGCTGCACAACTGGAGGTACCCTATTTGTTAGTAGATTTGTTGTCATCTCTACTGTAGGCCAAAGATTTCTTTTGATACTTCTTTAATCTTCTCTCTTGTGGTGTACTCTAGCTTGGTAATTTTCCACTCTCTAAGGGCATATTATTTTGTGGTACTTCAATGTCAAAAACTTAGGTTTTCTTTTTCCCGCTGGAATTGGAAATATAGTTATCAACCTTTTGGTTTTATTGTCAGTCTGTAACAGGCTATGATGCAGGACAGATTGTGCTTTTCTTAATTTGACTCAGGAAATTTGAATTTCAGCATTGTATTTGGAGTAATTGGTTGTGTTTTGATGTATTAAAGGTTGCAGGAATGGCTCACATTTAGTATAATAGGAATTGTAGTCATGGAATTAAATGTTTTTTACGGGGTTTAAATGTTTAATCTAGAAGCTCCAGGCTTGGTTTGCAGCAGGCAGCAAAGTGGTCTAGTAAACACTATAATTTTTGTTTGTCATAAAGATAAAATTTTCGCATTTATGAAGATGTTATCAGTATTTATTCATACGAAGTTTTTTTTTTTCCTTAAAAAAAAAAAATTTAATTTTTGGTTCTTGATGCTTGTCAGGCTGTGAACCAATTATGTAGTCACTTTGAGGCCTATAGAGATATTCCAAAGATCACCGAA